>CM075490.1:4425000-5127500 GCA_037950665.1 Hypophthalmichthys nobilis
AATATAAGAAAACCTGAAAACTTGCATACTGTGTGTAGTATGCCATTTTAATTGGTTGTTTTCCTCCTACATTGTGAGTGTTGGTGTGTAACGGTGCTGTATGTTTCTTTGATGGGTTCAGGGATAATGATTTCGACTATCTGGAGTTCCGGTTGTGGATCGGTCTGTGGTCTGGTTTTCTGTGTCTGGTCCTGGTCGCCACAGACGCCAGTTTCCTGGTGCAGTACTTCACCCGCTTTACGGAAGAAGGCTTTTCTGCTCTCATCAGCTTCATCTTCATCTACGACGCCTTTAAGAAAATGCTCAAACTGGCTCACCATAATCCAATCAACTCAGGCTATGACTTAGACCTCGTCACGCAGTATGGATGCCACTGCATTCCTCCGGACGGTGAGACAAAGAGATCATAATCAAAAGAATCAGTATTTATGTCTTCTTGTACATTTTTTTATTAATAGTTTATTATTTTTTTCTAATATTAATATAATAATATATTAATGTTTGTTTTCAGAGAAAATATCTTATTTCATTTTACTTTTTACCCTATTGACAAATTGTTACTTTGTTTTAATAAGTATAATTAAGTTTTTTTTTGTTTTTGTTATGGTGAAACAATGCATCAGTGGAAAAGAAAATGAGATAGAAAGTGAAATGGAGAGAGAAAAAATACAAAAATAATCAGTATTTATGTCTTCATTTTTATAAATATATATATATTTTTATTAACATTAATATTAATACTTGTTTACACAAAACAATTTAATATTTAAAAGTGTATTTTTTCATATAAAATATATATATATATAACTTAAAAATTAATATAACATTTTTATAACATTAAAATTAAATATATATATAACATTATATACTAAAATACATAATATTTTATATATATATAAATTAAATATTAAATATTATATAATAAATATATATTATAATATATAATGTAATATATAGTGTTTATGTGAAGTATTTAATTTAAACATTTAAATTAAATATTTAATATAAATATATTAAATATAAATATCATATATTAAATAATTTATATTTATATAGTATATAATTATATTATTTATATAAAATATATAATCTTAAAGTTATAAAATATATAAAAAATTACATTTAAATTAAAGTTATATATGTGTGTTTTTAAAAAAGATAGTATATTGATGTTTATTTGTGTGTATATATAATAAGTAAATACAAATAAACATCAATATACTTTTTATATAAGAATAAATAGATATCTTAATATTTAAAAGTGTATTTTTTACCCTATTCACAAATTTCATTTTTAAGTTTTGGTTATTGTTTCATTGTGCAAATGACAGGACAAAAAAAAAAAAAAAAAAGAAATTAAGAAACTAATTTTTTATTTGATGGCTGACATTCAATGTCAATTTTAGTATAAAGCTAAACTCATATTTTGTGTTTTTCTTTCAAAAGGCAACAGTTCAGCTCTGTACATGGAGAAAATGGAAGCCCTGATGAACAGCACTGGACAGGTAAATGCTCTGTGTGTTTGTGTCATTTATTATAAAATTATTACCCACAATGCATCAGTATACTCAGATAAATTAAAAATGGCTAGTTGCATAAGTACAATGCATATAATTAAACAAACTGATTTTTTAATTGATAAGAATGAGGATAATTGTTAGTGTTTGTGTCTGCGCAGCATCATTTGAACGCGACCTGGGCGTCGCTGACCCGTTCAGAGTGTTTGGAGTTCGGCGGTCAGCTGGTCGGACCAGCATGTAAATACGTCCCTGATATCACGCTGATGTCCTTCATTCTGTTCTTCGGCACGTACACCTGCTCCATGGGTCTGAAGAAGTTCAAAACCAGCAGATTTTTCCCAACTACGGTATGCAAAAACACACACACGTCATCTTCACACATTAATGAGGATCTTAATGGGGTTACACTGAACTCATGAGGGTGTTCGTCCACACAGGACTGGGGAAACCTGCCCACACACACACACTCACACACACACACACACACACACACACACTCATGCGCACGCACGCGCACACACACACACACACACACACACACTTTAAGCTTCAATCTGAAACTCATTGCTTTTGAATTAAACCGGTCTTTTGGTTTGGCAGCTGTAATGGAAAATAGTCCATCACTGATCCTTTCAAAAATGCTGTAGCACATTACCAATCTGCACTCATTAAAACATTGTAAATCTCCATTAATCTCCACTAATTAGAGATTACAGATTTAAAGATTATAGTTTTCACTTTCGATTCTGGTGTTTATTGTGCATTTCTAGTCAGTTATCTATCCATCCATCCATCTATCTATCTATCTATCTATCCATCCACCCATCCATCCATCCATAGACCCACCCACCCATCTACCCTTCTATCCATCCATTCATCCATCCATCCATCCATACAACCACCCACCCATCTACCCTTCTATTCATCCATCCATCCATCCATCCATACATCCACCCACCCATCTATCCTTCTGTCCATCCGTCCATCCATCCATCCATCCATCCATCCATCCATCCATCCATCTACCCTTCTATCCATCCACCCTTCTATCCATCCATCCACCCACCCACCCACCCACCTACCTTTCTATCCATCCGTCCATCCATCCATCCATCCATCCATCCATCCATCCATTCATGCACCCACCCACCTATCCATCCATCCATCCATCCATCCATCCATCCATCTACCCTTCCATTCATCCATACACCCACCCACCCACCCACCTATCCATCCATCCTTCCATCCATCCATCCATCCATCCATCTACCCTTCCATTCATCCATACACCCACCCACCCATCTAACCTTCCATTCATCCATACACCCACCACCCACCCATCTACCCTTCTATCCATCCGTCTCCATCCATCCATCCACCCACCCATCCACCCACCCATCCACCCTTCTATCCATCCATCCACCCATCCATCCATCCATCCACCCACCCTTCTATCCATCCATCCGTCCATCCATCCATCCACCCATCCATCCATCCATCCATCCATTCATTCATCCACCCACCCACCCACCCACCCATCTACCCTTCTACCATCCATCCATCCACCCATCCACCCACCTATCCATCCATCCTTCCATCCATCCATCCATCCATCCATCCATCTACCCTTCCATTCATCCATACACCCACCCACCCACCCACCCATCTAACCTTCTGTCCGTCCGTCCGTCCATCCATCCATCCACCCACCCACCCACCTATCCATCCATCCATCCTTCCATCCATCCATCCATCCATCCATCTACCCTTCCATCCATCCATCCATCCATCCATCTACCCTTCCATTCATCCATACACCCATTCATCCATACACCCACCCACCCACCCATCTACCCATCCATCCATCCATCCATCCATCCATCCATCCATCCATCCATCCATTCATTCATCCACCCACCCACCCACCCACCATCCATCCATCCACCCATCCACCCACCTATCCATCCATCCTTCCATCCATCCATCCATCTACCCTTCCATTCATCCATCCATCTACCCTTCCATTCATCCATACACCCACCCACCCACCCATCTACCCTTCTGTCCGTCCGTCCATCCATCCATCCATCCACCCACCCACCCACCCACCCTTCTATCATCCATCCATCCACTCACCCACCCATCCATCCATCCATATGTTGAATGGTTGTTTATATTTTTGCAGATTCGCAAACTGATCAGTGATTTTGCCATTATTCTCGCCATTTTGATCTTCTGTGGTGTGGACGCCCTGGTCGGCGTGGATACGCCCAAACTAATAGTGCCAAGTGAATTCAAGGTGTGTATTTGTGTGTTGAATAGGTTTAACCTCTTTTGAGGACCCATCTATGTTACAGTAATCCTTTAATAATACCATATTATACCTTCAAACTGCTCATTGATGTGCAACACTTGAAACCTCTAATATGTGCGTGTGCTCACAAACAGACACAATTGTGCATCCTCTGAGAATTCTGTGGTCGTATTGTTGCAGCAAAAACTGTATTGACACAAGCTGAAATCAATATGGCGTCCACTTCATATTAACTTTCATTAGTAATGTTAACAAACCATAATACGTTTTACAATGCATAACAGATCAATAGATAATTTAGTTTAAAATGTCTTTATGATGCTCATATTTCTAGTTAAATATACATAAACTGTATATATATTATATAATGTTGGCAAATGACATTTACTATAAAGTGTCACCCACCTTATCTTGTCATGCTGAAAAACTAAAATTAAGTTAAATATAATATTTAAAAAAAAATGCATATGTATGTATATGTAATATATGAATATATAAACTAATATGTATGTATATCATATATATATATTAAATATAAAATATATAACTTTAAAATGAATTTAACTTATACATTTTTAAAATTACTGTAAAATTAAATATATATGTATATAACATTATATATTCTAATATACATAATATTTTGTATATAATAATTATATATATATATAAAACGTAAGTATTATATACTAAATATCATATATTATAATATATAATGTTATATAATGTAAAAGAAATATTTTATTTAAATATTTAATGTTCAATTAGTATAAATATCATATATAATTTATATAATTATTTATATAGTATTATATAATTTTAAAGTTATAAAAATATAAAAATTACATTTAAATTGAAGTTATATTTTGAAAGGATAGTATATTGATGTTAATTTGTATTTACTTATTCATATGTATATATATATATATATATAATTATTATTATTTTTTTTTTCCATATGATAGAGACCAAAGTGATTGTGTCTTAAAATTTTGAATTATCTTGTTTTCTACCCTAAATAGCCGACAAGTCCAAATCGTGGCTGGTTTGTTCCACCATTTGGAGGAAACCCTTGGTGGGTTTGCTTGGCGTCGTTTTACCTGCTCTTCTGGTCACCATCCTCGTCTTCATGGACCAGCAGATCACAGCAGTCATCGTCAACCGCAAGGAGCACAAGCTCAAGGTACTGTTGTGGAATATTATCAGGGATTATCTTCAGAGGATTACACCGGCACACGTGGAGCTACCTACTGCACGCAAACCACTGTGACTGTTTTACCCGAGACAGGAATTACATTTCAAACACACATATCCACAGGCCGGTGTTTAATATTGAAAAACACTTATTTATTATGTTATTTTTCCCATTTGAGTGCAGAAGGGAGCTGGGTACCACCTGGACCTGTTCTGGGTCTCGATTCTCATGATTGTGTGTTCGTTCATGGGGCTGCCTTGGTATGTAGCGGCGACCGTCATCTCCATCGCCCACATAGACTCGATCAAGATGGAAACTGAGACCTCAGCACCTGGGGAACAGCCCAAATTCCTTGGAGTCAGGTGAGGGGAAAAAAGCTAAAAAACATTTTAATCTTGCTCAAGGCGTAGCTTAAAGGGGCTATATGTAGAATTCAGAAATCCTTGTTTTTAGTGACACCGGTGGCTGTTAAGTGAACTGCAGCCAGCAACTTATTGCTCGTGCACACGTAACATACAAGAGATCGATCGTGATTTAATGCCCATATACTATATGGAAATAAATTGCTGCGTTATTCTGTTAACAAACATCCCTACGCCAGCCACGCTGCTGAGAGCGACGTTTAGATGAAAAATGTAAAATGTGCTGCGCTCTTTCCTCTCAATAACAAAATAAACACACAACAAAAATGACAGTGGTGAGAAAACAGCAGTTAAGCAATCATCAGATCATAGCGATGTGGATCTGTTTACACCAGAGCTGCGATTCTCAGGCATCATGTCGACAGATGAGGCAATTAAAATTACACTGTTATGATAGTTTGATTATACAGTATATTTAAGACTATAGACTACATAGATCAGACTATGTGAGTCTATAATTTGATTGAATCCCTTTACTTGGCATGACACATTGACATTAGAGTTCAGACTGGCACTTTTGACATTTTCCTGATCATTGTATAAATGTTTTGTGTGTTATTGAACAGAAGAGAGGATCTCGGGAGCGCGTGTAAACATCACATCTTTTCGATTTTCCCGCCAAAAACGAGCCGAGTCCTTCACATAAAAATCAGTGTACAGGCTTTCATAGACAACCTAGGAAATTGGGGAAGGTCTCGTTTTTTTAAGTTTCCTTACAAGCTGTTCACACATTAGCAATAAAAAAAAGATTAATACATGCATATTCTTACATATAGCCCCTTTAAATCATGTCCTTATTAAAATACAACAGATCACAACCAATTAAACAAGATGTTTTTAATATGCCAGTTTGTGGAACTGTTGTTTTGACCAATGAGATTTTGTTGTGGGCGGGGCTACATTGCATAGTGTGACAAAACAGCATCCAAACCAGCTTGTCCTGCCTTGTATATTGCCAAAAAACAATTTTCTTACCTAGTATTTTTGTCTTATTTTCAATTACAAATATCTAAAAAATTCCTAAATCAAGATACATTTACTTATATTTACATTTACTTTTCTGAACAATGAATCATAATCATTGTTAATATAGTTAACTGAAACTAAAACTATAAAATACATGTTTGGTTGCTAGAAAGAAAAAAAAATGTTAAAGGGGGGGTGCAATGCTATTTCATGCATTCTGACTTATTTACACTGTTAAAGAGTTGGATTCTCATGCTAAACATGGCCAAAGTTTCAAAACAAAAGTTGGACGTATGACGGAGTATTTCTGTGCCAAATACACTACTTCCGGTTTCGGTACAGGTTTCGGAGAGTTTTTTCTAGTATGGCCCTTTATCATGTAATAAAGGGTGGAATTCCTTGTATAGGCACTTCTCCCTGATAAGCGTGCACACATATCACCCAGAGCGAGAGCAAGAGCACGCCCATCAATGCGTTTCGTTCGGGATACGGAAGTCGAGAGATTTTTCAACAATGGCTGTGTCCCAATTCAGGGGCTGCACCCTTTGAAGGCTGCATACATCATCGAGGCAGTCTCATTTAAGAAAAATAACCGTTAGATTGCAACGTAAGAAAGAAATTACAGTATTTTACACCTCACAATGAATATCAGTCAATTTTATTACGGTTACTTTTCTTAAATATGACATCCTTGATGAAGTATTCAGCCTTCAAAAGCGACCTCTGGAGGACGCAGCCTCCGAAATGAGACGCAACTCCTGTCACTGAAGGAGTGTGTTTTTGGTTGCGAGGGAAAGATTACCTTTTTCAGCTTCCCAAAGAACCCAGCGTTAAGGGAACAGAGGATGAAGTTTGTTTTTCCGGGGCAGCAATGGAGTTGTGCACATATGTTTGTTTGTTCCTGGGATTTCGGTGACGAATGCTTTGTAAACAAGTCCCAGTTCGGTGCTGGATTTGCAGATCGCGGGTGGTGAGTAAAGCTGCATCAGATGTCTGTGTTTTGTTGGCAATCGGTGCGCAAGTGTATATAATGTAAACAACACGAACGTTTTTGTTTCCTTTGTATTTATAATGATGTCGCAGCTAGCAAACATCTCTATGCAGAAGCTGCGCGCGCTCGTGACTCTTTAGCTCTCGTGACTCTTTAGCTCCGGATCTCGGCTTTTTCCGGAAAGACTTGGTTTAGCTTTTCGGAGATATAAAGGATGCATTGTTACTCTATATGTACTCAAGATTAACATGAGATTGTCAGAAACTGTGTGTGATACCCCCCCTTTAACTGGAATAAAATAAAATATAAGGGAACATTTCTTATTTTCATGTAGTTTCACTTGATATACTAAAAAATAATAATAACAATTTTATTAATAATAACTTAAAATTTTGTCATAAAAATGACAAAAACACAACAAAATGAACTTTAACTAAAATTAAAACGAATACAGAAAATATAAAAAACTAATTCAAAATATCAATATTCTTAATATTCTTAAAACAAGAAAAAAAAACTTTCAAAGGTATTCAAAGGTAAAAAACAAGATTATTGGTCTTGATTTAAGCACAACTTAATAGTATCTTTAGACATTTTGCTTTTCCAGTAAATGTATTTTTAGACATTTGTACTGGAAAACGAGACAAATATACTGAGAAAGATCATAATTTTTTGTAGTGTAGTGTCTGAGCGATGTGCAAAAGTGAAGTATATGGCTGATTTAATGGTGAAATATAAACAGTACAGTTTAATGACAGCAAATGAGATGTGCACAAAAAACAGAAGTAGTTTATTATCCATTAACATTTATTATCCATTAACAGGACTGTCGGTGAAACTGACATGAGGAGGAAGTTGCACTCCTGTTTTATCGGCTGATGCTAAAAGAAATAATAATCATATATTGCTTAATTGTGTCACATAACATCATGTAACCAGATGTTTTTAGATTTAGTTGTCGTTCACATGACTGTAGCTCATGCTTGTTTTGTCGATTCTTTCTCCTGCAGAGAGCAGAGAGTCACAGGAACAATGGTGTTTATTTTGACGGGCCTGTCGGTTTTCATGGCCCCCGTTCTTAAGGTTTGAACTTTTATATTTCATAAACTCCATCTATACTGTCTTTTCCTATACTGATACTTATCCTTGTCCAAGAGAATAAGAAAGAATGTTAAAAAACAAAACAAAAAAAACCCTGTGAAATGAAAATAGACGCATTTGTGTTTACTTTGAGTTCATGTGTACTGCTAAAAGTTGACAAAACACACTTTATTAGCAGATATACATATTTATCAGTTTCTCTCTCTTCTGGGAAAATGGACCACAAATATAAATGACTCATGACTCAGGCTTGTGATATCAGGAAGAAAGTCATGATTCATAGCTGTGATGTAAACTAAAGAATGTTTGAGAAAATATTAATTGTCTACATAATATTTCATAGTTTATTTTAAGCAATTCTAGTTATTTGAAGTGAATGAATTATAGGGGTTATATAACTCATACCCTTATCCAGATCTCCATGAAACTGAAGCTTTATTAAGTTAATTCTTGAATATCAGAACTAATAAAAAAAGCACCATGGTACTTCCTTTTTTGATGTTTAATATCTTATTCATCATATATAATGGTATTTGCATGCACAAAAAATACATTTTTCTGGACATGTACCATAGTAGTACTATAATATTCCATGGAAACACTATAGTATGGTTTCCAGTACCATTGTACAATACATATCAAAGCATTGTGTTGATAAATAATACCATCTGATACAATTTAGGTTGGTATTCCAAGGCACCATGGTCCAAAAACCTATTATCATGGTGCTTTTTAGTGGTTAGTGCAGTTACTGCCCCCTGCTGGACATTTACTTTGTAAACAGTACAACTTGGTAAAGAGGATATTGACCTCTAAATGAGGAAAAAACTCCAGGATGCGAGATGAGACAGAGGCTTTCATTCCTGTTTGCTTTTCGTCAATAGCACAAGTTCTAAAAGTAAATTGTTTGCTTTGCACAAAATCCTCCTTTGGAGCATATAATGTCGACAAGGTTGGGATTTGGGGTGTGTTTGGTGGAAAGAGCTTTTTGTCTTGTGTGTAAACTTAGATACTGTATGTGTGTACAATGTCGCTTTATGTGTTTGAAGACATATTACAACAGTATTATCTAGATAATGCTATTATAGAGAGTGTTTTGTTTGATCTCTGCAGTTCATTCCTATGCCCGTCCTGTACGGCGTGTTCCTCTACATGGGTGTCGCCTCTCTCAATGGTGTTCAGGTGAGTTCATGCTGCTCAGCGAGTGTCATGTTACTGTTTCGCAGAAAAAGACCCTAATCCTGCTGACTACCTGATCTCCGCTGGAGCCTGGGAACCCTACTGATTCCAGAACATGATCTGAGTTCAGGAAAGTTGGGATAAGTCAGGCATAGTCAGGATTTTCATGGTGTAATACACCTGGCTGAACCTAGAGGACAGATTTGTGCATCAAAACGTGTTTTTTTAATAGTACTGTTAAACCTTGATGCAAAACACGTTCTGCACTGATTACTCCTGTCTAAGCAATCCGACTTATAATATTTGTCTGGGATTTCATCGGTAACCACCTGGCAACCACATAGCAAAAGAAAAAGAAAAGAAACACCTTTGCAACGACAGCAACATGCTGAAAACAGTTCAAACACCTTAGTAACCTCTTATTAATGCAGATACCCACAATATTGTTTTGCATTTTATTTTAATGTTTTGCTTTTCTTTGAATAAAATGTATTAAATACTCTTAAATATATTAAATATATTCTTAACATTTACACACGCACATCAAAATATTTATTTTTATAAATATTTATTTTTTTAAAAATAGAATATGTATTTAAAATAATTTTATATTTATTTAAAATATATATATTATTCTGTTTTTGTTTTTTAATTATTTTTTATTATTTCAATTGTTTGTTTTAATTAAATTATTTATTTAATGTAAGATATATATATATATATATATATATATTATATATATATCTTACATTTAATAAATAATTTAATTAAAACAAATATTTGAAATAATAAGTAAAGAATAATTAAAAATAAATACAAATTATATATATTATATATGTAATTTAAAATATTTTTATTTCAAGTATATATGGAAATATTACTAAAATATATATTAAAGAAATCTAAAACATTTTTGAAAAATAAATATAAAAAATTCAACATGATATATATTATTTAAAATAATTTTATTTAAATTATATATGTAAAAGTTACAAAATATGTATTTAAAAAATTAGAATATAAAAATCTACTATTTTTAAGAAAAAATATAAAATAATGAATATATATATATATATATATATATATATATATATATATTATATTTATTTTTCAAAAAAGAGTATTTATAGATTTTTTTAGTTTTTTTAGATTTTTTTTGTGAGAAAACAGGTTGTCTGCTTCTGAATAATCTATAAACTATGATTAAACATTTGTGTGTGTAGTTTATGGATCGTCTGCAGCTTTTGTTGATGCCAGCAAAACACCAGCCAGATCTGATCTACCTGAGACACGTACCGCTCAGACGGGTTCACTTCTTCACCTTCTTACAGGTGTGTGTGGTCACATGTTCAGCCTCATACAAGGCTCAGATCTATAGCTTTAGTGCTGTATATGCATCATGATGTGTGTGTTCTGTGCACAGGTGCTCTGTTTGGCCCTCCTGTGGATTCTGAAGTCAACAGTAGCAGCCATCATCTTTCCCGTCATGGTGAGCATTTTAAACATGCACAAAATGCATGTAATACTTCCATGAACTGCACTCAGTCTGTTTAATTACTGATACATATTGCACACTAAACTGGAAAATTAATCAAGTCCACAAAGAACTTTTATTCTCTAGTTCTTAAGACATTGTACACATTCTACTACATGTCTTCTGTTGTCTGATTAATAGTTTCTACTTGTAAAAAAGGTCCTCCTTCAGGTCGTGGTTAATGTGTCTCTTTACTGTGAAATCTTTAATGATTTTTATAAAGTAAACAATAACTTCTATATTGTTAGTAATATTTCAAGATGAACATTTACTGGACTGAAGCAACTTAGATTTACTTGATCATTATATAAAGAAAAATCATGTTAAAATGTGAGTATCATCAGGCTTTTGAGGAATATTTGTTTGTTCATCTCTCAATCATCATTGTATTGCATTGCATTATATGTTTTAAAGGGGACCTATAATGTCCCTTTTCACAAGATGTAATATAAGTCTCTGGTGTCCCCAGAATGTGTCTGAAATTTCAGCTCAAAATACCCCACAGATCATTTATTATAGCTTGTCAAATTTGCCCCTATTTGGGTGTGAGCAAAAACACGCCGTTTTTGTGTGTGTCCCTTTAAATGCAAATGAGCTGCTGCTCCCGCCCGCTTTCCAAAAGAGGGCGGAGCTTTAACAGCTCACGCTTCAGTTTCTCAACAACAACAAAGCTGGAGAATCTCACGCAGCCAAAATGAGGATTGTCAGTAACGGTGTTCAGCCTTACATTGTTCAAACCGGAGTCGACACTGATGGAGAGACTCAGGAAGAAGTTACAATTTTTGTGATGTCACTAACCCAGGCAGAAGCTCGTTGTAGTCCTAAAAAAGCGATTTCTGTAAAAGAAAATATCTCTCTTTGCATTGAACTTTGAGTTCACAACATATGAGCCATAAATCAAATCAAATATGATGATCAACAAAAAGAAACACATATGCAAAGTTTTCTCTAAAGGTTCAATAAAGCTTTACATTTAAAAAAAAGTGAATTTTCTGGCTATTTTTTTCATATGTCAGGCGTACAGGCAACCCAAGAACTCTCTACAGCCAAAGATGGTTCTTTGCTAAACACGTCTGAGATCTCTTTCTTTTGGTTTTCTAGATTCTTGCGTTGGTCGCGGTGAGAAAGGCCATGGATTATGTGTTCTCGCAGCACGATCTCAGTTACCTGGATGACGTCATGCCTGAGAAAGACAAGAAGAAGAAGGAGGATGAGAAGAAGAAGAAGAAAAAGAAAGGAAGCATTGACAGTGACATGAACGACGTGAGTTGAATCTCTTCATTTGTTCATGTGTGTTTAGAACTTGTGTTGCTGTAAAACTCCAATGGTATGAATATCCCACCCCTGCGTTCACAGTCGGATTTTCCTGCCATTGAGAATGTTCCCAGCATAAAGATCTCCATGGAGACCATGGAACAGGATCCAGTGCTGGGGGAGAAGCCCTCAGACAGTGAGTAAACACACAGGGTTTCCCTCGACCTCACGCAGGGGTTCCAGCCGTAACTCTGTCCTGTTACCAACAACTTTAATAATGGCTTTTCCCTTCCCTCTTCTCGCTGTCGTCACACACTCCTTCGTGATTTCTCCAGAAAACATCTCTAAATCCCGTCTTTCTCTTTGTTTATGGTGTTGCTTGGTTTCCTGGTCTGTGTGGATCAATAATCCGCTCTTAACAGATAACAAATGCTTAATCACTATAGTGCAACTTTGTGTGTATGTATTCATAATGTCAACATGCAATCAAAACAGGCCCTATTTACATGTTCCTGCACTTTTTGTGCATAATTCATTCCAAAGAAAAATGTTTGTTTCCATAATCTTTCATCAGAATAACTTTTTGCCTGATGTCATCTAAGCCTTCTTATTTCTCAGTCTCTCCAAGCACCTGGATTTATTCTGGTCTATAGGGATGGGAATTATGTGGAATTTAATGATTAACAATTTCAGGTCCGTAACGGTTGCGATGATGATTATTTTCATAATTTTTGGAAGAAATAATGGACAGTGTTTGATCAAACAATCCCTGTTGTATTTACAACCTTCAGATGCCTGTTGTTACCTACTGTTCAAAAGTTTAGGGTCAGTAAGAAATGAATAAGACTAAGAAATTTAGTCATCAATGATGCATTAAAATGGTCAGAAGTGACAGTGAAAATATCAAAAATGCTGTTTTTTTTAACTTTCTATTCATCAAAGAATCTTGAAAAAAAATATCTCACAGTTTGCACAAAAATATGAAGCAGCACAACTGATTTTAACACTGATGATCATCAGAAATGTTTCTTGAGCAGCAGATCAGCATATTAGAATGATTTCTGAAGGATCATGTGACACTGAAGACTGGAGTAATGATGCTGAAAGTTCAGCTTTGATCACAGGAATAAATTACATTTTAAAATGTATTCAAATACAAAACAAAATTTTAAATTGTAATAATATTTCACAATATTACTGTTTTTACTATGTTTGATCAAATAAATGCAGCCTTGGTGAGCAGAAGAGACTTCTTTCAAAAACATTTAAAAAAAGCTCTTACCGACCCAATCTTACAAAAAGATGTTTCCACGTTTTTGTTGAGTCACATGCACATCTGACAAAACAATAAGCTGCAATAATCATCATGACAACAGCTCATATATTCCATATATAGCCTTACTTTTTTTCATTGAATGTCCTGTTTTCACTCAGAAGTATGTCACATTACAGAAGTAATTTAGATTTAGTAATTTAACACCCTCATGTTGACTTTATCTGGATGGATCTGCATTTCCTGTTCTTTACTACCTCTTTTTATTCTAACCACTAACCATATCAAATCCTTTTCAGCTGCATCTTAATATATGAACACTAAGATTTGATCATCTGCCATGTGTGTATATGTATTATAACAGTGCATTTGTTTGTTTCTTATAGGAAATAAGCCCATGTCCTTCCTCACTCCCTACTGATGGAAAGCACTTTTTCCCAAGGTAAGTGTGTGTACAGGTTTGGCTGTATTTGTGAGGGTCAAATGTTCTCACTTATCGAAATATTATGACAACTGACTAGTGAAGACATTTTACTGGTCCTCACTAGTTAAAAAAGGCTTATAAATCGACAAAACATGTTTTTATTTAGTGTTTTACACATGTTTCTGTGGTGGGTAGGTTTAGGAGTAGGGGTTGGGTTAAACCATAAAATATATCATTAACCTGGTATGAAATCATTAGAAGTCTATGCAATGTCCTCACTAATATAGTGAAACAAATGTGTTTGTACTTGTACAGATATCTTTGTGAGAACCAGTTTGAGTTTTAGACCATCAGAGTGAGGACAAAGTGAGTAAAGCGAAGACATTTTGGCCAGTCCTCACTTTCTGAGAGCCCTTTAAAGGCCTGTTTGAGGGTCAAGACTTGGTTTTAGGGATTATGTTGTAGTTAGGTTAATGGTAGTTTTAGGTTAAAGGATTAGTTCACTTCAGAATTAAAATTTCCAGATAATTTACTCACCCCCATGTCATCCAAGATGTTTAAGTCTTTCATTCTTCAGTTGAAAAGAAATTAAGGTTTTTGAGGAAAACATTCCAGGATTTTTCTCCATATAGTGGACTTCAACAGTTACCAACAGGTCCAAATGTCAGTTTCAGTGCAGCTTTCAAAGGGCTCTACATGATCCCAGACGAGGAATAAGGATCTTATCTAGTGAAACGATCCTTAATTTTCTAAAAAATTAAAAATTAAATAAACTTTAACCACAAATGCTCATCGATGCTAGCTCTGCGATGCACGGCGCATTACGTAATCATGTTGGAAAGGTCATGCATGACGTAGGCAGAAGTACCGAGCAAGTGTTTACAAACTGAACGTGCAAAGACTAAATCAGACGGCCTTTACAAAAAAAGATAAAACAACGGTTTTGGAAGTTGGAGGAGAAAATTAGATGGAGTTTTTACTTCCACCTACGTCACGTGTGACCTTTCCAACAAGATTATGTAATGCGTGGTGCATCGCAGAGCAGTACAAGATGAGCATTTGTTGTTAAAAAGTATATTATTTTTTTTTTTTTGGAAAATGACTGATCGTTTAGCTAGATAAGACCCTTATTCCTCGTCTGGGATCATGTAGAGCTCTTTGAAGCTGCACTGAAACTGACATTTGGACCTTCAACCCGTTGAACCCTGTTGAAGTCCA
This sequence comes from Hypophthalmichthys nobilis, assembly GCA_037950665.1. Taxonomy (NCBI): domain Eukaryota; kingdom Metazoa; phylum Chordata; class Actinopteri; order Cypriniformes; family Xenocyprididae; genus Hypophthalmichthys; species Hypophthalmichthys nobilis. The sequence continues at coordinate 4,440,389 of CM075490.1, forward strand.
CTATATGGAGAAAAATCCTGGAATGTTTTCCTCAAAAACCTTAATTTCTTTTCGACTGAAGAAAGAAAGACATAAACATCTTGGATGACATGGGGGTGAGTAAATTATCAGGACATTTTAATTCTGAAGTGAACTGATCCTTTAAGGGTTCAGGTTAGGCACTTAGTTGCGATAGTTAAGGTTAGGGTAAGGGTCTAGAGATTGCATTGTGTCAATGAATGTCCTCACAAAGATAGATGTACAAACATGAGTCAGTAGGTCTGAGCTTGTGTGAACATGCATGTCTATAATTAACCAGCTTTCATGCTGGCTCAGGCTGGTTTATAGTGGTTAGTACTTACCATATGATTTTAGTCTTAAAGGGATAGTTCACCCACAAATGAAAATTCTGTCATCATTTACTCACCCTCAAGTTGTTCCAAACCTGTATGAATTTCTTTCTTCTGTTGGACACAAAGGAAGATATTTTGAAGAAAGTTTGCAACCAGGTCACTTTGGAGCACCATTGACTTCCAAAAAAATTACTATGGAAGTCAGTGGTGCCCTAGAACTGTTCAGTTTCCCACATTCTTCAAAATATCTTCCTTTGTGTTCAGCAGAACAAAGAAATGTATACATGTTTGGAACAACCTGAGGGTGAGTAAATGATTTTTGGGTGAACTATCCCTTTTGTGCTAATGCATGGCCTTAAAACAGTCAATTATATCAGTTAGCATCATACATTATGCATGTCTATGAGTTCATATGCTTATGTGTGTATGTAAGGCTAAATATTTTGAAATATCTAAAAGCTCTTTCTTTCACTTTCACCTAGTCAGGATTTAAACCCTTTTAAGAAGATGGTGCCTCAGATCAGAATCGATTTGGACTCCGACAACAACAAATTCTTCTGGAAAACTCCAGCCTCTGAGACGTCCCTTTAAGCACTCCAGAAAACACTTTCATACACACGTTTAGGTCCAGATGATGGTTTAATCATTCAGCTAAACAAAAAAATGAAAACTTTGCTGAATGTTTCTTTTCACAGTCCAAACTAATAGACATGTGTCATTTTAACACTACAACCAATTGCACAAACACAAACTCTTTACCAAAGAGTCGAACTTTATTTTATTTTTTAACTGCTCAATGACGTTTTGGTAGCATTAGCCTGCTGTTGGAAAGTTGAGGAGAAAGAAGTATTTTTGCTATCAATTTAGTTTTGGGTTCTGGGTCCAGACTGATTTTTTTGTTCCAATGAATTTAGATTATTTTTTATAACCATAATATTTTATTAAACAGAATGATGACATAATCTTAATCATTTAGAATCCAATTGTATAAAATAAATTTGCAGTTTGAGTTTTTCTTTTGGCCAAATAACTGCACTTCATTCAAATGAGCACATTAGATCAAGAAAAAATGTCATTGAACAAATTAGTATTAGTGATAAGTTGTGTTTTTCGTTTCGAAAAATCAGACCTTTAGTTCTCTTAGAAGCGTATTTAAGCGTTATATTATGAACCACAATTGTGGGCGATAACTATCCCAATAAGGGAAACTGCGGTTTTAATGACACAATTCGCCTACTTAAATCTTTCCTGTGCTTAAGAAGACACTTAAAAAGTGGGAAACACTCGATATGAATATAATTTCCTAGTTCTACCTCTTAAAATGGACTGTAGGTGCCAGGCACTTGTTTAAGTGAAGCATTTCTCTATGCAGTACGTTACGGATGTCACGTGACCAGAAGAGTGGCCGCCGCGCGGGAATGCCTCTTCAACGTTCTTCTGTCCACGAAATTCCTTTGGCCCTTTTGTGAACTGAAGATGTTTATTTCTTCGTAAATGACGATCCATAACAGGGCGGACACTTTCAATGTGATTGCATTCGATGTATTTACTATGAAGCAGTTGATTTATGGTGATTTTATTATCTGGATATTTTTATTGTACTTTTTTTTTTTTTTTTTTAAGAAGTAATGCTGTAGATAGAGACATCTTTTATACTGAGATGAGAGGTGTACGGAGATTTAATGTGGAACAGCTGCACCAAAGTGACAGCAATACGCAAATGTCTTTGTTTTTGTGTGTGTATGAGAACTTAAATGCTGCCATTAAGACAGATCATTTTCTCTTACGTTCAGCACGAGGATATTTCAGTCAGCAAATCCGGTGTAGAATGTTTTTTGACAACTATATCGTTAAAACTTGAATATAGAGACACAAGTCAGTGTTTGTACATAGATCAGCTATCGTCATCATCATCATCAATAATGTCTTCCATTTCTTTTGATTGTATCAAACTGCCTGTGCATTTTCAAGGACTGAACTGTTTTAGCGAGATGCATATGCAAGATGACGATTTCATAAATCATTTCTTTTAGATGCACCGCTGTTTTTATTTTAAACCTGTTGAGATGTATTTATTGTCCTTCTGTTCTCTTCTGGAAGCTGTCTTACTCTCTGATTATAACGATGACGCTACAGGCAATAATGAGATTAACAGTTGATCACTGTTCTGTAAAAGGGAATCACCCTGTAGCTCTGTGAGGCGATGGGCAAATTAAAGCAATTATTAAAACTCATTCTCATGGTGTGATTCATTCAAATTAGCTTTTATATGAATATTGTTTTACACATAAGGACACTTGTATGATTTATAAATGTTGCACACATGCTTAATAGGTACAGGCCTATTCGTTGTAAAGATATGTATTTTTAAAATTGATATGAATTGATAAGTAACCAATAATTCTCTAAATGCAGATTAAAACAGACATTACCTTCAGAAAAAAATAAACCTTGAGGTCAAAGTGCTGCAGGCCAAAGAGGATACGTAACAGAACCTGAAACAGGAATCTGGGTCTAATCTGGATAAAAGCCCATGAGACGTTGTGTTCTAGTCCTTGTAATCTCTGACCTTCAAGTCATTCCTTAGATCTGGAATGATCTCCCTCCTTCCTTACCTGTCCAAATCCCACATCCCAGCTAACAAAGATAGACTGTGTTCCAAATTATTATCCATGTGAGATATCAGTAGGATTTCAGCACAATACACATTCAGATTTTAGTTTTTCAAAGAAAGTGTTGTTTCTTTTAGTTCTCATATCTTTTTAGATAACTGGTATCAATCTCAGACAGGTTTAAGTAGTTTGCCAGGTCTTAAATGGAAAACCTACTTAAAGAGGTTGTTCCACATTATTAAGCAAGTCACAGTTCTTCTCATGCAATATGAGGAGGAAGAAAGATCCTTCTGAAGATGAAAAGCATGAAATGGTGCAATGTCTTGCAAAAGACATGAAAACAAATATTTTGCGAAAACTGAATAGAGATTGTTGATGAACTGTCAAAAGATTTGAGTAATTTAGAGCACAGAAGAACCCGGTTATATAAAGGCTTATTAAAGGGATAGTTCACCCAAAAATGATAATTATCCCATGTTTACTCACCCTCAAGCCATCCATATGACTATCTTCTTTCAGACGAATGCAGTCAATTATATATAATATCCTGGCTCTTCCCAGCTTTATAATGGGAGTAAATGGGACTCAAGATTTTGAAGTCCAAAAAAGTGAATCCATTCATCATAAAAGTAATCAATACAACTCCAGTGGGTTAATAAAGGCCTTCTGAAGGAAAGCAGTGGGTAAATATACATATTTAAATCTTTATAAACTAAAATAACTAGCTTCCAACAGATGACCTATGCAAATCGTTTTACCGCAAAAGAGTAACCTCTGACCCGACGCATGACATATTGAAGAACACGGAAATGCAGAGGATAGAGCAAATAACACACTAGTCATGAATTAGAAGTCTAAAACGAGAATTTTTAAAGAGAAATGAGAGATTTAAGAGAAGAGGAGCTTGAGTCTGTTGTCCAGCTTATTTGTTTGAACCGCGAGAGATGTCTGAGCTTACGATACTACATCCTACATCTCGCATCAGAAGTTACTCATTTGGCACAAGTCAATTTACATAGGCCATCTGCCGGAAGCTAGTTATCTTAGTTTATAAATTTTTAAATATGAATATCAGAGGTGTAAAGAGTACCTGAAAACCATACTTGAGTAAAAGTACAGATACCTTACAGCAAAAATGACTCCATTACAAGTTACAAATCACCAATTCTTATACGACTTGAGTAAAAGTCTAGGCCCAGTTTCACAGACAGGGCTTAGCCTTAGCCAGGATTAGGCCTTATTTCAATTAGGGTATTTAAGTTGCTTTTATAAACATACACTAGAAAAAAACATTACTGGTGTGCTTGCGACAAAACAATGGCACTGACATATTTTAAGTTATACAAGTTGCTTTCAGTTAAAACAGCTCAAACATGCATTTTAGTCTGGGACTAGCTTAAGCCTTGTCTGCGAACCCGGGGGATAGAGTATCTGATTTTAAGAGTACTTAAGTATTTTACTCATACTTAATGTAGGCCCAAAGATGAACTAATTTATGAAGAGAATAATCACATTTATTTTCTAAAATCAAAATAAAACTGAACACCTCAACATTGAAATCAAGGTCCACACAACAGCCTCTTAAACGTCTACAAGCTCTCAAGTCTCGGTTAGGCTCAAGTGCACAAAAAGGCCATAAGTAAACCAATACCCTTCAAAAAGGTCTTAAATATAACAGATCAATTAAAATAATATTAAGTAAAATTAGTCAAAGTCAGCTTGCACTGGATGTGCTGGTTTCGGCCTCATCACCGGCTGCAGTCATGACCTCATCTACTAAATCAAACACAAACACTTCAGTAACTGCTTGCTAATACGCTCGCATTCATGTAAAGTAACTTTGTTGACAAGTTTGGGTGAGTAAAGTCAAAATGCACAAGATATAGTACCTTCAATGGCCTTAGATGTCAATATCGCTTCTTTATAGTAGAAACAAACTGCTGCAGAAAAAGTTAGGTGCCATGCAAAATGTAATGTGTAATTGCATTGCTCATCACAAATGTATTGGAGTAAAAAGTACATTTACTTGTTCAAAAATGTAGTCGTAAAAAGTAAAAGTTGCTAATATACTACAAAGTAGCCATAAAGATACTTAAGTACAGTAACTAATTACATTTACTCAAATACTTTACACCACTGATGAGTATTTTTCCTACAAAAACCCATCGCTTTGCTTCAGAAGGCCTGCTGGAGTTGTATGGATTACTTTTATGATGGATGGATGCACTTTTTTTGGACTTTAAAATCAGGAGCGACATTCACTACCATTATAAAGCTGGGAAGAGCCAGGATATTTTTAAATATAACTCTGATTGTGTTAGTCTGAAAGAAGATAGTCATATACATGTCTTGAAGACTGAGTAAATCATGGGATAATTTTCATTTTTGGGTGAACTATCCCTTTAAGGGACGTTTCTGTCAAACAAATTAATTATATTTAAAGGGCAGCTGTAAAAATCTACGGTTGAGTAGCAAACGGGTATTTGAAGCTACTGGAGTCTCAATAACCACTCCATGTAGGCTGGCAGTTGGGCATACATTTGCATTTTAGCCACTTCTAACCAAAGCTCACGAAGAGAAACGTTTACAGTGGGTTTAGAAATACATGAAGACTCATTTTTAAATAGTTGACGAATGCTCTGCTGCAATGGATGGTCCAGATAAATGGAATTCTGGATAGTTGGTGAAGGCCACCACGTTCCAACAAGACTGTGACGTCAGCAAGGATCTGGCGGGCTTTCGGGCTGCCTGGAATATGTCAAAATGACTAGATATGTGGAGTTTATAACTGACCATTTTCTGCTATGGTATAAACAGAAGGATTGTGCCTTCTGATATAAAACGACTTTCATTCAGGACAATGCAGTTTCCCATGTTGCAAAAACACCACAGCAATAGCCTAAAACTGTTTGAAAATGTATTTCTTCACCCACTGTAAACGTTTCTCATGAAATAATGTTTTTGTGCTAACTTTCTAACTTTACTTTAAACGAACGTACACGCTCCTGGAATAATCACGAGAAAACAGTTCTGAAAACCTGTTGCTCCCTGTTAGCAGGGATAACATTCTCATTTCTTGCACCTCTCTGACCAAATCCTTGACATCTAGTCTCGTCGTAATCACTTTCACTCACATGTTTTGCTGAGATAAACCGTGTTTGCACGCAGATAAACAGGAGAATGGCTGGTCATTATTTAAATTGCTCACTATCACGGCATAGGTCACTTTCAAAAAGATAAACAGAGCTGAGATTCGCATATTTTCCATCTCAGTAGACTAATCGACGGATCTCAGATTCTCATCACGGGAATGGGTTTAGCACGTAATGAAGCAAAAAGACACCGGACTAAATGTCATCACATGGTTGGACAACTTTAATACGGAGTTGTTAGTAGTTACTTTGATCATCTCCTGATATATGGCTTTTCTCAGGAATTTCACCTTCCCTGTCGTGCGCTGGACGCACCAGCTGTCCTGCACTGATAATGGGATGTACGCAAACGCACGTCTGCTCTATTAACCCATGGGTCACAGTAGAGCAATGAGTAAGTGGGTAGGGTAAACCTCTAGGATCGAGCCAGGAGGAACCTTCCATTTACCAGCCTTGAGCTGTCGACCACTATGCCACACCACCCCCTAAAAGTTTTACCACACTGATCAGAAACATCAAAAAACGTTCTGGAAATAATTTAACGAACAGTTACACATTTTTTTTTAATATGAATCTTTAGAAATAATTTATGTGGTGAATACGACAGTCAATCATAATGTGGGTCTTCAGTAACTGCCTTGATTCATCATCACAGAATCATCCACTGTCTTGTTGCGACATCTACTGGCCATTTATCAAAATTGAGAGAGAGAGTACAACTGTACACTTTGCTTCCTGATTGTGGATATTAAAGGGTTAGTTCACCCAAAAATGAAAATAATGTAATTTAATACTCACCCTCATGTCATTCTACACCCGTAAGATCTTCGTTCATCTTCAGAACACAAATTAAGATATTTTTGATGAAATCCGATGGCTCAGTGAGGCCTCTATTTCCAGCAAGATAATTAACACTTTCAATGCCCAGAAAGCTAGGCTACTAAAGACTTATTTAAAACAGTTCATGTGACTACAGTGGTTCTACCTTAATATCATAAAGTGACGAGAATACTTTCTGTGCGCCAAAAAAAATAAATAAATAAAAAAAATAACGACTTTTCAACAATATCTAGTGATGGGCGATTTCAAAACACTGCTTCGAAGCTTTATGAATCTTTTGTTTCGAATCAGTGGTTCGGAGCGCCAAAGTCACATGGTTTCAGTAAACGAAGCTTCGTTTACGCGATCCGAACCACTGATTTGAAACAAAAGATTCATAAAGCTTCGAAGCTTCATGAAGCAGTGTTTTGAAATTGCCCATTACTAGATATTGTTGAAAAGTCTTTTTTTTTTTTTTGGCGCACAAAAAGAATTCTCTTTGCTTTATAATATTAAGGTAGAACCATTGTAGTCACATGAACTGTTTTAAATATGTCTTTAGTATCTTTCTGGATCTTGAGAGGTTCAGTGACATTGCTGGCAATAGAGGCCTCACTGAGTCATCGAATTTCATCAAAAAATATCTTAATTGTTCAGAAGATGAACGAAGGTCTTACGGGTGAGAAACAACATGACGGTGATTAATATATGACATAATTTTCATTTTTGGGTGAACTAACCCTTTAATTAATATAAATGTTAATTTAACGAACTTTCTATGTTGCAAAAAAAATCTAAAATATATTTTAAATATTTTTAATTAAATGTAAAACATGTAATGAAACATGCATGAAACATTTTCTTCCAGTACAGTTAAAATATGCTAATTTAAATTATTTTAATGATCATATTGTTGATTAGCTAAACTAATTAATTAATAAAATGTAAATTAATTAATTAATTAAAATAAACTATAAAGCTCAATCAACCCTAAAATCTGAGCTGATTTACATAACACTCATGATGTTTGTCCAGTAGGCGGCGGTGCCGTGTTATAAGTGAGAATACGCATGCGCAGTACTATGTGTGCGCTTGCACTTCTGCTATTGAAGACAGCTGACACGTGAGAGAAGCGCTTCTGGAGCATTGCATGGCAGACCAGAGAAGTCCAGTTTTTTAAAGATGCAGTTCTGCAGAATCTCTGAGATTACGAACATGCAACTTGGTTAAAACAGGATGTCTGCTGTGGTCTTAATCGACAGCGAACTGGAAATGTTGTGCTGATTCAACTGTCCGCTTTTGCAGCCTTTTTACTTTGCAAACCGCCTTCCTCGAATCACAAATCATCATTTAATTCTTCTCTATTTATCCAAATTGCACCAAATTGCTGTCATTCGCACTGACAATAACAATAAACAGTAGTGAAATCTGCATGGTAAACAGAAAGGAGGCGTGGTATGACACGGAGTTCCATATTGACAGGAAAACTCCCCAAATTTGGTGCTGCTTCCTGCACTCTACGAGTCACCATGCGCCTGTTCCGCGTGCTGGAGCGTTTACGCGCGTGTACCGAAGTCTCGGCGCGTAACCGACACTGGACCAACATTGCCGAACTGTCATTGAGGTTCTCCAGCACAAAAGCTGCTCCGCGGTTCCGAAGAATGGACTATCAGGTAAAGCAATCGAATGCTCTTGTCTAAATGTTATGCGTATCTATGGAAATAATTTACAATAAATGGTAAGTTTGTGCACTTTGTTTTTACCTGGAAGGTTTGGGTTGGAAGTTTTGTTTTGGCTCATATGAAATAATTCTGTAAATCCAGCGCACGCGGCTGATTCATCCTTGACAGTTGTTACATCAGCCGTTAGAGTTTAAAATCAAAGAGCGGCAATTTTTTTCCTGCGTACTGTGCGCGTGGTGAGAGTATCGTGCACTCCAAGGTCTTATGGCAAGCCGTATAACATTAATCCATAATTAATCTAGTTTAATGTTATTAGCACTTATTTATGAGATACTACTTATTTATTTGCTTCTAGTGACTTTCCTAGTAGTTACCGTTATCTGTTACGAAATTCAAATTGTTACCAGTAACAAAGAAATAGAAACTTGTCACTATTTGGAAGTAACGGTTACTGGTTACAAAATGCAAGTTTTTACCAGTAACAAATAAATAGAAACTTGACACTATTTAGATGATAGAAAATGAATTAGTACTACTAATGTGTAATTAATAATTACATTTGGATTATTTACTAATAAGTGCTAATAACATAAAAATAGATACTAGTTAGTTTAAGCAATAACTGTCAAAACAGCTTGCCATATATTCTGCATACTCTCAGGCCATGTGCTCAGGCAGCCATAACTGAGGATTAAATACATGTGTGTAAAGATCTAATTTCATGCATAATTGAGATGTTTGTGTGTAATTTATATTCATTAAAGAATTAGATGACAGTTAATACAGTAGACGGCAAATCTGATAAGATATTAGTCTGTCAATGTATTGACAGTGCTTGTTAAATAAGGTGGAAAAAATGTTAGAAATACAGGGGAAATATAAAAAAAAAAAACAAGGTAAAATAAAAAATGAATAAAGTTTTATATATATGTATGTATGTATGTATATGGGACTAAATTCACATCATCTTACATTACTAGACAAGGGAAGATGCTTCATTAAGTGAATATAATCATAATATGTGGATATATGATCGTAATTTGCCAGTTGCTCATATGATTCATCTGATCACTTTCACCAACAAACCAAACATTCAGCAATATCACAAATTTAGTTTTCATTTGTCAGTTGTAATATGATTGTAGTACATACCAGATATTCTGGCTAAACATTGACTAAATATTATGAAAGAGTTCAGAAGTTCAGTGTTGTTAGTAAAGTCGAAGTAAAACCCCAGTTTGTAGAGACTAGAGCTCCACATGGATATCTGGCTATTCTCTGAATATTTACTTCCGACATATGTCACAAATCTGTATTGGATGTAAACCTGGTGTCTTGCTCCATGGGTTGGTGTTTGAGATGGCATGAAGTCTTTGAGATCCAGCTGTAGCGTGATGAATGTCTTTCAGGATGCGGTGTGCACCCTCAACACGCTCCAGACCAACGCCAGCGCTCTGGAGCAGGTGAAGAGAGAGAGAGGTCATCCTCAGCTCCAGCTGCAGGCCATGAGAGGCTTTCTCCAGCGGGCAGGACTCAAGGTGTCAAACCTCAGCTACACTACACTAACATTACTCATGATTGGGGTGGACGGTATGACCAAAATCCTTATATCACAGTATGAGTAATTTTATATCACGGTAACTGTATTATCACAAATAACAGAGCACTGTTTATGTCAGTAAATCAACTGTTATTTGGCCTTTTTGGTATCAGTCTTGGCAAATGACCATTCCTCCTTAACCGATTAATAGATGTGTTTGAGAGCGTAGTGAATGGATAATATACATATTCCGTTTTTAGTGAATTAAGTAAATATTGTATAAAAAGTATTCATTCAATATCAGTGTATGCTTATATTAGTTTTCTATAATTTAATTGCATTAGCCTTTGTATGTTTTTGTATATTAAGTAACCATAGTGGTAATGCCTATTTTCGGATAATCCAGTATCCAGTATTAAATACATATAAAAGGAACTTAATTTTGTTTAATTCTTTTATTTTTATTTGCAACTTGACAGACCAAATGAAAGATAAGATTAATAACAAATGAGTCTGACATAACAGTGCAAAAACAGCTTCATGTTTTGTAACAAATAAAAACAAAAGTCTCAAAATTGTAAAACTACTATAAAATATAGCTGCAAGCAGCAATTAAGGGACCAAGTATAACAAAAGCAAACACGGAAGGAACAAACAAGGAAGCTAGCAGCAGACCAACAATGTCATAATGGACTATGATAGCAACTGAGACAAAGACATTGCATGTCAATTTTGAAGTCAATTTCATGAAAAGATCTAATTTTGTTTAGTTTACGAACATCCAAAGTTATAAGCATGTAATTATTTTTTTATTATTTTTCACCACTAGGTGGCGCTGGTCCAAAACTTCAGACTCCTTCAGGGCATCGTGCCGATGACCCATACAGAGTTTTGTAATGATATGTTCATAAAATGCAGCATTTTACTACAAAAGTCAAAATGGCTGATGCCCAAAGTGGCTGATATTGGAAAATTGGATACCATTCGATTTGGCATGACGCCTCTAATCTAACAAGACAACTTTTATGATTTTTGGACAAACCGCTTAGAAGTTATAAGCAAACATAGCCATTTTTCGTATCTCCAGACCAGTAGGTGGCGCAGCGCCTGAATACAACAAAGCGTTGAGGAGACACAGCCTTACGTCTATTTTCGCAAGCGCTACGTAAAATTCGTTTGTGTATTTTTTCGAAAACGGTTTGACAAATCGACTTGAATTCCACAACTTTTTGTCGTCATGGTCTGGGAATTAGAAAAAGTTCAAAATGGCGGGAAAATGTTCATGATGGAATACGTCATAGGGTGCAATTGAATCGTCTATAGCCAAGGAATCGGGGAAAGAAGAATTTTGTTTCTTACAGTTGAGAATTTATTAGCATAAATATAAGTGCCAGTTTGGACAATTGGTGGTGTTAGAGGGATTAATTTAGAGACTCCAAATTTGCTATGGTGACAGTTCAGACTGGCCTCTATCATTGTGCCAAATTTCACTACTTTCCTGCAAGCGGTTCTGTGGACAGAACGGAAGAAGATTAACGCCTACAGATACAATACATTTACAACACATTTAAAGTCATCATGAATAGTCAATATAAGCCTAAGTGTGACGGCACATCGGCAACTAAAACAACTCAGTTTTGCAGTGCATCGTGAAACCAAGTTCTTCCTCTTCTTGACTTGTCGAATCATGTTCAAATATCTATTTATTTAAATATTTTTTGTAAGTAACTATTCAACTGATGTGTTGTGTGTGTTTTTAGGTAGAAGAACTTGATCGTCTCAATATTATTCATGTAACTGGAACAAAAGGAAAGGTAAACCAGTTAAATGAGGGATTAATCACTGAATGAAGTTGAATGAAATGCTGAAATTATTTTATTTTTCTCAGGGTTCAACATGTGCCTTTACAGAACAGATTTTGAGAAACTATGGCTTCCGCACTGGATTCTACAGGTATTATAACCAATCAAAATAGTTCAGTGTTTGGAGATAAAGTGTGTTTATAGTCATTCTGTGGTGATTGTGGGAGTGGTAGGGTTTTTAAGTGTTGTGTAACTCCACTGTTCATTCATACATGTCCATACGTATAAGTTCACGCTGAACTTTGCTTGATCTTTCACTGAAATAAACCAGCTCTGAGAGCGAAAAGTAAAGCTATGTTTTGCGTCAGTATTACCTTGTAAATGATGTAATCAGTCTGTCCTAAGTTTTGTTTAGTTGAACTTTACCTCAAGCTTAATGATTTACTGTGAGCAATGGTCAGTGATTATGTAAGACTTTAGAGGGTTATATAGGGCTTAAACAAACACTGTAGTAAAGTCTTTACATTTTATGTGTTATCTTGTGTGAATTGGTTGTTTTGTATGTTTTCTTGATTTATAGTTCACCTCATTTGGTGCAAGTGAGAGAGCGAATCAGAATCAATGGGCTGCCAATAGGAAAGAGCTTTTCACCAAATACTTCTGGCAGGTGTACAGGCGACTGGAGGAGACAAAGGTGAGACGAATGTTATTTTTCTCTCTTTTGAAATAAAAGTCAATATGCAATTTAGACTTTGACAACTCAAACTCCTAGTACACAGTCTACATTTATACATCAGACCTTTTATGAGAACTAATGCTAAAAATATAAATTACAATGGTTATGACACAAACCTGAACACATTAACATATGATGACAGTGTGATTTGCATATATATAAATATTTGTATTTGCATATATTAGAAGTACAGTTGTGAAAAGAGCCTGTTTGTTTCTGTCTCAGAGAGAGGGTGGGAAATAGCCATAAAAAATAGCAATTTTTGGTGCAAGATATTATGCAAAATAATAGAACATGAACCCTTTAAATTCCTTTATCCACTGCTGTGAGTGAAAATCTGCAAATGTCTGAGCTTTTTACCTCTGAAGAAGATTAACGTATGCATTTTTGATCCTAGTAGTAGCTTTATACAATGATTTGGTTGCTATAATTCCTGTGAAAGGATTGCATGTTTCCTGCTGACTGCTCCTCTGGGTTTGTGTCTGTACCATGTTAATTGTGTTAAGTGTAAATGTGAGGCGTCTGGTCATGTAACTGCATAATCACAACAACATGTCAGTCATGTGAGGAAGGAAACAGTGCCGTTTGTTCAGACACTTGAACCTGAAATGCATCTTTGAACATTCAGATCTATGTATCCTACATAAATGGCAAAGCACAACAATAACATGAGTGATATCTAAAATTGCATTTGTGTCATAACAGTTGTGTTTGACCTTTCAGGATGCCAATGGCGGCAGCATGCCTGCTTATTTTCGCTTTCTCACAATTTTGGCCTTCCATGTTTTTCTGCAGGAGAAGGTGAGTAACATTACTGATCAGTAAAAGTATTAGCAATGTCAAAGTTAAATAATTTTGTCTCAAAGATCATGATGAAAAATCAGTTTTCCTTTATTATAGATGCTGATTACTAATTGAACTAAATTCCTCTATTTCTCCTCCTCTTGTTCAGGTTGATTTGGCTGTCATTGAGGTGGGGATCGGTGGAGCGTATGACTGCACCAATATCATTAGGTACCAGAGCAGTGTTTTCTAATCTCCCTCCCATCTGCTTCAGTGTCGCGTGTCTAATTCTCTCTTTGTGCCGCGTTAGCCTAGTTTCAGCCATTTCATCTTCATTCGCTGGGCTTCATAGTTTAAGCAAGACGCATTCCTCTCAAATCAACCAATCATTGATCTGCATTCTTCATAAATTTAGTGTATCCTCATTATCCTTATCAAAGCAATCATGATCCTGACTGACAACATGAACCAATCAGTGGTCCTTATTTATAAAATCATCTCGCCTACTATTTAATATTATCTTAGTCTCTAAGGCTACGTGTCACAATGTCAGTCCAAATCTAGTATGAGCGGCTTTATTCTGTACTGTCGTCTCCGCCAGTTTCCAAACATGTCTCGGTTATATTGTCATTTTCTGCTTATCTGGCACTCTGCAACAACACAAGCTTGTTTCTGCAGCGACTTTCAGGATGTTTCCTATAACAACATGTATTGTTTACTTTTTACGTGGCGTGAGAAAGTCACAAACCATGCAAAATCCGATCAGAGCGTTCAGACTGAAACGGATTTCCAAAAATGCGATTTGAATAATAATGTAGCTCAAAACAGATTTGTAAAAAATCGCATTTCATGTGTTTTGGCTGTTCACGCTTGCTAAATCTGATCAGATTTGCAATGTATATTGTGAGGAAAATGAAAGTGTTTTTTGACATTGGATGCATGTAAACCTGTTGTAGAAGACTTCAAAACAAAATTAGGAGCCTTTAAAATAGCATAATAGGGGCACTTGAAATATTTACAAGAAATGACACATTTCACTTTAAAGTTCTTGAAATGTCTCCTGTGTGTCCTAGGCGTCCCTGGGTGTGTGGTATCTCCTCTCTGGGCATAGATCACACCAGCATACTGGGAGACACCATTGAGAAAATTGCCTGGCAGAAAGGAGGGATTTTTAAGGTGAATATTTGAGCGTTGTGACTGTAAAAACTGAGTGTGTTTGAAGGTATTCAGTGAATGTGTGTTTATTGCAGCCGGGGGTTCCTGCGTTCACAGTCAAACAGCCTGACGGGCCGATGAAGGTGCTTCAAGAGAGAGCAGAAGAAATTGGGGTGAGAAATATGAACATACTGCAGATACACAATTCAGAATGCAGTTCATTTCCTGACATTGTTGTCTGTTTTTCTCTCTCAGTGTTCGTTATCAGTGTGTCCTGATCTGGACGAGTATGAGAGCGAGGGTTCGCTCCGGTTGGGTTTGGCTGGTCACCATCAGCGCAGCAACGCTTCTCTGGCTCTACAGCTGTCACACACATGGCTGCAGAGACACTTCCTCACAGGTGTGTGCTTCTGACTCTTTGTGAATTAGTTCACATCTCTTTTGTTGTTGTTTTTAATCAGCTGTTTGTTCCTCAGATCCTGCGTCATCTCTAGTAGAGTTCAGCGGTGTGAGTCCAGCTCCAGCGTTCCAGCCTAGTCCTGCAATGATCAAAGGTCTGTAAAAACACACAACATGGCCTAATTAAAAGCTAATCCAAAACACAGTGAGCAGCCTTGAGTAAAGCAGTAAAGAAAGCATCTGATCATAGCAATGTGGATACGTTTGCACAAGCTCTGCATTTCGGCACTGTCCAGTCACGTGACGTTTATTTATATAGTACTTTATACAATATATTATTTTAAAGCAAGCAGCTTTACAATATTAAATATGAAAAAACAGTGTCAGTGTCACTTAATTGGAAAAGATTTCCATGTCAAAAATGGCGGAGCCTTTTCTGGAGTTTGCTTTTGCAAGCTGTTGCAAACTTCCGAAACTCCAAACAAACTTTGTTTTGGCCTGACTTCGAAACAACGTCACACCTGCAACCTTTATCCCAGATATTTAACCACTATGTTACAAATTACTAAATGGAAAGGTCTTGGTGCATCGGAATTGTAATCAATATACAATATATTTGATGTTTTGACAGGTCTTGCAGAGACTGAGTGGCCTGGGCGTAATCAGACTCTAAATCACGGTCCTGTGACGTATTTCCTGGACGGAGCTCATACCACACGCAGCATGCAGGCCTGTGTCCGCTGGTTTAATGAGATCGCAACACACCATGAGAGAAATGCTGGGTAAAGAATGCAATAAACTAAACTAAACTAAAAAAAAATAAAAAATAAACTGACGGTAATTCTAAATGCTGTAATAGTAAATTAATTATATTAATATAACACTGACCTTCAGTCAGCCTTGAAGTAGTTCTTAAACATTGCATATCTGCAGATAGTTGTTAAATGTGCTGTTGTTTAATGTTGTGTGTGTTTGCAGGGGTTCGGTGGTGAGGGTTCTCTTATTCAACGCCACAGGAGAGAGAGACTGTGCCGCCATGCTCAAACTGCTTGCGGTGAGTTATCAATTGATGCTTTTTAATCATGTCACTCTTCTAAGTTAACACAGAGACTCATTTTGAAATGCTGTATGTTTTAGCCCTGCCATTTCGACTTTGCCGTGTTCTGTCCGAACATCACAGAGGCCATAGCGACCTGTAATGCAGGTAAGAGATGCTTCCAGCCACAGACCGGTGTAAGAGATCCAGAGACAGAAGATGATATGAGATCTAGTCCAGGGGTGTCCAAACTCGGTCCTGGAGAGTCACTGTCCTGCAGAGTTTAGCCCTGGGTATACTTTTTTTTTATGCGTACGTTAGTGTACATGCACAGTCGAACACACGGCCTTCCAAAGTATACTTCATTTGACTCGTACGCATATACAGACATTCGACGCATGCGCAGTTTTGAGCAATCTTCTAGCTTCTTTCATGCTAGAGTTGTACAAATGAGTGTACTTTCTAACCTCTTCACACAGTCTTTCATCTATGTAGGCCTCCATCGTTACTGTAGCTTGCATGCATTCTGGTCTGTTCTGTTTATGCAGTTTTTCTTTGAATTGACGCCCCCAGGGCACGGTTGCCACCTTGTGGATAAACTAATAACTGCAAAAAAAAATTTAAATGTGCATGTGCGACCTGTGCATAGAAAGTACACACGGTTATAAAAAAAAAAAATGTGGTGGTGGGCGTACAATACATGCATACTCTTCTGATGACAAATCACGCACATTGTACGCTGACCCTTGCGTATGCATAAAAAGTGAACTATACTTTGGCTTTTTGGCTCCAACTTTCCTGGAAGTTTCTAGTAGCAGAATTGGACACCCCTGATGTAGTCTATGAAAAAGGCAGGTGATATATACTATATAGATACTATAAATGTTATAGTTGGGTCAGGACCATTTAGGACCTTTAATTGGGACTGCTTAAAGAACTGTGTTTGTGTGTTTTTAACTACCACAGCTTAAGCACTTTCTAAATTCAAGGATGCTGTCTACCTAGGCAACATTTTAGGCATGATTTTTTCATTCCTTTTGCTAATAGTGAGCAACAAAATTATACCTTGTAAGCCCAAAATGTGCAGCACAATCAAGTAAGCCCAAAAATGCATTGCAAAAATATTGAGGGTTTCCATTAATATTATAATATAATTTAATATATAATATATTCTAAAAACATTTTATAAAATAATAATAAACTTGATATAAATTGACTTTATATTATTTTAGATTTATTTGTTTTTTTTTAAAGCACTGAATGTATGGAAGCTTGTTTTCACCACGGAATAAAAAATAATATTTGCAACTTATCCCAATTCTGAGTTTTTCTTGCAGTTGTGAGTTTATATCTCGCAATTCTGTTATAAAGTTATAAAGTCTGAATCAAGAGACAGATATAAACATGCAATTGCAAGAATTCAGAGTTGCGACTTTAATTCTCAGAATTCTGAGATAACTTGCAATTGTCAGTTTATATCTCACGATTTTGAGAACAAAGTCAGAATTTTGAGATAAAAAATAAATTAAAAAAAGATAACTACTATTTTTTTTTTTATTCCATGGTCGAAACAAGCGTCCATAGGAAAGTATTTATAGAAATATTTGTTTAAAATTAAAATGTACTTTTCCCTCCCAATATTTGTATTTATTTTTATTTTTTTTGCTTTTTAGAGTATTGAGTTATTAGCTTAGCAAAATGTCAACATCAGACTTTTAGTTGAGCTTCTCATGTGCTGTTTTTGTAATTAATTAATATTTCAAATCAGTCACTTATGTTTCATTTCAGTTTGCATGCTGCCTTACAGTGTCATGTTTGTGCCAGTGTGGAAAGTTCAGTGGTATTTTACTAACATACTCTGTCCTTCAGACCAACAGAACTTTAATGTTTCTGTGGAGAACATGCTCACACGTTGCCTGGACAACCAGCAGAGCTGGCGCATTCTGAATGGCCAGGAGGAGAAGCCGGAGGCGGAGCTTCTGATCGGGGGCGGTTTACCCTTAGTGGCAGAAAGGCACAGCGACACACTGGTGTTTCCCTGCATCCTCAGCGCCCTGCAGTGGATCAGTCAGGGAAGAGACTCGGTTCTGTCAGACCAACAAATGCGCCATACCCGTTAAACCGAGCATAAACGTGAAAGCCGCTGCCGCTACGAGAGGCCGTGGAACATACACGTCCTCATCACAGGTAGCTTACACCTGGTGGGAGGGGCTTTAAAACACTTGGACCCTGCTTTAAACTCATAATAGACATATGCATTCAGACAAACACAGCAAGTGTGCCACCTAGTGCCTAAACCCTGAATCACACTACATACAAATCATGATTGAAATCATGACAGCTTGTTCTAGAATCCATGCATTCTACATCCTGACTTCAGAAGATCATTGGAACAGTTCATTGAGCGTTCATCTGTTTATGTAAAGAGCACATAAATTCAAATCTACTTGAGCTGTTCATGTTTACTTTGATTTGAAGTATTTAAAGTGCATTCAGTTCTTTTTTTTTTTTTGTAATTTTCTTCTTTTACACTACAATTTTGATGTTTTTAACCGGATCTTTCTATTCATGAAATAGAAAGTCAGGTTACTTACCCATCAGTGTTAGTGTTATTATTTTTATTGCACTGAAAGAATTGTCATAGACAAGCACTTCTTTAATAATGTAATATTAATGTGTAATTTCTAACACATGCATGGGAGAGTTTGTATTCATACATTCAAGTGGATGCAAAATGATGTTCAAAGCATGCCAACACTGAGGTGCCCACGTGTTCATAGTAAATACATTCGTTAAATGTTTTGTGTATATATACATCAGAGGACTGGTGGTGTATAATGGACTGTTTTCCATCAAATCTGAATATAAGTGTAATTTAATTTTTTTGTAGCATTCGTCGTTAAGACGGGAGAGTGTACTAGTCTAAATAGAAACTGCCATCTTCAGATGAAACATGGATTTTTTTTTTTTTAATATGGTAGCTTGTTTTTGGGATATTTTTGTTACCTGTGAGAGATTGGATAATTATGTCAATAATGTGACTATTCTGATCAATTAAGATTACACCACTCTTGTCTTAAAGTGCCATAGGGTGCTATTAAAAAGTACTGTACATACCAGATGGACATTGAATAAAAACAATGTGAAGAATTTTGTGTGTATTGTATTAAATCAAATTTTTCCTATATATTTTTAATGTACGTTGTTTAATTACCAGTTGAGATCTAATGCACAAGAGTCAAAATTATGCACACATTAGTATATTATATAATAAATATGTTTCGATGGACAGATCAAAAATGTTTTTTGACTTGAGGAAGTTACATGCAAGACTGCGGATCTTCCGGACGACAGGTGGCGGTAGAGTTTTTCTTGACGCGGTTGAATCCGTCCTGCGGACCGCAGAGGAACAGCAAGGATGCAGCGCGACAAAACCGGAAGCTCCGCCGGCGGGGATAAGTACGAATATTTTAATAATTTTATATATCTTATCAGTAATTTGAACTATAAAATCACCACTTTTGTTTATCTTGAACATGTCAAGCACCCAGTTGTACTGTTTCAATATATTTAGTATTTTAAATGAGGCTGTAAAGCTGATATTTCTGTGTGTGGGTCTGGTTTTGTGTTTTTGTCCGGGCCTAATGAGCAACGTGACAACCAAGACAGCCTCTTAAAAGACTAAATATGGTGTTTATTAAAACACAATGCTGCCAAAATGCGTCTGTAAGAGTATTATAATTATAATTATCTCAATGTAAGAATGCCAGAAATTAATGAGAGCTCCTCGCCGTGTTCAAAAACAATCTTGTTTGTGTTAGGCCGGACAGAGAGACGGCCATCATGTCTAAATACTATGATGGGGTCGAGTTTCCCTTCTGTGATGAGTTCTCTAAATATGAGAAGCTGGCGAAGATCGGACAGGGAACTTTCGGGTGAGTATTTGATGCTTGTGCAAGTAAATATACCATTATATACCTTAATGTTTATTGCTGCTGTAATCCACTGTGGATGCTATAAAAACGATATAATGATACAATGGCAATGTGGGTCACTGTCATTAGACTAAACCTCATGCTATATGTGATTTCTAGCTCTGATGTGTTTTCTCTCTGCAGGGAGGTATTCAAGGCCAAACACAGACAGACGGGAAGAAGGTGGCTTTGAAAAAAGTACTTATGGAGAATGAGAAAGAAGGGGTGAGAAAATGCAGCTCTATCCCACATAAACCAAACTGTTCTGTTGATTTAATATGCAGATGTCACACTTGAGCATCTCCTGCATTTTGTTCTATGAGGGTTTATGCTTTCCTTCTCAGTTTCCCATCACAGCTCTGAGGGAGATCAAGATCTTACAGCTGCTGAAACATGAGAATGTGGTGAACCTCATTGAGATCTGCAGAACAAAAGGTGAAGATCTGTGTTTATGTAATTGTGGCTTTATCCACCTTATTCCTACACCCCATGATGCTTTGTGCAAATTATGGGTGTCACTTCCATTAAGATGTAAACAATCAGTGAAAGGCTCGCTCTGTTAACACAATAATACGTTGAGATGACATTATTCTACTCACCCTTCCACCATTGAACATTAAAAGGACATTTAAAAGTGTAAAAGCATCAACAAGGTACTTTTAACAGACCATGAATAAATAATCCCGAAAGCGCGATTCTTTCCAAAGCAATAACAGACGAGTTAAATATCACTGTAGTAATATATATCTGTATTATGTAACACATGTTGCCTTAATCAAAAATGTTCATAAACTTCAGCATTGCATGATACTATTTCAAAGTGATTTCCATCATTTTGTCCATCATATGTTGTCCTTTTCATACTAATACAGCAGAATGCAAAAGAAAAAAAAAAAATTATCATGAGGAAAAGAATGCAGCGACTGAAAAGAGCTCTTGCCATATATATTCTTGTTATAACATCACGTTAAAATACTAAGCGTTATGTTATTCTAATGATGTCTGTAAATAAAACATGAAGGAAAATTGACAGCTCATTCAGTCAAACTGACGGATAAGCTTTATTTGTTGGGCAACCTTATGATTTGAAACGATTCGACAATGCCAGTAACAGTTTATTCTGCTTGTCTCTTTCTCTCCAGCCACTCAGTTTAACCGTTATAAGGGCAGCATCTATCTGGTGTTTGATTTCTGTGAGCATGACCTCGCTGGACTGCTGAGCAACGCTAATGTTAAATTCACCCTGGCTGAGATTAAGAAGGTCATGCAGATGCTGCTGAACGGGCTTTACTACATACACAGAAACAAGGTGAGACATGGAAATATTCCCACATTACCTGATGTAGGATACAGGCACAGATTGTCACCGTGATGTTTACAGGCTCAGACTGAAGTGTTCTGTGTGTTTGTGTCAGATCCTCCACAGAGACATGAAGGCTGCTAATGTTCTGATCACCAGAGATGGCGTTCTGAAGCTGGCTGATTTTGGTTTGGCCAGAGCGTTTAGTTTGGCTAAGAACAGTCAGGGGAACCGCTACACAAATCGGGTCGTCACACTGTGGTACCGACCACCTGAACTACTGCTGGGTGAGTGAAGAGAAACCCTGTTGAAATTCATTTTGATTTATTTTGTATTGCACTTTCTTTCCCAATGGTAAATGGAAACCAAATCCTGTTGACAAAAATATAAAGAAAAATTGTATTAGCAGGTATTACCTGCTCACTGAGAATTAAGTTTAAGAACAATGTAGAAAGAATTGATTCTTATATGCTTTGAACATATGCATTAAAATGTGCCATTCTCAATATCACTTGGCTGAAGCACTCTCTCTCTCTCTCTCTGTCTTTGTCACATACTCATGTGCATATATCTGAAGAAGAGACAGGGAGAAAATGAGAGAGGCCTATGTACCAAATAAAGATAATTAAAAAGGCAGTTGTCAGGTGAACTTTTCCTCTGTTGACAGGAAATGATATAAAAGGCAGGTTCTGTTTTTGAGCAGAATTTAAACTAATTATTATTTTCCTTTTTTGTGAAATTAGGTTAATGGTTTCTCACTTGGTGTGTTTTTTGTTGGTTTTTTAGGTGAGAGAGACTACGGGCCTCCTATAGATCTGTGGGGCGGAGGGTGTATCATGGCGGAAATGTGGACCAGAAGCCCCATCATGCAGGGCAACACAGAACAACACCAGCTCACCCTCATTAGCCAGCTATGTGGCTCTATTACTCCTGAGGTAACACACACACACAACATTACAGATCCATTTACATCTCCTGTGCGTGATCAGATCACAGATAATCAACCAAGAATGATTACTATTAAAGGTGGGATAAGTAGATTTTCAAAAACGCTGTTGGACATTGTTGATATTTGAAATCAACCCAAACAAACCCACCCCTCTCTTCATTGCTCCGCCTACAAAACTCACTCTCCAATCCTATTGCTAACCACCCTGGTCGGTCTCGAACCTTTGCCTGATCGCCGCTGGCAGGCGAGGCGAGTGCACTGACAATGATGCCAAACACCGCTTTCTCTAGTGGTCGTCAGTGTGCAGTATTGTGTCCCACTGTTTTGTATTTTAGTTTTGAGTGTCAAAATTGCAAGAATTACATTTTTTTTTTTTTTTTCTAGACTTTTCTGCGATTCTTAAAAGTCCATGAGTGTTAAGACTTGGTCTCAACTCCTTAAAGTGCCCTTATTATGCTATTTTAAAGGTTCTTAATTTAGTTTTGGAGTCTCCTACAACAGGTGTACATGCATCAAAGGTCAAAAAACACTTTCATTTTCTCATAATATACATTGCACAGCACCAAATTTTTCAATGACTCTCAAACGACTCCGATGCTTCAGTCTCTCTAAATCCCTCCTTTCCATGAGCCTGCTCTGCTCTGATTGGCCAGACGGCCCAGTCTGTTGTGACTGGTCTACCACTTACAGCGCAAGTCGGAAACAAACACCTATTACCATAACTGATTCAGCTCTGTATGCTTTCTTAAGCTCAGCGATTGTACGCACTATAAAGACAGTAAAAATGGAGTCAATTTTACTATATCAATCTGAGTGCTAATTTTATTTCTTAATAGTTTTCAAGTCTCCACCAAAGCTTCTTTCACACTGTCTGATGGTCCGGCCACTTGAATGTTTCTGTGCTTATTTTTAATATAAAATGAGTACAAAAAGCATAAATATAAAACGTCCATGATAATTTTTGTATTTATTTGCATATTTTTATCATTTGCTGTCTCAGGTTTGGCCCGGTGTGGATAAGAAGTATGAACTCTATCAGAAGATGGAGCTTCCCAAAGGTCAGAAGCGGAAGGTGAAGGACAGACTCAAGGCTTATGTGAAAGACCCGTACGCTCTGGATCTCATCGACAAACTGCTGGTTCTGGATCCGGCTCAGAGAATCGACAGCGATGACGCGCTCAACCACGACTTCTTCTGGTCCGACCCCATGCCCTCTGACCTCAAAAACATGCTCTCCACGCACAACACCTCCATGTTTGAGTACCTGGCACCGCCACGCAGGAGAGGTCACATGCCCCAGCAGCCAGCCAATCAGAACAGAAACCCTGCAACAACCAGCCAATCAGAGTTTGACAGGGTCTTTTGATTGAATTAGTCTCACTCGGACAGTCTGTGATTGGTCAAGGAGAGAGAGAGACTTTGGACTGAAACTTTAGTGGTCTCAATTACGAAATAAGACTTTTACACGTATCTCTTGAGTTATTGCTTCCTCACAGTTTTGTGTTGTACAATTCCTGTTGTTTAGTGTTTGCTCTCACAGAAGCTTTACTAATATTACAAAAAATACTGAATACTGAATGAGGATGAGATGAGCTCAATTGATATGACTTGATGCTTTACTACCAGAGCTGATCCAGGAACAGCTTCAGCACTCTGAGATGGGAGTGTCTTATTGTGCTGCCAGTGCATTGTGGGAGAAGAAAACACTAAGTACACTTTTTTTTATGATCAGGTTCTGTTTTCATGCACAGATTCAGTCTAGTGTTGGATGTAAGTCTCCTGATGATTTTGTATTGAAAAGCTTTACTGCTTTTTGTGTAGGAGATTTTGACATTTATTTAAAGCCCTGGTTAACTTCTGTTCAGATTTTATTGTTAATTTACATTCTTGTTATTTTTAAAGATGGTTTTTATTTGTAAGATCATGTGATTGGTTTCATGGTGTTGAAGTTACTTGTAAGTATAATACACCAATATAACCTTCACATTGCCTACCCTTCATTTGTCTTGCTTGGGTCATGAAGATGGTAATGCTAGAAGTACTGACAAGTCTGGTGTTCTTTTTGGTATTTCTTATCATAACTGGGCTGGTAATTTATTGAAAGGAAAATTGTCATAAAGAAACTCAATCAGGGCCAGATTGTGGAGCTTTGCAAAATTTTGGAAGTGTGCCCCACTGGTTAAAAAGGAAAGATCATAACCTAAGATCTGTAAACCTATTCTTAAATTCATATTTTAAACGTCAGATAAACTGTTACATTGGTTCTACGGCATGACAAAGTACGGTGTATGGAGCGCATAGTAGATTGTAAGTATTTTATAACATTAAGTCTAACTGCAATATGGTTTCATCCATAGACTGTAAAAAAAAATATGGACGTAGTGTCCGTGACGTCACCCGTAGATTTCTGAAGAGCATTTTTGAAGCGAAAATGAGGCTGCTGCCATCTTAGCAGCGCGTCACTTCCGGATAACTGAAAATGGGCAAAGAGGCGGGACGTGGTTGGAACTGACAAACTGACGTGCCTGGTTGCTGAAACCACGCCGCCTAGCTCGACGTGATAGCAGGCAAAGGAGCTATCTATCAATCTTAGATACTATCTAAAATATTAATAAAGATAAGTTATATCATTAGAAAGTTCTAAAGGTTTACTGTCAATATACGGTGTCTTTTTTACGATATAGATGCTCCAGCATTAATTTTTGTCGGGTGTGCAAATAACAACATGAAACAAAGTCCGTTTAAGAGAAGTCATTTCACTCGGCGGCCATCTTCGAAACGCCGCTCGGGCGTTCAAGTGCAGCTCCTATCTCTTTGAATGGGGAAACATCAAATTCTCCAAAGCTGTTTGCCAAGCTTTCGATTAAATTTCATATTTGTAATCACCAATGAAATCTGACAACAACTGTCCCATAATGTTTTTTTTCTAAACGCTCGAATCATGACAAAAAAAATGTATTTTTTAGGCTGGATCAAGCTACTGCGCGTCTCTTGTACCTCATTTCTGAGGCGCGAGTCTGACTGTTTCTATAGAAACCGGAGCTTCTAACGGCCGCTGCAGTGACGCGATGACTTTACCAGTCGGCGATAGGCGATCATTTAGAAGGCGGGACTTATTCCGCCATATTGCGTGTTGCACTTTCTCCAATTCAAAACAACACGAGTGAGCATCTTGTGTTATTCTTTAGTCTTTGCATGAAAAACAAAACTGGACTTCATACTTTTTATATAGCGATCACGAGATGAATCCAAGTGGCACTTGGGTAAAATGTCCATGAGTGTCCACTGAAAAACAAAAAACAGTACTTTTTGTCCACAAAAGCGTTAAATCCATGAAATATTGATATATTATCCATTGTGTGCATCACATTTCTTCTGAATGATCTGCTCTGTCATCGTTCTTCAAGAAATGATGCAAAATATAATTTTTCAAAATAGTTCAGCAGTTTTAGTTATAATATCCAAGCAGTGCTGTCAGAGTTTAATATTCTCCCGCCATTGTCATTGTAGTAAATCTCACAAACAAAACTTTAAGCCAATGCCACGATCCAACAACGTGTGTTCTGTTTATCTTCCGCATGCGTGCACATGTACACAGACGCACATCTGTCTCGAGTCTCGACCATTAACGCAGCAAGCCATATTATTTTATAATTGTATAAAATAATCCAGAAAAAAAGCACAAACACGGCAGAGATGCCAAATTCAGCGGCTGGAATTAGCTGAGGTGACGTGAGGGCTCACAGACAGCAGCGGCAATCTACCTGTCACTCAAGTGACCACACCCTTAATTATGCAGAAATTTAAGGCTTAATATAATTTAAACGGATGAGTTATAAAAAAATTCACCCCCCTCAGAGTTGTCATGAAGGGCAAAATTAGCAATATAGACCAAAACCACAATTTGATCCAGGCTGTAAACATGTTTTTTTCTGCTGTAAACTTGTGGGTCAATGAGATTCTGCTCTCTTTTGCAGACTGTCCCTAGCGGCCAGTCGATGAATTGCAGTTTAAGTCACTTCCGTATTGGCTTCACGAGAAACTGGGGAAGGTTGCCGCTTAGTTTCATCACGTCTCTCTATTAAATAATGTGGATCATTAAACACTGTAAACCAGGCGTGTAAAAATAGTTTGTCGGTCTAACTTAATAAAGCGATGACAAACATTTTCACAATGGTGAAAAAATAATGTCGCTTTAAAACTGGGAACGTGGTTATGGCGCCCAAGCGCCCTATCCCGAAACATAACTAGGTCAAGCTCCACCCATTACATCCAGAGAGGGGGAGCTGGACGTTATTTTGTTCTGCGTATTATCTGTCTTGTAGTCTTTGTAGAAACGGGAAGTAGCATCATGTGGTTTTTGCGGCCTGTTCATTGTCAAACTCCAAAAAAAGTTTATTTGTAATTATTAAAAATTCCATTGTTTTACATGAAAAAAGAGACTCATTTTGAAATGCTGTATGTTTTAGCCCTGGCATTTCGACTTTGCCGTGTTCTGTCCGAACATCACAGAGGCCATAGCGACCTGTAATGCAGGTAAGAGATGCTTCCAGCCACAGACCGGTCTAAGAGATCCAGAGACAGAAGATGATATGAGATCTAGTCCAGGGATGTCCAAACTCGGTCCTGGAGAGCCACTGTCCTGCAGAGTTTAGCCCTGGGTATACTTTTTTTTATGCGTACGTTAGTGTACATGCACAGTCGAACACACGGCCTTCCAAAGTATACTTCATTTGACTCGTACGCATATACAGACATTCGACGCATGCGCAGTTTTGAGCAATCTTTTGCCACGAGTTACAACCCATGTAAACATCTTCGTATTCTTTCATGCTAGAGTTGTACAAATGAGTGTACTTTCTAACCTCTTCACACAGTCTTTCATCTATGTAGGCCTCCATCGTTACTGTAGCTTGCATGCATTCTGGTCTGTTCTGTTTATGCAGTTTTTCTTTGAATTGATGCCCCCAGGGCACGGTTGCCACCTTGTGGATAAACTAATAACTGCAAAACAAAATTTTAATGTGCATGTGCGACCTGTGCGTACAAAGTACACACGGTTATAAAAAAAAAAAAAATCTGGTGGTGGGCGTTCAATACATGCATACTCTTCTGATGACAAATCACGCACATTGTACGCTGACCCTTGCGTATACATAAAAAGTGAACTATACTTTGGCTTTTTGGCTCCAACTTTCCTGGAAGTTTCTAGTATGCCTATTAAAACCTTGATTAGCTGGTTCAGGTGTGTTTGATTGGGGTTGGATCTGAACTCTGCAGGACAGTGGCCCTCCAGAAGCAGAATTGGACACCCCTGATGTAGTCTATGAAAAAGGCAGGTGATATATACTATATAGATACTATAAATGTTATAGTTGGGTCAGGACCATTTAGGACCTTTAATTGGGACTGCTTAAAGAACTGTGTTTGTGTGTTTTTAACTACCACAGCTTAAGCACTTTCTAAATTCAAGGATGCTGTCTACCTAGGCAACATTTTAGGCATTTCATTCCTTTTGCTAATAGTGAGCAACAAAATTATACCTTGTAAGCCCAAAATGTGCAGCACAATCAAGTAAGCCCAAAAATGCATTGCAAAAATATTGAGGGTTTCCATTAATATTATAATATAATTTAATATATAATATATTCTAAAAACATTTTATAAAATAATAATAAACTTGATATAAATTTACTTTATTATTTTAGATTTATTTGTTGTTTTTTTTAAAGCACTGAATGTATGGAAGCTTGTTTTCACCACGGAATAAAAAATAATATTTGCAACTTATCTCAATTCTGAGTTTTTCTTGCAGTTGTGAGTTTATATCCCGCAATTCTGTTATAAAGTTATAAAGTCTGAATCAAGAGACAAAGTTGCAGTTCTGAGAAAAAAAGTCAAGATATAAACATGCAATTGCAAGAATTCAGAGTTGCGACTTTAATTCTCAGAATTCTGAGATAACTTGCAATTGTCAGTTTATATCTCACGATTTTGAGAACAAAGTCAGAATTTTGAGATAAAAAATCGTAGTTATCTTTTTTTAATTCATTTTTTTATTCCATGGTCGAAACAAGCGTCCATAGGAAAGCATTTATAGAAATATTTGTTTAAAATTAAAATGTACTTTTCCCTCCCAATATTTGTATTTATTTATTTTTTTTGCTTTTTAGAGTATTGAGTTATTAGCTTAGCAAAATGTCAACATCAGACTTTTGTGAGTTTTAGTTGAGCTTCTCATGTGCTGTTTTTGTAATTAATTAATATTTCAAATCAGTCACTTATGAGGTTTCATTTCAGTTTGCATGCTGCCTTACAGTGTCATGTTTGTGCCAGTGTGGAAAGTTCAGTGGTATTTTACTAACATACTCTGTCCTTCAGACCAACAGAACTTTAATGTTTCTGTGGAGAACATGCTCACACGTTGCCTGGACAACCAGCAGAGCTGGCGCATTCTGAATGGCCAGGAGGAGAAGCCGGAGGCGGAGCTTCTGATCGGGGGCGGTTTGCCCTTAGTGGCAGAAAGGCACAGCGACACACTGGTGTTTCCCTGCATCCTCAGCGCCCTGCAGTGGATCAGTCAGGGAAGAGACTCGGTTCTGTCAGACCCGAACAAATGCGCCATACCCGTTAAACCGAGCATAAACGCGAAAGCCGCGCCGCTACGAGAGGCCGTGAACATACACGTCCTCATCACAGGTAGCTTACACCTGGTGGGAGGGGCTTTAAAACACTTGGACCCTGCTTTAAACTCATAATAGACATATGCATTCAGACAAACACAGCAAGTGTGCCACCTAGTGCCTAAACCCTGAATCACACTACATACAAATCATGATTGAAATCATGACAGCTTGTTCTAGAATCCATGCATTCTACATCCTGACTTCAGAAGATCATTGGAACAGTTCATTGAGCGTTCATCTGTTTATGTAAAGAGCACATAAATTCAAATCTACTTGAGCTGTTCATGTTTACTTTGATTTGAAGTATATAAAGTGCATTCATTTTTTTTTTGTGTGTAATTTTCTTCTTTTCACTACAATTTTGATGTTTTTAACCGGATCTTTCCATTCATGAAATAGAAAGTCAGGTTACTTACCCATCAGTGTTAGTGTTATTATTTTTATTGCACTGAAAGAATTGTCATATACAGGTGCTGGTCATATAATTAGAATATCATCAAAAAGTTGATTTATTTCACCAATTCCATTCAAAAAGTGAAACTTGTATATTATATTCATTCATTACACACAGACTGATATATTTCAAATGTTTATTTCTTTTAATTTTGATGATTATAACTGACAACTAAGGAAAATCCCAAATTCAGTATCTCAGAAAATTAGAATATTACTTAAGACCAATACAAAGAAAGGATTTTTAGAAATCTTGACCAACTGAAAAGTAGGAACATGAAAAGTATGAGCATGTACAGCACTCAATACCTAGTTGGGGCTCCTTTTGCCTGAATTACTGCAGCAATGTGGCGTGGCATGGAGTCGATCAGTCTGTGGCACTGCTCAGGTGTTATAAGAGCCCAGGTTGCTCTGATAGTGGCCTTCAGCTCTTCTGCATTGTTGGGTCTGGCATATCGCATCTTCCTCTTCACAATACCCCATAGATTTTCTATGGGGTTAAGGTCAGGCGAGTTTGCTGGCCAATTAAGAACAGGGATACCATGGTCCTTAAACCAGGTACTGGTAGCTTTGGCACTGTGTGCAGGTGCCAAGTCCTGTTGGAAAATGAAATCTGCATCTCCATAAAGTTGGTCAGCAGCAGGAAGCATGAAGTGCTCTAAAACTTCCTGGTATACGGCTGCGTTGACCTTGGACCTCAGAAAACACAGTGGACCAACACCAGCAGATGACATGACACCCCAAACTATCACTGACTGTGGAAACTTTACACTGGACCTCAAGCAACGTGGATTGTGTGCCTCTCCTCTCTTCCTCCAGACTCTGGGACCCTGATTTCCAAAAGAAATGCAAAATTTACTATCATCAGAGAACATAACTTTGGACCACTCAGCAGCAGTCCAGTCCTTTTTGTCT
This sequence comes from Hypophthalmichthys nobilis, assembly GCA_037950665.1. Lineage (NCBI taxonomy): Eukaryota > Metazoa > Chordata > Actinopteri > Cypriniformes > Xenocyprididae > Hypophthalmichthys > Hypophthalmichthys nobilis. Next base: position 4,470,714 of record CM075490.1, read on the forward strand.
TTAGCCCAGGCGAGACGCTTCTGACGCTGTCTGTTGTTCAAGAGTGGCTTGACACAAGGAATGCGACAGCTGAAACCCATGTCTTGCATACGTCTGTGCGTAGTGGTTCTTGAAGCACTGACTCCAGCTGCAGTCCACTCTTTGTGAATCTCCCCCACATTTTTGAATGGGTTTTGTTTCACAATCCTCTCCAGGGTGCGGTTATCCCTATTGCTTGTACACTTTTTCTACCACATCTTTTCCTTCCCTTCGCCTCTCTATTAATGTGCTTGGACACAGAGCTCTGTGAACAGCCGGCCTCTTTTGCAATGACCTTTTGTGTCTTGCCCTCCTTGTGCAAGGTGTCAATGATCGTCTTTTGGACAACTGTCAAGTCAGCAGTCTTCCCCATGATTGTGTAGCCTACAGAACTAGACTGACAGACCATTTAAAGGCCTTTGCAGGTGTTTTGTGTTAATTAGCTGATTAGAGTGTGGCACCAGGTGTCTTCAATATTGAACCTTTTCACAATATTCTAATTTTCTGAGATACTGAATTTGGGATTTTCCTTAGTTGTCAGTTTTAATCATTACAATTAAAAGAAATAAACATTTGAAATATATCAGTCTGTGTGTAATGAATGAATATAATATACAAGTTTCACTTTTTGAATGGAATTAGTGAAATAAATCAACTTTTTGATGATATTCTAATTATATGACCAGCACCTGTACAAGCACTTCTTTAATAATGTAATATTAATGTGTAATTTCTAACACATGCATGGGAGAGTTTGCATTCATACATTCAAGTGGATGCAAAATGATGTTCAAAGCATGCCAACACTGAGGTGCCCACATGTGTTCATAGTAAATATATTCGTTAAATGTTTTGTGTATATATACATCAGAGGACTGGTGGTGTATAATGGACTGTTTTCCATCAAATCTGAATATAAGTGTAATTTAATTTTTTTGTAGCATTCGTCGTTAAGACGGGAGAGTGTACTAATCTAAATAGAAACTGCCATCTTCAGATGAAACATGGATTTTTTTTTTTTTAATATGGTAGCTTGTTTTTGGGATATTTTTGTTACCTGTGAGAGATTGGATAATTATGTCAATAATGTGACTATTCTGATCAATTAAGATTATACCACTCTTGTCTTAAAGTGCTATTAAAAAGTACTGTACATACCAGATGGACATTGAATAAAAACAATGTGAAGAATTTTGTGTGTATTGTATTAAATCAGATTTTTCCTATATATATTTAATGTACGTTGTTTAATTACCAGTTGAGCACAAGAGTCAAAATGATGCACACATTAGTATATTATATAATAAATATGTTTCGATGGACAGATCAAAAATGTTTTTTGACTTGAGGAAGTTACATGCAAGACTGCGGATCTTCCGGACGACAGGTGGCGGTAGAGTTTTTCTTGACGCGGTTGAATCCGTCCTGCGGACCGCAGAGGAACAGCAAGCATGCAGCGCGACAAAACCGGAAGCTCCGCCGGCGGGGATAAGTACCAATATTTTAATAATTTTATATATCTTATCAGTAATTTGAAGTATAAAATCACCACTTTTGTTTATCTTGAACATGTCAAGCACCCAGTTGTACTGTTTAAATATATTTAGTATTTTAAACGAGGCTGTAAAGCTGATATTTCTGTGTGTGGGTCTGGTTTTGTGTTTTTGTCCGGGCCTAATGAGCAACGTGACAACCAAGACAACCTCTTAAAAGACTAAATATTGTGTTTATTAAAACACAATGCTGCCAAAATGCGTCTGTAAGAGTATTATAATTATAGTTATCTCAATGTAAGAATGCCAGAAATTAATGAGAGCTCCTCGCCGTGAAAAAACAATCTTGTTTGTGTTAGGCCGGACAGAGAGACGGCCATCATGTCTAAATACTATGATGGGGTCGAGTTTCCCTTCTGTGATGAGTTCTCTAAATATGAGAAGTATGAGAAGATCGGACAGGGAACTTTCGGGTGAGTATAAAAACAGTGGCTGATATAATGGCTATGTGGGTCACTGTCATTAGGCTAAACCTCATGCTATATGTGATTTCTAGCTCTGATGTGTTTTCTCTCTGAAGGGAGGTGTTCAAGGCCAAACACAGACAGACGGGGAAGGAGGTGGCTTTGAAAAAAGTACTTATGGAGAATGAGAAAGAAGGGGTGAGAAAATGCAGCTCTATCCCACATAAACCAAACTGTTCTGTTGATTAATATGCAGATGTCACACTTGAGCATCTCCTGCATTTTGTTCTGAGTGTTTGTGCTTTCCTTCTCAGTTTCCCATCACAGCTCTGAGGGAGATCAAGATCTTACAGCTGCTGAAACATGAGAATGTGGTGAACCTCATTGAGATCTGCAGAACAAAAGGTGAAGATCTGTGTTTATGTAATTGTGGCTTTATCCACCTTATTCCTACACCCCATGATGCTTTGCGCAAATTATGGGTGTCACTTCCATTAAGATTTAAACAATCAGTGAAAGGCTCGCTCTGTTAACACAATAATACATTGAGATGACATTATTCTACTCACCCTTCCTCTATTGAACATTAAAAGGACATTTAAAAGTGTAAAAGCATCAACAAGGTACTTTTAACAGACCATGAATAAATAATCCCAAAAGCGCGATTCTTTCCAAAGCAATAACAGATGAGTTAAATATCACTGTAGTAATATATATCTGTATTATGTAACACATGTTGCCTTAATCAAAAATGTTCATGAACTTCAGCATTGCATGATACTATTTCAAAGTGACTTCCATCATTTTGACAGATAATAAATTGTATTAACCTGTGAAAACAAACCTGGAAGGAGACGTGAGGATTTGAGGAGAAAAACGTGCATTCCAGTGAATTATTAATAGGAAATATCGTAAATTAAACCGGAGAACAAACCACAAATGTGCAGTATATGCTGTCCTTTTCATACTAATACAGCAGAATGCAAAAGAAAAAAAAATAATCATGAGGAAAAGAATGCAACGACTAAAAAAAAGAGCTCTTGCTATAGATGTTCTTGTTATAGCGTCATGTTAAAATACTAAGCGTTATGTTATTCTAATGATGTCTGTAAATAAAACATGAAGGAAAATTGACAGCTCATTCAGTCAAACTGACGGATAAGCTTTATTTGTTGGGCAACCTTATGATTTGAAACGATTCGACAATGCCAGTAACAGTTTATTCTGCTTGTCTCCTTCTCTCCAGCCACTCGGTTTAACCGTTATAAGGGCAGCATCTATCTGGTGTTTGATTTCTGTGAGCATGACCTCGCTGGACTGCTGAGCAACGCTAATGTTAAATTCACCCTGGCTGAGATTAAGAAGGTCATGCAGATGCTGCTGAACGGGCTTTACTACATACACAGAAACAAGGTGAGACATGGGAATATTCCCACATTACCTGATGTAGGATACAGGCACAGATTGTCACCGTGATGTTTACAGGCTCAGACTGAAGTGTTCTGTGTATTTGTGTCAGATCCTCCACAGAGACATGAAGGCTGCTAATGTTCTGATCACCAGAGATGGCGTTCTGAAGCTGGCTGATTTTGGTTTGGCCAGAGCGTTTAGTTTGGCTAAGAACAGTCAGGGGAACCGCTACACAAATCGGGTCGTCACACTGTGGTACCGACCGCCTGAACTACTGCTGGGTGAGTGAAGAGAAACCCTGTTGAAATTCATTTTGAGTTATTTTGTATTACACTTTCTTTCCCAATGGTAAATGGAAACCAAATCCTGTTGACAAAAATATGAAGAAAAATTGTATTAGCAGGTATTACCTGCTCACTGAGAATTAAGTTTAAGAACAATGTAGAAAGAATTGATTCTTATATGCTTTGAACATATGCATTAAAATGTGCCATTTTCTCAATATCACTTGGCTGAAGCACTCTCTCTCTCTGTCTTTGTCACATACTCATGTGCATATATCTGAAGAAGAGACAGGGAGAAAATGAGAGAGGCCTATGTACCAAATAAAGATAATTAAAAAGGCAGTTGTCAGGTGAACTTTTCCTCTGTTGACAGGAAATGATATAAAAGGCAGGTTCTGTTTTTGAGCAGAATTGAAACTAATTATTATTTTCCTTTTTTGTGGGATTAGGTTAATGGTTTCTCACTTTGTGTATTTGTTGGTTTTTTTAGGTGAGAGAGACTATGGGCCTCCTATAGATCTGTGGGGCGGAGGGTGTATCATGGCGGAAATGTGGACCAGAAGCCCCATCATGCAGGGCAACACAGAACAACACCAGCTCACCCTCATTAGCCAGCTATGTGGCTCTATTATTCCTGAGGTAACACACACACACACACACACACACAACATTACAGATCCATTTACATCTCTTGTGCGTGATCAGATGACAAATAATCAACCAAGAATGATTACTATTAAAGGTGGGATAAGTAGATTTTCAAAAACGCTGTTGGACATTGTTGATATTTGAAATCAAGCTTTTCTAATATAAACACAGGTCTTAAAGCACTTGCCCAGTCATAAACCTTCATTCCAGTGATATTCTTTTGAGCTGTTTTGCATTTTAGTCTTGAGTGTCAAAATTGTAAGAATTTGTGTTGTCAAAAGTACCGGTACTTCGGTACCAGGTCGGTACTGAAATTTTGAAAATGTGATGATACCAGCATTTCTATAGTACCGAGTACCCGGGTATATTCGATACCCACTGATAAGACTTGTGCCAGTATTTTACGTGAATATGACAAGAGTGAAGCAGAAGAAATGGGCTAACAGGTTAGCAATTAAATGTGACATCGCAGCCATGGAAACATTTTGGTTCATGCCGAATGACAGAGGTACGTGAATCCATACATTTAAGCTTTGTATTCTGTTTTGCCAATCGCGATCTGATCACCTGATTATCAGAGAATTTAACAACATTCCATAAGTTATTCCACAGAACATGGAATCTCTGTTTCTTTTCCCAAATCTTCACTCACGCTTTTAATTATGCCTATTATATTCACATTCTTTACTGTGGTAAAGTAGAAAAAACACCGTAGGACAGAAACCTTTTTGCTTGCACATCAATTTCTATTTAACACAGTTTGTGCTTGTTATTAGACTTTATAAGGTAATAACAAGCACAAGTTTATTTGTATAGCACGTTTCACACACTCTGGTGATATTTTTTTTTTTTTTTTTTTTTTAAGTTTCGTTTCTCTGGCAGCGCAAAATCAAACATAGCCTGAATGTCTGAAGATAAAACTCGCTCTTCAGACCTTTTACAACAAGTGTCAGTTGCTTGTAACATCAGGAGATAAAATGAAGATCTTATTAAAGAAAAATGGTCTCTTTCCTGCTCATGTCCCTCATCCCTCTCTAAGCGCAGAGCGGCTATATGACGCATCTTTGTGTGGAAATAAAAAACGAATGTTTTTTTAGAATAATACTTAGCTTTCTTATTATTCAGGTTACCATTATTTACTGATATTTATTTCATAGTTTTACAGGCTGTAGTGTGTCGTTTCACTGAACGAATAGCTAAAATAAACATGCACGTGTTTTTGCTTGATTTCCTGAAAATAGTTTCAAACAAAGACACCAGAACTGTTGCGCATCTCCAAGCAACGGTGAATGAATGAATCTGCATATTCAACGACTGAATGAATGACTCGCACATTAAGATTTACCGCCACCTACTGGCTGTTTTATTTTCATATTTACACTTTACATAGACTGATTTTACTTAAAATATTAAAAAAATCGTTAAGTTTTTTTACATATTTCTAAATTCAAAAAATTATATTTAAAAACATTCGTACAACATTGGTAAATAATGAGCTGCATGAAGCAGTCTGTGTAAATGTGTCTAAATAATACCACTTCAGATGGAGCTTCTGTGCCACTTCTGCAGTGCAAAGATGGATTTTTTGATGATTTCTTTTGATTGGTAACAGTCTGATTGGGTCTTATTGTTGTAATTGAATTTGTTTAACATTTAAAAACAATTTTTTTATTTTAACTTAAGAAATTGATTAAATGTGATGCATACATTTAATAAGATTAGAAAAATTGCTCTTATAATGGTACAAATGCTCCAGGACATTAATTTAAATGGGGAAATATCGCCCTGTAATGGGAAAGTTAATGTCTGTTATTGATCAGAAAGTGCTCCTAAATTTTTGATTGTGCTCCTAAATTTTTACCGTAGAGCCCTGAAATATTAATATGTATGATTACCATCATATTTAATGTTTTTAAAAATAAGCTAGTTAAATAAAATGGTAAAATAGTTCCAACAGTAAAATTTTACTGGTAATGGTACCGACTACTAAAATTTTGCTACCGTGACAACACTATTAAGAATTACTTTTTTTTTTTTCTAGATTCATTTGAGAATAAGTCACTTGAGATTAAGTGTGATTCTTAAAGGGTTAGTTCACCCAAAAATGAAAATAATGTCATTAATTACTCACCTTCATGCCCCTCCACACCCGTAAGACCTTCGTTAATCTTCGGAATGCAAATTAAGATATTTTTGTTGAAATCCGATGGCTCAGTGAGACCTGCATAGGGAGCAATGACATTTCCTCTTTCAAGATCCATTAATGTACTAAAAACTTATTTAAATCAGTTCATGTGAGTACAGTGGTTCAATATTAATATTTTAAAGCGACGAGAATTTTTGGTGCGCCAAAAAAACAAAATAATGACTTGTATAGTGATGGCCGATTTCAAAACACTGCTTCAGGAAGCTTCGGAGCGTTATGAATCTTGTGTCGATTCGAGCGCCAAAGTCACGTGATTTCAGCAGTTTGGCGGTTTGACACGCGATCCGAATCATGATTCGACACGCTGATTCATAACATTCCGAAACTTCCTGAAGCAGTGTTTTGAGCCATTGGATTTCAACAAAAATATCTTAATTTGTGTTCCGAAGATGAACGAAGGTCTTACGGGTGTGGAACGGCATGAGGGTGAGTAAATTACATAAATTACATTATTTTCATTTTTGGGTGATCTAGCCCTTTAAAGCTCCATGAGTATTAAGACTTAGTCTCAACTCCTTAAAGTGCCCTTATTATACTATTTTAAAGGTTCTTAATTTAGTTTTGGAGTCTCCTACAACAGGTTTACATGCATCAAAGGTCAAAAAACACTTTCATTTTCTCATAATATACATTGCACAGCACCACACCAGCTTCAGTCTCTCTAAATCCCTTCTTTCCGTGAGCCTGCTCTGCTCCGATTGGCCAGACGGCCCAGTCTGTTGTGATTGGTCTACCACTTACAGCACAAGTCGGAAACAAACACCTATTACCATAACTAGGAAGCAAAGCTCAGCGATTATACGCACTGTAAAGACAGTAACGATGGAGTCAATTTTACCATATCAATCTGAGCGCAAGTCTGATGATATATCAGAAGAGCTAGTTATTCAACCCGAACCTCCATCGCAAGAACGACTTGAGCAGGACTTTTCTCAGTGATACACTGCTCAGTTTGACGTTCATCATGAGATGTTGCGACTATAATTCCTCACCATCAGCATTAACAAATGTACGTCCATCAACAAACCGATGTGTACATTTCTAATTTATTGCGGTGCACATGTGGGAACAGGTTTATTTATTTTTTTCTCAAGTTCTAATTTTATTTCTTAATAGTTTTCAAGTCTCCACCAAAGCTTCATTCACACTGTCTGATGGTCCGGCCACTTGAATGTTTGTGCTTATTTTTAATATAAAATGAGTACAAAAAGCATAAATATTTACGTATTTATTTGCATATTTTTATCATTTGCTGTCTCAGGTTTGGCCCGGTGTGGATAAGAAGTATGAACTCTATCAGAAGATGGAGCTTCCTAAAGGTCAGAAGCGGAAGGTGAAGGACAGACTCAAGGTTTATGTGAAAGACCCGTACGCTCTGGATCTCATCGACAAACTGCTGGTTCTGGATCCGGCTCAGAGAATCGACAGCGACGACGCTCTCAACCACGACTTCTTCTGGTCCGACCCCATGCCCTCTGACCTCAAAAACATGCTCTCCACGCACAAAACCTCCATGTTTGAGTACCTGGCACCGCCACGCAGGAGAGGTCACATGCCCCAGCATCCAGCCAATCAGAACAGAAACCCTGCCACCATCAGCCAATTAGAGTTCGACAGGGTCTTTTGATTGAATTAGTCTCACTCGGACAGTCTGTGATTGGTCAAGGAGAGAGAGAGACTTCGGACTGAAACTTTAGTGGTCTCAATTATGAAGTCTAAGACTTTTCCTCATATCTCTTGAGTTATTGCTTCCTCACAGTTTTGTGTTGGACATCTATGAAATATGCAGACACAATTCCTGTTGTTTAGTGTTTGCACTCACAGAAGCTTTATTAATATTACAAAAAATGCTGAATACTGATTGAGTATGAGATGAGCTCAACTGATGTGACTCGATGCTTTACTACCAGAGCTGATCCAGGAACAGCTTCAGCACTCTGAGATGGGAGTGTCTTATTGTCCTGCCAGTGCATTGTGGGAGAGAAAAAAAAGTATATTTAGTGTTTTCATGATCAGGTTTCTGTTTTCCTGCACAGATTCAGTGTTGGATGTAAGTCTCCTGATAAGATGATTTTGTATTGAAAAGCTTTACTGCTTTTTGTGTAGGAGATTGTTTGACATTTATTTAAAGCCCTGACTTCTCTGTTCAGATTTTATTGTTAATTTACGTTCTTGTTATTTTTAAAGAATGTTTTTATTTGTAAGATCATGTGATTGGGTTCTTGGTGTTTAAGTTACTTGTAAGTATAATACACCAATAAAACCTTCACATTTCCCACCATTCATTTGTCTAACTTGAGTCATGAAGATGGTAATGCTAGAAGTACTGACAAGTCTGGTGTTCTTTTTGGTATTTCTTGTTATCGACTGGGCTGGTAACTGTTATTGAAAGGAAAATGGTTATAAAGAAACTCAATCAGGGCCACTTGCAAAATTCTGAAAGTGTGCCCCACTGGTTAAAAAAAATGATCATAAACAAAAAGATTTATAAACTTGCTGCAAATGCGACAACTGTTTCCTCCGCACCCTTTTACATGTCAGATAAACTATTACGTTGGTTCTACAGTGTGACAAAGTAATTTACGTGTAGTCTAATTAATCTGTCCTCATAAAAATTGCAAATACAACTAGATTAAAAAAAAGTTCGTCAAGACAAACTTTAAGTTAGCTTGAAAAAGCCGGTCCAGAAAGTTTAAAGTAGTTTTAAAAGTGTGAAGTATGAAGGTTTTCAGTTTGAAAGTTTAAGTTTTAGTTTAGTAGATAACAAATTTAACAAATTGTTAGCATGATTTAACATGTTTGATAACATGATTTAACACATTGCTAACATGTTGCATGATTTAACACGTTGATAGCATGTTGCTAACATGATCTAACATGTTTCTAGCATGATTTAACATGTTGTTAGCATGATTTAGCATGTTTGATAACATGATTTAACACGTTGATAGCACGTTGCTAGCATGTTGCTAACATGATCTAACATGTTTCTAGCATGATTTAACATGTTGCTAGCATGATTTAGCATGTTTGATAACATGATTTAACATGTTGATAACATGTTGCTAACATGATTTAACACACTAGCATGTTGCTAACATGATTTAACATTTTGATAGCATGTTAGCATGATTTGACATGTTAGCATGATTGAACACATTCCTAGCATGTTGCTAACATGATTTAACACATTATTAACATGTTGCTAGCATGATTTAAAACATTGCTAACAATGTTGGAAAATAATGGGAAAGAGTTTTTGTAACAGAATTTGGCAAGATTTATCACAAGATACTGACATTGGAGATAAAAAAAAAAAAAAATGTGAAGAACACAAAAAGACATTCATCAAATATAACAGACAAACAATTTACTGCTAGATCATATATATGAATATGTACATTACAATGTTGAAAAGCTCCACAGAACAGCCCCACACCAAAATTGTGTATTTTTCTTTGTTCACAGGACATAAAAAGTGACCTAATACAAACCAGGATTCAGTTAAAAAGGTGGCCGTTTTAAACTGGTGTAGTGAGGCCCTGTGTACACTAGTCTCGACTGATCCAATTATAAGTCATCAGCCAAGAATGAGTACAGTAATTTATAATCACCGGAGATAGATTTTGTTTGCTATCTACAGCTAACAGACTTAAGAGATGCTGCCAGCCATTACTAGTACGTGACAATAACAGAGGTTAATACAACCGATAAGTAAACCTTTCTGACTCAAAGTTTTTGCAAACAAAAAAGATAACAGAGGCTTTGAAGTCAGAGGAACAGGAATGGTTGACATCAGCGCTGAACATTAATGTCCTTGGTACTCTAAAAGAGAGAGCAGAGTCTAATTGTTCATATTCACACACATTTAGTCAATGCAAAATATATTGATCTACAGGATGATCCATTTAAATCATTATATCCGTCAGTAATAAACTCACCTCATCTTGAACGGCCTTTGGCACATCAGCGTGAGACTCAGGTTTGACTGGATCAAGAGAGACTGGACATAAAAAAAGGAAATAAATCCCTGAACATATTTACATACACATTGCATGTTTACTGTTCTGTTACATCCATGTTATTTAACAGTGAGATCATAAATTCATCAGGGCAGTGAGAGCTTATGTAATAAAATACTTGCAGTTTGTTTTTGGTTCTCCCATGCTGTTATATCTTGTGCGTTTCACTCTCTCTCTTGATTCATTGGTTTGTGGTTCTTCCTGTTTGTTCTCCATCTCCTCTTGTTCGTTCCCGCTTTTGCAGTGGCTTCTTTCCAGTGACAATTTCCCTGTAAAATTTATAAAGACGATTTACTTTTCTGGTGTGAAGTAATATATAAAATGCAAGATTAAAGATGACATTCTGTGTAAGTGTATGTTGTGTGCAGACAGAGTCATGTTTCATTATGTGTTCTACTAGCATTTATATATTCTTAAAACTGTCAAATATTCTTCTAAAATATGGATCAGTTCAGCTGGATCAAATCACAGCAGATAGCAGGAGCAAACAAACACAAATGAAGATGAAACCCCAACTTTATTAACTTTAGGCATCACAAAAGACAGGCATAGCTAACTAAATAGACAGGAAGCACACTGTTATATGCTAATTTATGATTGTGGTAGCATCAACTTGCATCTATTAAATCTTAATTGTATCAGTTGAAAATATTCATGAAGTCAATTAAAATATCTTTCAGAGTTGTAGAACACAGGGTTTTATTAAAGTTTAATTATGTAAGTAAATTAATGACAAATGTATTTGAAACAAACAAGCTTGTTGAATTGCACTAATTGAAAAATATTTTATGCATTGCATTAACCGTAGATTAATTTATTTACACAATATAGGCTATATGAAAAGAAAAAAAAATGCAAATTAGACATGTACATAATATGATCTGCAACGCTAAACATACTGAGTGTGAGTCACAATTTCTTAACGCTTTCTTGAGCGTTTAATATTGTCGTGGTGTAACTTGGGTGGAAAAGATTCAGTATGTTCTCAAGACATTTAACATACAATGTTTATCCACATAAGGATGCAATAACCCATTGGGCTATTTTAGGCTATTTCTGATTAGCTTTTGAGTTCGTTCCTGATTTGTTAAGTATTCAGTCACTCCTCGTGTTTGCTATATACATAGCAGAGCCAGAGGACCGCACACAATTATAGCCTACATGAACCTCTAAAATCACTAAGCAATAAGTGTGAAATGAATAAGTGTAAACTCTATTCATGCAATGAGCATAGCATAATCGCAAGACTTGTCTAGACGTTTGGCAATTAAACTAAATTTAAAATTATTAATCTAAATTGTTAATTTTACTGAACATATAACTTTAAGCCTTCTGGTCTGTTGTCAGAAAGCTAGCTAACACAAATATAACAACTTTTTTTTCGTCAAGTGTCATTATAGAACACGATTTGGCTCGATTATACATCTTAAGTGAATGTATGTAATTAGTTAAAATTCACACAATACTCACCGATTCGGCGAAAACTGCAGCAGCCACTAACAAAACCAACATGAAGTAAAAATTCCAAATCTTCTCTTCAAAATAAGAAGCGCCCTGGCGAAAGTTGTTGACCGTTTCCTAAATGAATCGATTTTATAAATAAAAATAAACCGGCCCTTGCTTTGTTAGTCCTTCTCCTACGTCGATTTGAGGGGATTTTAACGCGTATTTCTTACGGCTATTCCCTGTTGACTTTTAGTGCAATATTGCCCTGACTTTTATAAACTCCGCCCATGGCACGTTATATATAAATATGGGTGGCTTGTTTGAGACAGAGCCACTCCCTATGACGTGTATGTGTCTCCGTCGTCCACTTGTGATCCGATCGACCAAAATGCATCTTAACTCCAGGTGGAAACAGGGCCTGTGTCAGAGGCCCCAGAGGAGACCGGGTCTGGAGTCGAGTCAAACCTGTTGCTGCTGGACAGAACTGGGAGTAAAGAAAGAGGAAACAGTGTTAAGGTTAATACATTGAAGGACAGATTAAATACACGTCCTTTTCATGAGATTGACACTACAGAAGTGAGAGCACACACCTACAGTTAGGTCCATAACTATTTGGACATTTGTCATGATTTCTGTTATTTTGGCTCTGTACTCCAGTACAGATTTTGAAATTAAATGAGAAAAAAATATATATCTATATACAAACCACTATTGTTATTCAAATTTTTATTCTTCCACACAATAACATTATGGAAGAAGCTGGGTGATTTTTTTTTTTTTTTTTTTTTGCTGTCATAGAGGTGTAAATTTAATGTTGATTTAGCATTACAGGTCATAGTTTGTGGGGTGTTTTTGCACTTGTTGCTTTATATCCAGATGTGTTTAATATTCTGGCCACCTCATGTATGTAAATAAGAAACCCATCTGAACACAATGTAGTGCAACATCACCTTTAACTATGACCTCAGTATTGAATTTACACATTTCTGGCTGATTATAAACTTCATTAAAATAGAATTCCTGGCAGAGCTGTTGTATTGAATTACATTGATTTATAAAGATGTTCCTAATATAGTGGCCACTAAGTGTATGCAACCTCCTTACTGTGTTATTCCCTGGTACTTTAATGAACTGGCAACTAAGTGTTGCTAACATAAACAACAAATCTAATAACCGAAGATAAACGTTGTTTGACAACAAACTTGTAAATGTAAAGGTAAATGTAGCCCAACTGACATCAGGTTATGGTAGCTAAAGTTAGTGAAGTGTTGGTCACTTAAGCTAGCAGCAATTAGAGTCTAACTAACGTTATTATCTTCCAATAAACATTAACTAAAACTGGTTACATAAAATACAACTATTGACTAGATTCATGAGAGGTCAGGTAATGCGTTCAAATGTCAAAAATGCTGTAATTTCATCAACTTACCAGCGAGCGAACTTTGGAATCACTGAAAATGTTGGGGTTCAACGCTGGAACTATCAGTGTTTAGAACTATCGGCTGCTCCACGACACGCGTTACTTCCGCATTCAAAAGTTGTTTTTTTTTTTTTTTTTTTTTTTTGCATATGAACAATAACATAACAGGCCAACATAATTTAAATTATATATCTTCACAGACTGAGAAATAACAAATTGTAATACATATGTCACAACAAAACAAACAAAAACATAAAAGAAAATTAAATTAACTACAAAAACACTGTAGGGGATTAATTCAAATGGTAATAAGGTCATATTGATTAAACAAATCAAGTAATTTTCTGGCTTTATAAGTTCTCATAATTTTTAAGGCAGCAGTATATAGGGTTAGCTCTTTTCTAAATATATTAAACTGGGGTGTAGTTTTCAAAATTTTGCATTTGTGAATAAAAAATTTTACTATAAGAAATAGACAGTTAATAACAAAGTCTGCATTTTTGTCCTCCAAATGTATACCAAATTTTATCATGTCCCAATTAATAAACGGAAGAGAGGATATGTTATGCTTTATCCAATTAAGGACCTCAATCCAAAATGGGTTAACCAAATTACACTGAAAAAAATAAATGTTCCACAGTTTCAATATCGTTATTACAAATTTGACAAGTATTTGATTCCACATTAAACCTTAATCTTAGAAATTCTTTGGCTGGATAAATGTCATACATAATTTTAAAGTGTATTTCTTTATATTTGGGTAAAAGGGGAAAAGCAAGATATTTACTTCTGTATTCCTTTACCAATTTCTTACTTAGATGTTGAAAAATGTAATCTCTTCTTATACAACCAGGATAGCTTTCCTGCAAAAGACTCTTCTGCATTCCAAAGTTCCAGAGACAGAGAGCATTTATTCTAATCTGAAAACCACGCCCACCGGGGGGAAAAACAATCCAACCGTCTCCATTGGCTTTGCATTGCGTGAGGCTGCCTCCTTGTCATTTCTGACTTATTACAAAAAAACAGAACAATGCCCAAAAGCTGCTGTGTGACGAGGTGTACAGATAACAAGCTAAAAAACCCAGAACTAAGTTTTTATAAGCTGTCGACCCCAAAAAACGAATGTTTAAGGACACAAAAGTGGATACAGGCAGTGAGACAGATCGCAACAGGTCATATTACTATAAGAAATACACTGGAGGGGAACGTAATCGGCGACAACATATGATAAACAAACAAACAAAAACGAACCATTCATTATTTTTAACCATGTCAAAGAATTATTTCACCTGTCGCCGAATACGTTCCCCTCCAGTATATTTCTTATAGTAATATGACCCGTTGCGCTCTGTTTTTTTAGCGGCTAGATTGACCGTGCTTTTCGTGGTGGCGGCTGGCTTGACCGCAGTTTCATTTCCTACTGTGAGCGCTGAGTAAGCCCCGTTTCTGACTGAAAAGGCGAGTCACTCTGATTGGCTCTCCGAGGACTATTACGCAAAGCGTTCGACATATTTCGTGAATAATAATTAGAGAATACCTACGTTGCTTGGCCCTCACCTAATTAACATTCAAATACCCACCGCTCAATATTCGACTTCGCAACCAATCAGAGATTATCTAGATTTAACTCCTCCTACATGAGCGGAGACCGGTTTCTGTCTGAAACACCGAGTCACTCTGATCGGCTCTCCCTACGAAAGCAGCGCATTCACCAATGTCTTCGATTGAGAAGGTAAGTGTAGAATTTTACAAAAATGTATGTCAACACCAGACCACCTAAGAATGTTTATGAATGTAAATATGTCAGTCTTGACAGGCGCGTTTTAGATGACCAGAGCCAAATCTGCTCATGTTTGCCATTAAATGTTATAGAATGACAAAACAAAATGTACTTCATTCCTCATTCTCAAACCAACTGATATGAAGGATGAGTGCATGTCTCATGTTGTAAACGTACAACTTTCTTACACTAACTCAGCTCAAGTAGTAAATGCACTCTTTTCTATAAAGAGAAAGATTTAGTTAACTTGTCTCGAGTTAAGTTCCATTCAAGATGGGCATGCAGTGTAGTGTTGTGACTGCAGAGCTCAGTGCATTAAATCATTAACTAGATTACCGATTGTTCTATCAACAAATTAAACTCACTCATACTGTCAAAAAATACTAAAACGTCATTCGAATTTGACAAATAATCAATTTTCTTGTCCCTAATAATCAACACAATGCAGGGGAAACCGTAATATGAACTGCAGCAGTGCTAAACTGCTCACAACATGTTAACAGAGTACGCGCAAATAAGACACAAACAACTGTGTACTCTTTCCCATACATCCAGTCGCTCTGACTGGGACACTTTTATTAAACAGAATAAGCACGTGTAATCGTTCAATCAATGATTAGGTCACATGACATGCACTCGGCACTGTGATTGGAATCACAGTGAAAAAAACAAAGCTAGGAAAATAAGGTACAAATATAAATTAATACAAATGAGAGCATAATACTTAATAAATCTTAACACCCCCACTTGCTCGAACATTTGTCATTTCATCATTTTAACATAAGTACACAATTCATACATCGAACATAAATAAAATTTCATTAACTTAAGCTTTGTTGCTGGTTTTGTTAGTACATCTGCAACCATGTGATCAGTTGGACAGTACTCAAGACTAATTCTGCCTTGATTTATCACCGATCTTACAAAATGGTATTTAATGTCCACATGTTTACATCTCTGTCTATGCACAGGATTTTGCTAAAGCTATAGCACCCTGATTGTCTTCATAGACTCTAGACTCATACTTCATATCATCAATGTTTTGTAGCAATTGTTGTAAGTATAAACACTCCTGTACAGTTGCAGCTAATGCCATATACTCAGCCTCAAAAGTGGAGAGTGCAACAGTAGGCTGCCTTTTGGTCTTCCATGAGACCAATGGACCATTTTTGTTTAAGCTAATGCAGTAACCCGTAGTGCTTCGTCTATCACTTACATCAGCTGCCCAGTTCGCGTCACTGTATGCATGTATCAAGTTCCCCATTTGCACCTTTTCTGTAGCACAGTTCTTTGTCTTGGGTGCCTTTCAAATATCTTAAAACATGCTTGACAGTATTCCACTGTTCTATGGTTGGCTTCGTAAAGTATTGTGACAGTTTACTTACTACATAACTTAGGTCTGGTCTTGTACATGTTGCCAGGTAGATTAAGCTACCTACTGCCTCCCTGTATTTTCTGACATCACTCATTATCTCAGCATCATCAGTATAGTCTAGTTTTTGTTTGCATGGGCTAGCTCTGGACTTACAATTTTTCATGTCAAATCTCTCAAGTATTTTCTCAATATTCCATGTTGTGACATTTTAACACAGTCAACATCTTGTACATAATTAATGCCAAGAAAATGTGTTAACTTTCCTAAGTCCTTCATTTTAAACTTTGACATGAGCATCTCTTTCACATTTTTAAGCACATTCATATCACTGGCAGCAATAATCAAGTCATCAACCCATATGATTATGAAAACTTTCTCAGTTTCTGTAACCTTTGTGTAAACACAATCAGCTGGGTTTTGAACAAACTTGATTTCACATAAATACTCGTGCAACATTCTGTTCCAATTCCTGCCCGACTGTTTAAGTCCATACAGTGATTTCTCCAATTTATACACCAGTTTTTCATTGTCTTGAGATTTTACCTTGTAACCCTCTGGCTGTTCAATATATATTTCACATTCTATTGGTGCATGTAAATATGCTGTCTTCACATCCATCTGATGAACAATCAAATTTTCCTGTACTGCTTTTTGTATCAACACTCTGATGCTAGTCATACTGGCAGTTGGAGAAAAAGTCTCATCATAGTTCACACCTCTCTCTTGACTGTACCCTTTGGCAACATATCGTGCTTTGTATTTGTCTGATCCATCACTATTCTTCTTAATTGCATAAACCCATTTACCCCCCACTAATTCTTTACCTTCAGGTAGACTGGTCAGAGTAAAGGTCACATTCTCCTTTAATGATTGCATCTCCTCATCCATAGCTTTAACCCAGTCATTCACGTTCACTGATGCAACAGCTTCTCTGTATGTTTGGGGTACATTGCATACAAGTCTGTAACAATAATCAGTGTCAGTTACATCACCTTCAAAACCACAAACATAATCATCTAAATAACCTGGCCTTTTCCTCTCCCTGGCAGGATTTCTTCTTTGTTCAGGTTCATCTTTTTGCGTTTGGTTATTGAACACTTCTGGTTCTTTTACTGTGACCTGTTCCTGTGTACTTTGCAAATTTACTTCAGGGCTTTTTCTGGATTCTCTAGGATTATACATAACCCCAAAATCATCATCATCATCATCATCATCATCATCATCATCAATCGATATGTCTGCCTCAGTACTCTTTTTGGGTACAAACTCAACTAGTCTATTTCTCTGTATTTTCTTGCTAGTAGGGTAGTAGATCATGTGTGCTGGACTATTCTTATCGTAACCAACAAAAATACCTTTTTCACACCTTGAGTCCAACTTTCCTTTGTCATGTCTGTAAGCGTAACATGCTAATCCGAATTTCTGCATTCTAGAAATGTTAGGTTGTTTGTCTGTTAACATGAAGTAAGCTGTCTGTTTAGTGCGATTGTTGAAACATCTGTTTCTCACTACAGCAGCTGTCTGGACTGCATAGGTCCACAGCATTTTTGGTAATCCACTTTCTATTAGCATGCACCTAGCCATGTCAAATAAGGTTCTCCAGTTTGTATGTACCAGTTTGTATGTCCGGTATGTACCATTTCTAGAGGTGCTTTGGCTCTTGCATCTGGCCCTCTGTTCCTAGTTTGAACAAACTTTTCTTGTGTGCAAATTTCACAAAGTGGGATAGTTTTATCACCTCTACTCTTAATTTCCATACCATCAACAACCTTCTCTAGTTTAATTATATCTTCATAATCAAACATACTTCTGCGTCTCCTCTGTGTTTGGTGACCCCGTTGCACCGAGTGCCGTCAGCCAATTCCACGCAGTGTGTGCTGGCCTGGAAACTGCTGTCAAACCTCTGGAATTTCGCGATGTCCGTGATGATGTGTGAAGTTGCACCCGCATCCACCATTAGGCCTCTCCTCCTGACATCATGACCCCACATCTCAGCGTCGCTTGCCCGAAAAGCATACTCCTTGTCACCAGTCTCCTCGGACACTTTTCTTACGTTGTCTCTCTGCTTTCTCCGTCTGCAGGTTGCATCGCGGTGAGTGGTACTTTTACACTGACTGCACCACTGTTTACGCTGGCATGCCCTTGCTTTGTGGCCTTTTGCCCCACACCTGTAGCAGACAATATCAATAGGTGCAGCCCCACAATCAGTTGAAGCGGATTTCATTCCAGACTGCGCTCTTGCTTTCATTACGTTGTCCCCGGATGCAGTTGTTCGCATATTTTCAATGTCCTCATAACTTCGGAGCCTTGTCTTAAATTCGGCAAAAGTCATTTTATCATCGGTCTGAGTAACATGAATAGAAAATGGCTTAAATGTCTCTGGAAGTCCTTTCAGAACCATTGCTATTAAAAGTCCGTTACTCAGATTCTCACCTGCATTTCTCAAAGCAGTGATTGCAGTCTCAGCTCTGATGACATATTCCGTAACACTCTCACTGGGCAACTTCTGCAGTGAAGTTAGCTCTGTGTACAAACTTATCACCCGGGGCTTCCCCTTGCCAGCATAATATTCACGCAGAATCTTTAGCGCCTCTCACCCGTCGTCTGCTGCTTCTCTCATGACCAACGATAAACTTTTATCATCCAGAAACTGTATAAGCTCCGCTAGGGCTTCGGCGTTTTTCGCTGTATCTTCCTCATCTTCGTCAGATGGTTCATTTAAAATAGTCTCCTTCAAATCCTTGTAAACAAAGGTGGCCCAAAAATTTTGTCTCCCATAACTCATAATTCTTTTCATCTCCGTCGAAGACAAGTCTTGACCAGCGGCTTGTTGTGGTCGCTTCCCTTTTCCCTTCTACTCATGTTGTAGGTAGGTCTTGTCTCGGGTTAAACTCAGGTGCACGCAGTAACCATTGCGACCTTCACGCCCTTTCACTATATTACGTTATCTGGGCCCATAACCTGTTAACAGAGTACGCGCAAATAAGACAAACAACTGTGTACTCTTTCCCATACATCCAGTCGTTCTGACTGGCACACTTTTATTAAACAGAATAAGCACGTGTAATCTTTCAATCAATGATTAGGTCACATGACATGCACTCGGCACTGTGATTGGAATGTCTGTCACAGAGAAAAAACAAAGCTGGGAAAATAAGATACAAATATAAATTAATACAAATGAATACAAATGAGAGCATAATACTTAATAAATCTTAACACAACATCATATAATTAACAACACAAAATGTATGAATCAAACTCACAAGACTGCCGACAGTTTCTTTTCCACGCATCGTTTTATTATATCCATGTAGCCTATGTACAGTCAAATCATATAAAACGGTGAAATCACTAGCTAGAATCTGTTAAATATAACCCTCATGAATGAAATCAAGTCTTTTTGAGGCAGAAAGAACAGTTCACTCAGTAAATAGAGACTGTAATCACTTTTTCGGCAAGTGTAAAAATGCATTTTATGGGTTGTATTGGCCATTTAAAGATATTTCAACACGTGAAAAGGACTGAATTAGCTAGAATCTGTTAAATATAACAGCCATGAATGAAATCAAGTCATTTTGAGGCAGAAATGTTACAAAATATTTTACCTGGTAAAAAGGACTGGATTGTTTGGCACAAAGCAAGTAAATAGGCTTTCTGTTATAATCACGTAAAAATCAGACTCGATTAAGCAATAAATGGAAAATTAATTAAATAATTTTGATTAATCCGTTACAGGAACAGTTTCTTTGCTATTATCACGGACATATTACCACGGACACAGAGTTATATGTATTTGCAGGTTATGGCCGTTTGATCATTATAAAAGAAACCAGAAACAGAGGTGACACCCTTTAAACATGCTGTGCGCGCCATCGCGGACGGCAGTCAGTTTTCAGCAGACGATCAATTTTCGGCACGACACCAGACAATTTGATGTAGACCTATGTGTAACAGAAGAGGCAAAAAAGTGTTTGTTCACAGTATTTGTATTTATTCAAGACATTGTGATGTCTGTTTCAAAAAAGTCTTGCAAAGTGCACAATGCCTGAAAACATAAAATTTCTGGACTTCTGGAAATAAAATAAATAAATAAACAAAATAATCCGGCAGACTGGCACAGTGCCAGAAAACATAAAATTTCTGGACTTCTGGAAATAACAGAAATACATAAACAAATAATGAATGCGAAAAATAAATAAATACACATTTCAGTTCTTAACAAAGAAGTTCACCCTCTGCAGCAGCTCAGGCGACAACAGCACCTCTAAGGTAATCATAGCCACCAAGGCAAGGCAACAGGGAGTGGTCAAAATCCCTTTAAGACAAGTCAGTTCACTCAACACCCATCTTTGAAATGCCTCTCGGGCATGCAAGTGCAACTCCTATCTCTTTGAATGGGGAAACATCAAATTCTCCAAAGCTGTTTGCCAAGCTTTCGATTAAATTTCATATTTGAAATCACCAATGAAATCTGACAACTGTCTCATAAATTTTGTTTCTAAATGCTCGAATCATGACAAAAAAGCGGTATTTTTCAGGCTGGATCAAGCTAATGCGCATGCGCAGTCCTAAATGCTCGTCTCTTGTGTCTCTTTTCGGAGACGCGCGTCTGACCGTTTCTATAGGAACCGGAGCTTCTAACGGCCGCTGCAGTGGGAGAAAATAGTGGGGTTAGGGTTTAATTATTGCTGTCTTATTGAAATAATTAATAAAAGGTTTCCATACTGCAAAAAAATTATCAGTCTTGTTTTTTAAAGAAAATCTAATCTTTTCGAGCTGAAGGTGGTGCATAACATCCTTAATCAGGACAGAGCAGTGAGGTGGATTTTTTTTCCAATTAAGCAAAATCATTCTACGTGCTAAGAGTGTAATAACTCCAAGTACAATATACTGATTTTTAGACAGCTCCACATTATCGCTACTGGCACCAAAAATAGCCAGAATCGGGTCTGGGTCTAGTGGTTTTCCCAATATCTTTGACAGCAATTGAAAAACTGAAATCCAATAATTATGAAAATTAGGACATTTCCAAAACATACATGTGACTGGTAGTGTGTGTCCTAGTGAGGCTGGAGTTTGACTGCATCTGTCACATACTGCGTCCACAGAAGAAAACATCTTAGAGAGCTTTAGTTTAGACAGGTGAAGTCTATGTAAGATCTTGAATTGTATTAATCCATGTCTAAACACAAAGAAGAAGAGTGAACCAGTTCTTGTGCTTCTTCCCATTGTCAGTCTGCAATATCTATTCCAAGATCTTCTTGCCATGCTGCTCTTAAATGCTCTAATGAAACATCGCATTCCAACTGTGATAATTTATTATATATAATGGATATTCCTCCTTTATTAAATAGATCCTATAAAAACAGTGAGTCCATCTGAGAGGTTAACGGCTCATTATGGAATGATGTAAAATTCTTTTGAGCAAAACTGCGAGCTTGTAGATATTTAAAAAAATGTGAATTAGGTAGATGGAATATCTGTTGTAACTGCTAAAATGTTGGAAAGCATTTATTAATAAACAAATTTTGGAAAGAACATATTCCTTTTTTGAACCAGGTCTGAAATATTGAATCAATTTGGGAAGGGGGAAATGAATGATTAGCCGTTAATGGGCTTAAAATAGAGCATGTCTGCCATTTAAAATGCCTTCTTATCTGGTTCCAAATTTTGAGTGAGTTGGAAACCACTGGATTACTCAGTTGAGTTAGAGTGGGGGTAGACAAAGCTCAATAAATTAAAGCTGGCCAAAAGGAAGGTGAGCATGATTTATTTTCCATATCACACCACTCTATCGACCCCTCCTGTAAACCAAATGAGAGTGCTCTTATATTACATGCCCAGTAATACAGCTGGAAATGAGGCAGACCCATCCCACCTTTTGGTTTAGTCCTCTGTAAATATATCTTCTTGAGTCTGGGGGTCTTATTATTCCAAATAAATTGGGTGATTATTCTATCCAAATTTCTAAAAAAATGATTTAGTAATGTAAACTGGGATACACTGAAAAACAAATAAATATTTGGGCAAAATACTCATTTTCACCATATTTATACGACCTGCTAAAGAAATAAAAAGGACCACTTCTTAAAAATCTGTTGTGTGTATTCATACAGCTTCAGAATATTTTCTTTAAAAAGCATAAAAAAAACGTTTATTTATGGTGATCCCTAGGTATTTAAATGAGTTTACTATTTTAAAAGGGAAGGAGGAAAGTGTTTCAAATTGATCCATAGGGTTGATCGGAAACATAACACTCTTTGAAAAATTAATCTTGTAGCCTGAGATTTTCCCAAATTTATCTCAGATACTATATCTGACATAATGGTTGGCACTGATTGTAAGGGGTTGGAGATGTAAACTAACAAGTCATCAGCATATAATGATACTTTGCGTTCTTTTCCCCCTCTCATTATTCCACTATAGGCTGTAGATGCACGTAAAGAAATTGCACGTAAAGAAAGGATTCTATTGCTAAAGCAAATAGCTGGGGTGAAAGAGGGCAACCCTGTCTTGTAGAGAGATTTAATTGAAAATAACTAGAATTATTATTGTTTGTTTGTATAAAAGCTTGGGGGTGGGCATATAACAATTTAATAAATGAAATAAAATTAGAACCAAACCCAAATTTTTCGAGAGTGGCAAAGAGGTAATCCCACTCAACCCTATCAAACGCTTTTTCTGCGTCCATAGAAATAAGTACCTCGGGTTGAGTGGGATTGGGTCTTGGTGTGTATATAATATTTAATAATCTTCTAATGTTAAAAAATAGGAGGCGATTTCTGATGAATCCTGTTAGATCCGTGGAGATCACAGTTGGAAGAGCTTTTTCGAGACGAGTGGCCAAAACCTTGGCCAGTATTTTGTTATCAACATCAAGAAGACTGATAGGTCTATATGAACCAGGCTCTAAAGGGTCTTTATCTACCTTGTGTATTAAAGAAATGTTTGCCTGATAAAATGTTGGGGGTAAACAGCCTTTCTCAAGTGATTCATTAAAGACCTCTAAAAGTAATAGAGAGATTTGATTGTGCTGCAGGATGTCTATTGTGTCTTTGCATTGACTTAACATGTAAATCACTCGCACTTAACGCTTAATTCGCGTCTGGTGTTTACAGTTTGGCCATTACAGTTCGGCCATCAGGTTTGAATTTTCTTCTCGATAAATTTCTCAGCTTCTCAAGGGTGTTCGAACATGTACCTGATTCCGTCCACAGTGATTGCCAGTTTGGCTGGATAGAACAAACTATAGTTTATCCTGGCGGCTCACAGCTTGGACTTCACTGGATTGAACGCGGCACGCAGTTTGCCAACCTCTGGACTCACATCGGGGAAGATGTGCATAGGTGATCCCTTGTAGTAAAGACGGCCTTTATTTCTCTACAGCTTCAGGATTTTTTCCTTGTCAGAATAATAATGAAAATGAGCAATTATTGCTCAGGGCCTCTCTCCCGGCTTCGGTTTTGGTGCGAGAGTTCTGTGCGCGCGGTCTACAGTCATACTGGAATCCCCCAAGTCATCAGCTCCGAATAACTCCAACAGCAAGTCTTTAATGAAACAAATCGGGTTTCCCGCCTCCACTCCTTCTGGAACCCCAACAAATCTTAAATTCTGTCTCCGGCTACGATTCTCCAAATCCATACATTTTTCGTGCATTTTCTTGTGTTCTTTGGTCATGACTTCGTGGGAATGTTCTGCAACCCTGTCCATCATGTCACGCTTTCCCCATCTCTGTGCACTCACTCGTTGATTCGGCCTGCGCTTTGTGTAAGGCGGCCAGCTCAGGAAAGATTTTCTCTTGCAGTGTGCGCAGGTCTTCTTTCATCTCTTCTCGATTCTTTTGCATCTCCAGATGTAGGTTTTTAATTTGTGACTTAATGTCCTTAATCACAGCCTCTCGGTGTGTATGCAGTTCCGTTCTAAGTGCACTCAGTGAAATGGGAGAGTCATCATCATGCATATGTTCGTCCATTTTTCTTTCGCCGCTTTCTGTCTTCGTATTGCACTGGATCGTCGATGTAACTTTTTTGCATGAGCTCGGTTTCATGTCAAAATGTACGTAGCAACGATTCCTTAAAAAAAATGGAAAAGTTTTACACAACTGACTAGTCTATTGAGCAATAATCACTTATTTATTCGAGGAGTTCCCTTTCTCTGCTACTCACTCCATGTGGGCGGAAGCAGAAGTCTAAAGCTATATCAGTTTAAACTTCTAATGGATTGTTTTCTGATCGCACTTATCTGAAGCGCACACACAGACAGCTGGCTGTCAGATTCCAAGTCTCGTGAGTAACTTCTCTTTCACATGTTTTGTTTTGTTTAAACTGTCAAATACACACAAGGTTCTGTCAAAAACACAGTTCACATAAACAGTCAGTTATGTCTGTGAACGTAATTAGCAGGCAACGTTACAGAAATCGTATGTGTATATTAGATCTGTGGCGCATTCCCTTCAAAAATAAAACTAATCCACTGCGTTCAGCGGTTCAGATGTCAGTAAATGAAGACTGTTATGTTCACTCTTACATCCAACATCAAAACATCTCAATTACTTACCAGACATTGTTGTCACTACAGCTGCTCGAGTGCGGAGAAAATGGCGGACAGCGTACAACTCGCTGAGGGCGGAAACCATGTTAATACAGGACTGTCAGTCAGCGCCCGTGGGTGGGGCATGAGTAATGTGACGTCACATTCAGAGAATCAAAGCGGCTTTGTCTAATGAGACTGCTTTGGTTTAATGGGGATTTTAAAAAAAGTACTGGGTGGATTTTTATCATTGTGGGGTGGTTGTGTTCACACACTGCCAACACACATTTATGTCCAAACACCTTGTAAAAGTGGATTTAGCATAATAGGTGACCTTTAAACATGAAACTAAACCGCCAGTAGGTGGCAGCAGGTGACCGTCTTAATGAGTGAGTCATTGAGTCATTCATTCAAACGATTCGTTCAAACAGATGATTCATTCAAGAATGACACAGGCTGCGTTATCATGTGACCTACAACGTTATCACAAGTGCAACAACTTAATAGATATGAGTGACAGGTTTAATTCATCTATCTGTAAATATCTTGAAGCTTAAATTTCAGTTGTAACCTATGGTCATAACAAGCACGCTTATTTCAGAGGTGGACATTGCCAGAATGACCCAGCACCAGAGTCTAAAAAAACAAACAAAACAAAATTAAAAAAAAACCTTGTTAAAAAATTATATGCTGGAGGACGAGTATATATTTCAACACTTACTCATTTCTGACTGCTCCCATTGCAAATAATATGTTTAAGTGCTAGTCTGAATTGAATGTATTACAGTTGGATTAAAAATATCTAGATATGGCAGTATGGCACAAAAAGAAATATAGTGCATTATGGAACCCGAAATGAAACCAGGACCTGTTCCATGAAGGGCTGCATGACGTCGACTAGCTTTGTATCCAGAGCCATGTAGAATAAGCCCCACCCACTTATTAACATAGACACTTGTACAGGTTGACTTTGAAAATGAAAACAAAAACTGAAATAAAGAAGGAAATAAAAGTTTGAAAACTAAACTTTACATTTTAATTTTAATTGTGTCATTATTATTGCATGAGCATTAATAAAAAGCTTTGCAAACACGTTTGCCTTTTCATTTTAATATTGGCAGTCTTGTCTCAAGATTGTAGTGAAAATGAAATGTCAAATCCCCAACTGCATTTTATTTTACAATTTGGCAGGGATGATGCATTTTCACCAGGAAAATGAAAATGAAAATTTATTGAAAATAAAATGAAAATAATTTAATTTAATTTAATTTTGTCACATATTTTGCATACAGTTTTCTTTACTGAAATGAATAATCTGGTTTTAGCTTTAATTTAAAACATTTAATTGATTTATTTAAAATTGGTAGAAAATACCTTCCATAATTTCCTAGTTCACTGGTCAAAATATAATTGAAATCTAATTTGTTATTATCTATTAAAAAAGATTTTTGTATGTTTTTGTCTTTTATTGTTATGGGTTTCTAATTCTATCACTTCATTCTACAATGCACAGATGACATTAAGTGGTCTCAAAGTTATACAATATTGTACTTTTAAATGACTATTATTATTAAAATTTTATAATTATTATGATGTTTCCAGGTCAAACTGATCCTAACTGGTTTTAATACAATTAACAAAAAAAAAAAAAAAAAAAAAACACACTATGAAAACAGATCAAACTGTATTACATTGTAATAAAATTATGACTTTACAAAAACCCATTACAAAAATAAAACAAAAATGTCTGACTACCTGAACAGTGTCCTGACTACTGAACTAAGGAGCTGATTGAGACAGTTTAGATATTTAAGAATATCTAAATACTAGTACAAGCAGTGAAACATTGCTCTGCACACAATCACAGTTCTGTGAAATGTTATCTTTAATTTTGCATTTGATGTATATTACTTAATATTAGACCAAAAAGTAAATTGTCTTTTCTTTATAAACTGTACAGTAAAATTGTCACTGGAAAGAAGCCACTGCAAAACTAGAAAGAATAAGGAGAAGAGATGGAGAACAAACGGGAAGAACCACAAACCCATGAATCAGTAGAGACAGTGAAACGCACAAGACGTAACAGCATGGGGCATTCAAAACCAACCTGTAAGTATTTTATGTAAGCTCTCACTGATGAATTCATGATCTCTCTATGAAATAACACTGATGATGTAACTCAACATTAAATGTATACCCTCAGTTTCACAAACAAGGCTTAAGCCTAGTCCTAGACTAAAATGCATTATTAAGCTGTTTTAACAATCTGTCTCTAATATCTCTAAATATGTCAGTGCCATTGTTTTGTCTCAAGAGGCAC
This sequence comes from Hypophthalmichthys nobilis, assembly GCA_037950665.1. Taxonomy (NCBI): domain Eukaryota; kingdom Metazoa; phylum Chordata; class Actinopteri; order Cypriniformes; family Xenocyprididae; genus Hypophthalmichthys; species Hypophthalmichthys nobilis. The sequence goes on from CM075490.1 coordinate 4,498,132, forward strand.
ATTTATAAAAGATACTAAAATGTCCCAATTGAACTCAGGCCTAATCCTGGCTTAATCTAAGTCCTGTCTGTGGAACCAGGCCATAATGTTGTATGTAAATATGTTAAGGGATTTATTTCCTTTTTTATGTCCAGTCTCTGTTGATCCACTCAAACCTGATTCTCATTCTGATGAACTAAAGGCTGTTCAAGATGAGGTGAGTTTGTGTCACTGAGAGATAATGATTTAAATGGATCACCCTATAGATCAATATATTTTGCATTGACTAATATTTGTGTGTAAATATGAATAATTAGACTCTGCTCTCTCTTTTAGAATACCAAGGACATTAATGTTCAGCGCTGATGTCAACCATTCCTGTTCTTCTGGCTTGAAAGCCTCCTTTTTCTTTCTAATTTACAAAAACTTAAGTCAGAATGGTTACTTATGAGTTGTATTAAGCTCTGTTGTTGTCATATACTACTAATGGCAGGCAGTATCTCTGAAGTCTCCCAGACCCTGTTTACACATGCTATCTGCATCTATCTCAGGTGATTACAACAGGGTTCCCACTCTAAGCCAAATGTCAAATTCCCTGACTGTTCCCTGACTTTCACTGACTAAAAAGCTGAATTTCCATGACCTATAATGAACGGAAAAACAAGCCGCCGTAATGACAAAAATCAGTCACAGACAGTATTTTAAAACCATCCATTTGCAAGCTTTATTTACTTGTTCACAGACATTTTTAGTACAAAACTAAGTTAAACTCTCCTTTTTTTTTTTTTTTTTTTTTTTAAACTGTTAAATGCACTTTGATATTTTTCTGTACTACTTCTACAGAAATTAATTTATAGTTTTTATGCTTTCAGGGGTTAAACGCTCTAGAAGATTTTATGTTTGTCATCAAGTTCAACATTCAGTCTTTTTATTTCTTCACATTTAGTTTTTGCAGACCATCTTAGACTGTTTGACACTAGGCTATTTCTGTAAAATGCGTATGATTATAAATGAAATATTCTGAAATAATTATTTAATATTATTAATTAAGTCCTGGAAAACCCATAATATTTTTACTTCAGAAGTAATGTTGATAATTTATCCAACGTGTATACATTTATTAATTCTACCATGGTGAATAAACAAAGGTAACGGCAACGCACGACCTAATTGAAAATTCTGTGCGACTGCCACTAGGGGGCCAAATGCGACAGTCGTATCCTATTATCGTGTGCAGTGAAAAGGCGGCTTACTGTGTTTTTTTTTTTTTTGTTTTGTTTTGTTTTTTACTTACCGTGTCCTAAGGTCCTAACCAGACATGACAAAGCTACAAGACGACTAAATCAATCATAAATCACAACCAATCATAACAGCGTGTGGGCGGGCTCTGAACAAGAAAATCAAACAAAATTAAACCATAAAACATTATTCAAAATACATACTCAGTGACTGATCTTTGTCATGAAATACACTTGTTTGAGCTTGAATATCATTTTGCATGACTTTAATAGTCACTATGAGAGCAACAATGGATAATTTAAATTAAAGGAAACAAACATTCAAACTGTAAGCTATAAATACTTTACTTTGTGCATTTATTTCCCTGTTCCCTCTCTATGACCTGAACTATTAGCTGCAAAATACCAGAAATACAGAAACCATTTCAAAAATAGAATCATTTGTCGTGTCGCAGCTGGTTAGGACAGTCTTTGAAGTGGTCATTTTGTAGCCAAAGCTCTTGAAATTTGCATTTTCCTGGCATGTTTGCCTTAGTTAACAGGTACAGGTGACTGAATTTGACTTAAGTGATTGCCAGTTGACGAGTGGGAAGGGAACAAAATGCAGCTGAAAAATAGCCTAACTATAACAATATGAAAAATGCGTGACACAATGTGATTTAAAAAAAAAAAAAAAAACGGTATAGAAAGATTACATTCATTTTGATAAATGGAAACTAAAATTTAAAGGGACAAACAAAATTCTTTGATATTCCATGACTTGGACAAAAAATATATAAAATTCCCAGACTTTCAATGTCTGGAATAGACCTTTTAAAATTCCATGATATTCCAGAAATTCCATGACCCGTGGGAACCCTGTTACAAACTATCACTGTACTCATTGTCAGCTGATGACTTGTGATTGGATCAGCTGAGACTAGTGTAAACTGGGCCTCAGTACAGGAGATAAACCTGTTTAAAATGGCCACTTTAATACATTTATAGCACATTTTTATCTGTATGTCACTTTTTTAGTACGTTTGTATGAATGCAATAAATTATGTTTATTTTAGTTTATTGCACATTACGGTTGCAAAAAATAATGTTTAGCTTCTTATTGATGCAGCATCATGCACGAGTAAATATTTAATTTCCCACAGCCCGTTGTAAAAATGCCCGTTAGCAGGCTGAATTGTTTCCTATGATTCATGGTCATGTGAATACTATGGTGGATCGATGATCTGCTTTTTGTAGAATAAAGCACATTTGCTAAACCACTAACTGGAATCTGTCTCATTTGAGTGTACTTGATTTTAAATATAGCGTTCAAAAGTACTTTACAAACATTTCTAATTATATATTATGTTATGTATTAATATATTATATAATTTGCCATAGTGCAGGGAGTTGATCTATTAAAAAATGACATTTAATTATCAGGTTTCTGTGTTCATGCTGATTCAGATTAGTATTGATTCAAGTCTCCTGAAAAGATGCTTTTTACATTGAAAACGCTTTTAATGTATGTTTAGGAGACCCATTAGTCATCATTCAAACTTGGTCATCCTTCTTTTTTCAGATTTTATTATTTTAATTGGCATTTTAATCAGTGTTTAATCCAACTGATCTTAAAGCTGATTAATAGGGTTAAAGGGTTAAGCATATCTCCTTCCTCTAACATATTCAGTTTTATTTTTCCATATACAATAAATAAACAGACAATAAAACAAATTAAACAGACAATAGTCAATGACTGCACAGATCTCAGAATCATCTGATAGGGAAATACAATCAGATGCCTTCAGTGTTTGAAATCAGAACAGCTATGTATGCTGTTAAATTTCTTTGCAGTCTGTAGTTAAACAGTCTTTGCTTTTTGCAGCCTTTGTGAAAAAATGTGACATTAAAATTTCGCTTTTATTTTGTTTAACTGAAAGATGTTTATTGGGGTTCAGGTCTGGGCTTTTTCAGGCCAGTCAAGCATGATCTACACCAGATTCAGTAAATCATTTCTTTATGAGGAAATAATGAATACTTTGATTATGTTGTTGGAGTTGGGTAGGTGAAGGGATGCCGAAACAGCTGATGCATGCTGGACCCGGTGGTTAATTGAAAAAGATTATATGGATTAACTTCACCAAGTGTACTTTTGGCCACAGACATGAATTTGGTTCCAAAAAGGTGAAGTACTGACATAGATTTTAATGTCTATTGCTAATTTCATCATTGTACTCTGAAAACAAACATGAATGTCTGTGATTATTGATTGATAGAGTTAACAGAACAGCAAGAACAAGAAGTGGAATGAGTTCCGACAGGAAGTGTGATAAACCAATGGAGTAAGACACACACTACCAGTCAAAAGTTTGGACATGGTAAGATTTTTAATGTTTTTAAAAGAAGTTTTGTCTGCTCACCAAGGCTGCATTTATTTGATTAAAAATACAGTAAAAACAGTAATATTGTGAAATATTATTACAATTTAAAATAACTGTTTTCTGTTTGAATATATTTTATAAAGTAATTTATTCCTGTGATCAAAGCTGAATTTTCAGCATCATTACTCCAGTCTTCAGTGTCACATGATCCTTCAGAAATCATTCTAATATGATGATCTGCTGCTCAAGAAACATTTATTGTGTACAATTGTACAACAGAATATTTTTTTTTCAGGATTCTTTGATGAATAGAAAGTTCAAAAGAACAGCATTTATTTGAAATATAATCTTTTGTAACATTATAAATGTCTTTACTGTCACTTTTGATCGATTTAATGCATCCTTACTGAATAAAAGTATTAATTTCTTTAATTTCTTTTCAAAAAAATAAAAATAAAAATTCTTACTGACCCCAAACTTTTGAACGGTAGTGTATAATGTTACAAAAGCTTTGTATTTCAGATAAATGTTGTTCTTTTGAACTTTCTATTCATCAAAGAATAAATTAGTTTTGCAATGTTAATGTTATTTTATTTGTAATTTATTGGTTTGACTTTAAGCCTTGAATTCAGAAACTGATTTGACACTGGAGCCCTGTAACTTGAGCCTTCAGGACTTTGATCTCAGAGAAATGAACTAAAAATGTTATAGAGGACAAAAATTAAGAGACAGTTAAGTAATTTAGGGTTTAATAAGGTGTTTACAAAGGTTGTGGATGAAGTAGTTCAATTTCACTTAGCCTTGAATATGTGCTTAAATCATTTACTGATCTTTGACAGTATTCCCTGTTCTCTGTAGAACCATGCGACACATTGAAGACTGTCCACTAGATGGCGCTACAAGCATGTTTTTATTCTGAACACCAGATTGACTTTATTTCTGTCAGACATTTAAAGAAGTTCTTATTGAGAATTAACAGCGGTTTAGATGTTGGTGTTTTATTCATCATGGTGGTGAGGGTTTGTTTTAGTTTAGTGAATCAGATCTTTTAATCAGATCTTCAGAGATTTCACGATTTCTATTTTCAGTTGATTTCATCTAAGGCAGTGGCTGAAGTCAGTTGTAGTTCTTGTGTTTCTCTTTTCTGCAGTGATTCTGCTTGTTAACAGCAGGTGTTCATCACTAATGCTCAATCATCACTTAATTAATTGCTTAAAGGATTAGTTCACTTTCATATGAAATTTTCCTGATAATTTACTCATACGCTGTATGTCCTACGCCTTCCCTATTCTACTTACGGAAAAAATGTAACTGGTGCTGCGTTCGTTCCGTAAGTTGAATAGGGAAGGCATAGGACATACAACGTAAGCTTTTTGAAGAATATGAAAGTACGTTTTTGGCGCAAGCACTCGGAAGGCGATAGTTTGTTTATATAAAGCATATACATTTAAATTTTTTTTCGAAAATGACCGATCGCTTCGCTAGATAAGACCCTTATTCCTCGTCTGGTATCGTTTAAAGCCCGTTGAAGCTGCACTAATTTTGACCTTCAACCGTTTGGAGGCCATTGAAGTCCACTATAAGGAGAATAATCCTGGAATGTTTTCATCAAAAACCTTAATTTCTTTTCGACTGAAGAAAGAAAGACAAACATCTTGGATGACATGGGGGTGAGTAAATTATCAGGAAAATTTTATATGAAAGTGAACTAATCCTTAAATTCTCTCATTAACTTTAACTCTGCTTATTTTAACACTATTTAGAGAGGGACCAAATGTACTCTGAACAGAGTTGAACTCTGGGGATTTTGCTGTGTAGAAGTTTACAAAAATGTAGGCTTATTTGTCAACACATCAGACCACCGAGGAATGTTTATGAATGTAAAAATTAGTCTTAACAGGTGTGTTTTACTACAGAGATTTCCAGACTGTTATAGGCTATAGAACCAAATCTGCTCATATTTGCCATTAAATATTATATGACAAAACGAAATGTACTCCATTCCTCATTCTCAAACTAACTTATATGAAGGATATTATTCACATGTATCTATGTAGAACACGCAATGAAACAATAAGGCGATAACGGGCATATTAAAAGGTAACTTAATTTCATTGAAGATGGGCATTGGACATAACTTTTTTTTAGATAGGCATAACTGCCTGACTGTTTGTTGACTCGACGTAGAGTTATAACTCCACCTTGCGAGTTGTACCACACACGACAGTGTAGAGAAAAAAAATGTCATATAATATTTTCAAACTTAAATCTGTTTTTATCTCAAACATTGCTTGAAAAGCTGTAAAGACCGATTTGAAAGGGTGTGTAAGATTATAATGAGCATTTGTTTTTGAAGATTTGTATATTTAATGTAATTTATTTTGAAAAGAAGCAAAATTCTAAGAAAAAAGATATTAAGGATAAATAATAAAGATAATAGGAATATAGCTAAACATAGATTATGTAAATATGTTAAAGTATTGTAGCGATATAGTACATTTAATAATTTTATTGGGAAATATATTCACATGAAAATGGGAATTTTGTAAACCATAATTTTTATAAATGAATTCATATTTATTTAATTTATTTTGATCCATAAACTAAAAAGCCATAATATATATATATATATATATATATATATATATATATATATATATATATATATATATATATATAAAAACTGTCAATTAAATAACTTAATGTTAAAAAACTTAATAAAATAACTTAATAAAAAAACTTAATGCCCTCATGTTGTTCCACACCCATACAAATTAAGATATTTTGATGAAATCTGAGTGATTTCTGTCCCTCCACTGACAGCGTGACTAGAACTTTGACACTTCAAAAACTTCATGAAGAGATTGTAAAACTAATCCACATGAACTGAATTGTTTAGTCCTAATTTTCTGAAGAGGCTTGATCACTTTATATGATGAACAGATTTAATTTAGGCTTTTATTCACATTTAAACATTGAACAAACATTTAATGAAAAACATTAAAATTCTTTAGAAAGATTGTGTTGACACCCATAAGATATGACAAATATTGCTTGGGATTCTAGACAACAAACAGACACAATTGCTGCCTCAATGTTTAATCTGATGTAATGTTTGTTTAAAGCACAGAAAATCGCATACAGCACCTTTAATGCATTTATTACACCTTTTTAACTGTATCCTGATTTGGGTAAATAAGTTTAATAAGTTTTTGTGGGTAAGTAAGTTTAAATTGAGTTAAGTCATAAGTTTAGTCATTTCTAGGGGCAATCACGCACTTTCCAAAATCCATCAAATTTATTAGTTTCAGATCATGTATCTGCTCAAACCTTCAGCAGCTGCCATAGCAAAACCAAGTCTGTTTGTGTCTGAGGCATATAATACAAAAACAAGGTCTTCTGAAAATAACAGCTAAAGTGAAAAAGAAAGTTCTAAGGTCTAATCAACTAAATGGCACCATCTAGAGTTCAATATGAGACACTGCCAAACAATTACATAGGAAAAGTCATTGTGTAGGCCTAGGCTTTATTATACAATCCAAAACTGTAATGTAAAACATAAAAAACAAGGCAATGTTAATGTTATTTGTAACTTATTGGTTTGACTTTAAGCCCTGAATTCAGAAACTGATTTGACACTGGAGCCCTGTAACTTGAGCCTCCAGGACTTTGATCTCAGAGAAATGAACTAAAAATGTTACAAAGGACAAAAATGAAAGGGATAGTTCACCTAAAAATGAGAATTCGGTCATAATTTACTCAACCTCAGGTTGTACCAAAACTGGATGAATTTCTTTCTTCTGCTGAACACAAAAGAAGATACTTTGAAGAATGTTTGTAACAGGTTGCTTTGGGCCACCATTGACTTCCATAGTAGGAAAACAAATACATACTATAGAAGTCAGTGGTGCCCCAGAACTGTTCAGTTTCCCACATTCTTCAAAATATCTTTCTTTGTGTGCAACAGAACAAAGATATGTATACAGGTTTGGAACAACTTGAGGTGAGTAAATGATGAGAGAATTTTCATTTTTGGGTGAACTATCCCTTTAAGAGACAGTTTAGTAATTTAGGTTTAGTAATGTCTTTACAAAGGTTGTAGATGAATAGTTCAATCTCACTTACTTGAATATGTGCTTAAATCATTTATTGATCTTTGACAGTATTCCCTGTTCTCTGTAGAACCATGCGAAATATTAAAGACTGTCCACTAGATGGCGCTACAAGCGTGTTTTTATTCCGCACGCTTCAACTGCAGCTGTCAGTATTCACGTGCTCATGCCAAAATTACATCTCATCATTGTTTATGAGTGTGCATTGCAAAGATGACTGCAAATCTCTTTGTGAATCTTCCAAACATTTATAAGAGTTTTGCCATAATGCAGAGTTGATCTCTGAAATAAACTGACACAATACTAAATGAATTCACATAACACTGAACTAAAATTTACATTTTATTATTATTATTATTATTATTATTATTTTACAGTAAAACCTGTTTTAATTCCTTAATTAGACTACAGTGAGCCATTTATATCAAACCCCATGTTATACATTAAATTCTTATTATATATTTATACTAATAAAGTCACTTGAATGTATCAAATGTTACCTCCTCTAGCAAAATGAGAGAAAACAGAAGCGGCAATGCATTGCTAATGTTCTCTCTAGTTCTTGACTTTTTCTAAAATGAGGTAAATTAAATACCTAGACCCTCGGATTGCTCGCTGATTACCAAAATAGACATAAAAGACCTTATCTGAGCAATGAATCTCCACCTCCAGAACTCTGCTTATTCAAGTCTGAATTTTTTTTGGGCCCGATGCCAAACTTAATTGCTGACCCCTGGTCTAGAGTGTGTAAGACTCGTAAGACACAAGAAGACCTCAAAGAAAGAGCATACGACACAGTCTTGCCCAAACTTGCCCAAACTGAGTAATTAATGACATTATTTTCATTTTTGGGTGAACTAACCCTTTAAAGGTCAATGAGTGTTAAGACTTGGTCTCAACTCCTTAAAGTGCCCCTTATTGTGCTATTTTAAAGGTTCTAAATTTAGTTTTGGAGGTCTCCTACAACAGGTGTACATGCATCAAAGGTCAAAAAACACTTTCATTTTCTCATAATATACATTGCACAGCACCACATTTTTCAATGACTCTCAAATGACTCTGATTGGCCAGACGGCCCAGTCTGTTGTGATTGGTCTACCACTTACAGCGCAAGTCGGAAACAAACACCCATTACCATGATTCAGCTCTGTATGCTTCCTAAAGCTCAGCGATTGTACGCACTGTAAAGACAGTAACGATGGGTCAATTTTACCATATCAATCTGAGTGCGAGTCCGATGATATATCGGAAGAACTAGTTGTTCAACCCGAACCTCCATTGCAAGAACAACTTGAGCAGGACTTTTCTCAGTGATACACTGCTCAGTTAGACGTTCATCATGAGATGTTGCAACTGTAATTCCTCACCATCAGCATTAACAAGTGTACGTCCATCAACAAACCGATGTGTACATTTCTAATTTATTGTGGTGCACATGTGGGAACAGGTTTATTTATTTTTTTCTCAAGTTCTAATTTTATTTCTTAATAGTTTTCAAGTCTCCACTAAACCTTCATTCACACTGTCTGATGGTCTGGCCACTTGAATGTTTGTGCTTATTTTTAATATAAAATGAGTACAAAAAGCATAAATATTTGCATATTTTTATAATTTGCTGTCTCAGGTTTGGCCCGGTGTGGATAAGAAGTATGAACTCTATCAGAAGATGGAGCTTCCTAAAGGTCAGAAGCGGAAGGTGAAGGACAGACTCAAGGTTTATGTGAAAGACCCGTACGCTCTGGATCTCATCGACAAACTGCTGGTTCTGGATCCGGCTCAGAGAATCGACAGCGACGACGCTCTCAACCACGACTTCTTCTGGTCCGACCCCATGCCCTCTGACCTCAAAAACATGCTCTCCATGCACAACACCTCCATGTTTGAGTACCTGGCACCGCCACGCAGGAGAGGTCACATGCCCCAGCAGCCAGCCAATCAGAACAGAAACCCTGCCACCATCAGCCAATTAGAGTTCGACAGGGTCTTTTGATTGAATTAGTCTCACTCGGACAGTCTGTGATTGGTCAAGGAGAGAGAGAGACTTCGGACTGAAACTTTAGTGGTCTCAATTATGAAATATAAGACTTTTCCTCATATCTCTTGAGTTATTGCTTCCTCACAGTTTTGTGTTGGACATCTGTGAAGTATGCAGACACAATTCATGTTGTTTAGTGTTTGCTCTCACAGAAGCTTTACTAATATTACAAAAAAATACTGAATACTGAATGAGGATGAGATGAGCTCAGCTGACTCGATGCTTTACTACCAGAGCTGATCCAGGAACAGCTTCAGCACTCTGAGATGGGAGTGTCTTATTGTGCTGCCAGTGCATTGTGGGAGAGAAAAAAAAAAAGTGTACTTAGTGTTTTCATGATCAGGTTTCTGTTTTCATGCACAGATTCAGTGTTGGATGTAAGTCTCCTGATAAGATGATTTTGTATTGAAAAGCTTTACTGCTTTTTGTGTAGGAGATTGTTTGACATTTATTTAAAGCCCTGGTTAACTTTTGTTCAGATTTTATTGTTAATTTACGTTCTTGTTATTTTTAAAGAATTTTTTATTTGTAAGATCATGTGATTGGGTTCTTGGTGTTTGTTACTTGTAAGTATAATACACCAATATAACCTTCACATTTCCCACCATTCATTTGTCTTGCTTGGGTCATGAAGATGGTAATGCTAGAAGTACTGACAAGTCTGGTGTTCTTTTTGGTATTTCTTGTTATCAACTGGGCTGATAACTGTCCTTAAAAGGAAAATGGTTATAAAGAAACTCAATCAGGGCCAGTTGCAAAATTCTGAAAGTGTGCCCCACTGGTTAAAAAAATTATCATAAACAAAAAGATTTATAAACTTGCTGCAAATGTGACAACTGTTTCCCCCGCACCCTTTTACATGTCAGATAAACTATTACGTTGGTTCTACAGTGTGACAAAGTAATTTACATGTAGTCTAGTTAATCTGTCCTCATAAAAATTGCAAGTACAACTAGATAAAAGTTCGTCAAGACAAACTTTAAGTTTGCTTGAAAAAGCCGGTCCAGAAAGTTTGAAGTAGTTTTAAAAGTGTGAAGGTTTTCAGTTTGAAAGTTTAAGTTTTAGTTTAGTAGATAGATAGATAGATGGAGTTAACATGTTGGTAGCATAATTTAACAGTGCTAACATGATTTAAGAAATTGTTAGCATGATTGAACACATTGCTAACATGTTGCTAGCATGATTTAACACGTTGATAGCACGTTGCTAACATGTTGCTAACATGATCTAACATGATTTAACATGTTGATAACATGTTGTTAGCATGATTTAACATTTTGCTAACATGTTGATAACATGATTTAACACATTCCTAACATGTTGCTAGCATGATTTAACACACTAACATGTTCCTAACATGATTTAACATGTTGTTAACATGTTCCTAGCATGGTTTAGCATGTTCCTAGCATGATTTAGCATGTTCCTAGCATGTTGCTAACAAGATTTAACATGTTGCTAGCATGATTTAAAACATTGCTAACAATGTTGGAAAATAATGGGAAAGTTTTCGTAACAGAATTTGGCAAGACTTATCACAAGATAATGACATTGGAGATGAATGTCTTTGTGTTCTTCACATTTTTTTTTAATCAAATATAACAGACAAACAATTTACTGTTAGATCATATATATGAATATGTACATTACAATGTTGAAAAGCTCCACAGAACAGCCCCACACCAAAATTGTGTATTTTTCTTTGTTCACAGGACATAAAAAGTGACCTAATACAAACCAGGATTCAGTTAAAAAGGTGGCCATTTTAAACTGGTGTAGTGAGGCCCTGTGTACACTAGTCTCGACTGATCCAATTATAAGTCATCAGCCAAGAATGAGTACAGTAATTTATAATCACCTGAGATAGCTGTAGATAGCAAACAAGATCTAACAGACTTCAGAGATGCTGCCAGCCATTACTAGTACGTGACAATAACAGAGGTTAATACAACTGATAAGTAAACCTTTCTGACTTAAAGTTTTTGCAAACAAAAAAGATAACAGAGGCTTTGAAGTCAAAGGAACAGGAATGGTTGACATCAGCGCTGAACATTAATGTCCTTGGTACTCTAAAAGAGAGAGCAGAGTCTAATTGTTCATATTCACACACATTTAGTCAATGCAAAATATACTGATCTACAGATGATCCATTTAAATCATTATATCCGTCAGTAATAAACTCACCTCATCTTGAACGGCCTTTGGCACATCAGCATGAGAGTCAGGTTTGACTGTATCAAGAGAGACTGGACATAAAAAAAGGAAATAAATCCCTGAACATATTTACATACACATTGCATGTTTACTGTTCTGTTACATCCATGTTATTTAACAGTGAGATCATAAATTCATCAGGGCAGTGAGAGCTTATGTAATAAAATACTTGCAGTTTGGTTTTGGTTCTCCCATGCTGTTATATCTTGTGCGTTTCACTCTCTCTCTTGATTCATTGGTTTGTGGTTCTTCCTGTTTGTTCTCCATCTCCTCTTGTTCGTTCCCGCTTTTGCAGTGGCTTCTTTCCAGTGACAATTTCCCTGTAAAATTTATAAAGACGATTTACTTTTCTGGTGTGAAGTAATATATAAAATGCAAGATTAAAGATGACATTCTGTGTAAGTGTATGTTGTGTGCAGACAGAGTCATGTTTCATTATGTGTTCTACTAGCATTTATATATTCTTAAAACTGTCAAATATTCTTCTAAAATATGGATCAGTTCAGCTGGATCAAATCACAGCAGATAGCAGGAGCAAACAAACACAATGAAGATGAAACCCCAACTTTATTAACTTTAGGCATCACAAAAGACAGGCATAGCTAACTAAATAGACAGGAAGCACACTGTTATATGCTAATTTATGATTGTGGTAGCATCAACTTGCATCTATTAAATCTTAATTGTATCAGTTGAAAATATTCATGAAGTCAATTAAAATATCTTTCAGAGTTGTAGAACACAGGGTTTTATTAAAGTTTAATTATGTAAGTAAATTAATGACAAATGTATTTGAAACAAACAAGCTTGCTGAATTGCACTAATTGAAAAATATTTTTGCATTGCATTAACCGTAGATTAATTTATTTACACAATATAGGCTATATGAAAAGAAAGAAAAAAAATGCAAATTAGACATGTACATAATATGACCTGCAACGTTAAACATACTGAGTGTGAGTCACAATTTCTTAACGCTTTCTTGAACGTTTAATATTGTCGTGGTGTAACTTGGGTGGAAAAGATTCAGTATGTTCTCAAGACATTTAACATACAATGTTTATCCACATAAGGATGCAATAACCCATTGGGCTATTTTAGGCTATTTCTGATTAGCTTTTGAGTTCGTTCCTGATTTGTTAAGTATTCAGTCACTCCTCGTGTTTGCTATATACATAGCAGAGCCAGAGGACCGCACACAATTACAGCCTACATGAACCTCTAAAATCACTAAGCAATAAGTGTGAAATGAATAAGTGTAAACTCTATTCATGCAATGAGCATAGCATAATCGCAAGACTTGTCTAGACGTTTGGCAATTAAACTAAATTTAAAATTATTAATCTAAATTGTTAATTTTACTGAACATATCACTTTAAGCCTTCTGGTCTGTTGTCAGAAAGCTAGCTAACACAAATATAACAACTTTTTTTTCGTCAAGTGTCATTATAGAACACGATTTGGCTCGATTATACATCTTAAGTGAATGTATGTAATTAGTTAAAATTCACACAATACTCACCGATTCGGCGAAAACTGCAGCAGCCACTAACAAAACCAACATGAAGTAAAAATTCCAAATCTTCTCTTCAAAATAAGAAGCGCCCTGGCGAAAGTTGTTGACCGTTTCCTAAATGAATCGATTTTATAAATAAAAATAAACCGGCCCTTGCTTTGTTAGTCCTTCTCCTACGTCGATTTGAGGGAACTTTAACGCGCATTTCTTACGGCTATTCCCTGTTGACTTTTATAAACTCCGCCCATGTCACGTTCGCAGCCAATCAGGCTAGGTGAAATTAGATATATGTGTGTGGCTTGTTTGAGACAGAGCCATCACCAATGAGTTGCAGTCAGTCTTTGATTTCTTTGATCTATCACGTGGTTCGTGTATAAGCTCTCAACTGTTCCAAACAAATCCCCGCTGTCAACCAGTTTGAATGGTTTTAAATTGGGCAGACAGCATTACATACATATAATAGCCTTTTTTCCTGGGGAGTGGCGGAAACACAGCATTGATCAGTTTTTGTGTTTAATTTTGGAGGGAAGAGGGGCTACTCCCATAAGTAAAATACATTTACAGCAACTACTGTATTTGCAGCAATTTGTTCGGTAAATATTAACGCATAATATTGATTAAATATTGAATAAAATTGATTACTACGTTGACTACACTTACAGTAGTGTATTGTATCTGGAGAGTGATAGAGAGACGACATTATCGTTAACAGTGTGATAAAATGTACAGGTAACTGGAGAGATGGTTACTGAGTGAATTAACAATGTTCCTAAATAGAATAACATTAACATTTCTGTTAACTGGATTCATTTCAGTATGGCTAATGTACCCCTTCATCCTGACCTTCCTTAAACATAGGCTAAACCATTCTTCAGAACACACACAATGTATGTAATATTATATATATATATATTTTTTTTTTGCATTAAATTTATATATATATATTTACATTTATGCATTTGGCAGACGCTTTTATCCAAAGCGACTTACATTGCATTATTCTATACATTTGTATCTTAGTATGTGCAATCCCTGGGATCGAACCCATGACCTTGGCATTGCTAGTGCCATGCTCTAACCACTGAGCTACAGGAAAGCGCTATATATATCTATATATATATCCATCCTCTATCTATCTATCTATCTATCTATCTATCTATCTATCTATCTATCTATCTATCTATCTATATATATATTTTTTTTTTTTTTTTTTTTTTTTTGCATTAAATTTATATATATATAAATATTTTTTTTTCATGTATATAAAGCCCTTTGAATTGAATGAATTTTTTGTGTGTTTAATTTTCCCATAAGGTATACATTTACAGCATGTACTGTATATATTTTTCTCGTGCTTCTATGGTCATAATTACTAACATCCTAATGTTGTGTTATGTTAAGATACATTCACATAAACATGCACAACAAGTGAATATCAGTGAATGAAGCTGCTCAGTTTAAGTCAAGAAAAAAGTTTGGTCAGCAGTGAAAAATATATAAGGCAAACAATTGCATTCAACAAAACATTTAATTATATATTATATCCAGGGAGAGGGTATGTAAGTTTTCCTTAAATGTTCTATCTTCAAAGAAACTCATTCGACTTCCTACAGGGAGAGAAAGATGGCAGAAAGCAGGCCAGAATAGGAATACAAGTGTTCACAACAGCCATTACATTCTTCCAGCGCAGCTGTAGGATGATCTGGAGACCTGGTGGTGAATCAAGAATCAGTCAAATGCTTATCCATACATTGATAACAAAAGCATTCAAACTCCACACTATAAGTAATGCTATAGTTACTTGAATTTTTGGGTGAGAGCATTCCACTGCCAGAAGCAGACTGTGGGCCTGTTTCCACCTGGTATTAAGATGTGTTTTGGCTGATCGGATCAAGTGGACGACATTAAATACAGGTGTAAACAGGGTCTAAAATGGTTTGAGTTTGTCCACTTTCGACCACTTCCAGAAGTAGTCGAAAATGCATTTGACCGGACTGCTTTCGTAGTGTAAACGCTCATGTGGTCAAACAGCCGCTAAAGACCGTCTACTCTCCATCTACTGACCTAATGTGTAAACATTATGGGAAGCGCTCGAGCCAGACAGGATTTAAACTTTGTTGACCAAAGACCCAAGTTTGGTTTGAAGATGAAAAACGTACCAAGCACAATGTTCTCTCACCATTCCTGATTTCTAACACACACTCAAAACGTTCGGCTGGTCTTGTGGCTGTCAGAGCAGAACAAACACTGATGCTCTCAGTATGTTTTTCTGTCATCTCTGGGTGCGTTCATATGTAAACTGCTCAAGCTTATTTTGTCCATTAGATTGAAAGATCTGTAAAAACCCATACATTTACCCACTCCCTCGAAGAAATCAGGACAGAAGTGGTTGAAAGAGGACAAAAGAGATGGATTAAAACACCAGGTGTAAACGTGTATGGGTCTCCGTCGTCCACTTGTGATCCGATCGACCAAAATGCATCTTAACTCCAGGTGGAAACAGGGCCTGTGTCAGAGGCCCCAGAGGAGACCGGGTCTGGAGTCGAGTCAAACCTGTTGCTGCTGGACAGAACTGGGAGTAAAGAAAGAGGAAACAGTGTTAAGGTTAATACATTGAAGGACAGATTAAATACACGTCCTTTTCATGAGATTGACACTACAGAAGTGAGAGCACACACCTACAGTTAGGTCCATAGCTATTTGGACATTTGTCATGATTTCTGTTATTTTGGCTCTGTACTCCAGTACAGATTTTGAAATTAAATGAGAAAAAAATATATATCTATATACAAACCACTATTGTTATTCAAATTTTTATTCTTCCACACAATAACATTATGGAAGAAGCTGGGTGATTATTTTGCTCATCCAAGAAAATATGCAAATAAGGGAAAAAGATCTTTTTTTTTTTTTTTTTATGCTGTCATAGAGGTGTAAATTTAATGATGATTTAGCATTGAGGTCATAGTTTGTGGGGGTGTTTTTGCACTTGTTGCTTTATATCCAGATGTGTATTCTGGCCACCTCATGTATGTAAATAGAAACCCATCTGAACACAATGTAGTGCAACATCACCTTTAACTATGACCTCAGTATTGAATTCACATTTCTGGCTGATTATAAACTTCATTAAAGTAGAATTCCTGGGAGAGCTGTTGTATTGAATTACATTAGATTATAAAGGTGTTCCTAATATAGTGGCCACTAAGTGTATGAAACCTCCTTACTGTGTTATTCTCTGGTACTTTAATGAACTGGCAACTAAATGTTGCTATGTTGCTAACATTAACAACAAATCTAATAACCAAAGTTTCATATCCTACTGTGAGTGCTGAGTAAGCCCAGTTTATGACTGAAAAGCCGAGTCACTCTGATTGGCTCTCCGAGGACTAATACGCAAAGCGTTTTACATATTTCGTGAATAATAACTAGAGAATACCTACGTTGCTTGGCCCTCACTGCGTTACCTAATTAATATTCATATACTCACCGCCCAATATTCTACTTCAACCAATCAGACCAACCATCTAGATCCAACTCCTCCCACTTTATATTTCACTTAAAGGGAGCACAGCTTGTTGCGCCTCCCTTATTTTTGGGGAAGGAAGTTTGAGTTATTGCCAGTTGTCGCTGCATGTGTAACGAATATCCAAAACAAAACTAGACACATCGTGTAGCCTACGGTCCGCCCGCAACTGAGGGGGTATTTAGCGAACGAACGGCTACAAAAGACATTCCCCTACGAAAGCAGCGCATTCACCAATGTCTTCGATTGAGAAGGTAAGTGTAGAATTTTACAAAAATGTATGTCAACACCAGACCACCTAAGAATGTTTATGAATGTAAATATGTCAGTCTTGACAGGCGCGTTTTAGATGACCAGAGCCAAATCTGCTCATGTTTGCCATTAAATGTTATATAATGACAAAACAAAATGTACTTCATTCCTCATTCTCAAACCAACTGATAAGAAGGATGAGTGCATGTTTCATGTTGTAAACGTACAACTTTCTTACACTAACTCAGCTCAAGTAATAAATGCACTCTTTTCTATAAAGATAAAGATTTAGTTAATTTGTCTCAAGTTCCATTCAATATGGAAATGCAGTGTAGAGTGTTGTGACTGCAGATCTCAGTGCATTAAATCATCAACTAGATTAACGATTGTTCTATCAACAAATTAAACTCACTCATACTGTCAAGAAATACTAAAACGTCATTCGAATTTGACAAATAATCAATTTTCTTGTCCCTAATAATCAACACAATGCAGGGGAAACCGTAATATGAACTGCAGCAGTGTTAAACTGCTCACATCATATAATTAACAACACAAAATGTATGAATCAAACTCCCTAGACTGCCGACAGTTTCTTTTCCACGCATCGTTTTATTATATCCATGTAGCCTATGTACAGTCAAATCATATAAAACAGTGAAATCGCTCCCGAACTATTCCTGTCTGTCTTGCCTGCACTTAAGACGGTGACGTGAGCTCGCGAAATTCGCTCCTGATTTGCATAAAGTTGAAATATCTGAACTTTTGTCACGCGTCTCCCGTCGCTTGACAGGCCCCAATTTTGTCGCCAGCGCTCCATTGAAATGAATGGGATCCTGTCGCTGGCTGTGTGAAAGTGGCTACGCACATCTCGGTAACTTCAGGCTGAGGTAAACCCTTCATTTCCTACTGTGAGCGCTGAGGAAGCCTCGCCTCTGACTGAGAGTCACTCTGATTGGCTCTCCGAGGACTAATACGCAAAGCGTTTTACATATTTCGTGAATAATAACTAGAGAATACCTACGTTGCTTGGCCCTCACTGCGTTACCTAATTAATATTCATATACTCACCGCCCAATATTCTACTTCAACCAATCAGACCAACCATCTAGATCCAACTCCTCCCACTTTATATATCACTTAAAGGGAGCACAGCTTGTTGCGCCTCCCTTATTTTTGGGGAAGGAAGTTTGAGTTATTGCCAGTTGTCGCTGCATGTGTGACAACATTCCCCTACGAAAGCAGCGCATTCACCAATGTCTTCGATTGAGAAGGTAAGTGTAGAATTTTACAAAAATGTATGTCAACACCAGACCACCTAAGAATGTTTATGAATGTAAATATGTCAGTCTTGACAGGCGCGTTTTAGATGACCAGAGCCAAATCTGCTCATGTTTGCCATTAAATGTTATATAATGACAAAACAAAATGTATTTCATTCCTCATTCTCAAACCAACTGATATGAAGGATGAGTGCATGTTTCATGTTGTAAACGTACAACTTTCTTACACTAACTCAGCTCAAGTAATAAATGCACTCTTTTCTATAAAGATAAAGCATGTCCATTCAATATGGACATGCAGTGTCTTTTGTACCACATAGGGGGCAGTGTGGAGGGGAAAAATACCTCATATCATTTTATCAAACTTCAATCCTTTTCTTGTTTTTATCTCAAACAGGACTCGAAAAGCTGTAAAGACTGACTTGTAAGTATGTGTAAGATTATAATGAGAAATTGAATTTCAAGGAATTAAGATATTAAGGATAAATAATAAAGATATTAGGAATATAGATAAACAGAGATTATGTAAATATGTTAAAGTATTGAAACGTGATGTAGTACATTTTATAATTTTATTTGGAAATATATTCACATGAAAATGGTCTCTTTGTAAACCATAATTTTATAAATGAATTATACTTATATTTATTTAATTTATTTTGGTCCATAAACTAAAAGCCATAAAACAAACAAACAAAAATGTTTATATAATCATTCATCTTCTGAACACAAATTACGATATTCTGATGAAATCCGAGAAGTTTTTTTTATTTTTTTATTTATTTTTTTTATCCTTCATTGAAAGCAACGAAATTACCACATTCAAGGTCCAGAAAGGTAGTCATTCTGGTATGTTTTTTTCTGTTGCAGCGCTTCCAAGCTCTACGCCCGAACGCTGGCTCAGTATTGGCCGACGCCTGTTCACGTGAGCAACACGAGGCATGCATGTATGCCAATAATGAGCATACTGACAGGGAAGAGGATAATTTGTTGAATAAAGTCGTTATTAGGGCCCGAGCACCGATGGTGTGAGGACCCTATTGTAATTGCTCAGTTATTATTCTTCTCCGAAATGAATCACATTTGTGAGGGCCTAAACATGCTCGAAAACTCATAAAACTTTGCACACGCGTCAGAAGTGGTGAAAATTTCCATCTGATATGGGTTTCAGAATTAGGTGTGGCAAAATGGCTCAATAGCGCCACTTACAAAATTTCAATTAAGCGCCCTTCGTGCTACGTTTCACGTACAGGTATGAAATTCGGTAGACACATGTAAGAGCCCGATACCTACAAAAAAGCCCGTGGGTGCAAAATCTGAAAACCCAACAGGAAGTGAGATATTTTGAATTTTCCCTGCAAAATTTTGGCAGTTTTTGCCATTTCCTGATGTTCTGCTTTAACGAACTCTTCCTAGAGCTTTAATCAGATCAACATCATATTTGGTCAGTCTAATCTAAAGGCCTTTGAGATGTTAAATTGCGAAGATCTAGAGTTTTCGCTGAAGGGCGTGTCCGTGGTGGCCCTTCAGTGAAATCATTCAACACTTGGCTAAGTGCTAATGTTTGCAATTAACGCCACAAAACAGGAAGTTGTTGTAACTCAGGCATAAAATATCCGATCTAATACAAACTTCACGTTTGATAATAGTCCTGGCCTAAAGACATCTGCGTGGGAGTATTCAGTTACAGTCAAAGCGCCACCTGTTGGCAGGAGGAAGTGTGGTACTTTGAAACGACTTTGCCATAATTCTCCTGTATTTACTCGCTTACATGCATGTTGCCCACTGTTCACTTTTTCCTAAGTCCACCGGGTGGCGGTGAGTCCGGGTGCGAGGGCCCTTTCATCGCTGCTTGCAGCTTTAATTTTTGTTTTGTTTTTTGCACACAAAAAGTATTCTCGTCGCTTCATAACATTAAGGTTAAACCACTGTAGTCACATGGACTATTTTAACGATATTTTTACTACTTTTCTGGACCTTGAATGTGGTAATTTCGTTGCTTTCAATGGATGATAACAAAAACTCTCCGATTACATCAAAGATCTTAATTTGTGTTCTGAAGATGAACAAAAGTTTTACAGGTTTGGAAAGACATGACATGAGGGTGAGTAATTAATAATGACAAAAATTTCATCTTTGGGTGAATAAATTAATTTGAAATTAAAGGGTTAATTTTTTTTTTTTTTTTTTTGATGAAATCTGATCAATTTCTGTCCCTACATTGACAGCTACGCAACTACCACTTTGATGCTTCAAAAAGTTCATAAAGAAATCATAAAACTAATCCTTATGACTCGAGCGGTTTATATGATGAACAGATTTAATTTATTCACATTTTTATAATTATTAATTTATTTCATATGTTTAATCTGATGTAATGTTTGTTTAAAGCACACAGAAAAGTGTAAAGCGGAAATTGTGAGAAAAAGTGGGAAAAAAATAATGCCCAACAAACCCCAGTTTGATCATCAGAAAAGTGAGAACATGAAAATGAAGAACAAGCAGAAAGAGACAAAAACCAAAGGATCAAGAAAAATAAAATCAATGAAACCTGTTAGATGGGACAGTATGAAGCATCTGAAACCAGAGTGTGAGTATTAGATTATCTCTCACTGCCCTGAGAGAGATTTAAAGTTTTTACCATTATCAAAAGACTTAAAGCTGATTTAAATCTGCTATAGTGCATCCACTTACACATACTGTATGAACTGTCTGTATTTAAAGAAATAGTTTTTTTCTCCAGTCTCTTGCAGTCGAGCTGTAGAGTCTCGTTCTGATGCATCAGAGAAGGTCCAGGATGAGGTGAGTTTATGTTATTAAATGATCATCACAATCAAGAATGTATTAAAATGCTGGCTATTATTTGTGAATGAATATTTCTGCTGTTTTAGAAAACAACAAGACCTTAAACTGAAATGCTGTCACCACCATCTTCCTTCAATCTGTACATCTTACTCCTCTCCCATGGCTGCTGTTGTTCTTGTGTTCCTGAATCATACTACATTCATCCTCCTCAAGTGCCTTCTATTGTTGTTTGTAGTTTTCTGTATATTATTGTGTGGTGTCTGCTGTCATTCTTTCTTATTTGTCTGTGTTGTTAAAGTGTCTGACTGTCAGGTATGACACACACACTCATGTCAAAGACACTGAAATGTTTTGTTTACTGATGCCTGTTTGTGTTTGAGGATGAAAATTAATCAGTGTTGTGCAATTATGACAAAATGAGCATTACTCTTTTTCATTTCCTTTTCTCACTGTATTTATTGCATTTTATTGCCTGCACTTCTTACAACGTTTTCATTTTCTGAGATCCAAGAAAGATCCTTGCATCATGTGAAACTAAAGCAGTTTCTGTGGGTCGCTCATTTTAGAGTGTCCTACCTTTTAGAATTAATTTACTAAATACAGTCATGTGAATAAGTTAGGACACCCTATTGAATTCCATGGTTTTCTGTATTAGAGCATAATAAAAATCATCTGGTCCTTGGCAGGAAAATAAAAACTCCAGACACTCAAACTGAAATACAATTAGAAAAAAAAAAAAAAAACGGGTCAAGTATGGCATGTTTGGAAGGGTTTTTAGGAGAAAGCATAGGGCTGATGATTTTGGGCTTGTTTTGTAGCCATGGGCCCTAGACACCATGAACTCCTCTGTATACCAAAGTTTTCTAGAGTCAAATGTGAGGACATCCCGTCCGACAGCTAAAGCTAAATTGGGTCATGCAACAGGACAATGATCACCAGCAAATCTACAACAAAATGGCTGAAAAAGAAAAGAATCAAGGTGTTGCAATGGCCCAGCTGAAGTTCAGACCTCAACCTGACTGAAATGCTGTGGCAAGAGCTGTGCATTAACAAAAGCTCACAAACCTCAATAAACTGGAGCAATGCTGTAAAGAAGAGTGGGCCAAAATTCCTTTGGAACGATGTGAGAGACTGATAAAGTCATACAGAAAATGATTACTTAAAGTTATTGATGCAAAAAGTGGATCTACAGGCAACTGAATCATAGGGTGACCTAACTTTGTCACCCATGGCTTTTCCATCTTGCCTTTATTTTTGCAAAATAAATAATGACACGGTGTGATATGTCATGTATTGTTGTTTATCTGAGGTTTTATTTTCCAAAATTTAAGACCTGCCAAGGACCAGATGTCTTCTCATTTTAACTTTATCTCTTCTCATTTTAACTGTTGTTTTACTGACATCTTGATGCTGTTGAACTGAGGTTTGTACAATCATATTTTAAAGGCATTTTTTTTTTTTTTTACAATATTATTGACTCTCTCCACTGACTGTACTTAAAAGTATCAAACATAAAATGTGATTAAAGACGTTCCTAGCAAAAAATAAAACCTATGGTCATAATTTGGATTATTTTTTATATTGATTTTAATTTTTATATGTAGACTTAAAGGAAGTGTCAAATTGCAGGGAATTTTATCTGCCATTTTCACAGTCAACTGAAGAAAGATATGGTTAAATTGATGTCAGTTATACTGCGACTCGCAGTGTTAATGTGAACTCTTTTCTATTAGCCTTGGAGACCAAAACTCAGAACTTAGCTTGACTCAACCTGATAAAACCTGTAACCTGAAACTGGACTTGCTTGAATGGCATTCTCTGTTCATTGCTGTTTTGTGAAAAATTTAACAATCTCAGCGTAGAACAGCTGACATATGGAATAAACATTTATTAACACTCAGCTACCCAACACATGCAATTTTTCTAGTTAACATTAAAAATACAACTAACACAAGCTACACTCTAAAAAATGCTGGGTTAAAAACAACCCAAGTTGGGTTGAAAAAGGACAAACCCAACAATTGCATTAAATGTTTGACCCAACCTGCTGGGTAGTTTTATTTAACTCAACTATTGTTTAAAATTACTATATTGCTTGCTTAAAATGAATCCAAAATATGTTGGAAATTAACGTTTATCAGTATGTTTAATAAATGAACATTTATTAATAAGTTCAATGAATAATAATTAAACAAAGATTTATTAAATTGCTTATTAATAAATGTTCACCTTTTGATATAGTAATTATGTGTCTGATTTTTAATTTCCAACCTATTTTGGGTTCATTTTAAGCCAGCCATATAGTAATTTTTAAACAATAGTTGAATAGTTGGGCAAACATTTAACCTAATTGCTGAGTTTGTCCATTTCCAACCCAACTTGGGTTGTTTTTAACCCATCATAGTAATAGTAAATATAGAGGTGTAACAACATAAAGGGTAGCAAACAAACAAACAAAAAACCCATCATGAGTTCAACCTTTTGGATCAGTCTCATTCACTTGAAATATTACCTACACATGAGAAAGAAAGGCTCAGTTTTTTTTTTTATGAAGTTGTATTATTTCCTATTTGTGTCATGACTGCTCTTTGAAGTCATTTGTCCACTAGACTAGATGGCACTACAGCATGTATTTTATTCTGAAAAGGATATATTACATATTTAACTTTACTAATGACATGAGTTAAATGTCATTATTACAATTATTTACTTTTAAACTAAAACCAATTATTCTCTGCAGACCGTGTTTGAGCCTTAAAGGCTTCTGTTCACTAAATGATGCTGCCTTTTATTCTGAAAATATAGGCTACTGTATTCTCTTTTATTAAGGAAACGCAAGTATTCCAAACATACACTACAATTCAAAAGTTTAGGGTCAGTAAGATTTTTTTTTTTTCAGCAAGGATGCATTAAATTGATCAAAAGTGATGGTGAAGACACTTAAATAAAAAATGACATTTTGTGCTAAAACAAATAAATAGCAATAAATAGCAAATAAATAGCAATATTTCTATTGATTTCTTACACTACCAGTCAAAAGTTTCAACACGGTAAGATTTTTAATGTTTTAATGTTTCGTCTGCTCACCAAGGCTATATTTATTTAATTAAAAATACAGTAAAAACAGTAATATTGTGAAATATTATTACAATTTAAAATAAATGTGTTCTATTTGAAAATATTTTAAAATGTAATTTATTCTTGTGTTGGCAAAGCTGAAAAGATTCCCCCTTGGTGAGAACCCTTTGGTTTTGAGCCACCACTGCAGTGGTCTCATGTTCAGCAGGCCAAAAGGTATCACGTTGGACGCTGCTGCCATAAGACCTAACAGTCTCTGGAACTGTTTGACAGTGAGTGACTGGCCTAGCTTTATGTCTGAGACGGTCGAGAGAATCGGCGTTATGCGAGCCAGAGATAAACAGGCGCGCATAGTCACCGAATCCCACACCACGCCTAGATAAGTGGTCCTCTGAGCTGGAGAAAGCACACTTTTCTTTGCGTTTAGTCTCAACCCCAACCTTCTCATGTGAGCGAGAACAACATCTCGATGTTGAACCACCAACTGCTCTGATTGAGCCAGAATCAACCAATCGTCTATGTAGTTTAATATGCGGATGCCCTGCATACGCAAGGGCGTCAGAGCCGCGTCTACACGTTTGGTGAAGGTGCGGGGTGACAGTGCTAGGCCGAAGGGAAGAACCTGATATTGGAATGCTTTGCCCCCGAAAGCAAACCTTAGGAACTTCCTGTGTTGCGGGAGGATTGATACATGGAAGTACGCGTCTTTTAGATCTATCGTGACAAACCAGTCCTCGGATCTGATTTGTGACACGATATGTTTTATTGTCAGCATTTTGAACTCGAGCTTTGCTACTGTTCGATTTAAGTGACGTAGATCTAAAATTGGACGCAATCCCCCTTCTTTCTTTGGCACAATGAAATAGCGGCTGTAAAACCCTGACTCCTTGCTTGGAGGAGGAACCCTTTCTATCACCTCCTTTCGCAAGAGAGTCTCTACTTCTTGTGCCATCACCAGAGCCTGCTCGGGACCCACCACTGTGGGCAGGATCCCGTTGAATCGGGGTGGGCGTGATCTGAACTGAATCGCACACCCCTTTTCTACTGTATGCAGGACCCACTGAGATATATTTGACAGACCTTTCCACTCCGTCAAAAAATCTACTAAGGGAACCAGCCTCTCGAGGCTGGCCTCTGGTGGAATATGGGCAGCCAGCACAGTGCCCTGAAGCGGAACCCCGGCAGGGAACGACTGGCTTGGCTGTACCAGAGAGAGCGCGCCACCCTCGGGTGACACGTGGGGAACTACTGCGCCCTGGCATTGTGGCGGGGTTGGCAGAGCGCCCCCCTGAGGGCACCGAAGACAAGCGGGCACCGTAGAGAGAGGTGAACGCCGCTTAACTCCGGAGGGGACCACCCTCAGGCCCTCAGGTCCGTCTTGCCCTTAGAGGACTTCGCCTGAGAGCGATGTCCCGCATCCCCGCTCCTCGGAGGGGGAGTACGAGTAGCAACGCTCTGCTTCTGGTGCTGTCTGTGCGCATACGAGGAGCTCGTACTCGGCTTAAGCTGCTCGGCTTAAGCTGCTCGGCTTAGGGTGCGGCGGGGAAGAAACTGCTGTAGTGTTGCAGCCTGTTTCTTAGACTCCTGGAACCTCTCGGTGACGGAGGTGATAGCGTCACCGAAGAGGCCAGAAGGATTTAGTGGGGCGTCCAAGAGAAACGTCTTATCTTTGTCTTTGATTTCAGTCAGATTCAACCAAAGATGCCTCTCCGTGGCCACCAGGGCTGCCATAGAGCGGGCGATGGATTTGGCCATCTCCTTGGTGGCAAGGAGGGCTAAGTCAGCTGACTGATGTAACTCATGGATCATATCCGCACCCACTTCATCACTCTCACCCAAGTCCTTTAGCAGATCAGCCTGGTATGCTTGCAAAATGCTCATAGTATGCAAGCATGCTGCAGCCTGACCTGCTGCCGAGTACGCTTTGCCCACTAGCGCTGATGTGGTTTTCAGAGGCTTAGTGGGTAACGTCGGGACTTTAAGGGACTTAAGGGACTTTTAAGATAGCTCGCAAGCATCTCCTCCGCTTTTGGCAACGCCCCATACCCGTATCTTCTCATACCGACCACATTGCTGTAGGTGGAGGTCTGAGGTGAGTAGATACGGGGTGAAACCGGTCTCTTCCACGACCTCGACACCTCGGTGTGGAGGCCGGGAATAAACGGTAGCGCCCGATGTGGAGGTTGAGCAGACCTGGATGGTAGAAAGCGTTCATCCAATTTGCTTTTGGCCTGTTGCTCTTGCTTCTCGGCTGGCCAATCGATATTCAACTTGGCAACAGCGCGAGTAAGCACCTCCATGAGCTCCTCGCTCGCGGGAGAGTAAAGTGGCGAGTCTTCAGTCTCTCCCGTTGTCACGCTGACAACATCCAGCTCCTCAGAACTGGACGCCATCAATGTGACTGTGTCAACCGGAGCAGAAGAAACCTCAACGCGTGCTTCCTGCCTCTGGATAGACACACTGGATGCAGCAGATGAGGGCAGAGATAAGGCTGGGCCCGTCTCCAACCCCGTTGCTACATCCATTTGCGATCCCCAGGACATGAGGCGCCGCCTTGCCTCGGCAGAAGCGGGACCCGAACCCTGAGGAACGCGAACCGAGCCACTCCCCTCGAAGAGGGCCCGGTGGGAGCGCAGCGTTCTCAAAGGTAACTGCTCGCAGTGCATGCAGGCAGCCCCCTCGAGAGCTGCCTGGGCATACTGCACTCCCAAACAAGCAACACACATTTCATGTGTATCCCTGCTCGTAATGAAACGAGGGCAGGGATGAACACACTTCCTGAATTGCTGCTCGGTCGCCATAATACCAAATGAATGAATGATGGTAGACAGACAACAGTAAATAAGACAGACAAGATCACACGTAGCACTTGCTGAAGACACAGAAGCAGAATGAGAGTGTTTTCGGGCAGGCTTTATAGTTCCTGGTCAGTGACGTCACCCGCCTATGACGTACCGTCTCCCTATTGAACAGATTTCATACGTGCTTCACGATTACATCACGCAGAGGCGTTCCCATAGCGTTTACGCAGCGCGAGTTCCCTTGAAAGGGAACTGCAGCTTATATTTCATCCTTTTTATGAAGGTGCATTGAGGAGCTGAAGGGAAATTCCTTTAATTTCAGTGTTAATATTCCAAACGTTTATAAAAAGTTTGCCATAATGCAGAGTTGAAAAAGCAAGTCTGAAATTAACTATTCAACATAAAATTTCTTAAAATATTTATGTAATATTTGTATCATCCACCCTCCTACACAATGTTTTAATTCCTTAATTATGGTGAGACAAAGTCGCTTATGTCAATTCACATTATATGCTTACTTTATAAAGTTTATAGCTTAAAACATGCTCTCTGTGCACAACACCTCCATGGCTCTGTTTACACATCCTGTGTGAGAGACTTCTGACTGAATTACTGTTCTCACTCGATTACTACATATTTCCACGACTGTCTTGAGTTATGTGGCTTCCTCATGTGTGTTGACCATCAGCAACATAATTGCTGTTGTTTTGCCATGCTTGTACTCACAGAAGCAGATTACAAAAAAAAAAAAAAAAAACACAACAGAGTAATGACCCCAGTCCACCGTTGAAAGCACCTACAATGGGCGTAAACTTTGTTTCAGAGCAGGTACACCCCTTCATGACAGTGGTGTTCCCTGGTGGAAGTGACCTCTTTATACACACTGCACACTTTGTTCAGCAATGGTTTTGAGGAACATGATGAAGAGTTCATGGTGTCGCTCTAGCCTCCAAATTCCCCCGATCTCAATCCAATTGGCGACTTTAACTCGTAACTTACAGGACTTGAAGGATCTTTTGCTCAAGTCTCGGTGCCAGATTCAACAGGACACCTTCAGGGCTCTTGTGGAGTTCATGCCTCAGCAGGTCAGGGCTGTTTTGGCAGCACATGGAGGACCAAAAGTATATTAGGCAGGTGGTCATAATGTTTTGGCTCATCAGTGTATAGATTTATTAATAAGGCTCAGGCACAGGCACAGGCTCAGCACCCTCCTACTTCCACTCACTCTTACGAGTCTACACTCCGACCAGAAGCCTACGCTCATTAAAGGAGCGAAGGCTCGTGGTACCATCACAGAGAGGCACGAAATCACTCTCCAGGACATTCTCGTTCACTGTCCCTTGCTGGTGGAATGATCTTCCTGCCTTCATCCGCAATGCAGAATCCCTGGCAATATTCAAAAGACTGGCAAAAAACTGAAAACTCATCTCTTTCGTGAGCACTTATCCTCATCCTAAAAAAAAAAAAAAAAATTCCTATATCTATCCCTTCACTTCCTTTAATCTCTCTCTATTGTAGCTTATGATACTTTGAGCACTGCCTAAAACTTGTATTGTGAGCACTTCTTGTCCCTATTTGCCTCGTCATGACGACTCACTTACTGTATTCCTCACTTGTAAGTCGCTTTGGATAAAAGCGTCTGCCAAATGAATAAATGTAAATGTAAATGTAAATGTAATAATAGCTATAAATCTAGCATTGATTCACAGATAAGCAGTGTGCTACTAAAACAACTTAGCAGCTATTTAATATATCTATATTTATATTTTATAGACATTTTAAATTTTATAATTATGTGACACTCTATTACAAAGCAATCAACATTCATGATACTGAAAATCAAACAAACTAAATCCTGCTTCATCACTCCATCACTTAATCATCTCCATTATATCTCCTTAGTAATAATTACGTTGTTTTGACACACGAGATATGGAAATATTCCTAAGGATTGTATACAACAAAGAGTCACAATTGCTGAGATGTTAAATTTGATGCAATTTGTGTTTAACAGAAAAGTTTTAACATAATACAATACTTACAGTTTTGATCCGGATGCTCTTTGCTCTTGCATCTAACAAGTTTCACTGTTTGTATCTTTTGACCCTTTGAATTTTGGTTCTTTCTATTTGTTCTTCATCTGTTTCATTTCCTTGTTCTTGCTTTTCTGATGATTAAACTGTAGTTTGTTGTGCATTATTTTCTTCCCACCTTGTCTCACAATTCCCACTTAATACATGCCAAAATAATAATGCCCCACTGGAATCCTCTTGCCTTTGTGTCTTGAGTCACAGTCTTCTCAGCAAACACTCTCCAGGGAGTAACAGGCAGCAGAAATGAGAATAATTTATGTACAGAAATAAGCAGAATTAATTGTTCATGGGATTATATTGCACTAATAGAAATTGAACAGTTTATGAAGTTTAGCAATTTTTTTATATAAAATATGTATTTTATGTATGTTAATTTAAGTTAATTAATAAATTATTATCTGACAATTGCCAAAGATCCATACTCAAGTTTTAAACCTGACGTTTTTTTCACTGTGTTCAGTTATTTTACTTAGTCTATAGCAATTGCATATAGTGCCAACACATGGATCCTGTTATTAACAAGCAAATAGGCTAATAGTTTTCAAGACCCATTTGGTGTAACTTGAGTGGAAAAGATTACAAAAAGCTTTGAAGACCGAACAGTGCGGAACTTTATTTATTTAATTAATTTGTCATTTTTAAAATTTAATTTCAAAAATACAATTTAGTATGTTCTCAAGACATTTTACAAACAGTGTTTATCCACATAAGGATGCAATAACTACATAAAGTAAATAAAATGAAATGAAAATTTAAGGGCAACACAAACATTTTTTTTTTATTGACATATATAAAAGTAAATGTTACAGTTTATAAACAGTATACAAAAAAAAAACAGTAAAGAAAGAAAGAAAGAAACAAACAAAACATAATAATAATTAATAAATAAATAAACAATGAAAAAAAAAAAAAAAACTATGAGCCAGAGGTAATATAACTTAACGTAAATTAATATTGAAAGAAGGAGAGAAAGGTCCCTTTTTTTTTTCTTCCTTGTACATCATAAAAGGCATAAATGTTATACTTTGTGCACAACGAAAAGAACTTTAGGGCTTTGACAGTGCTGGAAGAGGAGATAGTGCCCAAATAACATTTCAAGTCTTGGAAAAAAATAATAAAAAGAGGTTTAACAGACAAAAATTGACACTTATGTATAAAAACTTGGCTAGAAAAATAAATAGATTTATAAGAAAATACTTGTCTTTTAGATTTTTATCAAACTTATATAATCCAAATAATACATCCTTAAACACCAAAGAAAAATTTTCAAAAAAAGAAGCATGTACAAATAAACAAACTTTCTTCCAAAAAATAGCTACATGAACACACTCCCTGAAAAGGTGAGGGATAGACTCATCTTCCGCCCCACAAAAAGAGCATAGAAAATCCATCTCAGGAAGCATTTTTTTGATATAAAGATTAAAAGGGTAAAATCGGTGTAACAACTTAAACGATACCTCTTTAACCTTATTAGTGATTAAATATTTGTTGGGTAAAGACCACACTTTCTTCCAAGGAATATTTAACAACGTCTTCGATTGAGAAGGAAAGTTTACACAGTAAAATCCCCAGAGTTAAATCAACTCTATTCAGAGTACATATGGTCCCTTTCTAAATAGTGTTAAAGTAACACTGAAGCAGAGTTAAAGTTAATCAGATAATTAAGCAATTACTTAAGTAATGATTGAACATTAATGATGAACACCTACTCTTAACAAGCAGAATCACTGAAGAAAAGAAACACAAGAACTACAACTGACTTCAGCCACAGCCTTAGATGAAATCAACTGAAGATAAAAGACATTACTCAAGGTCTGATTAAAAGATCTGATTCACTTATTACTAACCAGATTGACTTTATTTCTGTCAGACGTTTAAACAAGTTCCTATTGAGAATTAACAGTGGTTTAGATGTTGGTGTTTTATTCATCATGGTGGTCAGGGTTTGTTTTAATTTAGTGAATCAGATCTTTTAATCAGATCTTCAGAGATTTCACGATTTTTATTTTCAGTTGATTTCATCTAAGGCTGTGACTGAAGTCAGTTGTAGTTCTTGTGTTTCTGTTTTCTTCAGTGATTCTCTTGTTAACAGCAGGTGTTCATCACTAATGCTCAATCATCGCTTAATTAATTGCTTAATTCTCTCATTAACTTTAACTCTGCTTCAGTGTTATTTTAACACTATTTAGAGAGGGACCAAATGTACTCTGAACAGAGTTGAACTCTGGGGATTTTGCTGTGTAGAAGTTTACAAAAATGTAGGCTTATTTGTCAACACATCAGACCACCGAGGAATGTTTATGAATGTAAAAATTAGTCTTAACAGGTGTGTTTTACTACAGAGATTTCCAGACTGTTATAGGCTATAGAGCCAAATCTGCTCATGTTTGCCATTAAATATTATATGACAAAACGAAATGTACTCCATTCCTCATTCTCAAACTAACTTATATGAAGGATGAGGGCATGTTTCACGTTGTAAACATATTATTCACATGTATGTATGTAGAACACGCAATGAAACAATAAGGCGATAACGGGCATATTAAAAGGTAACTTAATTTCATTGAAGATGGGCATTGGACATAACTTTTTTTTAGATAGGCATAACTGCCTGACTGTTTGTTGACTCGACGTAGAGTTATAACTCCACATTGCGAGTTGTACCACACACTACAGGCTGCTACAGGGGACAGTGTAGAGAAAAAAAATGTCATATATTTTCAAACTTAAATCTGTTTTTATCTCAAACATTGCTTGAAAAGCTGTAAAGACCGATTTGAAAGGGTCTGTAAGATTATAATGAGCATTTGTTTTTGAAGATTTGTATATTTAATGTAATTTATTTTGAAAAGAAGCAAAATTCTAAGAAAAAAGATATTAAGGATAAATAATAAAGATAATAGGAATATAGCTAAACATAGATTATGTAAATATGTTAAAGTATTGTAGCGATATAGTACATTTAATAATTTTATTGGGAAATATATTTAAATATATTTAATATATTTAAATATATTAATATTAATAATATTAATAAATATAAATATATTCACATGAAAATGGGAATTTTGTAAACCATAATTTTTATAAATGAATTAATATTTATTTAATTTATTTTGATCCATAAACTAAAAAGCCATAATATATATATATATATATATATATATATATATATATATATAAAAACTGTCAATTAAATAACTTAATGTTAAAAACTTAATGCCCTCATGTTGTTCCACACCCATAAGACCTTCGTTCACCTTCAGAACACAAATTAAGATATTTTGATGAAATCTGAGCGATTTCTGTCCCTCCACTGACAGCGTGACTGGAACTTTGACACTTCAAAAAGTTCATGAAGAGATTGTAAAACTAATCCACATGAATTGAATTGTTTAGTCCTAATTTTCTGAAGAGGCTTGATCACTTTATATGATGAACAGATTTAATTTAGGCTTTTATTCACATTTAAACATTGAATAAACATTTAATGAAAAACATTAAAATTCTTTAGAAAGATTGTGTTGACACCCATAAGATATGACAAATATTGCTTGGGTTTCTAGACAACAAACAGACACAATTGCTGCCTCAATGTTTAATCTGATGTAATGTTTGTTTAAAGCACAGAAAATCGCATACAGCACCTTTAATGCATTTATTACACCTTTTTAACTGTATCCTGATTTGGGTAAATAAGTTTAATAAGTTTTTGTGGGTAAATAAGTTTAAATTGAGTTAAGTCATAAGTTTAGTCATTTCTAGGGGCAATCACGCACTTTCCAAAATCCATCAAATTTATTAGTTTCAGATCATGTATCTGCTCAAACCTTCAGCAGCTGCCATAGCAAAACCAAGTCTGTTTGTGTCTGAGGCATATAATACAAAAACAAGGTCTTCTGAAAATAACAGCTAAAGTGAAAAAGAAAGTTCTAAGGTCTAATCAACTAAATGGCACCATCTAGAGTTCAATATGAGACACTGCCAAACAATTACATAGGAAAAGTCATTGTGTAGGCCTAGGCTATATTATACAATCCAAAACTGTAATGTAAAACATAAAAAACAAGGCAATGTTAATGTTATTTGTAACTTATTGGTTTGACTTTAAGCCCTGAATTCAGAAACTGATTTGACACTGGAGCCCTGTAACTTGAGCCTTCAGGACTTTGATCTCAGAGAAATGAACTAAAAATGTTACAAAGGACAAAAATGAAAGGGATAGTTCACCTAAAAATGAGAATTCGGTCATAATTTACTCACCCTCAGGTTGTACCAAAATTGGATGAATTTCTTTCTTCTGCTGAACACAAAAGAAGATACTTTGAAGAATGTTTGTAACCAGGCCGCTTTGGGCCACCATTGACTTCCATAGTAGGAAAACAAATACATACTATAGAAGTCAGTGGTGCCCCAGAACTGTTCAGTTTCCCACATTCTTCAAAATATCTTTCTTTGTGTGCAACAGAACAAAGATATGTATACAGGTTTGGAACAACTTGAGGGTGAGTAAATGATGAGAGAATTTTCATTTTTGGGTGAACTATCCCTTTAAGAGACAGTTTAGTAATTTAGGGTTTAGTAATGTCTTTACAAAGGTTGTAGATGAATAGTTCAATCTCACTTACTTGAATATGTGCTTAAATCATTTATTGATCTTTGACAGTATTCCCTGTTCTCTGTAGAACCATGCGAAATATTGAAGACTGTCCACTAGATGGCGCTACAAGCGTGTTTTTATTCCGCACGCTTCAACTGCAGCTGTCAGTATTCACGTGCTCATGCCAAAATTACATCTCATCAATGTTTATGAGTGTGCATTGCAAAGATGACTGCAAATCTCTTTGTGAATCTTCCAAACATTTATAAGAGTTTTGCCATAATGCAGAAAGTCGATCTCTGAAATAAACTGACACAATACTAAATGAATTCACATCACACTGAATTATAATTTACGCTTTAAATTTATTACAATGTTTTTTTTAGTTTTTTAATTCATTAAGTGAGACATTTATATCAAACCCCATGTTATACATTATATTCATATAATATATTTATGCTAAAATGTCATAATCATAATCTCACAATATCGTGCAGTCTCAACCTCAACATTATTTGAAATATTTATAAAATATTTATATGTATAAAAACACTTTTCAGCACCCAAATGGAAATTTTGGATACCACGAGAAATAAAAACTAGTTAAACAACAGCTCTTATTGTTCTGAACAGGCTCGCCATCTGTCCAGCGACAGAATTATCATCACTTATCGATTTTTCCCCGATCCTCTCGCATTCTACAGCGTGCGCGCTCCCGCCAGTGCAGCTGTCACCGGGGCAGTTAGGCGCGTGGCCGAGCTCTGCGTCTGTCTCTCTGAGAGGGCGCGCGTATATGTGACTGTGTATTTGAACATGATGCTTCTGCGGTTCTGTGCCATTTTCAGGAAACGCGCGTGCAAAATCGCAGCTTTTTAGGCGCCCTTCTCATATCAGGAAGGAGAGAGAGAGAGAGAGAGAGAGAGAGAGAGGCAGTACCAGAAGCCTCAGGAGACACACACCCACCCCCCCACGCAAACACACGCGCACGTTCATTCGCGCAGAAACCGAGGAGCGACAGACACGGACTCTGTGCTGCTGCTGCTGTGGTTTGGAGTACAAACACGCACCCGAACGCACGAATCGTGGATTATTACGCGAAGAACGCGCGGAAACCATGAGCTGGGGAACCGAGCTATGGGTGAGTTCATACCGCGCGCGACGGGGGTCGATTATCTCGGCCAAGGGCTCTGATAACGGGTTCACGGGCACTGTGCGTGAAGCGAAGCCGCTTTGGGAACAGTGCATGTGCACAGGAACTGCATCTGTATACATCTTATATTGAGCGTGTCGTATATATATATATATATATATAAAGAGAGTGCGCGTGTATATAAATTACATATATAACGCACAACTCAATATATTTTGTGCTGTATATTTGCATGTTAACAGTTTCTGTATATATATATATATATATAGACTACATACATATATGCACTGACAACCCCAATATATACCAATATATGCACTTTTTAGTGCAGTTTTTGTGCGTAGTTGTCATTGATGTGACATTGTTGCATAGGTTTATGGGTTATTTGTGTTGTTAGAAGTGAACCATCTTGGCCTCATGGCTGAGATTTTCTCTTCAGCCTGCTGTTGCTTGTTATCACTAGTCTCTGTGCATCTCCACGGGCCTGTGCTGTCCATGTACCTCAGGGTATTTTTAGTCCATAGCGGTTTTGGTGCGGAAATGTCAGCCAGTCAGCCACACTACCTTGTGTGTTGTGAGGCAATGCAAATTTCGGCATAAAAGTCAGCTTCTGTAACAAAACACTTTGAGATGAGATGTCATAGCATGTCAGAGAATCCCAGAGTGACTTTTGTGCAACTGTAAGATGTCAAAACCGGACTAACAGTTATGTGTAATTCAGCTTATGAACACCCAGGCAACCTGACATCTTTTTCAATATTTTAATTACAAAGATTTTAAAGATATCTTAAAGGGATAGTTCACACAAAAATGAAAATTCTGTCATTTTGTTCCAAACCTGTATGAACTTCTGTCTTCTGATGAGCACAAAAGAAGATATTTTGAAGAATATGGGTAAGCGAACAGTTGGTCTCCATTGAAAAAAATACTATGGAAGTCAATGGGGCCCATCGACTGTTTGGTTACCCATATTCATTTTTTTGGTGAACTATCCCTTTAATGCAGGTCAGGCCAGAGAGACCCCTGATGCCGGGGCCCGATTGATCGCTAACTGAATCCTCACAGTCTTTGTTTGTATTGATCAGCTTTTATAGACTGCATGACAGTGGCTCAGTGACCTGCACTGTAGGGTAATGTAATTATTATACACAGGGTTGTTGTGTATTTTACTGTTCTTCTATTCTTATTCACAGGATGAGAAACGGCTACTTTACAAGCCTAGAACTAGACTGAGATGATTCTAGAGTTTGATGAAGCAATAAGACACTCAAGGCTGATTTTACCACGGATTAGGAGGGTGAAGTGTGGCTCATCCTATCAGATTTAGAGTCGGATTTATAATTCAGTGTTCATTTAGAGCCTACGTTTGAACTTTGGTGCTTAGAACATGTTGCATACTGGAAATATAGCTGTGCATCTGACTAGTGCATGACTCACACACACACACACACACTTGAGCCAAGTAACCGAGGAGGCCAATAACATGCATCACAACCTTAAGCTGCCGTCTGCCATGATGAGGATGCCCACTGGCACCAAACCAACACACACAAACATGTAAACACAAACATAAGGCACTTTCTCTTAATCTCACACGCAAACTCTACACTTTCTTTTAATAGGTCTCTTATTTTGTATTTTCCCCATTCAGCAAACTAAAACTAGACCTTCAGCAAACATGTGACGACCCTTCCTAAAAATCAGCACAAATTTAAAACCAGTGACATCCTTTTTGCTGTACAGAGAGAAAGAAGAGACTGATAATAGCTGATAATACTTTTACAATTTCTGCTACATAAAGATAAGACAAAACTAGGAAGAGTAGTGTGCTATTTTATTCCAAATACTATCTCTTTCTGTCTCTGCAGTATACAGGAAGTATGCAGATGTCCAGTGTGCATGAGAAAATTACTAAAACTGAAATAAAAATAAATTAAAGTTTTATAGAAATATTTAAAAATGACAAAAACTGAAAATTAAAAAAAGCTAGTTCAGAATATTAATAAATACTAATAATAATTTGCAAATAGTACTAAAGTATCACACAAGAAACCCAGATGACAAAGGTGCAGTATATAAATTAGTATACGTTTGACCTTTCATTTCTAATGTGTATGAATGGCTAGTAATTTCAGCCGCAATTTATAACAGTCTTTATTGACTCATCATTAGATCTGACCGATAAATGTTAGGATATTTTTCGCAGTTTCTATTCCTTCTTTAAAAATATGTAATGTAGACCTTTTCCACAGTAAGTGTAATAGCAAACTTATTTACAAAGAATTTAAACGTATTGTGACTGGTGATTATCAGTGTTATTTTCTGGGAGATGTTGAAACCTCAGTAAGGCATACGACTTTTACCTGTTATATTACACAGTACCCAGTTCCTCTGAGTCTGAAGGTTAAGGAGATTTATTACAAAATTATGTTTAGGATTTACCCTGTTAGTGATTTTATACAGAAAAGATTTAATTACAAGGTTCTTCTTTACTTGAAACACTAGATGACCTGTTCTTTTACTGTGAGATTACTTCTAAATTTTGGTTTGATATACATTGCTGGTTGTCAGTGAAAATGGAGACAATTCCTCCTATTGTTCTACAAGATATCCTCTAGTCTATTTTTTAAATTGTGACTTAAATTCCATTTTCTCTGATGTTGTAAACTTTGTTTTATTGCTGGGTAAATATCATATTCATACATGTAAATTGAAAAAATGCAAGCCCTCATTTTATATTTCTATGTGAAAATATTTCAGAGCTTCAAATGTTTCCCTGTTTTGTGTTGTACAATCTGCGACAAACAAAAAGTTAGAACATTTTATGTTATATTTAATAAAAAATGCAAAATAACTGTGCAACTGTTCAAAGTTGGTAACTTGACGTTTAAAGGGAGAGTTCACCCAAAAATAAAAATTCTGTCATCATTTACTCACCCTCAAGTTGTTCTAGACTTACGTGCAACGTGACAGGAATGTAGCATATTACGGATTAAAGTGGAACTATAATGCCCCTTTTCACAAGATGTAGTCTCTGGTGTCCCCAGAATGTGTCTGTGAAGTTTCAGCTCAAAATACCCCACAGATCATTTATTATAGCTTGTCAAATTTGCCCCATTTGGGTGTGAGCAAAAACACGCCGTTTTTGTGTGTCCCTTTAAATGCAAATGAGCTGCTGCTCCTGCCTGCTTTCCAGAAGAGGGCGGAGCTTTAACAGCTCATGCTTCGGTTGCTCAACAACAACAAAGCTGGAGAATCTCACACAGTCAGAATGAGGATTGTCAGTAACGGTGTTCAGCCTTACATTGTTCAAACCGGAGTCGACACTGATGGAGAGACTCAGGAAGAAGTTACGACTTTTAGAATGAAACTGAACGTTTCTGAATGGTTAGTGGAAACATTATGTAGTTGCTGTGGAGTTGATTCAGCTCATCGACTAGCATGTGCCGTCATGTTAATCTCTTGTGCAAATCCAGTGTTGAATTGACCCTCGTTTGTGAAGCAGTTCGGCGTAAAATGACGGCATGGTAACAACACTCTACTACAACAACTCTTCCTCTTCTCTAAAGCAGCCCAACATGGCCTCACACCCTTTGTTGTGTGTTCTCAGGGGCGGGGTTTATGTAAATTTGGGGGTTTGTGATGTCACCAACCCGGGAAGAAGCTCGTTGTAGTCCCTACCAGCCATTTGTTGTAGTCTTTAAAAAGCAATTTCTGTAAAAGAAAATATCTCACTTTGCATTGAACTTTGAGAGTCATAACTTTGCAGATGTTGTTTATAACAGCAACATTACACACTAACTAAAGTTAAAAAAGTAAAATCATAATCAAGGACCCCTTTAAAACGTTGTTTTATATTCCTTATTTTTGCAGAAAAAAATAGTAAGCAGTATGCAGTGCATAGTGTGCAGTAAATTATACACTAGTACTTCGTTCCGAGCACAGCATGTATTCTAAATGTGGAACCCGTATGACTGTTGTGTTATTGGATGCTCAGTGAAAGCCTGATAAAATCTCATAATGACTCTAAATTTTCCCTTTCCTGCTTGTATAAACACACGTGCACAGCTAATCAGATGTTATCATTTCAACAACTAGTTTCTCATTGTCTTTAATTTCCTTGTTTAAACAGGTGACAAGTCTCTTTAACAGGTGAACTCTGTCTTTCTTCTGCATTTTCAATTTTCTCCTGATTTCCCACATTCTCCCTTTCTTTCCTCTCTTTTGTTTTTCTTCTTTGGGCTTCAGACTGTGTGAGTGACTCCAGCTGGCCTTCAGCTCTACAGGCTTGTTGTGGAGAATCAGATCAAATGATTCATCCCTGCTGATCGTTTAATCTCAGTGATTCAGAGGTTCATTCCTGCTGATTCACTAGTGTTGACTCTGTGAATCAGCAGGGAGTCGAATAATACATTAGAGCAGTAAAAAACAAGTGGCACAAAGACAGCGAGGAATGCCGGAACGCAATTGGCACCCCGGTTACAAAAAGCTGGAACGCTATTGGCTGCTCTAAAGAGGAATGCTGGAATGTTATTAGACCTCTCTTGCTTATTACAGCAGCAAAATGGCAACCCATACCCTGTAATTTCACTTATTAGCTCTTTGTGTATATGTGTGTGTTGCATGTCTAGTTTTTCTTACCCAATACACCACAACCACAGCAGCTTGACCAAACTAGTTCAGCAGTGACCCCAGACCCCCCTCCACCCCGCAAAATTATCAGCATTATTGTGCAGACTCTCAGTTGCACTTGCATTAAATTCAAATAAAAAGCATCAAAATGCATCGCATAAGGTTACTAAAGGAATTAAACACAATTACTTGTCTTGTTACTAATTGTCATTGACGTCAAACCGTTGACAGCCCTAGTTTCCATTCATTTTAAATTTTCGCAATTATCACAGCATTGTTGATTTTGGGTAAACTATCCCTTTAACGTGAATATAAAAGACCTGCAAAGGTTTAAATATCAAAGTGCAGATAAATGGAGTTATTAACTTCCAATTGAAAGAATCTTGTCTGAAATGAGCCAGCAAATACAGCTATACTTCCTGCATGAACTTGCTTAGGTTTGTAGCACATTTGAATAATGCCAGTCTATGGTCTTCATTGGCTGCCTGCAAACAATGTCTACTTTGCCCGCCCTCAAACACTGTAGTTCTAGCTGCAGCCTGGAAGATTTTGGTTTGCATTGTCGACATGTTGCGAAAACGCTGTTTTCTGCGATACGAAAGCAAATCCACTTTAGGGGCTTCCACACTGGGTAGTTATAGGAACTCAGTTAAAGGAATTAACCACCAGGGCAGTCCCCCAAAAACTAAATTTTCCCCTAGGGAAATTTTCCTGGTTGCTTTAGCACCGCCTGTAGGAACTCTGAAGTGACGTGAGCTGGCATTAAACAACGTCAACAACTGGAGGATGGAGGGCGCTGTGATCGGAGCTGTGTTTTTGTTGTGTGTAATGGGTTTCGTGATAATAGAGATAGAATGTTGACACAGGCCTATAAGTTAAGTTATGCGATTGAAAGAGCGTAAAAGAGGGCTAAGAGATGAAATTTCCTACAACAACTTGCAGTGTTTACATACTGTATCATTGAGGCTGAGAAAAGAACACGACGCTACAGATAAATGTAGCTGACGTTGTGAAGCCCAATTGTAGAAGCCAGATTCACAATGATAAGCTTGTAATAATGTTTTATAATAAGAGCGACCTGGTGGATTTCCGCGGGAAATTCGAGGATGCAGCAGTTAGTCCTTGCGTCATTACGAAAGGAAGGAGTCCAGGCTAGTCGGCTTTATCATGTGAGGATGCTGCTGGTAGCGGATCATTTATAAACTTTTCTCACAGCAGCTGAAATAATTAAACGTATCATTTTGATGGCGGATTGTAATCCAGAAAGATCCAAATGACAATCATCAGTGACAACTGGAGATTCACCCGTAATCAAAAAAGCAAAAGACTTCGGACTGCGGAGTGGATACAGAAATTGAAATCTACAGGTAATACACTAATAAGCTAACACACACTAAATACACAGTCACGCAATGCTGATGTTGTTAACATTAACAATTTGAGAACAAAGTATAACAGTAATAATAATTTGCACGGTTTGGCGTGATCCGAGCTAAGCGATCGTTAGATTTAATCATCATTGGCAGCACGATTTATTGTAGGCTAATGCTTTTTTCCTCAGTTGGTCAGAACAAAAGTAGCAGAAATGTTACTTACTTGTTCAGATTATATTTTCCAGTGAAAATTCTTATATTGGTCATACTTTCAAGAAGTAGAATCTGTGATTCTGAACTACAGTATCCACACCGGTGTAGTGATTGACAGCAAACATTAGATTCATCCGCTGAGGAGTCGTGCCGATGCACAACGCACGTAACGATAACAATTCCGCACATGACTGCAATCGCAGGTTTCAAACAGAGATGGCGGCAAAGAGGAAAAATGCCGGACTGCAGCTTTAAATAAGAATATGTAAACTGTGTTTACATGACTTTTTAAAAATGGCGGGTGCCGGTGTTTCGTATGGCATGCGTTCGGCCAATCTGCATACACTTTCATCACTGGTAGTTCCTTCTGTGCTGGGTTAGACCCTACTCTGAGCTAATTTAGTCCCCCCAAAAGGTGTTCTTACTGCATAACTAAAGTCGTTCCCAGTTCTTGTGGTGCAAACACGCCTAAAAGCGGGTTATTCCACCAATGGTTATAGGAACTACGAAAATGTTCCTTCGGTGCGTAATCCCCTTTTGATGCACTTCCAACGGATGATGACTCGAGTTTGAATTGATGCGGAAATACCGACACCATCATTACTATTCAAATCACTGTATACAAGTGCTGATGAAGATCCGGAGCTGAAGTTCATATATGGTAATGGGCATTTCGTTTCCGACATGCGCTGTAAGCTGTCGACCAATCAAAACCTACTGAGCCATCTGACCAATCAGAGCAGAGTAGGCTTTCAGAAAGGAGGGGTTTAAGGAGACTGAATCTCCGAATTAACCATTTTCAGACTCTTTGAGAAAGGAGGTGATGCAATGTATATTATGAGAAAATTAAAGTGTTTTTGACCTTGTTGGTTAATAAATGCTGTTTTGTTAGTTCATGTTAATTAATGCATTAACAAATGAGACCTTATAGTAAAGTAATTACTGTAAAAAAAAAAAAATCAATTATTTAAGAAAAAATCATTTGCAGGTACAGCATAAATTATGCACTGTACCTTTAAAACACTTCTCCCTCCTTTTACCCTTGAGTGTGTCGTCCTGCAGTGGCTCTATAATGAAGAAAGGTTCTACTGTATCTCCATCCTACTTTACAGTCCCTGCGGGTGTCGTGCATGTGTGTGTATATGGAGTGTAAGTCCTCAATCTCTTCAGTGTATGGAGAATGATTAGCGAACGGTTAAATCCAGCGAGGGGGAAGGGCTCGTCGTGTGAGGAGAAACAGGAATGTTGAAAGGGGAAGATAGATAGGTTGGATGTGAAGACGTTGTGCGTGTGTTTCGTCTCTGTGGGAGAATTAAAGCTACGGTGGAAGGTGAACGCCGGTGCAGTCATGCTTTAGCAATGATGTCATAGCAAATAATCACACACAGTTCATTCTCAGTGTCAGAATGCTTACATCAGGGAGAATAAAACTGCTGCTTTTATCTTTCTTTATGTGAAATGCTTGCAAAGATGGATTGCCATGTGGGATTCATTCGGGAGTACACTTACTATAAGCCAAACTGAAAAAATGTTTGAATGTTATTGCATTAGATAAGAAAATACCAAACCATCACTTTTCTGAGCCCTTTTTTAATCAGTGACTTTGATGATATGCACTTGGTGCCCTGAACTATTTCATGATTACTTTCTGGTTAGTAGTCATGCTAGCGGAAGGAAGTGGCATGACAGGAAGTGATGTCATACATCCTCATGAGAGACAGTGTTGCACTGAATTTATTAAAATCTGCCTTGGTTTTACCTATTGTGAAGTTGTAAGAGGCCCTGAATGACTCACAGTCTATTTCAACAGAGGAGTGTTTAAATGTTGGACTCTTTGTAGGCTGTATTATACACTGCTAAAGAATGTTGTACTGAGAAACAATACACCTCTAACAACACATAATGACTGTTTTCGTCTTTCTCTGTAACAGTAAACATAAATCATGGGTAGTCCTTGTGGCACCAATTGATGACATCATCTCCGATACAGTGGCACTTTCTAATGACATCACCCGTTTGGAATGCTCGCCTGTTATTTACCATAAATCCATCCATCCATCCATGTCATATCCATCTATTGTCTCTTAGACAATATCACACTTTTTTACAACAAAAAATATCATGCATTAGTAAATGCAAATAAAGGCATAATAATAATAATAATAAACAAAAATAAATAATAAATACATTAAAAATAATAAATAAATAGAAAATAATGACTAAAAAAATATATAAAAAATAAATAA
The DNA here is from genome assembly GCA_037950665.1 of Hypophthalmichthys nobilis. NCBI lineage: Eukaryota > Metazoa > Chordata > Actinopteri > Cypriniformes > Xenocyprididae > Hypophthalmichthys > Hypophthalmichthys nobilis. Next base: position 4,541,641 of record CM075490.1, read on the forward strand.
AAATAATGAATAAAATAAATAAAAATGGCTAAAAAATATAATAAATAAATAGATGAAAAATAAATAAAAATAATGAATAAAATAATAAATAATAAATGAATGCAACATAATAAAAATAAAAAAGAATAAATAAGTAAATAAATAAATAGTAAATGAATACAAAATAATAATAAAAATAAATAAATAAAAATGATAAGTAATAAATCATTAAAAAAGAATGAATAAAAAATTATAAATAAAATAAAATGAAATAAAGACAGAAAAAAGTAGCTTGTTTCCAATGTCAAAACACAAATTTAATTTTTAAATCCCAACCACCACAGATATTTAAAGTATTAAGATGCTTTTGACTCATTAAGTTGAATTATTGTGTAATATATGAAGTGTTTTTCTCTGTTATTTTGTTAGTGTGTGTATTTTGTGTGATGGATTTGTAGGTTTTATGGTGCATTGAATCGTATTAGTTCAAATCTGAGAAACCAAGTATGCTTTAATTTGGAGAACCAGCTCTTGAGTAAGAAAACGAGCTTTGTGGCTTTCCAGAGGAGAGTCTGTGCGTGTATGTGCCCCCTCCGCCTGGACGCTCACAAATACATCCATTCAGAGAGGAAGTCAAGTGTGGCTAAACATGTGATTGTTTCAGAATCAGGCACAAAGAGAGAGAAGCATATTTCTTAACTGCAGCACATTTGAGAGCCTCTCTCTTAAAGCAGAGTAGTAGGATGAGCCACGAGTCACATTTCCGGCAGATCAGATCTGTATCATAACCTATAATCTGTATCTAAATCAGTGGTGTTTTCCTGTGCAAAAAATTGGTGTGAAAATGCTAATAGTTTTTGGTTAGTTGCTAAGGTGTTGCTATGCAGTTGCTAAGGTGTTCTGAGTGATTTCTAGCACAGAGTTGTGGTCACCAGGGTGTTGCTGTGGTTGCCAGGGTGTTGCTATGCATTTGGTAAGGTGTTCTGAGGGATTTTTAGCACAGAGTTGTGGTTGCCAGGGTGTTGCTGTGGTTGCCAAGGTGTTGCTGTGTGGTTGCTAAGGTGTTCTGAGGTATTTTTAGCACAGAGTTGTGGTTGCCAGGGTGTTGCTATGCACTTGCTAAGGTGTTCTGAGTGATTTTTAGCACAGAGTTGTGGTCACCAGGGTGTTGCTGTGGTCACCAGGGTGATGCTGTGGTTGCCAGGGTGATGCTGTGTGGTTGCTAAGGTGTTCTAAGTGATTTTTAGCACAGAGCTGTGGTTGCCAGGGTGTTGCTATGTGCTTGCTAAGGTGTTCTGAGTGATTTTTAGCCCAGACCTATGGTTGTCAAGGCGTTGGTATGAGGTTGTTATTGTGTTCTGAGTCATGATAGGGAAGTTGTCATAATTATGAGCAGCGTATGTACAGGAATATCTACTTTTTTTATCTACATGAGGGCTTCCTATCAGTGTTGTTGTTATTAACCAAATCTAACATTTTTAAATTTGTTAACATTTTCAAATTGTTAATTGAAATAAGGCTGAAATAAAACAAAATAATAAAATTAGATGAAAAAATGTTGCCTTGAACCCCCCAAAAATAGCTAGGTCAGATCATAATCACATAAAAGTAGTAAATGAAAGGCTGTGTACAACGTGAAAAACATAAATCTCTGTTCTGCTCTGAAACAGGAAATAAAACAAAGAAAACCATTCATGACATAACCGATAACCTTTACTGCAACCTTTTCGGCTTTCACTTCTATGTGCATGTAAATGTCTTTAAGTGTGAGAATAAGGCAAGGTGGACTCTCACACAAACACACACACACACACACACACACATACACATATCTGTCATAGTCACATTTGGACACACTGATCGGACTTCTCAGCTGTCCTGCTCGGGTGTGGCTACTGTTATAGCGAAGGCTATCAGCCTGTTGAACATTTTGGGAAGTCATGGACGCTATTAAAGGGGAGACGCTGTTAAAAGTCCAGCAGTTACGGGTAAGTTAAGTTGGAGTTGAGTACGTGTGTGGTTGTATTTAGGGCGCCATGCTTTGATCTGAAGTTATAGTCATGTCAAACTAATGCATGTTGTCTAGTACCTGTTATATTGGCTAATTGAAGCATGGTTATGGCTTATAGTTTAGATAATAAGAAAAATGAATGAATGTGTATTTTAGTTACTGAGATTTAAAGGATTAGTTCACTTCAGAATTCAAATTTCCTGATAATTTACTCACCCTCGTGAAGTACCGATCCAGTGTTTACAAAGCGAACGTGCAAAGACTAAGTCAAATGGCTTTTACAACAAAAAAAAGGTAAAACGACAATGTTGGATGGTTTTGAAGTTGGAGGAGAAAATGAGATGGAGTTTTTCGCCCTTCCGCCTACGTCACGTGTGACCTTTCCAACGTGATTACGTAACACGTGGTGCAGTGCAAGACGAGCATTTGTGGTTAAAAAGTATATACATTTTTATTAAATGACTGACCGTTTAGCTAGATAAGACCCTTATTCATCGTCTGGGATCGTGTTGAGCCCTTTGAAGCTGAACTGAAACCACAATTTGGACCTTCAACCCGTTGAACCCTGTTGAAGTCCCATTGTTCTTAAAGAGTTAAATCTTTGACATAAAGTTTGCACTGCATTACAGCAAAAGTAATCTAAACCCTACAAATAGGCAACATCTATAATTAAATATTCAATTTTGTGGTAGATATCATGCGCCCCTATAAGTGAAAGTGATTCCTAAGTGGAAGTGTGTAGCAGATAAGCAGGAATGGAGACATACAGTGCATACTTGGTGTGTTTTCTCTGCTTTTGTGTGTGTGAGAGTGAAATATGAAGAAAGTGAGACAGGTTTGGAGTAGCGGTTAAGTTGTTTAACAAGCCACATGCTAGCAGACCAGTGAAACGCATGGTTAGACTTGCACACGAGGTTAAATTTGTCCCGTATGGTGGACGTTTGCATCATCTGGATGTTTAGTTTCCACTGCACCCAGACGATTGTTTCTGAAGACGAAAGATAAAAGATTCCATGCTGCTTAACACGACCTGCAAATAGATTGCGAGACTGGGACAGGCCTTCCCCTTCCATAAAAAAACACACACACCAGAGCCCAACCCAGGCCACCGGTCTCTGGAATGACAAACACACAGACACACACACACACACACACACACACACACACACACACACACTGTCCTGCTGCTGGGGTCGCTTTCTGCCTTGTAACTGGAGTCAGCATGTTTCCTGCTGCATGTATGTGAATGTCTTGTCTGTGGGAATGTGTCTATGGTCATGCATAGACAACCTAAAAACAGTATTTTTAAAAAAAAAAATCAGAACAGGTGCAAAAGCAAAAGTGGGAAATAATTAGACACGTTCCCATAATGCATTATGGAGCTGTGCTAGGTCATGAGAGAAATGTGCACCTGAAGTAGGTCACCTGATCAGAGAAACACACACACTGTGGAGATGTTTTGTCTTATCTGTATATGAAACTTGAAAGAGATTTAGCTTTATCTTTTAAATGGATAGTTCACCCAAAAATGAAAATTCTGAAGTATCATTTAGTCATGTTATTCGAAAACCATATGACTTCATTTCTTCAGTGGAACATAAGGGGATTTTTTGAAGAATGTTTTCATTTTAGAATAGGTTTAGTTAGTTATAATGACACTGATACAGTGAAAGTGGATGGGGACTGGGTCTGTCTGGCTCCAAAAATGTCAAAAAAAGCACCATAAAAATTTCATGAAAATACTAGCCAATTTGCATGACAACTTTTATATGAAGAACAGACAGAAATCTAAGACACTATTGCTGGAAATTTCTTTTGAGATTATGATTTATCAAGGCCTGTCAAGAAACATAAATTCTTTTATTTTATTTTTTTATTAACATTGCTGTCAAACCTAGAATGGCACATTTCAGTTATATGTACTACTTTCATGCTTCCATTTTTTTTTTAATTTTTGGAGCTCGGCAGTGCCAGTCCCCATCCTCTTTTATTGTATGAAAAAGAGTGTGCATTCTCTAAAATGTCGTCTTTTGTGTTGTTCTATGAAAGAAACAAAAGTCATGCAGGTTTTAAAAGACAATAAGGTAAGTAAATAATTAATGAGGTGAATTTTCTTTTTTTTGTTTTTTTCTCGGAGGACTGTTCCTTTAAATGTGAATTTCAGCTGTTAAATACTGCAGTACTGTGAAATAATCCATCTACTGCTCAACTATGAATACTCCTCTGTTTATAATATCACATATTTGTTTGTGGGACTTTTTGTCTGGATATTTTAGACTCCTGACTTCCTTAAACATGTGAGTGTGCATTTCAGAGGCTATTTACCTGTAGAAATGACCTTTATAGTGGCACCTCAAATTTGTTTGTGCTTAAAATTACAGATGAGACAAATTATTGTATTTGAAACAAATTACCGTATTTATCTGATTGCCACATGCCGTCACAAGGCCTCTAATAAAACCTCGACTATGTAGATAACATATGTTTTACACCTAAACGCATGACTGTATGTTGTTATGCTTCTCTGGTATGCGCATATACGGATGCGTCTGAAATCGCATACTCTCTATAGAGTAGATACATATTTTGAATAAGTACTTTGGGAGTGCTAAAAAATATGTTCTATATAGTATGAATGTTTGTAGTATGAATGTAATCCGGACGTACTACATCTGCCATGTTGACACTCATGTGATCTATGGCAAAGTCCCTTTAAGACAAGTCATTTCACTCGGCGGCCATCTTTGAAACGCCTCTCGGGCATGCAAGTGCAGCTCCTATCTCTTTGAATGGGGAAACATCAAATTTTCCAAAGCTGTTTGCCAAGCTCTCGATTAAATTTCATATTCGAAATCAATGAAATCTGACAACTGTCTTAAATTTTGTCTCTAAACACTTGAATCATGACAAAAAATTTTATTTTTCAGGCTGGATCAAGCTAATGCACATGCGCAGTCCTAAATGCGCATCTTGCGTCTCATTTCGAAGGCGCGCGTCTGACTGTTTCTATAGGAACCGGAGCCGCTGCAGTGACACGATGACTTTACCAATTGGCGATTGACTCTTATTTAGAAGGCTGGACTTTTTCCGCCATATTGCGCGTTGCTCTTTCTCCCATTCAAAACAATATAAGTGACGTGTCTTGTGTTATTCTATAGTCTTTGCCTATGGTGTCAGTTGTGTTGCTTCACTGCCATTCATAAATCCTCTCCCGTGGCCTTATGGGATAGTAAAGTGTCCATCGAATGCACACTTTAGTATCTCGCCGGAAGATAGTATGTCATCCGGGTACTTTTCGCTTACTGTTTTATGAGTGCTGTGAATTCATACTACTTTTATCACATGCTGTGTTTCGCCTACTACATAGTAGGGAAGTATGTGATTTCGGATGCAGCCTAGGATTTCTCAGTTTTCCAAATTTATTTTTGTGCACAAAAGAAGTCCTTGGAGTTATTTTTCATTGTCAATTAATCCTGACTTCGGAAGTCTTGTACTCTATGGGACATTAATGTAAATTCCTGAGAAAAATAGCCAAATCATTTGTGAATGAATTGTTCTTTGAATTAATCTTTTCAATGACTCAGTTGATTCAGTTCTGAATGATTCGCTCGCAAATCATTCCTTTAAAGCTCTGTTGAGGTCTACGGAAATAAATGTTTACTTCTTCTATAAAAATACTCTTGGTATTCAGCCACCAGAATGTCTCAGAGGGCTCGATCTTTCCTCCGTGTGTGTGTGTGTGTGTGCAAATCCCATTTGCATAACATATTTTGAAGCACCATTATCGGCGGTGTGTGTATGTATCAATTTGGTGTTTCCTTCTTCCTTCACTGTTGCCTAGAAACCCTTGAGGCTGCTAAATAAATATTTGTGTGCGGTGTGAGCTCTGCTTCGGATATATGCAAAGGTGAGAAAATGTACATCACTGTTTCGAATTTAGGAAAGTATCTTGAGCTAATGACTAGACCTCTACAATCAATGTTTCAAACGAGTGTTTGCTCATGCAAAAAAATAAGTTAATATGAAAACTGTGAACTGAGATCAGCATGCAAATTTATAATCAGAGCTGTTGCGCTCACCAAAAGTGCCATGGTATCACCATGCTTGTTTTAATTATATTCCAGTGTAATGCTGTAGTATATACTGTACTATTTAAAATTTTGGGATCAGTAGGGTTTTTTTTTTTTTTTAAATTAATACTTTTATTAGCAAGGATGCAGTAAATTGATCAAAAGTGACAGTAAAGAGATTTATAATGTTACAAATGATTCAAACAAATGCTGTTCTTTTGAACTTTCTATTCATGAAAGAATCCTGAAAAAAAAAAAAAAATGTATCATACGTTATACAAAAATATGAAGCAGCACAACTGTTTTTAACATTGATAATAATCAGAAATGTTTCTTGAGCAGCAAATCAGCATAAAATGATTTCTGAAGGATCATGTGACACTGAAGACTGGAGTAATGATGCTGAACATGATGCTGATATTGCATTTAAAAAAAAAATTGCATCTTTAAATAAATTTTGTTTTTTAACTTTTGGCAGTCTGATTAAATACCTAGTCAAAATAGAGACATAAAGTGCATTGCACTGTTGTTTACTGCACATTTATATATTCACGCAGTTACCATTCCACTTGGCTATTCAATACGGAGTTGCATGCATACTGAACATTTGTGTACTGTGCACGCTTTACATAGTGTGTACTACAGAAATAGTAAGCAGTATGTTAGTATTGTTATTTTTTGTAAGGGTTGTTATTTCGCTAAATAATTGAAGTATGACATACACGCACGTGCACATATCCACATTTGACTTTTAACCCTTTTTTTTTTTTCTTAAGTGAAAAACTTCTCGTTTCTCAGTTCCATGTTTGTCCTTGTTCTGGACTCAATGACTTCCTCTTTTAGAACTTGACATTCCATCTGTCCTAGCATTGTCCAATCATAGAGTGATACGTTACTTTGGAAACCATGCCAGTCATGGCCATGGCAACCATGTTTGTTTTGGCAGTGCCAATAAAAACAGCGCAAGTAATGATTTTAGTCATGCTTAACTGACACAAAATATGGTATTGACATAGTTAACTAAGATTACTGTGCAGTCTGAAAAATATGGTAATACTGTGGTACTTCTGTCAATGGACGTTTTAATATTCAGAATGATTCTTAGTGGTTTAGTCTTAATTTTGCGGTTAAACGCAAGTTTAAGTATTTTTTTGGGTTGTTGTGGAAGAGGAAGTGAGAGGCAGAAACAGGAAGTAGTTACAAGCACACATTTCAATGTTTTAGAGAGAAAGAACTAGAAGACAAGTGGTTTATGGGCTTTTGGCCTTAATGTGATGTAGATTTACAGGCAAACTGTCTAAACGTGTGAAAATAACTGTTGGCCGACCCAAAAAAAACTTACCATGATAGCCATAGTTTCTGCTAATGATACTGTGGTAAGTGTTAACCATCGTTGTCGTCAAAAAAGAGAAATAAAAATGACAAAGATGCTTAAAGTCTGTTACGTTTCCATATGAATGTATTTTAATTTTACACTAGTGACTCTAATTGAGCTTTCTAGGCTATTTGGGCAACAGTGGTTACCATGGTAAATCTTTTTAAGTTACTTTCACAGTCACAGCAGTGTGTGTGGGGTTATAGGGTTGCCAGATGTTGGTTATTTGATGAGCGAGTAGATGGATGGATGGAGGTTTATTGATTTGGCTCTGTGATTTCTGCACAGTGAAAGACCATTAAATTTCCCTTCTGCTGCTGAACAATAGATTACCTCACCCTACATGACTTTCTTCCTTCTGTCTGTCTTATTCCTTTTCCTTTTGTATTCTCTTTTCATTTTTGTGTCATTCTAAATAGTACTTTAGTTGATTAAACTCTAAAGAAGTAAATAAATTAGATTAGAAGTGAATTGAGAAACAATTTGGTTTTTGGTCTTAAAATTTGTTTTATCATAAACATCAGGCAGTTCTGACTCATTGCATTATCAGCACATATTCTGTTGCGCAGGATGCAAACAGCGCCATCTCTGGTCTGGGTAGGCGATTTTTTTTTTTTTGCAGTGACATCTTTCATTAATGCATTAATAAGGATGCATTGCGGTTCTCTTAATGCATACTTCTTTTTAAATTACTAGCTATCTATACCCTGAGCAGAAGAGGAGTTTACTTTACTTCCCTCCTTCTGTATCTAAGTGCGTGTGATAATCTGAGTACCGTGTGTGTGTGTGTGTGTGTGTGTGTGTGTGTGTGTGTGTGCACGTCTAAATTTAGTATTTCACTCTTCACCTCTTCACAATCTGTTTATGAAGACAGATAGAGACAGAAATGAGTGTGTGTGAAATGATTGTGAATGACCAATAACAATTTGTTAGTTTGTCATTGCAGGGTGCAGTTTGAGCCGCAGGATCTGTGTGTATCAATTTAAACTCTGTAATTGACTTTAAAATCAGCATGGTATCAAAATAATATCAGTGCGGTTTCATGGTATGCAGAGTTCATGTAGACAGGGTAGTCACGGAGCAGCACAAACAAACAGCAGCCACCTTTTACTATTTCTACGATACTATTTTATACGATTTCTACCGAATCAAAACAATGAGGTTATGTTTCGTTCACGCCATAACTACCGTAATTAAGAGATGGCAACCCGTGATGTTCTAACCCAGGGGTGTCCAAACTTTTTTAAAAGGGGGCCAGATTTGATGTTGTGGACACATCTGGGGGCCGGTTCCTTTTCTATTATATATATATATATATATATATATATATATATATGTATATACTATAGTCATTTATATTAAATACTATAGTGTTTTTGAACCATACTATAGTAAAGTACTTCAATTAATTTGTTGTGGTAATTCTATAGTTGCTGTGATAATATAACAACTATAGTAATATGAACAAATTACTTTACCCTACAGTATTTATTACAGTTTATCAGTTCACTACAGTTAATACTACAGTATGCTGTAGCATTCATTAACAAAGTGTTGTAAATAATATAATATGTACAGTATACTACAATTTACTATAGTATGGTTCAAAAACACTATATATTTACTATAGTATTTTTTCACCTGGGAAATCACAGAGAGATTTGCAGCTTGTACCTGAGATCTCTACGCCGAACTCGAACATTTCTCACTGGCTGTTTAGTGGTCGTGGGATCGAGACACTCGGCAAGTAAACACGTGCGAACTTGTGAGTCGCGCCCTGTGCAGTGCGCACAAGTAGCGCTGTTTCGTTCTGCTTTTGGCGCGTTAATGTTTCCCTGGCCTAAATTCTAGTACTGCCACCTTGTGTTGACATTGTGAAACTGCACGATTTGTAAATTATTCATGGCGGGCCACGTATAATAGATTTTAATAGACAGGCTGCGGGCCATTTGAAATTGATTCCCGGGCCGCAGTTGGCCCGCGGGCCGCAGTTTGGACACCCCTGTTCTAACCGGAGCTGTTCACGTCCTCAGATTGCGTTTCAACGCCGTAATGAATCTGCAGCAGTCAGGTACAAGCTCTCTAAGTTGTTTACGTTCATTATTTTTGTAATGTTATGTGCTTTGAGAGTTGAGGTAGTTTAACGCCGTCTCTTGTGATGCTTTGCCGAGAGCAGCTGTGTGCGCGCGCGTTCATGTGTTTTGGAGGAGGCGTGGCTTTGGAGGGCGATTTGCAGGGAGGGTGGGATCTCATGCTTTCGATGCTAGCAGGCTAACGTTAGCATTTCCCAGATCTCCTACTGCGCCTTTAAATCAGTGTTCTCAATTCAGTTTAGAATTCCCTCTATCATTGATAGTTTTATTTTAGAGTTTTCTAGCTTTTAATATAGTTTTTATTTTAGTCAGAGTTAATGCACTAATTGGTACCATTTTAAAATATTTATTTGTTTCCCACAGTGACATTTTCATTTCCTAATGCAAATGGATTGCAAAGATTTCAGGTTTTATAATATACCAAGTATCGAAATCTAAAATTGTGGCGATGTTATTTCAGTTTACTTTAATTTAGTTTTGGAGTCATGAAAATGTATTTTTTAGTTTAGTTAAATTTTAAAAGTTTTTTGTTTTTATTTCAGATGTTAAAAATGTTTTAATTTAGTTTTATTTTTATTTTTGGTAACAATAATAATGATAATAATAATGTCTTCATAATCTTTCATCACTAAATTGCTCCACCATTGAAACAACTTTCCTTTTTCACTGACATCATCAAGCCCCTTTTAAGCCCCTCCCTTCAAACTTCCTTTTCATATAGAAACACTTTCCACCATCCAATCAATTCTCAAACAAATCCTCAATGACTGTTCACTTGAAATGTTCATCATGTTTCACTTGAAACCTTACGAAAGCAAAATGACTTCCTTCGCTTTTAAATAGTTTTTAATAGAAGTTTTAAAGTGCCTGTGTATTTGGCACACAGCATGTGTGGGTGAGTGTGTATCAGATTTCCGCTGGCACACATACCTCACATAACCAGTATAGTTTTCCCTCTCACTATTATAAACACACACACACACACACACACACATTCAAGCTTGCTGTGTTTTCCCTGTTAAAGAAACACACATAAATGTTCACCATGCTCGAACAGCTGTCTGTCTGTTTGTATTTCCTGAAGGCTGGGCAACCTCCTATAAAGATATATTTTCAGAAGCAGCCCAGAAGCCGACAGGACAGATACCAGCTAGCTGACGCTGTCAGAGCAAATCATGAAGTCTAGCCACCTAGTCCTGCCAAGCCAGACTTTTAACTATCAAAGTAACGTCTGGGCCAATTTGATGCTTATTCTGGCCAAGAACTGCCTGCTTAGACAGGAAGAGACTGTCTGTACTTTTTATTGATCTTTAAGTGACCAACCACTGGAGTTTATGAACACTACCGGTCAAAAGTTTAGAATAATTATGATTTATTTTTATGTTTTTGTCTCTTATGCTCACCAAAGCTGCATTTATTTGATCAAAAATACATGAAAAGCTGTAATATTGCTAAAATATTATTAACATTTTAAATGTAATTTATTCCTGTGATCAAAGCTGAATTTTAAGCATCATTACTCCAGTCTTCAGTGTCACATGATCCTTCAGAAATCATTCTAATATGCTGATGTGCAGCTCAAGAAACATTTCTTATTATTATCAATGTTGAAAATAGTTGTGCTGTGCAATATAAATTGATCATAAATGAAAAAAAATTCCACAAAAAACCCATTGATAAGAACCATTGTTAATAATTATATACACCAATATTAATTAAGCACCAAATCAGCATATTAGAATGATTTATGAAGGATCTGAAGGATCAATATTTCACAATATTACTGTTTTTACTGTATTTTTGATCAAATAAAAAAAGGCTTGGAAGAGACTTCTTGAAAAAAACGTAATTATTCCAAACTCTTGACCGGTAGTGTATCACGCCATGGCCCACCACATCTTCTTAGTTTCATTTCTGTGTTTCATTACCTGTGAAAATCTCAGTTTTTAGATCCTCAGAGGTGAAGTTGGAGCTTGTGTTATGCAATGTAATAAAACAGGATCATTCAACAGGAGAACAAAATGGATGAAAGCTGGAAATGCAACAGTGTACCTGAACAATGAGCGATGTGTGTTTGAGTTGCCCAAATCAGTCTGAGGATTGTGTGCATGTGTGGTGATGAAAGTGTATAGTTGATGCAACTTCAGAATGTTTGTGGTAATCAGCTTAAAAACAAAAACGGCATTGAGCAAAGTTCACTGCGTCACTTAATCTCCCAGTGCATGATGGGTAATCACATACATTCCACAGTGGATCAAAGCTGAAACTCATTTCTTTCACTTCTTGTCAATTTTTTGACTATTTGTTTAACTGTCCGTCATAGAGAAGTGTAATTAATAATCTCTTGTTTTTTAGTTTCTCGTAAAATTATCTCATTCAGGTTGCTTTTTTGCTGCATTTGCGCATTTGGCTCATGATGATGCATGAAGAGCTGTTTGATTTCTTGAACAGACGTCGGTCGGTGGGTTCACTCCGCTGGTTCATGGAGGAACCGGACCCCCCGACCCCTCTACCTCTCAACCCATTGCAGGAGTACCTGCAGCGGCTACTAGAGATGAAGATGCTCAGTAATGTGAGTTGTCATAGTGACTGCATTTGGAATACTTGATTCTGATTGGTCAAACATGGCATTTTGCATTAAAATATTTTTGTATATTGGCCGCAATGCTGTATAATTAATCATTGTCTCAGACTACATATATATATATATATATATATATATATATATATATATATATATATATTTATATAAAATGCTTATATTATTTAAAAATATTTAAAAAATGTAATAAAAATTGATCCATAATGAATTATTATAATATGGATAAATTATAAGATGTTTGTAAGAGTGTTCCTAAAACCCTTTCTTAATTTTCATGAATCTGGCCCCTGATCATGCTGTTGAGTTTGTGATAATGACGATGTTTTTACCTTTAATATATAATATATGGCCAAGATTTTTTTAAATTATTTTTACACAGGAGTACTTACTAAAACCATTTAAGACACTAGAGTTTATAATCTCACAGTGGCTGGAAACAAATGATATTAGCTTCTGGTAATATTTCACTGGTTTGTGAATGTTTCTCTTGTAATGAAATTGACACAATTTTCAGTGAAAGCTTTATAGACAAAACTAAGTGAATATTAATAAGTGAAACTGATTCTAATGGATCGGAGTAGATGAATTGTGTTCTTGGTGAATTTCATTACAGTTCTCTCAGGCTAGTTATCAGGGTAGATTGTCCTGTGTCAGCTTGGACACTTGAGTTTCCAGCAGACATCAGCAAAGCTTGAAAGTGAGTTTGTGCGGCTGAGATAACACAGGATGAACATGAGTGTGTGTATGTGTGTGTCGATGTGTCATTCTTCCAGTCAAAATGACTCAAATTCCAGTTTTCACTTGTGGGTGGGTCTTTCAATGTGACAGACAGTTGGGACTCACTCCACCCAAAACCACATTTTCTTTTTTTTTGGGAACTGAAGCTGCTAGATGTATAGAAATGCAAATTATCTTCATGCTGTTCTCTTTCGAGCTCTCTCAAATAAGTTAGAGAAACCCTAGCAACCACCCAGAACAGCATGGAAACCGTCTAAGGGTGTACTCACACTAGGTGCTCTGAACCGTGCCAGAGCGTGTTTGACTAGTGTGATCGCTCCGTACCATGCCCAGGCGCGGTTCGTTTAGCCGTCCCTGGCCCGCTTGGAAGAGGTGGGCCAGAACACGGTTCAGTTGGGCTCAGGCGCAGTACGCATGCAGTGTGAGCGCTAACCGTGCCAGAGCACGGAACAGCTACTACTTTTGTGTGCCACTGTCATCATTATGGCGGCAAACATCTTTATTACTACTTGGATAGTACACTTTTTAATTAATGTAATTCATTTGATTGTATTTGGGTTTATAACGGGTCTGGTTCTCACCTTATTGATGAACAGGAATTGTAGTTTGCGAATAAAGCTGCAAATTCCTCCATTAACGTCAGCTGCCTTCGTAATAATCCTCTGATATGAGCAAATGAAAATCGCTGCGCAACATAAATGATAAAAACATAAATATTAGGCAGTATCTTAGCGAAAGTGCTTTTCTTCCTGTTTTCTTCCATACAAAACGTTGCATCGTATATGACATAAGCGTGCTCCGGCCCGTTAAGTGCAATATGAGTGCAGGCCACTCGGGCTTGGTTCAAGGCAACCGTGCCTAGTGTGAGTACACCCTAAAACACTCTAGCACCCGCATAGTAACATACCAAAAACAATGTCCTACAACCACTCAGATCACCCCAGCAACCACATAGCAACGCCCTATCAAGCACTCAGATCACCCCAGCAACCACATAGCAACACACAAACAACCACTCAGATCACCCCAGCAACCACATAGCAATGCCCTATCAAGCACTCAGATCACCCCAGCAACCACATAGCAACACACTAACAACCACTCAGATCACCCCAGCAACCGCATAGTAACACTAACAGTCACTCGCATCATACAAGCAACCGCATAGAAACACACTAACAACCACTCAGATTACCCCAGCAACTGCATAGCAACGCTCTATCGAACACTCAGATCACCCCAACAACCACATAGCAACGCCCTATCAAGCACTCAGATCACCCCGGCAACCACATAGCAACAAATTAACAACCACTTAGATCACCCCAGCAACTGTATAGTAACACACTAACAGTCACTCGCATCATACAAGCAACCGCATAGCAACACACTAACAACCACTCAGATTACCCCAGCAACTGCATAGCAACACGCTATCGAACACTCAGATCACCCCAACAACCACATAGCAACGCCCTATCAAGCACTCAGATCACCCCGGCAACCACATAGCAACAAATTAACAACCACTTAGATCACCCCAGCAACTGTATAGTAACACACTAACAGTCACTTGCATCATACAAGCAACCACATAGCAACACACTAACAGCCACTCAGATCACCCCAGCAACCGCATAGCAACGCCCTATCAAGCACTCAGATCACCCCAGCAACCTCATAGCAACACATTAACAACCACTTAGATCACCCCAGCAACCGCATAGCAACACATTAACAACCACTTAGATCACCCCAGCAACCGCATAGCAACGTGCTATCGAACACTCAGATCACCCCAACAACCACACAGCAACACCCTATCACGCACTTAGATCACCCCAGCAACCGCATAGCAATGTGCTGTCAACAACTCAGATCACCCCAGCAACTGCATAGCAACGCCCCATCAAGCACTCAGATCACCCCAGCAACCAAATAGCAATGCACTAATGTACACACACACACACACACAAAGCGGGAACGTCAGAAGTCTAGAAGCCCACAGTTTTTGTTGTGTGTTTGTGTATGTTTCTCTCAGAAGCGGAAAGGGATTTTCTTGTTAGCAGTAGAGATTTATGATGCTAGCAGTGTTTATAGAGCGGTTGTGGTGATGTTCTCTTGAGCGTTTTAAATCGACGTCTGTTTCAGAGGAGTGTACTTGTTATGATGCACTACTGTGCAAAGTGAAGACATTTAAGTTCATGTTGGACGCTTTCATGACACAAAGACAAATGTTGGTGATAGGACCATCCAATTGTGTGTGTGTGTGTGTGTGTGTGTGTGTGTGTGTGTGACCCTTCTGTGTATCATGACTAAGAGGTTACAGTAGCTCTGTTCTGCCTTTTTCTGCAGCACAAAGACCCTGTGTGAAAGACCAATGGATTGGCATTCACGCAAACACACACACACAGAAATGCACACAAACTGCTCGACATCTCACACAAATATTTCTCCCTGAATGCAAGCCGCCTACGAGCACCAGCCACAATGAACAGAGGCTATTGAACAGAGAGAGATGAATCTATTTTCCACAATGAGCATAACCTCAAAACATCTCATGATGATTAAAAAAAAACCCACCACTCATAATGCACAATAGACATGTTTACATGCGATTCAATTCAATCTGATTTCAGATTCTGAAAGTTCTGTTTATACAAACTCTAAACATTTCAATGTGATATACATATATATTTGTTTGCATGTACAGTTCATGTACTCTGAACAAAGTTCTGGTGATATTTATACAGTGAGAATAATTGTTGTTTTTGCTTTAATGACATCTAAAAAGATTGTTATGCAAGTATTTAGTAAATATTCAGTCTCCTCCACTGTCAAGTTACTAAGAATAAAGAATGAAATATATGGATGTTTGGAAGACATAAATCGTGTGCAAACATATGCATCATAGCACTGCGCATTTTTGAATTTTGGAAGCATTTGCTTGCTTAAAGGGTTAGTTCACCCAAAAATGAAATTTCTGTCATTAATTACTCGCCCTTATGTCGTCCCAAACCTGTAAGACCTTCATCTTTGTAACACAAATGAAGATCTTTTTGATGAAATCCGTGAGCTTTCTAGCCTCCGATAGACTGCAACGTTATTACCATTTTCAAGGCCCAGAAAAGTAGTAGACATCGTTAAATTAGTCCATGTGACTACAGTGGTTCAACCAAGTCATGAAGTGACGAGAATACTTTTTGTGCGTAAAAACAAAACAGTACAGCATCGGCCTATACTGAGCCGGCGTTCTGACGTTGAACCCGGAAGTTTATAACGTCACAGACTACCTTGTAACCAAACAAGACAACATGTCGGCGGGCTTTAGCATATCATTAATTATGACCACTCTGAAGCAGAAGAGAGAAGCCAGGTTATCCCGGTGTATTTTCTGTTGATATGAAAAATTGTCTAGATTTAGTAGCGAGTCTATGATGTATATGATGCATATGTTATGATGAACTATTTGCCTTTCTCCACTGACGTTCTGAGTTGTTCAAAGCGTTTGGGATACTGGTTGTTAGAAGTCAGAACAGAACCGTCGCAAGGGCTGTGCCAAGTGCGCGAGCGCTTATCACGGCAAAGTAAAGTGACAGCTGGTTTGAAGTAGCCTAAAGCCAATAAAGCTCATGTTTTTGACCTTCGAAATATTTTAATACTATAAAACATAGCTAAAACAATACTGCTCTGGGCGTGTGACCATAATTCGTGTGCATATGTCAGTGTGGCATCACACGTCAAGTTTGGAGAAAGCTTTATTCAGTCAATTTTAATTTCTCTTTTTGGCTAGGTCTGGAATGGATCGAATCATAGATAGGCCTAATAGCCTACCTGATGAGTTCAAGTAAATAAGTCTACGCTGGAAATCCGCGCTCATTCAAAGCTGTGCATTTATTGCACGTCGACTACTGAGAAGGCACGGGCACCTTACGTAACGTGAGGGTTTTTTATTTAACACTATAAAGTTAAATAAGCATATATAGCTTATTTTGCAATATATAAGCAATATATAAGCATATATTGCTCGTCACTACAGCAACAATAGACTCTTTGAGCTGCCGTGAGCGAGTGGAGGCAGGGCTAATTTGCATATTCATTAATCTGTGAATAATAAATTAGGCAAGGGTGTAGAATTATATTCAAGCTATTTTAAGGCATGAAGAATTTTTTTTTCAGTGGAAAAAATGTTTAAATATGTCATTTTGGTGATTAAAGATGAGTTTTAAGTGATAAAATAATTGACTACAGGGGGACTTTAACAATGTCTTTACTACCTTTTTTGGGCCTTGAAACTGGTAATAACGTTGCAGTCTATAGAAGGCCAGAAAGCTCACGGATTTCATAAAAAATATCTTAATTTGTGTTCTGAAGATGACAAGCGGGTGAGTAATTAATTCAATTAATTTCATTTTTGGGTGAACTAACCCTTTAAGTTTTCCAATTCGGACTAGGGATGCTTATGATTAATGGATGAGCGATTATTTGTCAGTAGCTTAATTGATAAAACTTAACGATGGTCGATTAACCTAGGTCATCATTATAGTGCATCGTTTTAAGGTCCGTACGGCTCATACGCAAAACGTGCAGCAGACATGCGAGGAAAAAAGAAATGAGCACCCTGTAGTTTCACGTGACTTTGGCAGTTTGATGGATGCTCCGAACCACTGATTCGAAACAAAAGATTCGTAAAGCTGTTTTGAAATCGCCCTTCAAAAGATATTGTTGAATAAAGTCGTTATTTTTTTTTTTTTTGGCGCACAAAAAGTATTCTTGTTGCTTCATAACATTAAGGTTGAACCATTGTAGTCACATGAACTGTTTTAAATATATCTTTAGTACCTTTCTGGGCTTTTGAAAATCTAAATTAACTTGCTGGCGATGCAGGCCTCACAAGCCATCGGATTTTATCGAAAATATTAATTTGTGTTCTGAAGATGAACGAAGGTCTTATGGGTGTGGAACAACATGAGGGTGAGTAATTAATGACAGAATTTTCATTTATGGGTGAACTAACCCTTTAAGGTTAATAATTAGCTGGTTAGGGAATTTATATAAATTGACATCCCTAGTTCGGACTCCTGTTGACCACCCCTTTTAACCTGATAGAAATTTAATTTAGATCAAGCTCAGTGAGAACGATTGAGGTGTTTACCTGAAGGCTTTTCAATCCAATTGAGCCATCAAATGGATTATTTGGTGCATGTGCATGTGCATGTAAATGTCAAGACTAACTAGACTAACTTCTCAACAGGCCATACTATTTGAGGTATCATTCATGTCTGTTGAGCAAAAGGCACTAATAAGATCATCATACTGACCCCCGTGTGTTAAAGAGCCCATCCGTCATTACACTACTGACATACAGCGCTGTACATCTGCACCTTCTCAAAGCCACTTCCTGTGTCAACTGTTTTTAGGTCAGCAGGATTCTGCCTAATGTTATTTTAACTTTCCTCAGAGGCAGAAAACTAAAATAGTACTTTATCTAATTTAACATATTATAATATTTAATTCTGACTAGAACATTCAGGTGAGATAGTGATGTTATAAGGTGGTTGTAAGGGTTGCATGCAAAAATGAAAAAATTTTTAACCACGTTGGTATTGTTGGAAGATTGTGAAACAGCCTTTACACATGATGATGTGTGCATTCACTCTGTTCACTTTTTACTCCCTTGAAGCATTTTTTCAGAGTAATTTGTATACCTGGGTGAATCAGACTCGGTTCTTTTAGGGGAATTTTGGGGGGATTGATGAACAAAACAGAGCCCTTGATTTGTGTGTGTGCATGTGCATGTGTGCTTGGAGTTTTTGGAACTTTTGATTTGTTGGTAATTAAATCACAAGCTCACATCAGAGACTTTTTGGTTGATTGACAGTTCAGTGATGGTGCAAGTTATTCTCTACTGCTCCAAAAGGGTGCAGTGGAACTGCAGGTGTCACATAGACTTTTCCTGTTTCCTAATGAGCAGACTATGGGTAAACTCCCCTTTATTATTATTATTATTATTTTATTTCCTAGAGGTGACCATCATATGTGCCCTTCACTATTTTATTTTATTTTATTTTATTTCATTTCATTTCATTTCATTTCATTTCATTTCATTTTTTTTATTTTTTTTTTATTACTTCCTAGAAGTTATCATTATGATGTACCTTTTACTATATTTTAATTTAATTTTTTTAATTTAATTTTTTTATTTTATTTTATTTATTACTTCCTAGAAGTTATCATTATGATGTACCCTTTACTATATTTTTATTTTATTTTAATATTTTATTTTATTTTATTATTTTATTTTATTACTTCCTAGAAGTTACCATCATTATATACCCTTCACTATATATTTTATTTTATTTTATTTATTTTAAAGTTTTACTTCCTAGAAGTGACCATTATATTTATTTCATATCACTATTTATTTTATTTTATTTTATTTATTAACTTCCTAGAAGTGACCATCAATTTATTTCATATCAATATTTACATCATATCACTATTTATTTTATTTTATTTTATTTTATTTTATTTTTTATGTATTAATTTTCTAGAAGTGACAATCATATGTACCATTCCTATATATTTTATTTTTAAATTTTAGGTTAGGTTAGGTTAACTTTAACCTAAAATGAAAAACAAAAATAAAAGTTTTAGTGAATGGTACATTTAATTGACACTTCTAGGAAGTTAAAAAATAACATAACACAAAATAAAATAATAAATATTTTATTTTTTAACTTCCTTGAAGTGACCGTGTATGTACCCTTCAATATATATTTTATTTTTATCTTAACTTCCTAGAAGTGACCATCTAATGAGCAGCCTTGTACACAAGGGATTCCTGAAGGGATTCAGTTGCTGTGTTGCATTTATTATGACCCTAGATGCAGTGTCCCCAGTGACCTTCAAGAATCTCATTTGCTATCTGTCCTGTGTTAACTAAATACATTTATGATCTGGCTGTAGCACTGACACCTGTTCATGTTTGGCATACACCGCCTCGTTCCCTGTACACATACTCAAAAGTTTGTCTTATTAGTGCTTATATATGTGTCAGTAGCATTTTTTTGTGTATGCAAACATATGTGTCCAGTTTATTAAGAGATCAGGCCTGAATAAACCGTTTTAAACCAGCAATAAAACAATCTCAATTAAATGATGGCATAGACATACTAGGATGGTGTGTTCCCTTCTCAAAAGAGCAAAACAAAGTAATAAAAATAAATATAATAAACTTCATATGTAATGGACTTGTGCATACTTTATCCAATTTAGAAGAAATACTGACCTGGGGTCAGATCACCCCATTCTTATTAACCATGTTCCACCAGATACTAAGCAGCAGACTGATCTGAGGTCAGTAGGTTGAGATCATACATTCAGCTCCAGTCCAGATGTGTGCAGGTTCAGAAAGTCTCCATCAGTGATATATTTAGCATTTCCTCTCTCTCTGTGATGTGTTCTTCATTAGCATCATAGTTAATTGGACTGTCCCAAAGTAACAAAGCAGAAGCCTGATGAAGCACGTCCTCTCCGGCTAAATTAAGGCCAGATTTCACAAGGATCGTGAGTGAACCATGTTGAGAGTTTATTGAGTTCATACCAGGAGGGTAAATTAAAAACACATTTACTGATTTCAGAAATGTTGAGAGAATAACCAATGCAAAAATGTACATTTTCCACCAAAATACCTTAGTTACTATAGTAAATGTACCTCTAACTCTCAGTATGAGCACTAGTAATAGTGATGGTTGTCAGACTGTACTGTATTTACAGACAGGATCTCAGTGTCTGACTAGTGCTCTGTTCTTTGGAGTCCTTGGATTTAATGAGTTCATGAGAGACGAGTGAACTCTAGGATTTCTCTGTGTCCCATCAGAGCACACGATGCCTATTTATAGCGAGAGAGGAGGCGTGTGTGCATGTGTTTCTGGATGATGAAATATACGCCATACGGCTATTCTCATGCTCGTGTTTTTGTGCAGTTGTGTGTGTTTTATTTCAGCCTGAATTACAGCATTCTACCATGCACATGAGAATAATTATTATGAGAAATGGTTGTTTCTTCCATATATAGAGTATGACCTAATTTTTTGATTCAGAATCCAGGATGACATCATCACATTGATTGTAAGAGTGCATGTGTGCGTTCAAAGGAAAAGTGCAGCTTAAAATGAAAATTCTGTCATTATTTACTCCCCTCATGTCTGTGACAGCTAACCTTTCAGGTATGTTCGTGCAAGAAAGTGTGCTTGTGAGGGGTTTTGAATATCAGACGTCTTTTAAATTCCTTTCTTTTCTCTCTCTCTGAGTCATTCTCTCCGTATTTTCCTCCAGTTGCTCAGTCACCACCTGGCACAGCTTTGATTTTTACACGCGTGCAGCTCAGACGCCTACGGTTGAGTGTGTATGTGTGCTGAACCTCTCCCTGATCCCTCGTTTCCATCCAGTAGACTCGTTCATAGCGGATGCAGGTGCTCTGCAATATGTTCGGTCTCTGTTCAGGGTCAGCTGGTGACCATTCGTGACCCTCATTAATCCACAATAACTCGCTGTGCACGGCGGGATGTTTTTGCAGACGTCGACACTGCTGGACATAATGACTCCATCACCTCTGTTGTTGAGAGTGTATGTTTTTTCTCCATCTAAAGGAGACCTTCACAATGCAAACATTGTGTAATTGTTAGGAACAAGCGTTAGCCACATATGATGTTAATAGTATTTTGACAAATGTTCTCACAGTTCTTGGAAAAATTTTTCTTAGTGTTCTTTTGCTGGAGTTGCCAGCCAGCTCCAGCGTTTTTGATCATTTTCACAAAACTTTTATGGCCCCAGAATATTTTTTTATTGTATGAATGCCTGAACATGTATCAAAAACCCATTTTTTGTGCTTCATGCATTCTTTTTATCAACACTTGAATGTGGGCGAGTTTCATAAAGAAACATTTTGAACAAAAAGCTGGGAAAATCGCATTTTCGTCAAAAACTACAGTCCTGTACCTGTTTGTGGGTTCAACATTTCATTTGGTAACGTTACAGTTTTGATTTTTGATTTATTCTGCTTAATATTTGATGATCATGTTATTTTATATGAGCGTAAGCAATGCTTCTATCGCTTGTTTCTGTTTTTTTCGCTTGTTTTTGGATTCGCAGATTCTGTACTCTTTCAGAAGATGTGTAATAGCGCCCCCTACTGTATAACAGTAAAAACATGGATTGCCAGAAAATTCTGTCAATGGCAGGGAAAGAGTTAAAGGGCCCTATTTTAACGATCTAAGCACATGGTCTAAAGTGCATTTAGGGCGTGTCCGAATCTACTTTTGCTAGTTTAATGACCGGAAAAATGGTTGGCGCACCCAGTGCATGGTCTAAAAGGGTTGTCCTTATTCTCTTAATGAGTAATGGGTGTGTTTCGTGCAATGAACCAATCAGAGTCTCATCTCCCATTCCCTTTAAAAGCCAGTTGCGCTCGCGTCGTGGCAGATTTGCTATTTACATGGCGGAATTTGCAAGCGGAAAAACTGAACACTTCTCTAATGAGGAAACAGATTTGCTCATGCACAGGTTTAAAGCGCGCGAGCAGACCATCAACGGGACAAGGCGGATTCCACCAAAACATCTTTATCTTTATGCACACAATAATAATCTTTTACATTGTAATCCTTTTATTTTTAATATTTGGCATGTTTGTGTGCTGCTGTGTGTGTAATATGCGTTTTGCACCCTCATATATATTACTAACAAGCTCTTTAAATAACAAAAAAAAAAAAATTGCGGCATTGACTTTAGACCAGGTTTCAGTTGGTCAATGGCGCAGTCTATTTCAGTTGCCTCAAAATAGCAACACGCCAACAATGCGCCTTAGCACACCTCTTTTTCAGACCAGCACGCCCATGGGCGCACAAATGAATTTGCTATTTAAACAACATGGCGCAGGATGTGAAAATGATAACTGCATCGGGCTGAAACTAGCAAAAAACACTTGCGTCGCGCCTGGTGCCGCATTGCGCCGGGTGTATGATACGGCCCCAAGTATTATTGTCCCTTATATACAATCTTAAATTGTTATATTAAATTCAGTGCTACAATTTATAGTTTACACTAAAATTCTTTCTGCATGTTTTAATGAGCCCTAATATTTTACATGCCACGTTAAAAAAACACTGTCATGTTAAGAGTACATAATGTTAAAAATGGTTTAAAACACAAAACATTGCAAGAACTTGAAAATGTATAAAATACTGCTTTATCTACGATGTACCATCCAATATATTATTATTATATATTAGTGTTTTATACATTTTCAAGTTTTCACTACGTTAAAAGAACATCTTTGTAAATGTGCAGTTTTTTATGAAACTGTATTTTTATACATTAAACACAATTTTGTACAATTGTACAAATCAACGTTCCTAGAATGTTAAAATATTTGTTACATTAAGAAATTTGCACAACCAAAATGGAATGTTTAGACAATTCTTATAGAACCTAAATTCTATCCGCCCGTTGTTGACATGTTCCTCATTTGTATATTGCTTTAAATAGAAAGTTCTTCTAACTGCTAGGATGTAAATATGAATGTAAATTTGCCACCAGGAACTGTGTAATTCACTTACGAGGCTGTGTTGTATCTATCTGGTGCTCGTTGGTCATTGCTAATGTCTGGACTTGAGTAAAATAGTAGAACTACTGTAAATCTGGTGCCCAGACGCTCATTGGATCAGCTCCAGATGTGAAATATATCTGCTTTATGCTGGTTTGAGGGATTTAATCTGTGGATAAAGACAGAATCTGGATTATAATCCACCATTATCATACTGGAACAGGCAGACAGACTGGTTTCGACTGGAGAATTGTGCAGGTGGATTGACCGATACTGCTTTTACTTTGAATCGGACAGGCGGTTTTGGCTCAGTTCTGACTTTAGGAGTTGGTGAAACTCTCTTGAGCGCAGTGGATATGGGGGCCACTCCATCTTTCAGAGCAATGTGGACTAAAATGTTGTCGACTCAGAGGGTAAATGAATTATGCTAATGCCTTTTGTGCTGCATTACTACACCAAATATCATATTATGTCGCGTTTTAAAAGGAAACGAGTATATATAAATTTTTATTTACAATAAGGTCCCATTAGTTGGAATGCATTAACAAGGAACAATACATTTGTTACAGTATTTATTAATCTTTGTTAACATAAAAATACAACTGTTCATTGTTATTTCATATTAGTTCATGTCCATTAAATAATATTAATATTTTTTAATAACATATTAGTAAATGTTGATATTAACATTAAGCTTAAGAAATGCTTTAGCATTGTTTTTCATTGTTAACTAATGTTAACAAATGGAACCGTTACCAAATTTTATACAGTTTGTGATTGTATTTATTGTTTTATTCAGTGAAATTACTTGGGTTGTTGTTTAATGGTGATGTTTAACTGTATCTCTATCAATACTAAGTGTGATATCAACTAAACCTTAAAAATCAATTCTTTTTTTTCACTTTGACATGTATAACGTTTACTTTTTGTTGTACTTTTTCATGGATAAAGCACTTTTGTTGTAGTCTTCTTCATTTGTAAGTCACAAGTGTCTGCTAAATAAGTAACTGCACATGTAAATTGGATGATACAAACCCTAACTTTCACTTCAATGTTAAACCAACTGAGCCAAAAGTGCATACTTACTATTTTTAGATGAAAAATAACACATTATTTAGTCCCTCTATGAAGAAGTTTTCCATGTGGGGATGTCCCTATATAAGCTGATGTCAAGTTTTGATGTTTTCTTTTTAAAGATTGTCTCTCTTGAGAACTGCAAAACTTGCCCACATGAATGGCAACGTAATGCGTCTTAACTTCTGGGTGCATCTTCAAAGAAATAGTTTGTACATGCACTAGTTTCGACAGCAGGGTCAGTATTACATCATAACATAAAATCCTATCCTGTCTGTTTAGTAACCATGGTTATTCCACTTAGAAAATAGAACTTTTTCCAAATCTAGTCAATAATTAATATAGGAAGTTTCATCCAGTCACAGATCTTTAGACTTGCACTTGGAGCACCTCATAGACGTCTTTGCATTGCTGAAAATGTCAGACACCCAAGCATCCGTTTATTGCATAATACACCGTCTCACTGTTCAAAACCACAAGCCTATATAGGATCACACAGCAGATTTTCGATTTTCTTTCTTTAAACCTTCTGCTGCTGGGGTTCTGCTGCTCTTGTAGTGTTTCTTGTCTCTGCAGTGTGTGCTAAAGACTGGGTTGTGTAAGAGGAGGTGATCTGTGTTTAAATGAGGCTGGCTAATCGTATTAGGTCATTTGAACTACCCAGATGCTGACAGGGGACTTTGGCACTGTGTGTGTTTCTTAGCTGTATTCTTCCATTGCTAGTTTAATAGCCGTAATGGAATAGCTCACCAAAAATGAAAATTCAGTTATTAGGGGCTTTCGCACCGTGTAGTTTTAGAAACTCACTTATAGGAACTAGCCACTACGGCGGTCCCCCGAGAACTAAATTTTCCCCTTGGGCCATTTTCCTGGTTGCATTCGCACTGGAAGTAAGAACTCTGCAATAAGCCGGTGTCATGAGAAATCGAATCCCCCCCAGGAATCGGGTCTCCTTTAGGACCCAGGCGGTAATGCCTGATCAAAAGTTGTTATTGTAATGTCTTGACTAATTATAACCTATTTCACTATTGTGTATGATGTTTATTACATTAAGTGCACAAACAACATGCTTGAAATATAAAATGAATGCCTATGTATTGCATAATAAAACTGGAAACACAATCATGCCTTTTTTTTAATAAGGATAATGGTTGTTGCAACATACTATGTTCTGTAAAAGTAATTTAATATTAATTTGACACAATAATAGCAATGTGGTATAGTATATAATATTACTATTATACATTTTTAATAAATTAATTGTCATGCTAAGTACACACAAACATCATTAATTTGAAACATGTAATTGGGAACTATATTGGACGCATAAAACACCCTTATATTATATAAGCTAAGCTAGCAGGCTAATCAGGTAGATGCTATGCTAGTATGTAAGCTAACTAAAAAACAGTAAGAACGAGAAACGCTTGATTTCACAACCTATAGCTTCAGTTATATACTAGTATATGAACCATGTAAGACATTATTATGCATTTTAAACAACATAAATCATAACTTGATTTTGCACTAATTATAATCAGGCGCTAAAAATACTACCTATGAAAAGTCAGTTGAACCAGTGGAATCAATTGGGGTCCTAAAGGAGACCCGATTCCTGGGGGGGACTCGATTTCCCATGACACCGGCCGACAGTGACATCATTTAAGCACGGCATTGTCAACAACTGGAGGATGGAGGACTCTGTGACTTGTTGAGAAGTGCCTAGACTTTGGTGTCGGTCCATCTATCGCTGTTTTCCATGTTTGTGGAGTAAGTATATGTAAACTGTGTGTTTACACTGCTTTTTAAAAATGGCGGGTGTCGATGTTTCATATGGCATGCGTTTGGGCAGTCAACGTACACTTACGTCACTGGTGGTTCCTGTTGTGCTGGGTTAGACCCTACTCTGAAGTAGGAACTAAAATCTTTCCCAGTTCCTGCGGTACAGACACACCAAACGGTGTGTTCTTCCACCAATAGTTATAAGAACTATGAAAAGGTTCCCCCTGTGCGAAAGCCCCTATTGTTTTCTGACTTTCATGTCGTTCCAAATCCAAACCCAATTTTTTTCATAGGTATTTTTGAAGAATTTTAATGCAGTACAAAATTTTTAAAAAAGTACAACATTTTGGCTTGTTCCTTGCACGTATTACTTCAGAAACATGGAATATAGCACGCAAGTCATATGGACTACTTTAACTGGACATTTATAACACTTTTTTCTTTTGAATTCATTTTGGTTTGGTTTTTAACTGCTGTAATATGAAAAGAGCTGCGTAAAGATTTCTGAAAGATTTCTCCACAGATGAAAGAAATTCATATGGGTTTGGAACGACATGAGCAACGGACTAAATTTTCATTTTTTGGTGAACTACACCTTTAAATAATTGACCAAAAGTTTTAATGTGGAGTGCAGAAACCGAAATCATCACCCACATGTACATCCTGTGCGCACAAAACACACTCAAAGAGGTTTGAGCGCTCATCCTGTCTGCTGACTGGATGCATGTGAAAGGTTTGCACGAACAGCAATTAAACAGCAGTGTGTTCTTTCAGAAGGAGAAAGTTGAAATGTTCTTGTGAATCTTAAGCTCCTACAGACGGAGGGAGTGTGTGAGTGGAATTCTGGCTGACTTCTTCAGACTTCGCGATGGTTGAAGAGAAAATGGGGGGATGCTGGAGTCAAACGAAGGTGATTGAAGCGTCACTTCAGTACCCTTTTGGTGTTTTATTTAGTGTAGCTTCTGCCTAAGGTGCAACGCAGAGTTCTGATGATGTGATTTTATTGTGAAGTGAACGGGTTTTAAATGGTTCTTAGGTTCGGCAAAGCAATGTTTGGTTATCAAGACAAATTTTGGCTGTGTAGGATTCAAAGCAGCGTTTTGGTTTCTGGGCTTTCATTACATGGATTTTCTAAAGAATTAAATGAAGTTCTTTGTTCTTAAACAGGTGCTTTTATGACATCAGGCTGTAAAATAAGTTTTCATTCTAAATGGAACCTTTATTTTCCATAGTGATGCGATTTGAAAAGGATTCTTAAAAAAAGTTTAGAGGGACATTGGCAAGAACTTCCTGTTGTGTGGCAGTTTTTTTTTTTTGGTTTGTTTTTGCACAATCCAAATACATATGCTTCATACATTGTTAGTGTATTATATAGGATTTCTTTCTTAACGGATACTGATTTTGGATCAGTACTGTAGTTTTTGTGGAGCTTAATTTGCATAATGTTTAAATATTCTCTGAGCATGCTCTTAAACTGACCCTGACACATCTCAAGATATATGATCTGTGTTAGCTGAGGTGTAAAAATGGAATGCGTCTGAATGTAGAACTTATTTTTGTGGTGTGTTTGTGTGTTGCACAGAGGTTTTACCGGAAATCTTCTGCAAAGAAAAGGTTAAAACCTAACACCTCATCATATACCTTCGTAATATTCACCTATTGATGACCATAACATATAAGGATATTAATAAAACTTTCAGCCCTATTAACTTCAACAATACAAATGTAATGTGTGCAACTACCTCTGAATGTAGTTTGAGTGGTTAGATAACATTTTTTTTCATATCCTGGAAACATAAAAGCACCTTCCAGATTTCATTTTTTCAATATAACTTGGAACGTTCAGTCTATAAATCTGGTTTCTTGTGTGGTTGTGTTAGGTAACCATCAGAAACATTCAAAACATGATGCAGTAGATGAAAACTTTATTTCTTAGATCTGATACAGTTTGCACTTGGTACTTAAGAAATATCACTCCAGCACATCAAGTGAAAATACAAAAATGCAGAACATTATATTCGCTCATAACAAAGTTCACTATTTTTGACACAGTACTTTAACTAGGCTTGCTGCAGTAGTGTTAACTGTGTTACACGGTGTTCGGGCGTACATCGATTCCATTACTTGCCCACCACAGCACCGCCCCCACTGTCGTCTTGCTTTTTTATAGAAATAAACATCATTTACTTCAGTTGGACAATGGACTGAACAAATATAAACTGAAAGTGTCTACTCTATTTACAGCTCGAGCTGCAGAGTCTCAGCACAGTACAGCAGGAGTCAGATTTCACTGATCAGGTGACGCGAGTAAGGCGAGATGACTGACAGTACGATGGCGGAAGATTAGGTCATTGACAATTATCTTATCTTAAAATATGCATTCAGAACCGCCACTCCCTATACAAAGAGTGTGCGTGATCACGAATTTGAGTGAAAAGCGAATTCCCCAAAATCCCCAAAAACGATAATACCGGTGTTTTCGCAAGTTTATTTACCAATGTGAAAATTTCTTCACTTAGCAGTCACACTACTTCCATTCATACGCATACCATAGCTAGAGACCGGAAATGCAAGCTCATGTGAAGTTTCGCATTTTGGCGCATTCCAAAGTTCAAGTTTGGTGAACTCTGACCTGCGAATTTGAAGATGTGTGACCAATAGAAGATCGATAAGCCGTGGCTTAACCTTTTTTTTTGCCGTAGAGTGGAGTAGATTGTTTATTTTTACTTTTTGGATTTATTATTATTTGTTATATGTTGTATATAATTCACACATTTGCATGCTCAAAGTCTAGTGTGACCACAGCATAAGGATGGGCTCTTCCTGTTGACCTCAGTAGAATGACGCCTTTGCATGACCCCGTGCAGTGGCTGCTGTTGGTGAACCTTATTTGGTGTGGTACATTTTTTGATTTCAACATCTGATTCGGGGTGTTGAAACATGCTATTGTCCCAATTTTAACACATTTCTCTCTCTCTCTCTTCCTCTCAGGATCAGTTTGATAACCTGGAAAAGCACACACAGTGGGGAATCGACTTTGTGGAAAAATACACCAAATTTGTGAAGGAAAGGACCGAGATCGAGCTTAACTATGCAAGACAGATCAGGTGAGTACTACATCAAACTCTCTGATTAATACAGCCGCACTAAATTATACCTAAAGACATATGTTTAAAAAGAAGTACACGGGCATGAGACTAAAAAGATTTATCATGGAATGAGTCATTTTTATTTGCAGAATAAATTAATCAATTCTTAAAACTGCAGAATTGGTAAGAATTAGTACAACATAGTCAAAACAAACATGAATAGGACATTTCGGTAGCATTAAGGCAGGAACACACCAAGCCGACGCCAACGAAAGCAGACTGTGGGGTTGGCTCACGTCGGCAGCGTCTGGGTCCAGAGTTGCCCTGACACACGAAACCGACGCTTGACATCCGACGGCCAAGTAGCACATCCGTTCTGCTCCTGCGTAATGCCTTTCCGTACCAGCAGATGGGAGTAGCTGAACAGCTGAATGATCAGATGGCCTGACTGACCGACGAGCTCCAACGCTGATTCAACATGTCGAACGGGCCGAAAAAAAGCAGACAAGGACCAACTTCAGCCGACAGTGCAGAACACACTGAGAAAACTTAGTCGGCCGATGAACAAAAACTGCCCGACGGCTGACCGTCGGCTTGGTGTGTTCCTGCCTTTAGTTCACAGTGCATTAAATAATGGTAAAATGTATTATTAAATGCTGTAGACATTGTTCATTGTTTGATCATGTTAACAAATGAAGCCTTATTATAAAGTGCTACCAATGTTTCTATCATGCAGATGTAACAAAACATATGGCATGGTGCACCTTTAAACAACATTATAAATGTTATATGCTTACATGTGTATTTATTTAGCTTTCTAGTGAATATATGTATGTTTCCTGCTGTAAAAGACCGATTAAGCCATTTTAAGCTGGTTTGCTGGTTTAATCTGGACTCTCAGCCTTTCCAAGCTGGTGAAAACCCATTTAAAACCAGTTAACAGATGAGTCTGATCAGGCTCAGATACCTGTTTAAGCTGTTTTTCAACATAGGTAATTAGGTGGAATACTTTTTTGGGGATTGACAGGTCAGAGGTCAAGTCTTAACTCACCTAGGGCATTAGGATCACCATCAGATCTTAGGGTTCGGCTACCACCAAAATCCCACTTTAACCCCTGCAAAGCATCTGTCGTGTCTGTATAAATGAAGACAGGTGCAGCTGCTTGTACTTTATAGTGTATTCATGTGAAAATAAAGGCCAGACAACTAAACACACAAACACACAAACACACACACACTAATTACCAATATGATCTTGCTGCTGACAGCTCAAGGATACAGGAAGGAAGGGCAACATTTGTATTTTTTCTCTCTCTCGCTCTCTCTCTCTGTGTGTGTGTGTGTGTTTAAGTTTGGGAAGAAAATGCAGGTTACCGTGGTAACAAGGTGCCAGCATGGTTTTCCTCGTTGGTGACCTACATTTGCACGGGCCAATCACGCGTTGTGACCCCGCCCCCATTCCAGTGATAGGATTTAAAGCTCATAGACACTAGACACACATCCACACACACTGACTGTACATCAACCCCCTCCAGATAACAGTGGGAAACCCCTTTAATTCCCAGACTCAGCGGGGGGCTCAGCCATCTAACACACACACGCACACACCAGTCTGTTACTAGATGTGATGAACTAACCTCAAATACACTGCGTGATAGAATTGCATTTTGTGGTCACATTCAAATGATTTGAACAAATGAATATGTTTAATCATAAACAAAAAAGTACTGTGACAGTGTCTTCATTCTTATATATACTGTACCACATTATTGTTTGAGTATCTTATTTGTAAAGCAAGGTCTTTAAATTGGGCTGTGATGGCATTTCTGTTATGGTTGTGCTAAAAAAAAGATTATTTTGCCTTTTTTCCACCCCATGATATATATTTTGTGTATATGCATGCATACGCACTTATAGGTTTTGACTAACATTCATGGATGTATATGCACATGCACACACGCGCACACGCGCACAGACACACACGAGCAATAACATCTAATTTCGCTAACATCTCTTTACATCTTACATTAATTACATAATTATACTAATTATGTTATGTATTATGTAATATTATGTAATAACTAATAATGATTTCGCTGTACTGCTCTAATTTTGCTGTACTTTGTATAGTGACAATAAAGAATCTTGAATCTTGAATCAAACACAGACACTGAATTCCCAGATATCCCACTCCAGACAGGGACTTGCATGTATGGAGAGATAATTTGCCAAGCTAATAGTCAATATTGTGTGTATGTGTGCAGGACAGGAACAGAGTAATTTTTACTCCAGGAAAGGAAATTGCAGTGTTGCTGTAGCAGAAGCAGTCACATAATGTTGTGCAGTAGAAATACACAATTGATAGAAAAACACATGAATATGTGATAGATGGATGGATGGATGGATGGATGGACGGAAGGATGGATGGATGGATGATAGATAGATAGATAGATGGATGGATGGATGGATGATAGATAGACAGATAGATGGATAGATGGATGGATGGTTAGTTAGTTAGTTACTCCATGTACTCCATGTAGTGTGACAGTTGTGTATGTGTACTACACATTTCGACAAGTGTAGTATGTTACCCGTGTGTGTTACGTGTGTAGAGAATACTGTGCAGTAACAGAAGTATGTTAGTGTGCTGTAGAATATGTGCAGAAGACAGTGACAGGAGGACTGAGAGGTGTCTCGCTGCAGGCGTGTGTGTGAGTGTGTGTTTATTTAAGTGTGTGTGTATTTTACCCTTCGGCAAGATGCAGTATGAACACACACAAACGCACATGCAAACACACTCTCTCACACACACCTTCCCCGAGGCACTGATGACGAACAGACACTCTGTTTTTATACATGGTGATAATAGAATACAAAGAGAAAACAGCTACGGTGACGAGAAAGACTACAAAGAAAGATGGCATTTGTGTCACAGTTTCCACACAGGCATTGAGCCTCACATTAATTTTAAATAAAAGGGCAAAGACAAAAAGCTCTGAAGTTCATATTTGAATTTGTTGATTGGCTCTTAGTACTAATATAGTGTTTTTGATTGGTCACTTTTCTTATTTGAGCTTTCTGATTGGACTATAAACATTTCAAACATGTTTCAGCATTGTTTGTCTATTAAAATGACTGTTTGAAATACTAGCACACTGTTTACTGCATACTGCAAAGTATACACTGAATATTTATTTTTATAGTATGTGAAACTGTATATATGGTATTTATTTCAAACAGTAGTATAATTTTGGAATGTATAATTTTTAATGAATTCATATTTATTATTTCCTTTTATTACAGATTTGCGTAACTTGTGGCAGTGGCATTATTTATGGTTCATTTGTTTATTTAATGGGAAAAAAGTCAGGATTATCACATTGCATTCTGGGATATGGTAGTGCACACAGCATGCTCTGGATGTGTACTGCTCATTTTAAAAATATATAGTATATCACTATAGTATATAAATATAATATTCCTGAATGTAGTGAACCTCACAGAAGTATGTTAGTATTGCAAACACATGCAGTGACATTACTTCTTCTTTAATTTTGCGCAGGAATCTGTCCAAGAAATACCAGCCTAAGAAGAAAGAGGAAGACGAGAATAAGTAAGTTTAATTTTTCCCATTTGTTTCATGATTGATATTAGATTTGTTTGGTATAAATCCAGATACATCACATATTCCAGATGTCTGAATCAACATTTTACAAGTCAAGATAGATTCATGACTTCTTACATTGATGATGTCCCTTCCTGTGTTAGGTACACATGGTGCCGCGCATTTCATTCGACGCTAAACGAGCTGAACGATTACGCCGGCCAGCATGAGGTCATCGCGGAGAATATGACGTCACAGATCATCGCCGACCTCACGCGATACACACAGGAGATCAAAACAGAGAGGAAATCGGTGAGTGAAGGATCGCTCGGTGAAAGTTACAGCTGTGAAATGTGCAGTTTGGTTCAAATCCTGTCTTCTATCCCAGTTTAATAAACAGAGACAACAGGTCAGTCATTGGTAGGATGACTTTATGAAGGATGTGAATAATGTGGCGTCTTTAAATACATATA
This sequence comes from Hypophthalmichthys nobilis, assembly GCA_037950665.1. Taxonomy (NCBI): domain Eukaryota; kingdom Metazoa; phylum Chordata; class Actinopteri; order Cypriniformes; family Xenocyprididae; genus Hypophthalmichthys; species Hypophthalmichthys nobilis. The sequence goes on from CM075490.1 coordinate 4,575,137, forward strand.
AACACTCAGAATGTTAATCCATTTCTCATGATATCCCACTTTTTCATCCAGCTTGCCTGCAAGTTCTTTTTTAAGGTTGTTAGTTTTTCTTGCTGATTAAGTGAATAATCAATAAGCTATTTATTTTAAAAGTAAATTGTGTTAAAGATAAAATTATATTTTGATTCAAGCAAAACCCTTAATCTTTTAATCACTCAACAAAAAAAAATATACACACACACACACACACACATATATATATATATACTTGATATTCTAGTATGACTTGATGATCGAAGAAATATACTCAAATAATTTTTATATATATATATATAAACATACACACGCACAAACATATGTATATCAAATTTATATATACCATATATAACATATTTTTTTTATAATTTTATAAAACAAAACAACATTTTTTATTGTTATATATATATATATATATATATATATTATCTTTATAAATATATAATTATATAAATAAAATGTGTAAAAAAATAAAAATATTTATACATATATATATATATATATATTTATATAATATGCATATATTTATATATATAATCGCGATTAATCACATCTAACAAAAGTTTTATATACTATTATATTTTTTATATATTATATATAATATATATATAAAAAAAACACACACACATATTATATAAACACAAACACAAACCTTTATATATTTACATTGTTAATACATTTTTATATTACTATTACATTAGTATAATTATAATATTGATAATATCATTTAGGACTTTAAAACAATATGTTGCCCTCTATTTTTATGAGTTCATAAGTTCATCAGGACAGTTTTCTCTTGTAAAAGATCATATTTGTCAGAATTATCTCGCACGTCTCTCTCTGTCTCTCTCACTTCCATAAATAGAGATGCTGTTGTGTGTTTAGACTGAAAGTGTCTGGGTTGTGTATATGAATTACACTCATTTGTGTGTCTGTGTGTGTTTTCATCATTCCACACACACACACACAGATGAGAAACTTGTGGTGGTCGACTCTATGATTTATGTGTCCAGACAGAGCTGAACTAATGACATGAGCTTTGTCAGAACACAACGTTCATCTTTCATTTATCAAATAAGATGAAGGCATTTAGGTATCAACCTGAAGAACGCAGATTTCCCAGCATTCAGCACTCTCTCACACACTGTGCAGGGCTCCATGGTGTCTGTCTGGCCGTTTTCCCAGAATGCTGCTTCTCTCCTGTTTTATAAACCTCTTCTTTCACTCTCTTTAATTGTCTGCCGGTTTATCTATCTTTTTCGTCTACCTCTTTTCGTCGGTTCATTCTATTTATTTGAGACACTTGTGCCATTTTTGGATGCGTTTGTGCATTCAGATATATACGTATATATGTGTGAACCTAAAGTTTATTTTGTAGTTTATGCATTTTGCAATGGAGAATTAATTAAAAACAGTCTTGCTCAGTTTTTTCACGCTTTTAATCCAGACAGCATATGGTCTGGTACTGTAAATCTCTATTAAACTCATTGTTGAAGAAGCTTTACACTCACTGGGCCTGTAACCGTGTGTGTTTGAGACATGCTCCATCTGTAGGCGGTGCGCAGTAGTTCAGGTTATTATTTTGGGATGTGATAAATCCAGAACCTGACAGGTGCTGCTTCAGTTCCTCAGACTGATTCAGATGAAATGACTAAATGAACTAGAGAACGGAAACAAAATTTCTTCATTTTATGACAAAGGCCAGACTGGTTTCGCATTGTCAGACTTTGACTAACAGCGTATAGTTGTATTCAGGCCAGGAACTGACATGCAAATCGACCAACCGAGTTTTGTTTTGTTTTTATTTGTCATTTATGAGCAGGTTTATCTGAATTGATACCTGGAAGTTGCAGTGAATTTAGCCAGTGCTCTCAGTTCTTATTCTAAAATTTTATTTTATTTTATTTTATTTTATTCATTTATTTCATTTCATTTCATTATTTCATTTTATTTTTTTATTTTTATTATTTTATTTTTATGTTTTTAATTTAATTGTTTTGTTCATTTTCATGTTTTTATTGTTTTATGTTATTTAAATTATTTATCAAATTTTTAATTTTATTGTTTTTAATTTTATTTGTTATTTTATTTTTTATTTTTATATTTTATCTTATTCATAATAGAAGAGCTGTAATATCAGTACAGTTGCTATTGTTCGAGATAGACCAGTTGCTTTCTGTTTTTGATCCATGGGAAACAAGTCTGTCTTTATCTCCTGTGTGTGTGTGTGTATAAATGATTCAAATCCTCTCTGAAGCAGCACAGTATTGTTCAATCTTGTCTCTTTCATCTGTTCATCAGGTCATATTTCTCTCTGTTATTTATTTTCTTGTTCCTTCTAACAGTGAAGCTTCATGCTGTATTGAAACAGCTGGAGGTCAACTTCCTCTTTGAGAACAGGTTGACTTCCTATGATTGGACGAAATGGTATAGACTGATTCCAGATCAGCTGTGAATTTAGGTTTCAGTTTGTAAGTTTATTCTAAAGGGCTGCAGCAACCAGAAGAATGAGACGGTTGTTGAACCCTTTCCAGTTGCATTTTGTGTGTGTGTGTATTGTTTATCTGTTTTTAGAAAACTGAGAGAGTCAGTACAGGTCAAGCACAGGAAGAAATGCTAAGAAATAGTAAAAAGAGAAGTATACCTTCTTGTGTATGTGTGTTTGTGAAAGCGCATTCTAAAGTCTTGATCGCTATGCTAGACACAACTGGACTCCTTCAGCATTGACTGATTGTGTGCTTTTCTACCCATAATGCTCTCTATAGGGTTTTATTCGCACGCTGCATGCCTGCATTCCTTATTCAGCCAAGATTCTCAGCGATGAATACTGATCTCATTCACACTCTTTCATTCATTCACTTGTTTTCTCACTGTCCGGTCTGAACGTCTCACTGATTCCAGTTCAGTCTCCACAGACAAACAGCAGGTTTTTACAGCGTAGTTCATGATACACAGATCCAGACATCTTCCTAAAGATTTTTGGTCCTCGGTTTCTGATGGGCATCTTTACTCGGGACTTATTGGATTCAGAAATATGAGTGTTTTCATTTACATAATTTCAGGAGTATTCTAAATTAAATTTATACATTTATATTTAAAATGTAAAATATTTATAATATTTATTTATTAAAAAATATAATTAACTTATCTAAAATATCAACATATAATTTATATTAATAAATTATATATATATATATATAATTAAGTAATAAAAATATTTGTTCATGAATATTCTAAATAAAATATATTTATATTTACAATGTTAAATATTTATAAAATTAAATTAATTAATTTAAAATTTAAGTATATATTGATAAATAAATTTTTAAACATATATTTCCAATGTTTAAATGCAATTTAATCTAATAAAAATGATGTCAGGAATATTCTATATATTTTCTCAAACAAACAGATCAGTGTTTTGAAGATGTCACAGAACCACAAAATTGAATCTTCAGGAAGTCAGACACCACATGATTTGTAGTTGACTCAGCACATTTAGAAAACTGGAAAGTATTTTACATTTGTCATATTCAAATACAGTAAAATATTGAACAAAAATATTTTATAGTCCAAAGGTAAAGTACAGTGAAGTGTGTTTGTCCTGTGCGATTACACTGATATTAATGGTCTGCTGATTTTTTTCATGCCGTCTGACTCATGCTGGTAAACAGGATATTGAGTCTAATCTGTGTCATTACGACCGATCTGACCATCTGATATTCAATGCAGGTGTCCGTGTGTACAACAAACAAGATTAGACTAGACTATAAGTTATTAAAATCATTAATTTTACAGAAATGACTGAAGATTGTTCTCTTTTGTAGTTAAAATTAATAATAAATATAATTTTATTAATGTCATGTTACATTCATTAAAGGGTTAGTTCACGCAAAAATGAAAATTTCTGTCATTATTTACTCACCCTCGTGTCGTTCCACACCTGTAAGACCCTCGTTCATCTTCAGAACACAAATTAAGATATTTTTGATAAAATCCAATTGCGCAGTGAGGCCTCCATTGCCAGCAAGATAATTACCACTTTCAATGCCCAGAAAGCTACTAAAGACATATTTAAAACAGTTCATGTGACTACAGTGGTTCAACCTTAATGTTATGAAGCATCGAGAATACTGTTTGTGTGCCAAAAAAAACAAACAAATAACGACTTTATTCAACAATATCTAGTGATGGGCGATTTCAAAACACTGCTTCATGAAGCTTTGAAGCTTTACGAATCTTTTGTTTCGAATCAGTGGTTCAGAGCATGTATCAAACTGCCGAAATCACGTGATTTCAGTAAACGAGGCTTCGTTATGTCATACATGTTTCGAAATTTCAATGGTTCAACACTAGGGGGTGTGACTTTGGCAGTTTGATACACGCTCCGAACCACTGATTCGAAACAAATGATTCGTAAAGCTTCAAAGCCAGACGGGATTTAAACTCTCAGCTGAAGACCCAAGTTTGGTTTGAAGACAAAAATGTACCAAGCACCATGTTCTCTCACCATTCCTGATTTCTAACATGCACTCACAGCGTGAGATGTGATCTTGTTGCTGTCAGAGCAGAAACGAAAGCTGCTGCTCTCCATATATTTTTCCATAGTCTTCTTTCACGTTCATATACAAATTGTGTGCACTGTAAACCCGAATAAGTTGGCAAAACTCCAAAAATTTGTGGTAATCGGTTACATCAAAAGTTTAATTGAGCAGAACTGACTTGAAATATTTGAGTAAGCTAATTCATACATTTAACTTAAAATATCATGTAATCTCAACTTAAATATTTTAGTAATGGAAACTTGGCTGGCTTTAACTAGCTAATTCAGTGAATTTTAACTGGCTAATTGGTTTTGATAACAATGTTTTGATAGCATTAGCATAGCAATAGCTGAATGAGTATGGCAACATTTAACATAGCCTATATCTGTTCTCAAACCAAGCTCATGATCCACTGGTCACCATGATAGTAACCTCCCAAAACCCCCAAATAACAGAAAGTCTTCTAAATTAGCATATTAAAACATTAAACACTGTTAATCTCCCACTTAACATTAATCCTGCACAAAAAAACATTATATAACATTTAATTTTAGCATTTACTCTCCCTATCGAGTTTCATGGTAAAGCATGCTGGGAAATAGAAATCCCAGCCCAGTTTCAGTTCAATTTAAGTTTGTCTGAATTGAAAGAAACAAGTTCATAAAACTCAAAAAAATGAAACAATTCAGATTACATAAAATGTGTCAGTTTTGTGAACTCAAAAGAAAAAGAAAGTTCTAAATACTCATTAAAGTTAATTTGTTTGAACTAATTTGTTTAATTTAAGTTTACCCTACTCAACCCAATTAATTATTTTGAGCGTTAGGGTTTACAGTGTGAACTTAATTTGTCCATTAGTTCTGAAGAAGCCCATAAATTTACCCTGAAAAGCCCATAAATTTACCCTCCCCTCAAAGAAATCAGGACAGAAATGGTTGAAAGAGACGGATTAAAACACCAGGTGTAAATAGAAATGTCTCCCTCATCTACTTGTGATCCGATCGACCAAAACACATCTTAATACCAGGTGGAAACAGACTAGCCCATATAAATAGTATTGTTAATAATAATTTCAGATCAGACTTTTACTCAAGTGGTATTGGAATTGATGACTTTGTAACTTGAGTCATTTTCGCTGTAAGGTATCTGTACTTTTACTTAAGTATGGTTTTCAGGTACACTACTGGATGCAAAACATAACATGTTAATGATTTGGTATGTGGCATGACTATATAAATTCGTCTTCTTTAAGCTGTCGCACGTTATTAAACTGATGAATGTTGGCTCATACGGGTGTCTTCAGCTGATCTCAGACCTGCATGAGAAGCAGGTCTTTATCTGTGTGGCACACTAAGCTCTTTGTGTGAGAGATATTTGAGTGTTGGCCAAAGCGAACACTTTCTCTGGAGTGCTGAGGCCAAGAGGAGCCGCTGAGAGAAACACACAGACGGCCTCGAGTGTGACGACACGCGCAGGATACACACAGAACACGGCAATATGGCTTCCTGGCAACTCACACATGCATGCAAACACATAAACGCCTTCCATACACACAGATGATCCTGTTTATATTCTTCAATTATTCTTATTTTAATTAATTATTAGTAATGAGATGAAATGGAGAGCAAGTGGAGATTTGTGACCGAGTCTCCTGCTTCTGTGATTTTTTTTTTTTTCCCTGAGAAAAAAGACTGTCATAATCTTTCAACAATGTCTCAAACACTTATTGAACAGTGTTATTTTAGTATTGTTTGTTATATTTGTTATATTGTTATTTTTGCTGTTAAACTCTTAATAAATTTTGCTAAACAATTCATACATTTTCTACATCTTTCTCTCTCACAGCATTTCCATGATGGACGGAAGGCACAGCAACAGATTGAAGCCAGTTGGAAACAGCTGGAGTCGGTGAGTTTAACCAAAATCAATAATCAATCAATATTCCAGACTTATAATAAATAATGATAATACCATGGTACTTTGATTTATACAGTGGTCTCCAAAAGTCTGGGAGCACTAATGAAAAGCATGATGTAATACAAATTATTAAAATAAATTAAAGCATTAAAAAAAAAAAAAAAATATATATATATATATATATATATATATTTTTTTTAATTAAAAATTATTTTAAAATTACAATATTATAATGTAGTATTTTATTTTAATTAAACTTTTCAACACTACTTTATTCAAGCATTATTTAACACAACATTTTAATACAAAGTACATTGTTAAAATATTAAAATTAAGCTAAATAATACATTTTAAAATTAAAATATTATAATATTAATATTGTATTTTTTTGTAATTTTTACATTTAAACTTGCATTATTCAATACAACAATTAAAATAAAATAAAAATATTAAAATAGAATTAAATAAATTAATTATATTATTAATATTGTATTTATTTTGTATTTTTTTAAATTAATTAATCTTGCATTTTTAATACATTTTAATACGAATTAAATTATTATTATATTTAAATTACTTCATTTTAAAATTAAAATATTATAATATTAATATTGCATTTATTTGTGTAATTGTTTTAATGTAATTAAACCGAACTGAATGGTTTCCATATTCACATATCATGCTGTACTTCAAAGTATTTCAGTGAATACCATGGTATTACCATAGTAAATGTCCAAAAAGGATAACCATGGTAATTGTTTGTTAGTTTGTTAGTGAAGTGTTAGTGTTAGTTTGTTAGTGAAGTGATCTGAAATTGGGTGTCAGTCCACTAGATACTGTTTGTGCGCGTGTGTGTGTGTGTGAGTTTGTGTCAGAGTGATCAGAGAGACGTCACACACACTGCACCAGACAGGATATATCACGACATTCCTCTGTACGCCCACTGTCTGCAGAGTGTGTGGCGTTTGAGATGGATTGTGTCGTTGTTAGCAGTCTTCTGGCTGTGTTTGTTGATTCAGTGTGTGTGAGAGAGAAGAGAGCACTGCCTGTGTGTGTCAGTGTGTAAGAATGATGTCATTGTGTGTGTTTGCGTGATCGGGTGATTCAATGGTCAGTGTGGACACAAATGTTGATTGTCCCTTCAAATAAATGAGTGCAAAAGAGAGATGAAGGATAAACAATGTGATATTGGATGATCGTTTATTGTACGGCAGAACTTCACACATCTGTTTTGTGGTGGGTTATGTGTGGGAGTGTGCTAATTAAAATGTTAATGTTCTGCATCAGAACATCTGTAATTATATTCATCTAGATCTATGCATGTTTTAACACGTGTGTGTGTGTGTGTGTGTGTGTGTGTCCAGTGTAAGCGAAAGTTTGAGCGTGATTGTAAAGAAGCTGATCGAGCCCAGCAGTACTTCGAGAAGATGGACGCAGACATCAACGTGACGAAAGCAGACGTGGAGAAGGTAAAAAAAAAAAAAGATCAAATTTGTAGTGATCTACAATACCCAAAATCCTGAAAAGAAATCCACCAATCAGTGAAGTCATTATTTCCATGAATACTGGAATCGTGACATTACAGTTCAGCAGTTGAGAATCTATCTATCTATCTATCTATCTATCTATCTATCTATCTATCTATCTATCTGTCTGTCTGTCTGTCTATCTACCTGTCTATGTAACTTTATCTGTCTGTCTATCTATCTATCTATCTTTCTATCTGTCTGTATGTCTGTCTGTTTGTCTATCTACCTGTCTATGTAACTTTATCTATCTATCTATCTATCTATCTATCTGTCTGTCTGTCTGTTTGTCTATCTACCTGTCTATGTAACTTTATCTGTCTGTCTATCTATCTGTCTATCTATCTGTCTGTCTGTCTGTCTATCTACCTGTCTATGTAACTTTATCTGTCTGTCTATCTGTGTCTGTCTATCTACCTGTCTATGTAACTTTATCTATCTATCTATCTATCTATCTGTCTGTCTGTCTGTCTATCTACCTGTCTATGTAACTTTATCTATCTATCTATCTGTCTGTCTGTCTTTCTGTCTGTCTACCTATTTATCTGTCTGTCTGTCTGACTATCTATCTATCTGTCTGTCTATCTATCTATCTATCTATCTATCTATCTATCTATCATCTATCCATCCATCCCTGTCTGTCTGTCTGTCTGTCTGACTATCTATCTGTCTGTCTACCTATTGTCTATCTATCTATCTCTGTCTGTCTATCTACCTGTGTATGTAACTTTATCTATCTATCTATCTATCTATCTGTCTGTCTGTCTACCTGTCTATGTAACTTTATCTGTCTGTCTATCTATCTATCTATCTATCTATCTATCTGTCTGTCTGTCTGTCTGTCTATCTATCTGTCTGTCTGTCTGTCTGTCTATCTATCTGTCTGTCTGTCTGTCTGTCTATCTATCTATCTATCTGTCTGTCTGTCTGTCTGTCTGTCTATCTATCTATCTGTCTGTCTGTCTGTCTATCTGTCATTCTATCGATTTAGATAAACAGATAGATAGATAGATAGATAGATGGATTTGTAATTCATCTGAACATGATCTCATTAGTGTCATCACCTCACTTTGTGTTATTTTTTAGTTTAAGTTTTGGTTTATATAAAATTAAAAAGTGATTCATCTTCAATGATTCACATGTGTCTGTTTTTCCCTTCATTTCATCTTAACACATCCCTCACTCTCACACTGCTGCCGTGGTGCTGTGTGGAAACTTGACCGTGTGTGTGTGTGGGACTGTGGAGTCTCACAGGAAAGGCAACATCGCCTACGTTTTCGAAGAGCCTTTCACATTTTTAATCTTTCTTTGTTCTACACAAGCTATCACACAGACATCTGCCGAGCACACGCTCTGGAACAAAGAGAAATTTCCAAAGTATTCAGATGTGGAAAAGAGCGCTTGCTTCCAGGAGTCCCGAATCTAGAGTGTTTTTGTCATTAACGGTCAGATACTGAGAAAGTTGGGATCTTTTAGGTAGCACGTGTGAGTGTCCAAAAAGTCAATGCACGTCAAAGTCAAACTTGCAAATCAACTCTGTTGAAGAGGACCTATTATGCTTTTTTACATTTTCAACTTTCTCTAGTCTTTAATATTGATGTTTGAGCATGAGAAATGTCACAAAGCACAAAGTCACTCTAAAAAGGGAGTTATTCTCTATATCAGTGTCACTGTTTCTGAACTCCCCGAAACGCCTCCATTGTAGTCTTGAGTTTTCTTCCAGGAATGAATCACAATATTCCTCATTTAAATAATTCCCAGCCAAGGCAAGCCCTGGTTGAGTTAGTTAGTCGTGTGTTGAAACTCACGGTTATGGTAAGGGGTGTGACAATTCCCAAACACGCTCAAAGCGGCTGACCAATCACAACACACTGATCCAGTCAACCAATCAGAGGACATTGTGCTTTTCAGAAGGAGGGGCTTCATAGAGACCGGAACTAAACAGAGCGTTACTGACAGACTGTGAATAGAGGTGCTGCAACAATATAAAGGTGTTTTTTTTTTTTAATTCAAGCATAAAAAAACCTATTCTAGTCGACCTCAAAAACAAAATCAAGAGTTTGTAAAAGAGCATAATAGATCCTCTTTAATGGAGACGAGTGAAGGAACAACAGCTGTATTGGGCCAAGTAGTGAGTGGCTGCATTTAGCATAGCACATTACCTAGTATGGTATCATGCCTTTTCTGCAATTTACTGTATACAGTATTTGAACTGTGCATGAATTGATTACCTAGATAAGCTGCCATACATATAACCAGAGTACTGCATCCCACAATGCAATGCGCCTCAACTTCATCTTCCATTTACACTGAGACTAAACCGGAAGATATATCAACCACAGTTTTTATCTCTTTCATGGCTCATTTATTGATTTTTTTCAAGTTCATACTGCCAAAAGTTAAGATATTTTTACACAATATTGATTTCAAAATGAATTCTGAATTCTAAATGCTGTCATTATGTTTGTGTGTTCAAAGGTTGTGAGGTTTTGATGCATCTTGTTTGACTTTGATGTGTTGTTGAGCGGTTTGTTTTTTAGATATGTCGCTGTCATGTTACGGTGTAGATTTAAGAACTAACCCATTAGTAGTCTAAGCTAACTAATGTGTATGTTTGTGTGTTTTTTTATATCATGCCTTAAAGCGATGTTATCATAAGGTAGGTGCACCGTAGCAGGTCTGTGTGTGTGCGCGTTTGTGTCTGTGTGTCGGGACACTGTTGCTTCCTGTCCAGCCATGGCCACGCCCACACGACACACCTGCTGAACGGCCACCCAATCACAAGCTTGATTAAAGTTTGTCTGCGCTGCAACCCCTCCAGTCACATCGCTCCAGGCATGAATATTTAAATATGTAAATCTCAAAGCTTTCTGTTCTGCTGACCCATATATAAATGTCAGCTCTCCATTTTACGGTTTATTAAGATGTTTGTGTGTGTTTAGGAATCATTGATATCTGGTGGTCTTGCAATGTGTCCACATGAGTTTTATATAATATAATATCACATAGTATAATTAAAAACGAATTTTATATTTGTAATATAATTAATTTTAATAAATATTATTTATTTTATATGTATTCATATGTGTTATATTTTTATATAATAGATTATTATATATAATTAATATTTAATAAATACATATTTATTTATGTATTTATTTTATTTGATTATTTAAATAAAAATAAACTGTCATATCACTCAGTGCTTGTGCATTGCAATATTTTTCTTAAACATAAAAATATTTAAATGTAAGAATATTGCATTCAAATATTTATATAATATTTATTTTTTATAGTTTAATAATATAATTAATAATAATGTAAATAATAATATATAAAAAAGGAAAAAACAATGTAATATAAATGATAATATATTATACTATATTTTATATATTTGTACATTTTATATTATATATTATAAATATAATGTAAATATTTCGATGCAGTATTCTTATATTTGAATATTCTTATATTTAAGAAATAATAATAATAGAAGTGCACAAGCACTGAGTAATATGTAACAGTTCATTTTTTTTAAAAAAAATAGATTTATTTTAATAAATAAATAATGAGGGCTAATGTAATTTTAGGGGGTATTTTCTAAACTTCCCTTCTGCTCATGCACACGTCTGCTGCTGCTGAGCTGGTGGTTGAGTTTGAGTTTCCATGGCAACAGTGAACCTCAGGTTAACCAGTGTGATTTCCTAGAATCGTATCAGGATGTGGTTATCATGACAGTGCTTTCTCTGTATCGTTCTCTCACTTAAATGATGTGCACTAAAATGCATTTGTATTCTTTAGAGTTGCATTTTTTTTCGGCAGACAATTTTTCTTTTCAACCCACAAGAGCTCTTGAGCATTGGGTGTTTATATAGTGTAGTTTTTATTTTAGCTGTTCACTTTTGCGTCATAGCTGCCTTTTGGCACATAAGTTATAAATACATCTATAAGTGAATGAGGCTGAAGGTGTTTATACTCTGATGTGCGAGTCGTGTGGGAGTGAGGAGGCCTTTTTTATGCTTATTTTGAGGTAGCTTTTTTTTTTTTTGTCTGTGAGTTTATGGGTAAGTCATTGAGACTGAGTATGCCACATCCTCTAGTCACAGTGATAAAAGCATCTCTTCCAATTACAGTAAATCAGACTTTTGATCTTTTTTGTTGATTTCTGCATCATCACACCGGTTAGCCCCGCCCCTTGTGAAAATCTCATTCCGCATATTTGTATGTGTGACCCTGGACCACAATACCAGTCAAAACTGTCAGTTTTTTTAAATTGAGATTTATGCATCATCTGAAAGCTGAATAAATGAGCTTTCCATTGATGTATGGTTTGGACAATATTTGGCCAAGATACAACTATTTGAAAATCTGGAATCTGAGGGTGCAAAAAAAATCAAAATATTGAGAAAATCGCCTTTAAAGTTGTCCAAATGAAGTCCTTAGCAATGCATATCCACCATATATTTTTGATATATTTACGGTAAAAAGAAATTACAAAATATCTTCATGGAACATGATCTTTACTTAATATCCTAATGATTTTGGGCATAAAAGACAATGAACAATGTATTGTTGGCTATTGCTACAAATATACCCTTGTGACTTATGACTGGTTTTGTGGTTCAGGGTCACATATTAAGCATCAGATATGTTCGAACTGATTATGACTTGAGAAAACCCTGTGAATGGATTTGTTTTTGCCTTCACGATGATAGGGCAATAAGCAGACATTAAGCGTAGTAGGGGAGAGAGAGGGGGATGGGATTGGGAAAGGTCCGCGAGCTGGAACTCGAACTCAGGTTACCCTAAGCGCAACGGTGCTATATGTTGAAGCGCTGCCCACGAGGCTATCGGCACCGATGAACAGTGTTGGGGAAAGTAACTAATTGCGTTACTTAGTTACTTTTAAAGAAAAGTAATGCGTTACATTACTTTAGTATTACTTTTTCTCGCCTGGGCTGGCCTTGCTTGTTTGTTTTTTAATAACAACAAAAAAAAAGTTCTGTTTTTGGCAAATGTAAAGGCCCTTTCATGGCAAAAGTGAAATGAATAAGCCTCAGGCTTAAGGAAATGCATATTTACGCCTGTACAGCAGAGGGCGCAGCTCAAACAAACCTTTCAGCTGTGCTGCCATTCTGGAATACAGAAGAATAGCATACAGGAAAAGGAAGTTAAACACTCTTATTTCTAAATCTAATCTAAAGTAATTTTTGATTATTAGTATGGTTGAATTAGATCATTGAAGGTCAGTAGCAAAGACATTGGTTAATAAAGTGAGATTAAATACATAAAGTATATTTGTGTAATTTAATATAGTTAATTATTGCATGTTTGCGTAAAAATTCTGAGATTGCATTTCACAGTTTTCATTCATTTTAAGGAATACTGAATGTTTTCGTGCAAGTGAGATGAGTAAATGCATGTTCACATTTAGTCTAGAACTACAATAACCATCATGTTCACACAGCGCACACAACACCTCTGACCTTTATTTCTCTCAACATGGGGACAGGAGAGCTGTCAGTCAATAAATGTGAAAAAATTTTGTTGTAAATTGAAAAAGTAATGCGTTACTTTACTAGTTACTTGAAAAAGTAATCTGATTACGTAACTCAAGTTACTTGAACTCAAGTTACTGCTGACGAATGGAATAGTTTTAATGGGAATTATTTGTTGCAAAGAGATGACAAAGATTTGTCAAAGCCTCTTTGAGTGTGTGTGTTTAGGTCTATGTGGTTTTAGGGGTATAATTACTAATATTACTTTTAAAAATATTGCATAACCAATATTATTTCATTCTCTTTCTCTCTCAGGCACGGCAGCAGGCACAGATGAGACACCAGATGGCTTCTGACAGCAAGAATGAATATTCCTCATACCTGCAGAAGTTCAACCAGGAACAGAACGAACATTATTACACCATCATCCCTAATATTTTCCAGGTGCACACACACTCACGCACATAGAAACATCCAATGAGAATGAATTACAGCTACTAATATTGTTGTTTATTTGCATGCACTGGCTGCATTGTTTTTGAATACACTAAATTATGCAAATGAAGTAACTAAGTAAAAACACCCCAAAATTCTGAATGCAAATTGCATGGTGCAGTTCCTGTTCTTGCAGCTTTCTACTCAGAAATACACACACTAACTCTTTACATCTGTGTGTGTGTGTGTGTTGCGAGCAGAAGATCCAGGCGATGGAGGAGAAGAGGATAGAGCGAATGGGCGAGTCGCTGAAAACGTTTGCGGAGGTCGACCGACAGATTCTGCCCATCATCGGGAAATGCCTGGATGGAATGACACAAGCGGCCGAGTCCATTGAACCCAAGAATGTTAGTAACACACTCATACAGCCTCATTCATGACAGGGTATAGTGCCTCCTTCTGTCTAAAATATCACTTGCAAGTGCTGCTTCAAGTGGCACGATTTTAATAGAAGAGGAAATGCAGAAAACAAGGCTGTGAAATGTCTTACAAACATTCATACATTACCATTGACAAGTTTGGGGTCTGTGAGATTTTTTATGTTTTTGAATGAAGTTTCGTCTGCTCACCAAGGCTGCATTTATTTGATTAAAAATACTGTAAAAACAGTAATATTGTGAAATACTATTACAATTTAAAAGAACAGTTTTCTATCTGAATATATTTTAAAATGTAATTTATTCCTGTGATCAATATTTTTGTGTGAAATGTGTTTTTTCAGGATTCTTTGATTAATAGGAAGTTCAAATAAACAGCATTAATTTGAAATAGAAGTATTTTGTAACATTATAAATGTCCTTTTTTTAAAAAATCAATTAAATGTGTCCTTGCTAAATAAAATTATGGAGTATTGATTTAAAAAAATCATACATCCCCCAAACTTTTGAATGGTACTTCACTGCCTTATTATCATTTGAGCCAAGTTAAAAATGGTGTCTGCTCCAACTAAGGACTCTAGATCTCCTCTGATGTAGTCTACAATGTCTACAATGTTTTAAAATGTATATTTTATAGTTTTTAATTGACTACTGAAATTGCAGTCATGGAAATTATGTATTTATATATAGACATAATAGTCTGCAGATGATATTGCTAATGGCCGTTGTCTCTGACAATTTCTTTTTGGGACAAAACTTCTCCAGAAATGACCTAAATCTGACACAACTTCCTTTTAGAGGCATCCTAAAAAAAGATATGACATATTTATATCCGTTAAATGCACCGTCAGAGCTTTCATCTTTGTGTAAGCTCCAAGAGTGTGTGTGTTTCAGTCCATCCTTTTTAATTTGGAATATCACATGAAACATTTGTGAATAAAGCAGTGTTCCCATCCCATGTGTTCAAGAAAACAAAATTGTCACTTCCTGGGAAATTGCCTCAAAATATCTGTAATAAAAATGGAAGTTGTTGTAATTAGGGAAGCCACTGTGGCTCTAAAACCAACTAAACTAAAACCAACATTTGAGATGCTGTGCAATGAAATTGATCCACTGGTTAGTCCAGTTATCCAATCATAATATGATATGTTGAGGCAAAATCATATGAGTTTTTTGTTGTGAATTGAGGGTTCCAACTCAATTGAGTGCATACGTTTTTTTTTATGTGCATTTTTAAAAAGTTATGAGCATCTTGGCATTTCCATCCATCATCTTTAATGCGATATCCCAAAATTTGCATGAAAATAGTTGAATGGAAACAGCTTATGTGGCTATTTTAGGAGTATAATAATATTTCTAGTTGATAAGTAGTCATTAATTAGTCGACTAATCACACGTTTATATTACTTAAAGATATACTGGGGGGAATATATAGCCTATTTTGCGCTCAAGTGCATGCACCAACAAAAGTAATGAATATGAATGTCATCAAACATCTCATGCAAAAAATAGCATGAAGACATTTTAACTATTTATTAATAAACTAGTGTTTTCTGAGTGTTCTTTTCGATTTGAATTGGTTCATTTAAAAGTAGACATTTCAAGCTTTCTATATATATATATATGTATATTTCTCATGTCTGTGAGGCAAGTAGCCTATACACGCTGAATTTTTGTTCATTTTTGTGATGTGCACCAGCTCATGGAGACTGAGATGGCAGAAAGCGCATGTTTGTTTTCTTTATTTTACAAAGGCACAAAGTTTTCTTGTTATTGTGAGTTTACAAGTAGACAGTTTGGAATGATGTATTAGGGGAAGTTGTCTTTGCCACTACCTGTCTTTGCCACTTCCTGTGGAGTTTTTTTTTTTCTGCGATTAACCGACTAATAGAAATTTGGTTGACTAAGCCTTTTCTCACCGACTAATGTTTAGTCGACTATTAGGGGGCAGCCCTAAATATTTCTCTCTTTTTCTGCATATGATTCTGCAAATGTCCGTTGTCTCTGACTATAACATGTCCAGAAATTACCTAAATTTGACAAAACCTCCTTTTAGAGGCATCCTCAACCTTAAAAACTAAAAATGTCAATAGGTTTATTTTATATCAATACAAATTAGCTTATTTTCAAAGCAATAGAAATCATTCTGAAGTCCCCATTCAAAGACTATCTGTGCTCTTTTTCCACTGCAGGACTCCTCTCAGGTCATAGAGTCGTACAAGTCTGGGTTCGAGCCTCCTGGCGATGTGGAGTTTGAAGACTACGGTCAGGCGATGAAGAGGACGGTGTCCGAGACCAGCCTCAATAACTCGCGCTCGGACAACAAAGCCGAGCGTTCCAGCAAGGGCAAGAGCAAAACTCTATGGCCTTTCATTAAGAAAAACAAGGTAACACACACAGTCACTGCATTCGCTCGCAGTTACTCCGATTTGACCAAAAAACTTCATTTACATCAATATGAACGCAAAAATAGAGACAGACTGATCTGAAAGCTCAATGTTTCATACGTTTATGTGAGTTTTGTTTTTACTTTGTGCTGGTTATTTTCATTTGTGTAGGTTGTTTGTATTTGTGTAGTTTTATGGTAGTTCTTGTAGATGCTGTTATTCGTTTGCCACCATCGTTCTCCTCTCCTTTCCCTTCCCTGCACGAAAATACAAATGTTCCACATTCATCCTGATGCTCCACCGATAACGTACTAATGCGCCGGCCTAAGAGGCCTCACCTTTGACCTTTGACATCGCAGAGAATTGTAACCCTAAACCCTTATTCCTTCCTGTATTGTCCTTTCAAACGGAGAGTAATTTCCTTCTTTGGCCACTCATCATTGCTGTTCTCATGGTAACCACATTCTTCTTCCTTCTCCTCATCTTCCTCTGTCTTCTTGTGACCTTTGACATTTATGTCAAAGGCTCCGCTCTTACTGAGCATGCTCAGTCCAAACCCCGCCTAACCTCGCAGGACCAGGATGTGAGCATTAACACTGTGATACATATTTTATGAGGTGTGTCTGTATGGCTATGGGCAGAATGGAAAACTACTGTATTGCGTATTTCATATTGTGCAGTATATACTGTATACTGCCTACTATTTTTAGTACCGTTTAAATGTTTGGTGTATAAAATATGTATATTTTATACACCGACCCCCAAACTTTTTACAGTTACCGACCCCAAACTTTTAAATGGTAGTGAATTTCTTAATAAATTTGTATATTTATGTGAAACATTATGTGATGATACAGTAGTTCAGAAATGTACATTGTTGTCACATGATCTCATCACATCATGTTTAATTTGGCAATGGCGGTTATATTGGAAATAAATATTTAAACTTTTGGCAGATATTGCATTTGGTATCACTTACAGTTCTTATAATTTACACTGAAAATGGAACTCTAGCGCATTGCATTATGGGATATCGTTCTCCATGTAGTGTGCTTTGTTGTGTACTGCACATTTTGGCAAATGAAGTAGGCCATCTGAGTTCTAGATTTGCATATTGCACATAGTATAAATACTATGTAAATAGTAAGAGTAGTATGTAGTATGCTGTTCCAATCATAGCCTATGTTTGTCATTTTTTGTCTATTCTGTGTGTGTTTTGTGTGTGTAGCATCTGTTTGTGGTCAGAAATAATACAAAACAAGTATTAGTTGACTTTTAGAGTCTTTTCTTAGAAACCACATTCAATAATACGGTCATCTAGCTAAACACACAAACATCTCATGCAAAACTGTATCAGATTAATGGTGTTCATGCATGATTACATGTTGAAAGATGATATGACAAAATTAGATTGTTCTAGATGGTTAGAAATCATTCTTGTGTGAATGTATGTTGGTAAAGATTACAGGAATCTTCTGGGTTCGGTGCAAGTTAAGCTCTGTTGGCAGCATCTGTAAAATGTTATCGATTACCACTGGAAATCATCTTAACTGGGTTCGTAAAAACAAGCAGAAATAGTGTGTACAGTAATGCACTTACAAAGGAAGTCTATGGGCTGGTGTCATTCTTAACTAAAACTATTAAAAGTCATGTTGAAATAAAGCTGAAACAAAACAAAATATAAATATTAGCCTTAACTTAAAAAACTTAAAAGTTTTGGCAACTAACTGAAATTAAATAAGTACTAAAATGACTAAAACATAGTAAAAATAAATTAATGCTAAATAGTTGCATTTAAAAAAACAACAAAAACTAATAAAAATGAAAAGCACATACATTACACACTGAAAAAAGCACATACAAGCAACCTATAATGCCCCTCACAAGATGTAATATAAGTCTCTGGTGACTTATATTAGTTTCAGCTCAAAATACCCCACAGGTCATTTATTATTGCTTGTCAAATTTGCCCCTATTTGGGTGTGAGCAAAAACACGCCATTTTTGTGTGTGTCCCTTTAAATGCAAATGAGCTGCTGCTCCCACCCCCTTTCCAGAAGAGGGAGGAGCTTTAACAGCTCGCGCTTCGTTTGCTCAACAACAACAAAGCTGGAGAATCTCACGCAGCCAGAATGACGATTGTCACTAACCCAGGAAGTAGCTTGTTGTAGTCCCTACCAGCCGTTTGTTGTAGTCCTTAAAAAGCGATTTCTGGGAAAGAAAATATCTCACTTTGCATTGAACTTTGAGCGTCGTCACTTTGCAGATGTTGTTTATGCTCAAACAGCAACATTACACACTAACTAAACTTAAAAAAGTGAAATATAATCAAAGGACCCCTTTAAACTAAAATATATAAAAACAAAAGCGTATTAAAACTATAATAGTATATAAATACTTCTAAAATGGGGCAATACATTCTGGAGGGTTTAAAAGCAAAATATATGCAGCTCATATTTATGTTTATATTTAAGTGATTACATTATTTTGTACAAAGTATGTTATTTGAGCTGTAAAGTTAACCCTTTAGTGAAGTGACTACTGGTTATGCAACATTGCTGCATGGACTTCCATTGTAAGTGCAATACTGCACACGTCATTTTTGTTGTAATGATTTCCAGAGGTATTCAGCACATTTGTGTGGATTTAGTTTTATCTCATTTTTTCCTAATGCATAAAGGCCGTGACACACCAAGCCAACGGTCGGCCAATGTTGGGGCCGTCGGTGAGAGAGATTGCTCTGATTGGTTGTTCAGTTTAGCGAACGAGTCAGTGCATGAGAATAAAAGCAAAAGTGATGAAAGTGAGCAAAGAAGTCAAGACGGCACAGACAGAAGGCAGTGCTAATTTTATGCCATCTTACCTGAGCATTACAATGTGCAAAAATATTTTCATACTAACATGAGCCGCCTGGAATGAAGAAAGTGATCAGCATGATTGATATTCAAAATGGTAAGAGGGTGCAGCTTTGTTTATGGTTTGTTTATCTGCAGTCCTAGTTTTGGGTTCTCTTTTTTAATGTTGAAAATAGACTATTGATACCTGCTGCTGATATAGACAGTTATTTCCTTACACGCAGGCGCAGAACGCTCACGCTAGTTGGCAGTCAGCTGTAGTCCTTTTGGTATGTTCAAGCGCAGCTTTTTGGCTGAAACGCAGCTGACGAGAGGCAACAACACCGTCGGCTTTGGTCATTGCTAGTTCTCTTGACGTCGGCTTGGTGTGTCATGGCCTTAAAGGACAGATTTAGGTTTTCTAGTCTGTTGGGAACTGAACCGTTAATGTGAGCTCTCCCAGAACACACGTTCATTAATTTCTCCATTACGCTTGCTAATAAGAAAGCGAGAGAGAGAGAGAGAAAAAGAGCAAATGGTTGACCTGAAATCAGTTTTTTGTACTTTAGAGGAGTGTGTGTGTGTGTGCTGTGCATGCAACGTTTGTTAAAGGGACTGTTCAGCCAAAAATGAAAATGCTGTAATCATTTACTCACCCTCACTGACTTCATTGACTTTCTTCCATGGAACACAACAAGAGAAAATGTCAGGAATATTCACTCTGCTGTTTTCCATACAATGGAAATGGATAGTCACAATGGCCGTCAAGCTCCAAAAATGTGAGAGATTCTTTGACAAACTCTCTAACCTCATGTTACAGTTTTTCAGTTCTTCAGAAACTGATCAAATGCAGATGTTACTAGGGGAAGATAGTTACCCATAAAAAATATTTTTTTTTAGTTTCATACCCTCAGAAACCAACTACTGCCTTCCTCAGTATAATCAAAGACACACATATTACAGTTTTAGTTTTCTTAGTATTACTTGTTTTGTGTATAATGCTTTGAAAATACTGTATATAAACACAATCATGCCAATAAAGAACTTTAAATTAAACTGACAGAGATTATCAGTGAATAACGACTTAGGTCTTTTTTCCCCACATAAATCTGTTGTATGGAAATATAGTCGTATCATATGTACTGCTTTTACAGGGATTTTTGCCTTTTTTTTTTTTTTAAGCTTGACAACCCATGGTCCCCATCCACTTCTGTTACATTGAGAAAAAAGCAGCATAAACATCCTCTTTTGTGTTCCAGGGAAGAACGAAAGTTCTCAACATGATGTCAGAATGTTCATTTTTGGGTGTACTGTCCCTTTAAATGGTTCTGCAGTAATTTGACTCTTGCATGTGACACCTGATATACCGACCCGAGTTTAACGCACTAACTCTCTCGCTCACAGGGTTAATAACACCACAGCTGCAGCGTGTTTCTTTACGTTGGCATTTGTTTTACGTTCTGTTTTATTTTTGGTTTTCCTTTGTTCTATTAATTGATTAATTGATTAATTCGTTGCTTTAGTTCTGTAACATTTTTGGGTCCTTATTTCTCTTGTTTTGTGTTCCCCCTCCTTTTTTGTTTACCTCTTTCTGGATCGATTTCGTCCCCACCCTCTCTCTCTTTCTCTCTCTCTGTAAATCTCTCTCTCTCACTGGTCGCTGCTCTGTGGCACGTGTCTTACCGGTAGCTTATGTCCCTGTTAACATCCCCCGTACCTCGCCAGCCCCCTGACCCTCCCTCACCTTCTGCTGTGACCCCTGACCCCTGCCCCACTCCCCAGACCCCCAAACAGTCCAAGGAGCCCCTGTCCCACCGATTCAACGACCTCATGACCTCCAAGCCCAAAATGCACTGCCTCAGGAGCCTCCGGCGAGGGGTAAGTATCCGTGCATGCTGGCGTTCCACGTCTTCCACAACTGTGTGTTTATGTAAGTGTGCGCGTGCGTGCGCCGCTCTTTGCCTGTCATTGCCTGTGCTCTCACATCAGTTAATGTTTGCATAATGAAAAAAAAGGAGCCGAATGATGATTTAAGGTGTTTTTTACATCATAATCTAAATATAAAACAAGCTATTGATGTCATAATGTGATTAATGCTGCCTTTAAGTCATGACTATTACAAGTTAAAATAACTGTTTTCTGTTTGAATATATTTTATAAAGTAATTTATTCCTGTGATCAAAGCTGAATTTTCAGCATCATTACTCCAGTCTTCAGTGTCACATGATCCTTCAGAAATCATTCTAATATGATGATTTGCTGCTCAAGAAACATTTATGATGATTATCAATGTTGAAAACAGTTGTGTACTTTTTTTCAGGATGCCTTGATGAATAGAAAGTTAAAAAAAACAGCATTTATCTGAAATAGAAAGCTTTTGTAACATTATACACTACCGTTCAAAAGTTTGGGGTCAGTAAGAATTTTTATTTTTATTTTTTTGAAAAGAAATTAAAGAAATTAATACTTTTATTCAGCAAGGATGCATTAAATCGATCAAAAGTGACAGTAAAGACATTTATAATGTTACAAAAGATTATATTTCAAATAAATGCTGTTCTTTTGAACTTTCTATTCATCAAAGAATCCTGAAAAAAAAAAAAATATTGTACACAGATATTTTGTACAATTGTACACAATAAATGTTTCTTGAGCAGCAAATGAGCATATTAGAATGATTTCTGAAGGATCATGTGACTCTGAAGACTGGAGTAATGATGCTGAAAATTCAGCTTTGATCACAGGAATAAATTACTTTATAAAATATATTCAAACAGAAAACAGTTATTTTAAATTGTAATAATATTTCACAATATTACTGTTTTTACTGTATTTTTAATTAAATAAATGCAGCCTTGGTGAGCAGATGAAACTTCTTTTAAAAACATTAAAAATCTTACCGATTCCAAACTTTTGACTGATAATGTGTGTGTGTATATGTATGTATGTGTATATATATAAAAAATATATATAAAAATATAAATATAAAAAATAATAAAAATGACAAAAGAACATAAAAACTTAAAAATGTAAAATATGAATATATATATATATTAATATTTACATATTTTACATTTTTAAGTTTTATGTTCTTTTGTCATTTTTATTATTTTTTATATTTATATTTTTATATATATTTTTTAGGTTCAGTAATGTAAGTACTTTTTTATATATAAATATCTTATTTTATTTCAAGTTTATTTAAATTAAAGAAAACAATTTTTAATAGTTTTAGTTTTAGTTAACAATAACATTTTACAATAACAACGCCAAGCATTTTGAGTTTTTACAAAATAGCTTAAATTTGAACATTATATTATATTAAATTAAATTATATTTTATTCAATTATATTATTCTTTGCTCTTTATTTTGTTACTCTAGTTCTAAAAAATCTTCTTGTCTTAGAGGAAATGTGAGAATGAAATATGAAATTGAAGTGTTTTTCCTACCAAAATTTGACCGCACAGTACTAAATTACGACCTACAAGGGCTTGACGGCAGCATTAGATTCCGAAGCGATGATGTCATAGTGTGACTCAGATTCTGGAGGCGAAGATGTCATGCATTGACTTAATTCTGGAAGCAGCAGTGGAATTGTTTATGTCCTTCGGCTCCTTTTTCCTCCACCTCACGCAGCCAATGAAATCCACTCTGGCTCTCTCTCTCTGTCAGTCTGTCTCTCTCTCTCTATTTTATGTTTTGTTGTTTGCGTTTATCTTGGTCTCACTTTTTCACGTCTTGCGTACAAACACACTTGTACACTCAACACGCAGGGGCGCCAGTCAGGAGGCTTCGAAGAGACCCTGCAGTGACAGATAAAATAAAAACGGGTGCTCAAACATAAAGGTTTATCCGGAGTAATGTGATTACATGTACACAAACATTCAGAAACAATGTCTTGTATTTACACACATGCTGACATGTGACTTTCTGATCAAATCTGACCAGATTCACCTTCCCCTCAGGAAGGCCATTCGCATGTTTCCGTGTGTGTGAGCAGAGATTCTGACTTTTGAATGACTCTCTTAGATAACAGAGGCAAAACAACAGATAACGCAGCAAATGCCAGTTTCCCATGTGCCTGTGCAAATCTCAGACGTTTTTATCGTTTCACACTGCACCGAACACAGATACTGTTCTCCGTTCAGCTCACAGATATACAAGGATCTATGGTCAGTGAACAGAAAAACAGATTTAGCATTTCCTATTTTTTGCTGTTTATCCATCAGACAGGAAGTGCCCGGTTAGGTTCATTGTATTGTTTTCTGTTTTCCATATCATGCACACTCTTAACTGACATTAGAGCTGGTGGCATAAATCAGGTCACAGTGAAAGAAAGAAGGATGTTATAGACACGAATGGTTAAATATAGAGTTATAGAGGGCAGATGGGAACATCTTAAAGGATTTTAACTAAACATATTAAGGTTTTTGACACATTCATTCTCTCCATTTGTGTTCCTGGCTTGTTTATAATGTATGTGTTTATGGTTGACATGATTTGATGTACACTACTGTTCATAAGTTTGGGGACTGTAAGATTTTTTTTTAAAGATATGAATACTTTTATTTAGCAAGGATGCATTAAATTGATCAAAAGTGACAGAAAAGACATTTATAACCTTTCAAATTTCAAATAAATGTTCTTTTGAACTATTTAAATTTCTATCCATCAAAAAATCCTGAAAAAAATGCATCAACGTTTCCACGAAAATATTGCGCAGCACAATAGTCTTCAACATTGATAATAATCAGGAATGTTTTTTTAAGCAGCAAATCAGAATGATTTCTGAAGGATCATGTGACTAAAGACTGGAGTAATGATGCTGAAAATTCAGCTTTGATCACAGAAATAAATTACATTTTTCAAATATATTCAGATAGAAAACAGTTCTTTTAAATTGTAATAATTTTTCGCAATATTACTTTTTACTGTATTTTTGATTAAATAAATGCAACCTTAGTACGCACAAAACACTTCTTACCAATCCCAAACTTTTGAACAGTTTGATATTAGAGCATTATTATTGAAGAAGTTGGATATGTTTAATAATGTAAGACCATAATAATCAGTGAATATCGTAAAGAATAATGTCATTGTGTCTGTGAGTGTGTTTTGGTGCCTGATAGTCAGTTAGGTGTGTTTGTGTGTGTTTTTGTGTGTGTGTTTGAATTGTGTGTTTGCAGGTTTATTGAAGCAAAAAGTATGTGTGTTTGTCCTCGTGTGCTGAAGTTTTTTTGTGTGTATTTTTGTATAAAGTGTGTTTGTTGAGTCACAGGGTGTGTGCAAGAGTGTGTGTGTCTGTTTGTATAGTTTTGCGTGTGTTTAATTAGGGTTTATTCTTTGCTGCAGTCTGCCCAGTCTCTCTATTATAATAAAGAAATCATGAAGAGGACTCTGGGTCGGCCTACGTATGCGTTCGAGGCCAGGCAATATGTCGTAAGTGTGTGAGAGGAGGCAAGAGTGTGTGTGGGTTTATTTAGATATACTATATTTACATATTTATCCAAAGAATTCAGCTAAATATGACAAAAACCTCATCTTTATTTTGAAAAATAAATAAATAATATATTTTTTGTATAAGTATATATATTATTTACATTATTTTATATTATAAATTTATACCTAATTTATATTTTTATTAAAATGTGTTCTATTAGGTTTGGGTCAGTTTATGATAATTATTATTATCTTTATTTTAAAGCAATAGATGTCTATGGTATTTAGTGGTGTGTGTGCCCTTATATGATAAGATATAGAGTAAAAATACAGACTTTAACCTCATTTACTGTTTTTTTTTTTTTGTTGTTTAAATTAATGTAATTTATATTGTTCAGTAATATTCAGTAACATAATCTGAATTTCTTCATTAATCTATATCTCCTTGAATGAGGTTAATGTCTGATATTTGGTATTCAAATACATCTGTAATTGAAAAAAAGTTGCATCATCATCAAATGACTCTCTCATTGACTCCTCTGGCTTCTGACCCCGCCTCTCATGTGCAACCCCAGCAGCCTGGCTCCGCCCCTGTGCTCTGGCAGCAAATCAGCTTGTGTGGGAGGGGTTAATTCTCGAAGTGTCACGAGTGCGACTTCTGAATGCGAGCCTAACGCATTCACGATCAACTTTGACCCTTCCGGTGCTCGTAACACTTTATCACACACAAAGATGCGTTCAGAATTCACCCCTTTTGGTGTCATTTCGCTGCTTTGATATATTGGATGTTTATCTCTATATGTACATCACGTTCACACAAACAATCCCGTCTGTATTTGATATCTATGTCCGTTACAAACGCTTCGAATTCTACATCCTGTTGGTGCATTCATGAGTTTGAGAAGTGTTTAAACATGTTGAATTGTACGTCCTGTCAGTGCGTTTATGCATTAGTCAAAATACATTTGTCAAAATAGCTCCATAGTTTGAGCACCCTAAAATATGAAAATGTCCCGAGAAAAGTCTTAGGAAGCTTCACAATAAGGGTGTTGCTCTCACTAAAATTAGAGTTTTTTTTTTTGCATAATCAGCACACTTTCTTCCAAGGTGCACAATATTGTAATATTTTATTATTTTATGTCAGGTTTTTATGAAATATATATATATTTTTTTGTATAACACATTTCTTAAGTGCTGCCTTTCTTGGCCAGGGATCGTTTGAAGAAGAGACTATAGTCTCAATATGATTTTCCCCTGGTTAAATAAAGGAATAATAATAATAATAATCTGCATGCTTATTTTTTTTTATTATTTTAATTTTATGTTGTTTTTATGGCAGGTATTTTCTTATGATTAAAGTAATTATTTAGTAATCTCAGGTGTTCACCCACTTATTCACACTACAGAGTCAAAACTAGGCTTCACATTTTACCACACGTTTGCCTTTTCTCCTTTTGATTTGAGATCCCTACTCAGGTACGATTACCCAGAATCCTCTCTGTTGAGATGGCCGTCTCAAAAACGAGCCTATTGTGAATATTTTCATTTTTGTTTCTCTTTCTTTTTCCTCTGTCTTCTTTCTTGTACACCCATCCCTGTCGTGTTCTATTTGTTGGCTGACTATTGCTTGAGACTGATGATGTCATCCTCATGTGACCCTGTAACATTCTGTGTAATAATTGGTTCACTGGTACCTGCTGAAGTTCACTGCATCAGAAGAAAATGCCAATTAATTCCTGATGGAATAAAATCAAATTGCATCCTATTTTTTTCTCATTTGTATATCCAGTTTTACTTGAATACAATACAAATACAAAATGATGCTTTTGAACTTTGTTGCATCATTGAGGTACAATATTGCTAAAAATTGTATTATTGCATTATTTAAATGATCAACTTAACCTCCTGTGTGCATTTCAACAAATATTTAGAACATTCTGGAATATTTGAAAGGTTTTAGAAAACATTGAAACTCCCTCACTAAGGTCGTGTGTCCACCAAAACATTTTAACATCTCTTCTGAAAACGTCTAGTGCATACCTTGAAAGTGTTTTTTTCAGGTGAGATATTTTGGTAGCTATATTACGGAATACTAATATTACTAGCAGGGCCTAAAATTAATACTCTCCAAGTGCCAAAATCTAGTAAAAATCGGTATTGGCGAGTATATGAAACGGTGTCAACGTTTTGAGAATATGAATGTGAACAAACGTGAACGACGCTCGGGACAGTTGACAGGCCAGTGCTGCATCATCACAAAAGTTTAAGCTTTCCCAATTTAAATATTCAAGCGCAAGCAGACACAAAAAGGAACTCAATTCATTACTCACACGCTGTGTGGGAAGTTTAGTGTGTGCACACATCCAAAATGTGCCCAGAAAAAAACATCTCAGACAGCACGCAAATACTGAAATGAGCTCTGTTTCACATCTTCTTGCACTTGAACAGATATATTCACACAAAATTTTGTCAAAAAATGCCTGTCTCACTGAGTATCCTTGTAAACACAGTCGGTTATGGTTTGAGTGAACACAAACAGTCGAGAAAGAAAACGCATGTATCAGTATATTGGATTCGTGCAGTAGCTCTTAAAGTGACAGCAGCCTAATAAACCTGCTGCCATCTGTTTTCAATGTGGCGTTGTCAAAAGTACCGACTTCGATACCAAGTCGGTACTGAAATTTTAAAAATGTGACGCTGTTGAGCAGATTCTTAAACACCTCTGATTGGCCACTGTGTTCACGCACTCATCATATACGTCTGTGATTGGCTACAATGATCAACGCTTCAAAAACATGTTGTAAATAGACATCTTTGACGCTCTTCACAGAGTGCTTACATAGATACATATGGGAGTGTTTAAAAGTAGGCGTCAAACGCTTTCAAAACGTTTTCAAACTCTCCTGTGCGTTGATCATTTGTAGCCAACCACAGACATATATGTTGAGCACATGAAGGTGTTAACGAATCCACTCAACAGCACTCAAAGCGTCACATATTTTAAATTTCAGTACCGACTTTGTTTCAAAGTCAGTACTTTTGACAACACTACATTAAAACAGGCGGCAGCAGGTTTATTAGGCTTCTGTCACTTTAAGATAAATTTTAAGCGGTAAATATTTAGCCATTGGCAGGTGTGGCAAAAAGTTAGTATTAGGCCCTACTATCGCAGATAGTTTGTTTCTGAATATAAAAATGTCGACAGTTGTTATTGTCATCTGTCGTCGTTCTACAAGCAAGATGTGGCGATTGGCTGATGTGATATTTGTCCCGCCCCTTCTCCACTGTGATTGGGTAAACGGTGACTTTACCCAAAGTTTAACATTTTTTAACTCTTGTCAACCAGAAAAATATAAATAGACGCTTAGCGCTTTGTCACGCTGCTGCCGTTTTTAAATATGTAGCGCTCCTATTAAAAATGATTGAAAATGCATGCTGGCCTTAGGAAGAATGCATTGGTGGACACACTGCCTAAATGAACAAATGTATTTAGATGGCTTGTACTTCCACTAATGTAATATTTTCCTTGTTCATGTGCCAAAGTGAGGCTTTCAACTAAATTTCAAGTGGCTCTGCCAGCAGATATCTGTCTTATGACAAAGCACTAAATACTGGCGGCCAGCCAAGTGTGATTGTGTGAGGTGATGGAGTGAGCTTCACCGGTGACATCATCATAACACATGAACACACCTGCATGTATGTGTATGACAGGTACAGGGGTCTGATGTTTCTCCCTCTGATGTTTTCTCTCTTCTCTTGGTTCTTTGCCTCGATCGCTCTCTCTTTTCGTCCATGAGAAGCTCTCTCTAAAGCTGGTAAGCATGACCTCAGTAGCATATTCGTAGCGGCATGACCGTAGCATGTCCGTCGCTGTAGTAACACCTGGTCCTTTAACATCACTTTGTTCCTTTGTGTTCAACCCGTATCAATATTTTCTTTAACAAAACTTTTGGTCTCTATTTTTAAAAGAAATAATTTTACCTTTGTGTGTATTTAAGTTTAAAACCGTTTTGTTGTCTCATTTATCTTTTTTGTTGATGTCTGTTTTTGTTTTGCCTTGTTGCCGTGGTGACTGTCCCTCTGTGTAGCTCTCACTCAATGCCCACGTGCGGAACCTTATTGAGGTGATCTGAAACCCGTTTTTTTGTCCTCGTGTTTGTTTATCTGTCCATTTTTCTCTGATTTGGTCTTTATGTATTTTGAACAACTTAATTAACTTTGATCCCTAGCTAGATATTATGGCATAATATGCTGAAATGTGATCATTTTGAATGTATATTAGAGATTCTTTTTCATCAATTAAGTTAAAGGGATAGTTCACATGCAAAATAAATATTCAGTCTTCATTTGCTCACCCTCATGTCATCCTCAACCTGTTTGACTTTATTTTTTTCCCCTTGTAATGCAAAAGCAGATGCTTGCTGCCACTTTCATTGTATGGAAAAGAGCAGCATAAACATTTTGCAAAATATCTTCTTTTGTGTTTCACTGTCAAACATGTTTTTAAATGACATGAGTGCGAGTAAAAAATAATGACAGAAATGTGAATTATGTCTTCAAGTATTATTAATAATTATAAGTGATTAGAATATATCAAATATCTTAACCAATCATAGAGCGTCTTACTGTTTTAGCCCCGCCCAAAACTTTTCACATGTGATTATTGAATCGCTCATTTACTGATAGTGTACTATGATTTATAGTTGAATTTTATACTACAAGTAATGCTTGTTTTTAATGTTTTGTTCATAGATATGTGTATTTTGATCCATATAATTGATTTTTTTTTATCTATTTTATTTTATAAAAACCATATATTTTTATTTTAAAATAATCAAATGTTACACAATTAACATTTTATTTTAACATTTTGTCTTTTTTTTTTGAAGAGGGTGAGTATAAAGTGAGTGTAGCATGTATGTTGTGCTTGTGTAGATCTTGACTATATATTTCAAGTTTGCCTGGGGTGAGTTTGTGGTTTTATATAACTGTATTTTTGAGTGATAATGCAATGCATGCTCAGTAAAATCTGGATGTTTATTGTTGCATGACAGTATGGTGGCGTGGAAGAAGGGGTAAGGTCGCTGTGCCTGCCTTGTGACCTTTGACCTTTTAGTGAGATGCTTACATTGACCTGTGGGTGGAATTAGAGGAAAAGATAAAGCCACGCACCTATTCAGTCCAAGCTCAAATTAGAGAAATGCTGTGAATAAACAAAGTCCGATTTTTGGCTAGAATAAGTATTGCAGAATGTCCCCAAACTCACGGCTCTTTAGCACCACCATGTGATTAAGATCAGCATGGAAAATACTGCCTGTCAGAGAGAACTAATGTGGAAAAAACAGCGGCTCGAGTGTTCAGAGGATCGATACGTTAATGTAGACAGGAACAGGATATTAGAGAGAGCGAGAGTGAGAGGGCACATAAGGACAGATGCAAACCAAATCTCTCAGATCAACCAGAATCAGATTTTAAAGATAAGCCGAGCAAGATAACAGTTTGTTTTATGAGAACCATTTAATCAATGTTGTTGTTGGCATTGGACTGAATAGGTTCAGTTAATCATTGATCTTAGATTTAATTAGCTCATCTGGTTTACCTTCGATAAATATTTGAGTTGAAAGCTGATTGGCTCATTACCAAAGTCTGCTAGCCAACCAGATGACAGGAACAGAAAAATCTTTATTAGTCAGTTGATGTGATTGGATGTGGCCTGGTTTGACCCGTCCCATTTATACATATGCATATTTGTTTATATATCTGCAGATTTTAAGAGTAGTGTTGTGTTTTTAAGGTTTGTCTGTCTCCCTCTTTGTCTCCTCTTAGGGTTCGAATCCTGAGGACTTTAGTCATCTTCCTCCAGAGCAAAGAAGGAAGAAGCTTCAGGCGAAGATTGACGACATTAATAAAGACATACAGAAAGAGATGGACCAGAGGTATACAGGCAAAACACACAAATAACAGAAACACAAACTCATATATCTTGCCATAAAAAAATCCTAAAGGATACATTGACAGTGTTAAAGGATTAGTTCACTTCAGAATTCAAATTTCCTGATAATTTACTCACCCCCATGTCATCCAAGATGTTTGTGTCTTTCTTTCTTCCGTCGAAAAGAAATTAAGGATTTTCCTCCATATAGTGGACTTCAACAGGGTTCAACAGGTTGAAGGTCCAAATGTCAATGCAGCTTAAAGGGCTCTACACGATCCCAGCCGAGGAATAAGGGTCTTATCTAGCGAAACAATCAGTCATTTTCTAAAAAAATAAATAAAAATGTATTAGGGTTTGAAATTCCAAGACAATAAACAATACTCAGTAGGACTCAAGTAAGAATAAAGAATCCTTTAAGATCTTATTTGATTCTTTAACAGGATTTTTATTTGATTGATGGGATTTATTTTTTAAATTATATTTTGACTAGGCCAGGGTTTGATGGGATTTATTCTGCAAAAATGTGTATTTTTTTTTTCTTGGCAGAGATGCTTTGACTAAAATGAAGGAAGTGTATATAAAGAACCCACAGATGGGGGATCCCAACAGCGTGGATCCTCGGTTAGGAGAGATCGCCCAAAACATTGAGAAACTGCAAGCGGAGGCACAAAAATTTGAGGTGCGTATAAATGAACATCTTCAAATATATACTGTAGCACAGGCCTGCATGAGTAGTTCAGTTCAGTGGAAATGAGTGTGTGTGTGCTCTAGGGCTGGTTAGCGGAGGTCGAAGGAAGGATGCCGGTGAAGAGTGACCCTCCACGGCGGACAAGTGTCCTATACGAGACCCAGAACAGCACGCCACCTACCAACAACAACTGTGCACAGGATAGAGAGAGGTACACACTCACACACACACACACACACATTGTGTTCCTGTACTTGTGAGGACTGCCTTAGCTCTGCCCACCATGGAATTTTATTGGTTTTAAAATCCATTAAATATGTATTTATCTTAATGTTCTATGCATTTTATTGTGTTACTCTTTGAGTTATATTTTATTCTCATTGACTTTTAACATTAATATTAATGGTCCCTTAAGAGTGTAATAAAGCAAATATATGCACATACTTTCAAAACAGTTGCTATAGTTATTGTCTACGTGTGTGTGCGTGTGTGTGATGGAGCAGTCCGGATGGCAGTTATACAGAGGAACCGAGTTCTGAGGTCCAGAGTAAACCAGAGGTCCAACCAGAAACAGCGGAGTCCGGAGATGAATTTGATGACGCAGACGAAGAAATGCTACCGACCATCGGCACTTGCAAAGCCCTCTACCCGTTTGAAGGTATTTAATGTATAAAATGTGCATAAACAAATATTTATAGCAAAAAAATATGGGCTTTGCTTCTAGTAAGTTGTCTTGCTGTCTACTTAGGGAGCTTCCTGATAAGACAGCATCTTAAGTGAAATTATGCATTTATTGGATCTAACATACAGTAAAAACAGTAATATTATGAAACTTTATTACAATTTAAAAGAACTGTTTTCTATTTTAACATATTTTAAAATGTAATTTATTCCTGTGATCAAAGCTGAATTTTCAGCATCATTACTCCAGTCTTCAGTGTCACATGATCCTTCAGAAATCATTCTAAGATGATGATTTGCTGGTCGAGAAACATTTCTGATTATTATCAATGTTGAAAACAGTTATTTTCAGTTATTTTAACTGTTTTTGCTGTCACTGTTGATGCATTCTTGCTGAATAAAAGACCCCAAACTTTTGAACGGAAGTGTACATGTATGTATATATATTTAATTATTTAATTATTTATTGTCCTATCACTTTTCTCTGTAGGTCATAATGAAGGCACCATCGCAGTAGCAGAGGGTGAGCTGTTGTATGTAATAGAGGAAGACAAAGGTGACGGATGGACACGTGTTAGAAGAAACGAAGAAGAGGAGGGTTACGTCCCCACATCCTACGTCGAGGTCTTTCTGGACTCCAACGCCAAAGGTGCCATTACCTACATATGACCGAGAGCTTTAGGTCCTGTGATCTCATGAGTGTGTTTGTGTATATGAACACTAAAGGAGACATCTAGGGTGTGTGTTTGATCCTGACTCTCTCCAAGCCAAGAAAGTGACTGTTTTTTGTTAATGCGGGCAGACTTTTTTCTGAAACTGAATGACTAAATGATTGTACTGTATATGACTTAGCACATGATGGTTTTAGATATTAGTCCACCATAGTTTAATATGGCGGTAGTATCTTGTCATATTGAATAGCAGTGCATGTTAGATCACTCCAGTAAAATGCAACACACATATACGAGGAGATACATGCAAGTTTTTGTACTGTTTTCATATATAAAGTAATTGTAAATTTACTTAAGGTCCAGCCTAGATCATGGAGAAAAATGTCAAATTAGGGGCCGTTCACACAGAATACATTTTTCCATTCCACTGCTCTACTTTTTCATTGTTTTTCAATGTAAACACATGCTAGACAGACATCTCACATCTTTTGCAGCATCTCGCATATGACATGGCGTTGTAAAAACAAGGCACTCAGGTTAAAATAAGTTCATCTTCTAAAGAATGAGTCTCTAGACCGTTTTTTCCGCTCCACTGACCACTGTCTCTCAATTTTTTAACCGCAAAATCGCATTCTGTGTGAACCGGCCCTTATGCTGGTGTTGATCATCACACATTGACATCAGTAATAATGAACAGTTTACAAGTAGCATAAATAAGTAGAATTTCTTTAGCAAACCATTATCATGCCTTTGAATATATCTGTAAAAAGCACATCATTAATACGTGTTAGATAGAGACTGCCGTTATGGGTCTTTAGCTGTATTATTTGTTCATGCTTTGTTCAGTCTCAGTGCATACTGTACACTGAAAAAACTGGTGTAGAAACAATTTTCACTCCGAAATTGCTAAGTACTATAACACATTGAATTAAACATGAAATTGTGAAGTAGTAAGACTTCAATAATCTTTAAGGTTCAAAAAATAATTTTTTACAGTGTATAGTTGATAGTATGGAAGCTTATTTCCACCACTAAATAAAATAAAAAAAAAGGTAATTGCGACTTTTTATCTCACAGTTCTGACTTTGTTTCTCAGAATTGCAAGATTTAAACTCACAATTGCGTGATATAAAGTCAGAATTGTGAGATATAATCTTGTGATTCTGACTTTTTCTCAGAATTTTTTATATCTCACAATTCTGACTTTATACCACGCAATTCTGACTTTGTCTTGCAATTCTGACTTTATATCTTGTAAATCTGACTTTATAACATGCTTTATATCTCGCAATTCTGACTTTATATCTCGCAATCCTGACTATATCATGCAATTCTGACTTTATAACTCGTAATTCTGACTTTATGACTCGCAATTCTGACTATATCATGCAATTCTGACTTTATAACTCACAATTCTGACTTTATATCACGCAATTCTGACTTTATAACTCGCAATTCTGACTTTATAACATGCTTTATATCTCACAATTCTGACTTTATATCTTGCAATTCTGACCTTATATTTTGTAATTCTGAGAAAAAAAGTCAGAATTCTGAGATAAAAAGTTGCAATTACCTTTTTTATTTCATGGCAGAAATATAATTATAATTTAAACAGATGAGTTTAAATTATTAAGTTAAGTTGAGTTTTATTAAGTATGAGTTTAAAAATTCACCCCCCTCAGAGCTGTCATGAAGGGCAAAATTAGCTATATAGACCAAAACCACTTTTTGGACAAGGCTGTAAACATATTTTTTTTCTGCTGTAATGTTGGGCATTTTAACATGGGGGGTCTATGGGATGGACTCCCTTTTGGAGCCTGTCTCTAGCGGCCAGTCGATGAATTGCAGTTTAAGTCACTTCCGTGTTGGATTCAAGAGAGAGACTGGAAGGTTGCCACTTAGTAAAATCACAGTATTCATTCAAAAATCACGATCACAAAATTTGAGTCACGACGACATAATCAGGTTTGGTGCTCCTGATCTTTATTCCTGACTGAGAGTATGAAACGTTTCTGAATGTTTCCTCACAGAGCTGTTTTCCTGGAGAAGGGTTTATCTTTCTGAGGGTGAGATGGAGTACTAGTTGAGTGCATTAACTGTGTGATGAAGAGATTTTGAATCAAGCTTATAAGTGTGATTTTCTCGAAATGAAGTGTTGAAGTTAGACCTTTATTTTTAGTTTAAACAAGCATGAACCTACTAACACTACACATCCTTTAAGTTATGCAAAATGACGTGCACACACACACACACACACACACAAAAAACATCCAGTTCACAAACCAACAGAGAGATAACCTAAATGCTGATGTAATTATTGATAAAAACATACTAAACTTCATCTGAGTGCTCTGTTTCTGCAAACCTGACTGTTTGACTGAGTTTTTGCCAGTTTTGCTCTGCATAAATGCATGTTTGAGTGTGTTTCAGGCCACATTTGTTCTTGAATTCAACCAAGAAAATTGAATTACTCTTGCCAACAAATCATGCATATTATAAATCATACTACACACAATCCTACATGTTTATATTGTCATTTTCCAGTCCATTTTGTAATTGTACAGCTCATATAAGCATAATGTCATATGTGTGTGTTTTTGGGGGTTCATTCAACTGGGCTTTTCACTCTTGCAATCATGGTCATTTTTAACCTTGGATTATCTTGTTCCGTATTTCAAACTGTTTATCTTGGGTTAATTAGTGTGTACATTTGGTTTCAAAATTACAAGCGTGAAACAGTGTTGTTATTGTTAACTAGAACTAAAACTATTAAAGTGCCCCTATTATGCTATTTTAATATACACTGCACATCACCTCATTTCTCAAAGGTTAAGTCTCTCTAAAACTCCTCCTTTCTGAGAGCCTACTCTGATCTGATTGGTCAGATGGTCTAGTCTGTTGTGATTGGCTGGCATTATGCAAATGTGTTAAATTATGTGGGTATGTAACGGGAAGTGAGGCTGGAATTACTGACGACTCGTTTCAGCAGTTCAGAATCGATTCTTTCTTTTAGGAGAAAATAACTCAATTTATCTGCACTTTTTTTTTTATCTTTGAAACTTTGTAATATTCAAAAAAGCATAATGGGGCACTTTAAAAATCATTTTCTTTAATAGTAATAAAGCTGAAATAAAATCAAATATAAATATTAGATAAAAAACTTAAACTTAAAGGATTAGTTCACTTTCAAATGAAAATTAGCCCAAGCTTTACTCACCCTCAAGCCATCCTAGGTGTATATGACTTTCTTCTTTCTGATGAACACAATCGGAGAAATATTAATAAATATCCTGACGCATCCAAGCTTTATAATGGCAGTAATGCCCTACCAAATGAGTATGAGCTGAAGAAAGTGTCTCCATCCACATCCATCCATCATAAACATACTCCACACGGCTCCGGAGGGTTAATAAAGGCCTTCTGAAGTGAAGTGATGCGTTTTAAAAAAATAAAAAAATCCATATTTAACAAGTTATGAAGTAAAATATGTAGCTTCCGCCAGACCGCCTTCCATATTCAACTCACGGAAAAAAACGGAACTGGCGTAGGACGTACAGCGTAAGCTTTTTGAAGAATACGGAAGGCGGTCTGGCAGAAGCTAGATATTTTACTTCATAACTTGTTAAATATGGATATTTTTAATGCATCACTTCACTTCAGAAGGCCTTTATTAACCTCCCGGAGCCGTGTGGAGTATGTTTATGATGGATGGATGTGGATTGAGGCACTTTCTTCAGCTCATATTCGTTTGGTAATGCATACTGCCATTATAAAGCTTGGATGCGTCAGGATATTTATTAATATATCTACAATTGTGTTCATCAGAAAGTCATATACAACTAGGATGGCTTAAGGGTGAGTAAAGCTTGGGCTAATTTTTATTTGAAAGTGAACTAATCCTTTAAGGGTTCAGTGTGTAAATTTTAGCGGCATCTAGCGGTGAAGTTGCAAATTGCAACCAATGTTCCACTCCCTTTCAAAGCACATAGAGAAGCTACGGTGGCTGACACAGGACAAAGATGTCGTCTGAGACAGCAGAGAGTAGCCAGTCAAGCAAACGCACTCTGTAGAGCAGTTTGTCCGTTTAGGGCTACTGTAGAAACATGGCGGTGCAAAATATAAAGTATGTAGATAGAATTGGCTCATTCTAAGGTAGTAAAAACATAACGGTACATTATATAAGGTCTTTATACACCACTGAAAACATAGTTAGGTATATTATATTGCATTTCTGTCAATAGATCCTCCTAAATATTACACACTGGACCTTTAAAGAACATAAATGAAAATTTGAAATGTTGCATTGGAAACCAACTGAAATAAGTTGATGTATTAAAATGGCTAAAACTAAAAAAAAAAAAAAATTATTTAAACTTAAAATAAATATTTAAAGAACTAATAAAAATGACAGACGCACATAACAATTATTAAAAATTTCTTAATTAAAATTAAAATATAAACTGAAAATATAAACATAAAAGCTCATTCAAAATATTAATATACACTATACTAGTATACAAATAATATTAAAATAACACTGGCATTAAATGTTGCTTAACCCATGGATAAAAATGACCTAAAAATAAAAAGTAGAAAACCCAGGGTTAAAGGGATAGTTCACCCAAAAATGTAAAATTTCCTCAAGTTGTTCTAAACCTGTATGAATTTCTTTGTTCTGCTGGACATAGAAGATATTTTGAAGAAAGTGGGTAACCAAACAGTTTCTGGTCTCCATTGACTTCCATAGTATTTTTTCTATACTTTGGAAGTCAGTGTGTGTTTGGTTAACCACATTCTTCAAACAAATAACAAAGAAACTACAGGTGTAGAACAACTTGCAGGTGAGTAAATGATGACAAACTTTTTGTTTTTGGGTGAACTATCCCTTTAAGTATAGTGTGAAAAGCCATTCATAGGGGGCATGAATCCATCACTTCACCAAGTCTAACAGGTTTTTTCTTTTGTTTTCCATATGTTTGTTTGTTTGTATGACTGCAGATTCGTAAAGTATGGAAGGAGGACTCAGTGGTGCAGGGCAAACAGCAGCCACATGTGGGGAAAACTACAGCCTACCCTCCATGAACCGCCCTAGAGTGAGACAGATGAGAGACAGACACAAAATAAAGAGAGGAACAGTGAAAGAAGCGAGAGGAAGAGGCTATAGAGACCTCTCGGCCTAAATTCTCCTGCTGTAGAGAGGAACTTTAACAGCAAATCAGAGAAAAATATTATGACATTTAGATTTCTTACCTGTCTGTTATTTTATAATGAAGTGAATATGATCTACATATATCATTTTGCTTTACGGCTCTTCATCGCTGCTGAACGGCACTAACGTTTCTTTCAGCCTGGTGCGAATGAGTGTATGTATGTATGTCTTTAACAGCTTGAAATGGTCTTGCTTCCGATTCCCTGACCTATTCTGAACTGGGAGCGTGGTCTGTAAAAGGAGCTGAATTTGCGGTACCACAATACTGCTGCGTTCCGTCCGTTTTCCCACTTGACATCTACATCTTGATGCTTGGAAGCACTAACAGTTTGGAATAATTTTTTGAAAGAAGTTTCACCAAGGCTGTTTTTATTTCATCAAACATACAGTAAAAACAGTAATATTGTGAAATATTATTGCAAATTAAAAGAACAGTTTTCTATTTTACTATATTTTAGCATGTAATTTATTCCTGTGATCAAAGCTGAATTTTCAGCATCATTACTTCAGTCTTCAGTGTCACATGATCCTTCAGAAATCATTCTAATATGCTGATTTGCTGCTCAAGAAACATTTCTGATTATTATCAATGTTTAAAACAGATGTGCTACGCAATATTTTTGTGGAGAGCACAACTGTTTTCAACATGGATAATAAGAAATGTTTCTTGAGCAGAAAATCAGCATATTAGAATGATTTCTGAAGGATCATGTGACACCTGAAGAATAAATAAGCCTTGGTAAGCATAAGAAACTTCTTTCATAAATATATATATATAAAAAACATAATTATTCCAAACTTTTGGTCGATAGTGAATAAAGAAACAAAATGGCAAAGCAAGCACGTTTTACAGGTTTATGATTATCAACAGATGATTTATCATGTTTTAAACATCTAAAAACATATAATATAGGAACTTTGACTCATTCTTGCATTTTATTTGCTTTAAAGCACTCGTTTAACATTAACATTAACATTAACTACATGTTCCGCTTTGTTTGTATGATGTTTAATGTCTTCAAGTGCCCTTCTATTGCACTTTTCCAAGTTTCAAGCTGGTATTTTTGCCGAGTTAAATGGAACGCAGCATTAGAATTCTTCATGATGTCACTCATTCCGGCTCCTTTATCAGGCCACACCCCTTTAGAACCTTTGACTCCACCTCCCAAAGATAACAGCTGCTGGGCACACACGTCAGGGGCGGGGCTTCACTGGCGAATAGCATGTCTGCTTGCCCTGGCACCTCCTCTGTCTCCGCCCTTCCAGTGCAATTACTAATACTCTGTCTGCCATCTTATCTAACTCATTTTTATCTAACATCCCTTCAGTGATTCACATTTCCATTCATTTAATGACTTCATGCTTTACCTTAACCGTCCAGTCGTCACGCTCGAGTGCAGTTTTTTGTTGTCCAGCAGGGGAGGGGCTATATTTACATACATGAATATGCTAATGTCCTGTTTATATGGGTATGTATTTATTGTGACAGCTGTTTTGTTCATGTCTTCATGGTTTTACCCTGTGGAGAACCCAGCCGAGAATACCGCAACCTCATTGGCCGGTTTCGGTTGGCGACAAGGTATATATATATGTGTGTGTAAGGGTTTAAATGTACTCTGAGCCAAATGTACAGGTTAACCAGACATTTAACATGCATCATGTGATCTGTGTTTGGCATTCGTATGGCTGTCTTAACCTGAAGATTGAACTCCATGCTTGAGGTTTTTAATTGATTTTTTTTCTTTTCCCCTTTTAATGTTATCACTGTGGTTTGACGAAGGGGAGTTTTTTTCTTTCTTTCTGTAATGTCTGTTGTGAAGAGATTATATTTTTTAATTTCATCATCTTCCACTGACTACTCACCATCCCTGAGGCACATAATTTTAACTTTTCTTTTTATATATATTTTTTACGTTTTCTCACACAATCATTTTGGGTCCAGGAGAGGTTTTAGATATTTTAAATTTTTTCATTTTCTCTTGATTCTTAAGTAGGTTTGAAGCCCAAAACATCTACATCTCTACAGGCAGCATCATGGAAATGAAAATTCGCACATCACACAAATCTGCTATTTAATGCTGAATGCTTTTATGTTTAATGAAGCGCTTATTGATGAATTATGTTGAATGAATTGAGCAGCATCTCCTAATAACTGACTGACTCGCTATTGATGAACCTATGAATATGAAAATGTGTAATAAATGTGAAAAGGGTTTGAAAAGCGGAGAACATCTCGCCATCTTAAAGAGGAAAGCGTTATTATGTCTGTCTTCCGAACTTACACAGTCTCAAGTGCTCGGTTTCTCTTTGAGAACAAAACAATTGCAAAACAACTTTAACATTTCAGCCTTTTCAGCATTGTTATTCTCTTCCGGCTATCACCATGTGACATATACATTCACAGCTGTCTTATTTGACCTATCAGTGATAAGAATCATTTGCCCTCGGCCCCTACTTGCTCTCTTTGGGGCTTCAAAACACCATTCCCAAATCAGAGAATTTTAAATATAAATATATACATATGTATATCTATGAGTACAAGTCTATAAATAAGAGTGAACTACCAATCCATGGTAAGAGTCTATTTTTAAATTTTGATTAATAAAAATGTCCCAGTTTCTTTTCTCTGCTTTGCTAAATGAATTAAACTTTTTTTTTTTTTTGTCTCGTTTGGTGGGGTCTGCCAAATGTTTGTTTTGCACTTTTTTGTTTGTGTTTTATTTGTTATGCTTTGTGTTTTTGGAGCACTGAATACTTTGTATGTGTTTAACTGTGCCAATTAAAGATAGAGGGGGAAAATCAAAGAATTATTGTCTCAGTGTATCACTGTGTGTGTGTGTGCATGTTTTTGTGACATATCAGGACACAAATTTGTATAATGACATGGGTATGACATAGGTATTACAAGGAGAGGATGACTTATGAGGACATTACCCCATGTCCCCATTTTTCAGAAGGCTTATAAATAATACAGAATGAGCTTTTTTGAGAAAGTAAAAATGTGCACAGTTTCCTGTGATGGGTGGGGGATAGAAAATACGGTTTGTACAGTATAAAAACCATTACGCCTATGGAATGTCCCCACAATTCACAAAAACAAACGTGTGTGTGTGTGTGTGTGTGAACTGTGCAAATTAAAGATAGAGGGGGAAAATCAAAGAATTATTGTCTCAGTGTGTGTGTGTACAGGTTGGCTGTACATTTAAGGGCCAAATTTCCTCACTTATATAGTGAAATATTATGGCAACCGACTAGTGATGACATTTTACTGGTCCTCACTAGTTAAAAAGGCTTATAAATCGGCCAAAATGTTTTTAGTCTAGTGCTTTGCACGTTTCTGTAATGGGTAAATTTGGGTTAGGCCATAGAAAACCTGAGTGTGTGTGTACCCACTTAACCACATCTTGGGGACAAATATGTTTGCATCATATAGTACATAGATATAGTCTACACATACACACAAATATACAGTAAATAAACAGAAGAATACTAAACGGGAGGGTTGGAAGTACTGTAAGAAAACATAAGTTTTTAGTTGATATTTGAATGAGGATATAGTGTCAGTGTCGCGAAGAAAATTCCACAGTTTAGGAGCCACAGAACCTAATGATCTACCACCCATTGTTGAGAGAAGAAAACGAGCCGAGGCACGGTAGGCTAAGCAGTTTTAAGTCAGATGACCGGAGACAGCGAGGAGAATAATAATGCAGAAAATCATGAAGACATTTAAAAGTTAATAAAATTATTTAGTAAGATACATAACAGAAAGATAAGTCGTATCGCAACAACGGCTTTTATACTGCATGCGCTTGTGTTTACTTCCTGGGTAAGAGTCTGTGACGTATACTCTTGCGTCGTTATGATTGGTCAGCATGTGCGAGATGCAAATGAGAAAGCCAAGCAAGGCGCCTAAGGATCGCAAAAACAACTTTTTAAAACATAAATCAAACATAAATCCCACTAATATGCTTTTGTAAACATATATACACAACAATATGTGATATATAAAGCATGGGGAGGGGAAAAAATAATTTTGAAAAATTGTCACCGTCGTTGCGAATTACAAGCACCTACTGGCCTATATATTCTCTGAGAAGTAACGGATGTTTATCGTGTTGTATGAAAGGAGAGAAGGTTAGCACTCCCCTTGACAAGGATGGAAGAGGTCCTAGTGGCCTTCAACACACATACGGTTAAGGCATTGCCACCTACTTCGTGGCATCTCTAACCAAGTTTTTTTTTTGTCTTTGTTTCACAGCGTACTGCGTTATGCAGAACACAAGCTCAGATATACGCAGCTATCTCTCGGTGGTAAAATACGTGTTAATGCAATGCTCTATTAGAAGAAAGAAGTCATTATATTCTTCAGGACTCTCTTAATCTAAAGCTTTATGTAGCTACTTCAACATGCAATGCTAGCTAGAATGCTAGCAATATTCATTGATGGGGTGTGATTTACATACAGGACGTGCTCTGTTGGGTTAGGTATGGTGGTTGAAAAAATATTTATCTTATTTATAACTTGACTAATGCGAAATTTGGCATTCAGTGCTGTTAAATTTCCTCGGTGTGATTATTTAGGAGCAAACTGTTAAAGAAATACTATAACTATAGGACTAGCCTACCACGTGATTTACGGTACTTTTCTCAACGATGTTCTGGAGGATGGCATTTCACAGTTGGTTCTGATCATTGAATTAAACGTTTAAAATCATTTTATATAGATTATTGAAGATTATTTTAATGTGTATTTTAGATATCAATTTATTACATTTAGACTATACTTCACAAAACGCACTGAAATTTGAATGGAGCTCTATGGAGGATTCATATTTCTGAGCCGCCTTGCGCCCCCTTGAGGATGTACTAAATTGCTGTAAACTACACAGCCAATGAAAGCGATCGACAAAATATCGCGAGATTCACTTGAACGAACGAGCGGGAGTGACTTCCATTTCAAACCCCAGATGCAGTCGACGATGTTTTTCTTTGTTGTTTAATTTCATTTTAATGTAGTTTAGGGTTTGTGGCATTTGGGAATATATCATTTTGTGATAAACTACGATAAGAAACGATGGATTCAACAGAAGAGGACATATCTGCTCGGGTTTTGTTGAGGAAAGTTCTGCACACAGAGTTACCCAGATCTCCTGTAACCAGAAGGTGAATTTATTTCAAATGTCACTTGCATTTTGTAAACATATAAAACCCCCAGCATAATTTTATATGCGTTTGCTTGCTTTTAAATCAGTTTGCGCAAATGGTTTATGCACACTATACATAAACAAATAGTTACCTAAATATATTTTTCACAAAACCATGTAGTTGGCTAACAACTAACGTAAATATAAAAATTATATGAGGGGAAAGCTATATTATCTGTATACTGGTTGTAGTATTAACTTTCTATTTAGCATTATCTTTTAAAATCATACAAATTATAACCATTACAGACAACAATACAAAACTTCCTTAGACTAATAACTTTCTGATATATATCATTTTCTGTATTGCTTTTCAATGTTTGTTATGTGTTTCAGTTCAAGCAGTACACGGCGGAGCTTGAGGCTGAAAAATACCCCTGGTCTGGAGAGTCCTGGGTCTGCCTTACGTCAGAGACTCAAGAAGAAGCTCCATGAGGTATGTGTGGTGTCTAATAAATTATTATATATACAGCTGCATATTCTACATAATCACATGCTTAATACCTTCCTCTTTTTTTTTTTTTTTTTCTTTTTTTTTTATAAGAGTGCCTCTCTGTCACCCCTCCCTTCACCTAAACGACGGAGGTCAACAGTGGCAAAGACGGACCCTCCTGTTGCAACCCCGTCCCAACTGTATGACGAGGACATGACGACTCGTGGTCTGCTCAGGGGGATCATTCAGATGGGTGAGTGGAAACTCAAGGTTTCAGGAATGAACTGATTAATGTCAAGAAACACAGATGGGTGTATTAATAATGAGAGAGATTCTGAGATATTATAGCTATGGAATACTTAGAAATATCAGGAAATTTTTCATTTCCAAACATGGAAAAGCCATGGAAAGTACAAATATTATTTATATACTATTAGAACTGCACGATTAATCATTAAAAGATCGCGATCTCGATTCAAACACCCATGTCAAACATTCAAACATGTCTTTTAAACTTTGACAA
The DNA here is from genome assembly GCA_037950665.1 of Hypophthalmichthys nobilis. Taxonomy (NCBI): domain Eukaryota; kingdom Metazoa; phylum Chordata; class Actinopteri; order Cypriniformes; family Xenocyprididae; genus Hypophthalmichthys; species Hypophthalmichthys nobilis. The sequence continues at coordinate 4,619,516 of CM075490.1, forward strand.
AATCACAGCAGAACATTCAAATCTGCATGTACTATTACAGTAATTATTAAAATTTTGTAATGTTCTTTTGTCATTTTTATTCATTTTTGTTTAATATTTTTATTTAGCTTTACTTTTAGTTTTACTTTGTCAACTTAAACCTATTTTATGGCAACTTTTCTAATTTTCATTTAATTTAAGTTATTCATCTAATATTTATAATTTACTTAGTTTCAGATTTATTCAAATAAACAGAAATTTTAAGTTTTACAACACTGGAATATACTCACTACTAGGTTGAAGTTTGAGTCCATGTTTTCCTTTTAGTTGCAGTATTTAGTTCACTTGATCTGTCTTTGTAAGTTTACACATTATTTCAGGATGTTTCTGGATACACCGTTATCCAGTAGCTTAATTACTTTTTTTATTTTTATTTTTAATGATTAACATAATTATTTATATACAATTATCTGTACTAATGTAGTGAGTTATTTTTGTTATATATATTCTTATATTATTATTTTTTATTTATATATATTTAATTTTTATGTAGCCTAAATAATTGACAGTCTTTGACTAGTTACAAGTTTTTAATGCTTACCTATTATCAATATATAAATAACTAATACCTAAATAATCAGAAGATGACGGTTCTAATGTGACTGTAATGATAATTCATTTTGCAAAATCTTTGCATCAAATATTATTAAAAAAAAATTTTGAAGCAGAAAACCCGTTTTTGACATTTCACCCATGTGTGTTTCAGAGACTGAAGCATCGCTGCTGGTGTCAGGTCAGCCTGCACTGCAAGAAGCAGAACCGAATCCAGCCGAGTCCAGTGTGTCCAGTGCCGGAGAGAGAACGTTAGTAGCTCTTCAGTCTCGTGTATTTGTAGTTCTCGACACGTTGTGTTCATGTGTCTGTGTTTTCCTCAGTGAAGGTCTGTCTGGAGTGGAGCTGTCTGATCTGACTCTGAACACTGAACCCCTGACGCATGTGGTCAGAGGATTGAGCCGCAGGAAACCACAGCGTGCCTTCAGTGTGTCTGCGTTGGAGAGACAGTTTGATCAACTGCCAGGTGCTTCACCCATTCTCATCTGTTATACACCTGTTTCCTTTGATTCTGTTAGCAAGTCTGTCTGTGTTTGGAATTGAAAACGGCCGTACTGCATATGCTAAAGATGCACCGGTCGACCAGCCATCAATTCGTTTTTTGTTTTATTTTGGCTGATCTCTGTGACTTGCACATAAACTGCATTGCAATCATTTCCCAAAAATGTCATTTGTGTGGAAATATTACGAAGTCTGTAAACAGGTCGTTAACACAGGCTTAAGACGGACACAAGGAGACCAAATTCTGTACCAGGCGCAGCAAGCTGTTTGCGATGCTCAAAATATTGGAACAAAAATATAAATATTGAATTGGGGGTTTATATGAATGTATCTCTGAAGGGAACTGACTTCAGAAAAGTTTCGATGGCATTTGAAGCAGCGCTGGTTTGTTTACAGTGGTAACCAAGGAAACACTATACCTGGTGTTCTATAAACGCCACCTACTGACAGAGAGTAAATTTACATCTTCATTCAGTCTGTCTGCTGTTTTTGTTTGTGCAGGTATGTTTTATGTAGCATCATTTCACAGTCAGACCATTTTGTTTTTGCTTTAAATCTTCAAATTATACAATGTAATTTAAATCAAAAACAACTGCTCATGCAGAGCAAATAAATGACAAATACATTTGCTTAAAAAGAAAAAAAATTGGTATCAGAATTGGCCCATTTGCTTGTAAAAAATCAGCAATCGGAATTGGCTATGAAAACTCCTGATCGGTGCATCCCTAGCATATGTATCAGAATACATAATTTGTCACATGTGCAACAGAGCACTATGATAAAGCATCATCTAACCTTTTTGTATGTTCTCAGACAACACAGAGGACATCTCACATGTCTCTCACAGAGGTGATGGCCCTCAAGAGAAATCAGATGCATCTCATGATTTGGATTTGTCTGCTGGCTTAAAGAGGTAAATGCGTTGTCCATTATTTTCCATTAGACTGGCCTGGTCACTAAAACTGGAAATGGAAAGTAAATAAAATTGCCACATTTAATTTATTAGGAACTGAATGGGAAGTACATGGTTGAAATGTGATTCATTCAAGTTTATTTTCTGTCAGTGGGCTGAACCTGACCCTGAAGACCCCATTTGTGGAGAAGCGCACCGAGAGGGCGGGGCTCCAGCGGAAGGTGTCCAATCGGAGGGTGCTGTCTGTGGATTCATTTGACGAGGCCGTTCAGAGATGCTTGGAGCAGGGCCTTAACCAAGGTTTATATGCACAATTAATCGAAATAAAGCCAAAATCGTGATATGGCTTAGCGTGATCATCAAATCACAATGGCATTCTTTTACAAGAGAATAGTTCATGATGAAGTGTTTATTTTTTATTTTGTAGCAGGAATAATACTAATTATTGTTACATAATTATTACTATTATTAAAGTCATATTGATATATAATGAGAATTTTTGGCCAAATTTTGCAGCCCTACAAACAAGCACAGCAAACCTGGAGTTTTTTTGTTGTTGTTGTTGTTGTTCTTCACATTTTAAATTGCAATGGCAAGTTTTATCTGTAAAATAACAATTCGATTAACCCAAAATCGTGAAGCCCTAATATACACAGAGTCTGATATTATGCATCCATCTTATTTGTTCTGTATCTAAAATGGTTTCTCTGTCCTTTAGATGTTCACTCTGTAGTTCAGGATGGAAAAACTCTAGAAGATTCTTCATGGCAGAAGTTCACGCTCGGCCTCAATGATGTCACAGAGCTTTACGTACACCCGAAAAAAGATGACACAGTAGGGCCGTCTGCAGAGATGGAGAGGGAACATGGGCTTGAGAAAGAAAACCAAGAAAAAGATGACAAAGAGGATCATGTCAGCGAAATTCCTGATGTTAGGGATACAGAGCTTTTAATTCAAGAAGAAAAAGACCATGAGATTGAGGCACCATCACAGGAAGAGGAAGAGGTGGTGCCTTCATCCCAAGAAGGAGGAGATGATGTGTTTTTGAGTCCTGGAGATGATATTGTACTTGCTCCAACACAGGCAATGACAGAATCACTTCCTGAATCTCAGTATGTGGAGCTACAAGATCGGGAGTCAATCGTGGAAGTTGAGTATGGGAACGTTGTGGAAGTTGAGTGTGAGAACGTTGTGGAAGTTGAGTATGAGAATGTGGAGGAAGTTGAGGATGAGAACGTGGAGAAAGTTGAAGATGAGAACATGGAGGAAGTTGAGGAAGAGAACGTTGAAGATGAGAACATGGAGGAAGTTGAGGAAGAGAACGTTGAAGATGAGAACGTGGAGGAAGTTGAGGATGAGAACGTTGAAGATGAGAACGTGGAGGAAGTTGAGGATGAGAACGTTGAAGATGAGAACGTGGAGGAAGTTGGGGATGAAAACGTGGAGGAAGTTGAGGATGAGAACTTTGTGGAATTTGAGCATGAGGATGCTGAAGATGAGAACATTGAAGAGAACCCAGACGCATTGCATAATCCAGAGCGAATAACTCGCAGAGCTCACCGCTCAGAGGGAAGAGGAGCTGTCTTGGGAGTGCCGGCCTCCACGAGAGTCACAAAGAGTTTTGGAGCTGGACTGAATCCCAGAGAGAAAGGTGAGGACAATGCCTGAAATGACAAAATCACAGGTTCAGCCTCAAATGAGTTTAGGGTTAGTAAGATTTTCTAAAGATGCAGTTTATATAATAAAAAAAAATACTGAAAAAACAGTAATATTGTGAAATATTAATACAAATTCAAAAAATGTTTTTATTTTAATATATGTTAAAATGTATTGCTGTGATCAAAGGCAAATTTTCAGCATCATTACATGCTGATTTGCTGCTCAAGAAGCACTTTTTATTATCATCAATGTTGAATGCTAATCAATGCCAAATATCGACCAATAATTGTTGGATTTGATAAAGTTTGTAAGGTTCATGGCATCAAATCTTTGAAAGACATTCAGGATTTTGATTATGATTAAATAGAAATTATACGCCCAAAATGCCACGTTAAAAACCAAACTGTGCTCTGTTGCTTTACACGGAATGGTCTTCCTGTTGAAGTGGGCAGTTCTATAAAATTCTATAAAATTCATTGATAATTCAGAGTTTGTTTGTTTGTGTTTCTGCTCAGATCATCTGCATTTTGTTGACTGGAGCAGAGAGAGTTTGCAGGACGTTCCAGGTGAAGAAAGAGAACAAGCGGGCAGTCCTGTGGCAGAGGTCACCACACCTGAGCAGAGGTCGTTGCAACATGAGGCTAGTCTGGCTGAGGAAGATTTGCCCGAGCTTGCAGAGCATCATAATGCCCCAGAGGAAGTGAACCAACTGGAGGAGGAGGAGGAGCTGATGGACTCTGAGCCAGCCAATCAGAGTCCTGAACCTCCACAGGAAGAGGAGGAGGAAGAGGATGATGACGATGACGCTCTTAGTGCAGGTGACACCCACTTTCATATATGTTTTATGTCTTAGTTGTCCAATTCGTCTTAGTGAATCAGATCATTTGAGTGAATCAGTTCAGAGAACTGGTTAAATGATGTCCAATTCATCTTAGCAAATCAGTTAATTTGAATGAATTTCAGTGAAATGGTTCAACAACCAGTGCATTAAAAATGTGCACAGATGCCTTTGTTCTTGTATTAAAATAAGGTAATTCTATATATATATAATATGTATATATATAATAAATAATATTGATTGTTAAATGTTTTCTTACAATTTGAGTGAATCATTCGAGTCAGTCTTATCAAATCATTAAAAAGAATCAGTTGTTGATGTGCTTGCAAATCAGATTTAGCTAGTTTACTTTTGCATGAAGTGTATTTTCTTTTATTTCAGAACTGTCCATGAAAACTCCTGCTTTCATAAGACAAAAGAGAGTGTTCACAAGTCCTAGTGCGCAGGCCACGCCCACAGTCCTTAAAGAAGTGAATGCTGGGTATTTACCAACAACATTCCTCTTCCAGTTTTGTTTTATAGTGTATCCTAATACATATTTAAAACCCATTTATCTCAGTCCCACCCCGCAGGTTGCCAAACGAGCCCCCAGAAAGAAGCGTCAGACAGGGGCTGATGTTCTTCCCAAGAGTTACGTCATGAGCGTGTTCAAGCATTTCGCCAAGACCAAGGTGGCCAGTGACGTCTACCCTGTCATTAATGAAATGTAAGTGCTCAGGGAAGGATTATTTCTACTATGCAACATGAACATTTCAAGCTACATCTCCTGCAGTGTTTCTCTCTGTGCTTTTTTTTTATTCCTCTTAGTCTTAAGAAGTACTTTGAACGGCTAGCAGATGATCTGGAAGTATACGCTACTCACGCCAAACGTAAAACCATTGAGGTTGAAGATTTTGAGCTCCTCATGAGAAGGTAAACATTAAAGAGGATTATGCTTTTTTTACATTTCAACTTTCTTTATGTGTAATGTTGTTGTTTGAGCATGAAAAAGGTCTACAAAGTATAAAGTCACTTCAAATTCTGTAAATCAGTGCGCACTGTTTCTGAACTCCCTGAAACGCCTCCATTTATAGGTTTGAGTTTTCTTCCAGGAATGAATACGTCACAATATTCCTCATTTAAATAATTCCTGCCCAAGGCATATGCCAAAAAAAGAGACGGGGCCTGGTTGAGTAAGTTAGTAGTATGTTGAAACTTGTGGTTCTGGTAAGGGGCGTGACATTTTTCAGATACGCTCTCAAAGTGGCTGACCAATCACAGCACACGAATCCAGCTGACCAATCAGAGCACATTATACTTTTCGGAGGGATGGGCTTTATAGAGACAGGAACTAGACAAAGCGTTACTGACAGACTGGGAAGAGAGGTGCTGCAACAGTGTAAAATATGTATTAAAAAATAAATATATATATAATATGAATGTTTTGAACATTCAAGCATGTTCTGTAGACCCCTCAAGACTTTTAAAAATGGCATAATATGTCCTCTAAGTTTAATGGAGTTGAATGACTTGTTTTTGTAAACTTTTGCAGACTTAGCCAATATGACTAAGAGTGGAAATGTTTAGCATGCTAAACTTGTTTCTGTTGTTTTTCTCAGGCAGGGCTTTGTGACAGATGGTACGCCTGTGAATATACTGATAGAGAAATATCTTCCGCTCGAGTATCGGAAACTTCTCATCCCGGTGGCCACCAGCGGAAATAAAGTCATCCCAACACAAAGAAGGTGAACATGCAGACGTGACGTCCTCCTTAAACACTGGAGTAGTCGGCTGCGCATGTCTGCATGTGCTCTTGTAAATATGTTTATATGTTAAAAAGTGAATGCCTTGTTTTGTAAATAAAGATTTGTGTAATATATATCTGTTATTTGTTTTATGCAGCACCATTAAGAAAACCAATAAACTTGCAGTTCATTGTATTTTTAGCCATTTATGTATATTTTCCAAAATGTTTTTCAAAACGGACATTAAAAACCGCATGGACTTGAAATTGATTGCGCATGATTCATCCGTGCACAGAAAGCTTTCCTCAAAATAATTTGCCTCAAAAATGTTTCTGCCATGGAAAAATATAAACCACAAACATCATAGCCTTCTGATTCTGTGTTGGAAATTATTCAAAATGCACTAGTTGGAATAGAGTATTGTTTACTGCATACTGTGCAGTATACTGCATACTTCCTTATTCAATATAGTTTTATAAGGATGTAAATCCATATGCATTATATAAACAGTAGTATTTTATGTTGTGCATGTTTTTATTCCTATTCTCATGTAGTAAATAGTAAATGCTTTATTTGCCACACTAGAAATGGAAGTGTATTGCATTCTGTGATACACCTTTCGGCACACTCTGCTATTGTATATTGCACATTTTGGCAAATGTAGGTTAATTGACAATTACAGGGTATTCTATACATACAGTTTGGAGTATACTGTGCAAGTTATACATGCAAAAAAAAAAAAAAAAGAGCAGGAATGTGACTGGTGTGAATCCGATAGAGGAAAAATGCTGTTTTTGAATACATTTAAAATGCATTTATTTCATATGTGAATACTGTTGCTAAAGACAGCTCTGCTTTAAGGTCTCTCTGCCAAACAAAAGCTCTATGATGTTGAAAGCAAAGAAAGACATGACATCTGTAAATATCTGTATTACAGTGCCTATAGAAAATCATCATAACCCTTTGAAATAGTTACATTATTTGTCGTACAGCCTGAAATAAAAACTTATTCCAAAAAAGACCTTTTCTAGCTTTATTTACAAATTTTGCCTTACAACATCAAACTAATGAAAGAAAAGGAAACAGTTTGCGAAAAGCAAACACAGCACACCACCCAAAACACCATACCTACTGTGAAGCATGGTGGTGGCAGCATTATGTTGTGGGGGTGTTTCTCTTTAGCGGGGACTGGGTGATTTGTCAGGATTGAAGGGAAAATGGAGGCTGCCAAGTACATCCATGTTCTTGAGGAAAACCTAGATCCCTAGAAAGGGAAGGGCAGGTCATTCATCTTCCAACATGACAATGATCCTGCCAAAAGAACAACACAATGGCTTAAGGATAGAAAGGCAAATGTCCTTGAGTGGCCCTGATTTAAATCCCATAGAAAATCTGTGGATGGACTTGAAGAGAGCAGTCCATTGCCAACCATGGAATTTGACTGAAGTTGAGCAATTCTGCAAGGAAGAATGGGCAAATATTCCCCAATCTAGGTGTGCAAAGCTAGTACAAAGATATTTAAAGAGATTAATGGCTGTAAGCAAAATGTTCTGAATATATATATATATATATATATATATATTTTTTTTCTTGTAAGGCACAATTTGTAATTAAAGCTGGAAAAGGGTTTCTTTGAAATGGGTTTTGATTTCAGGCTGAAAAAACTTAACTATTTCAAAGAGGTGTGATGATTTTCTATAGGCACTGTATATTTTTACTTTTGTTCTGTAAATAAAATTATTAATATTAATAAATACTTCTTTTTATTTTACAGTGCAATAGAATCATTTCAATATTTCTGTATTTACTTATTTTTAACATTCAATAAAATAATATTTTGAATAATAATTATAATTGTATAATTATATTGAATAGGAAAAACAAGTTTTTTAACTGATCAGTTGCCTGATAATGCCCAACGGTATATATGGAAAGTCACAGAAGATTAATGTTAAATTGAAGGCTTATTAGTTTTTGAAGTAGTCCGAATTTTTACTATGATGTGCTGCCTTCTGTACATTCTGTCACTCCTTATATTTGCGTCATAAAGAATAATATAATATGCAAAAACACCATATCTAGAAATGTGTTTGTGTACAGTGTCCACAAGGTGGCAGTCACACTCCATCACAGAGGAGGTTAATAGGCGTGATAATGGTGTCTGTTACAGGCTTTGGAGTTGTACACCAGTATTTTTCATTATAAAATGGATAAAGCCGATCTTAAATGCTACTTGGTCAATACAATGTTGCAAAATATCTAGACTATATCACTACACAGCACTAGAAGAGACCAACTATTAGCCTCAGTTGTAGTTCTTAAATCAGAAGTATTATGTGAATATAGTTTTGGCTGATTAGAAGTGCACATTTTGAAATTTTCAATCTTTAATAACTCAAACATTTTCAGTTGCGCTATCCAGCCAAACCAGCCTCTTGTTCATTATTGTTAAAATAATCACTTTAATATGGTGTAATGGTGTATAGAAGAGTTTGGGAGCTTGGGTGAATTTCTTAATCATTCCCTCCAGCATTTTTCCTTTTGCTAATGACCGAAGCAGACGTGTATGTGTAAGTTTTACAAGGCCAAGTCTGTTTTTGAGATTTGCGGGCCCAGACAGAGGCTGGATTCCTGTTTCTTTCTAAAACTCTCAGTATCTCTTGTCTTTATTTGCTGTCAGACTGGATTTAGATCCAAATCTTTCAATTCCAGATCTGGCTCATGTTTCACACTGTTCTCATTGTGGTGTCGCTATAGATTGAGCCGACTATCCAGATGTTGGGTCCCTGTGGCCCTCAGGGGCCCCAACCTCCTCCTCTTCTCCTCCTCTTGCTTGCAGTGACCCTTCTACATTCTCTACAGTATGAGTCAGCACTACAGCCGCTCCAGCGAACTCCATCTATCATGTTAAGTTTCATTACAATGTAGCACTTAAACCAAACATTGCTTGAAAATGAACCTCTGACAAGCCAATCTGTTCTCTGTCTCCTTCATTAAACCACAAACGTGGGTCACATAGCGCCGCAGCAGCCAGAATGCTCACGTCATCTAGAGCATGACTCACTGGGTGAGAAATGATCCTCAATGTGGCTGGATCTGCGAGGGAACACGTGTGTGAAATTAGCTGACTTATTGTTTAAGATGAGATTTTCAGCGATGGAGAGAGTGATGTGAAACAAGAGGGCTGTTGTGAAATCAATCTGAACATCAACATTGGCCCTATCTATTTTCTTAAAACAGTTATTCTAAAGAAAAATTCGTCTTTCAAGTGTTACAACTTGCTCCGCCTCTGAAACAAATTTCTTTTCAGCTGACATCATCAAGCCCTCTTATTTTTTTAGCCCCTCCCCTTCAACTACCATCCCTATTCTCTGTTCCCTTTAAAGTCTCCACAGAGGTTGAAGGGTGCATGGGCTTATCTGAAATAGCTTACCGAATATATCTTTATATGGCAGAAATAGTAACAGTATGCTGAAACCCCCTGCAAAATTATTGCTGTGAATGTCTCCCTTCAGAGTGCCCTGCAAAAATGTCATTTATGCCATTTGGAACGTACTGGCCGTTCACACTGAACGTCTTTTTGTATTCCACTGCGCTGCTTTTACATTGTTTTGTGGATAGATTAAGATGAAATAAAAACACGCTAGGTTAGAGGAATTGTTTGACCATTGGGCTCGCGTCCCGCGAATGACGCCATCATTTTCTAGACCTTGCGCTTTTTTCAATCCACTACACTGTGTCTGTCTTGCAAAAATCACGTTGTGAATGGCCTCTTACTAGGCCACTGATGTGACGGAACATTTTGTTGGTCACTTGAGCTGCGTCCGAAATAGCGTACTGTTGACTACATTTGAATTTAAATTTACTTCACGACCGTTGAAAAAGTAAGTTCTATATAGTACGAATGCGTGTAGTCAAAATCCGTTTAAGAGAAGTCATTTCACTCGGCGGCCATCTTTGAAACGCCTCTCGGGCATTCAAGTGCAGCTCCTATCTCTTTGAATGGGGAAACATCAAATTCTCCAAAGCTGTTTGCCAAGCTTTCGATTGAATTTCATATTTGTAATCACCAATGAAATCTGACAACAACTGTCCCATAATTTTTTTTCTAAACGCTCGAATCATGACAAAAAAACTGTATTTTTTAGGCTGGATCAAGCTAATGCGCATGCGCAGACCTAAATGCGCGTCTCTTGTGCCCCATTTCGGAGGCGCGAGTCTGACTGTTTCTATAGAAACCGGAGCTTCTAACAGCCGCTGCAGTGACGCGATGACTTTACCAGTCGCGATTGGCGATCATTTAGAAGGCGGGACTTATTCCGCCATATTGCGCGTTGCACTTTCTCCAATTCAAAACAACACGAGTGACACGTCTTGTGTTATTCTATAGTCTTTGGTGTAGTATGAATGTATTCTGACATACTACATTCACCATGTTGTTACTGTCACATGCCCTACCAGCATCAGTTAAGTCCCTTCAACTCCATTTACAAATCCTCCGTCGTGGCCTCATGGGATAGTAAAGTGTCCATCGTGTGCACACTAAAGAATCTCACCGGAAGTAGTAAGTCATCAGGGTACTTTTCGCCTACTGTTTCTCGAATACTATGAATTTGGACATACTACTCTGTTCACATACTGTTTTTCACATGTTATATAGTAGAGAAGTATTCAATTTTGGATGCAACTTTGGTTTCTATGAAGCCATGCCGGTTAGGCCCGCCCATCGTGGAATCTCATTTGTCAAATTTCGCTTCATAAAGCTGAATATTCAATATTTTGTTTGTAAACACTTAGGCTGCATCCAAAATCGCATACTCTCTTAAGTAGGTACTTATTTTGAATAAGTAATTACTTCACAATCTCTAAAAAAGTACTGTACTATGTTCTGTATAGCATTGGTGTGTGTAGTATGTAATCCGGACGTATTACATTTGCCGTGTTGTCATTATCATGTGACCACTAGCATCAGTTGCGTTGCCTCGAAGTAGTAGGTCATCCAGTACTTTTTGTCTGATCTTTTATGAAAACTGTGAATTCCGACATACTTCTTTTGTCACTTTTGTTTTTTTCACCCACTACATAGTAGGGAAGTATGTAATTCTGGGTGCAGCCTTTGCAGCACATAAAATAGCACATACGTGGTTTGTAGGCAAGTACAGACTGAAGTTTTGCTCCTGTAGACAGTCTTGTGTGACATTTTATGAAATTCTCTATTGGTGAGGGGTGACATCAGCCTAAACCTTTTTTTGGGACAATGTAGAAAAGACATTTTGTCCAGCTATCTGTCATAAATCTCAAATGGTCGACTTGTCCAAAACAACAAGTGAAGCTCAAGCAGAGTTGTGGGGTCTCTCGTCCAGCACTGGTCACTAGGCGCGGATGTTTTCGTGTTGGTCTGTATCTGTTTTTGCAGTGTTGTGTGAATGTTTTCTGCTCTTCTGGCTGCAGGGGAAGTTTCCGTGTTTTTGGCACTTTTTCTTGTCCGTTCCTGCCAGAACTTGGACCCTGTGGACCCGAACCAATTTCATCATCAATGTGTGATTGAGTCACACTGCTACTCAGCAAAGAGAGTGAGAGAAAGTCTGCTCTGCCAAAAATACATGAATACTACACACCAGATGGAAATAAAGTGAACAGTAAATAGCAAAACAGAACGAAAGAAAAAAAAGATTTAGAAGGGTCAAGAAAAGTCTTGCTTTCTGGTCTGGCCTTATAGTCAGACCTTTGCACACAGGCAAGTACCACTCGTGTTTTCTTCAGAAAATGTAATCTAGTTATTCATCCTATCCTCCGGCAATATTAGCTAATATATACTAATGGTTTAATATGGCTTTAATTACACACACGCTATTTTTTCCTACGTTTCTGGCAAACAGACCATGACATTTAAAATCCCAAGTCTCAAAAGCCACAAAAACGAGTAATTTTAGCACAATGTGGGCTCTGTTCTCCGAGTTCACTTTGTAGTGTCCCAACATATTTAGTCTTTATACATTACGTTTCCTCTCATAAAGACGCCATGGTCCAGATTCCCTCTCACTGGTCCTAGTCCGGAACATTCTTTTCCATTTTGAGGTTTATCCCTCTTTAAAGGAATAGTTCACTTAAAAATGTCCATTCGGTCAATATTTATGTCTTTCCAAACCTGTATGACCTTGTTTCTTTCATGAAAAATAAGAAGAGGAATTCTGGATATGGTCACTGTTTTCCACGTAATTACAATGGAGACCGGATCTTTCAAGAACCAAAAAATGATGCATAAGTACTTTAAAAATATATTTAAATAATCATAAATGTGCTCCATATGATTAATGCACTATATTTAAAGTCTTTTGAAGTCATGCAATTACTTCGTGTGAGGAACAGACTGAAATGTTAACAATTTTTCATTGATAATCTGTCTTTGCAGTCGGAATGAGTCAGTGAGTTGAATTCGAGAACTGCATCAATCTGATTTATAAACAAAAGGTTCAGGCAAGTTTCATGGATTGGATCAACCAATTTGATAAATTGGACATCACTACTCTTATCCTGAATGCATCCATCCCACATGGATTCGATACTCATACAATGCCTGTTTTTATTCATAATGGAAAAATCAGACAAGTCAAAACATACAAGTATTTAGGAGTGATAACTGATGATATGTTATCATGGAAAGATCATATTGATGCTCTCTGTAAAAGAACAAAGCAGAGAATCTATTTTCTTCGTCGTCTTAGGTCTTTTGGAGTAAGAAAACAGATTCTTCTGTTGTTCTTTATGTCTGTGATAATGAGTGAACTGCAATATTGCAACTCCATTTGGTATAAGAGTTTGTCTGTTACGTTAAAAACAAAGTTGTTTAATCAATCAAAAATTTGCTCAAGGATTGTAGGTAAGCCTCTAGAGAAGCTATATGATTCAGCTTATTATAATAATTTGTTAAGACTGGCTAATAATATAGTTTCTGATCCTAATCATGTCCTGCATAATGAGTTTGAATTATTACCATCAAATCAGAGGTACAGAGTTCCAAGATTCAACAAAGTAAGTCTGAAACACTCGTTTGTGCATCAGGCGATCCTTGAGTTGAGATCCTTAATCGAAAACCAAGAGTATTGTGAATGTGTTGTTGTTGTATTAAATGTGTGTGTGTGGATTAAGTGATGTTGATGTGTAAGAGATGTTGATTGTTGTAAACATAAATACTGTTATGCAAAAAAAAAAAAAATTCAGACTCGTCTGATAATAAAGTGCTATATCATATATCGTATCATGTCAAGATTTTCAGTGAGTAATGACTTAAATTTTCATCTGCTCTTCACAAAAGACATCATATGCCTTTGAATGGACTACTTTTATTATGCTTTTTGTCATTTTGGATTTCATTCTCCCCAGTCCTCATTCACATTCATTGTATTGAAAACAAGATATTCATCAAAAATTCATCTTTTGTGTGGCACAGAAGAATAAAAGTAATTCCAATTTGGAACAACATGAGGGTGAGTAAATGGTGACAGAACTTTTATTTTTGGGTGAACTATCCCTTTAAGAGGTTAATGACATCTTAGAGTGTTTCAGTGTTTATGTGTGTTTTTCAGACCACAGAATCTGTTTCATCATATCTTGCAGTAGACAGTCAGACCACCTCTAGCATATTGAGCGGTCCCGGCCAATGACCACATCCCCCCACCCCCTTTCACAAAGATGGGGTGATGGATGGAAAGTCGGGATGATGGCTGTTTTTCCTCTATTTCGCTCTCTCCGCACCATGTTTTCCTCCCTCCCCTCGTCTTTCTTTCATGTCCTGCTGAAGATATACAGCTTCCTGCCTGAATGCACACGTGGAACTTCTCTCATGTTCTTTTTCCTTCTATCCCTCTTTTTCCTGTCTTATAATCTATTTCCTGTCTTTATTCCTTCTCTTTCTTGTTCATATCTTCCCTTTTTAGCATTTCATTTTCATCTATCCACAAAGATCTCTCTCTCTCTCTCTGTGCGAAGCAGTGCCTTTACAGTTAATTTGATATGTTTGGAATGGCATACTAACTACTACTTTTGAAAAAAAGAGTATGTAGTATGCATTCTGTGCACAGTGTTTGCTGTATGCATGGAATACTATGTTTAGTAGTATGTTCAGTATACAACAGAGAAAATGTACTCGGTTACTAACGTAACCTCGGTTCCCTGAGATACTGGAACAAGTACTGCGCTGCTAGACGCGGTGGAGAAAACTCCTTTTCTCCGATTACTGAAGCCTTTTTCAATCACAGCAGTGCATCTGCACTGCCATTGGTGCAAAAAATGTACAGAAATGAACCAATGACGGCGCTGCGGAGCTGCACGAGCCTATGGCAAAGCAACGCGCCAGAACCCGCCAAATTGGGTGGGGCATCTGGCTATATAAGCAGGCGCTCTGTATAGGTTCATATCAACTGAAGTGACGACAAAGTCGTGCACCGTCATAGCACAGTTAGCTACATAGTACTCCCGTATCTCAGGGAACCAAGGTTACATTAGTAACCGAGTATGTTCCCTTCGATACTTTACTCGTACTGCATCGCTAGACGCGGTGGGGAACCTATTCAATCACACCGTGCTATGGTAGATGAACGACTTATAAGTAATTGTCCAGGGCGTCCAGAAGGGGCCCCGTAGATCAACTACAATGAAGCAGGCCATAGCCAGAGACCCGAATTTTATCGGGGTCAAGAGAAGGCAAAGAACGGGCTAACTCACAGAGGTCAAGCCCGGCCTCATATAATCGTTCTAGAGCAGGAATATGGTTCCCGGAGCATTGAGCTCAGAGAGACAGTTAAGCAGAAAGGACCTGAGCCTGCAAAGCAGGGACGTCCAGGTTGTAAAACCTGACAAAAGTGGACGGTGAGGACCAGCCGGCCGCCGCATAAATTTCTGCAATGGACACACCACTGGACGATGCCCAGGATGAGGCCACAGGGGGCTCACAGCGAGCACCTGTAAATCTCCAACTCGTTTAACCGATGCCAAAGCTAATAGCAGAGCGGTTTTGAGCGATAGGGGTAAAATATCAGTGGATTGCAGCGGTTCAAAGGGGGAGCTTTTAAGCGCCCTCAGAACGGTAGCCAGATCCCACATAGGGACAGAAAAAGGGCGAGGGGGGTTCAACCTCCTAGACCCTTTTAAAAATCGAGCAACGAGGTTGTTCCTGCCGACAGATATCCCATCTATAGGAGCATGAAAAGCTGCCATGGCCGCCACATAGACCTTAAGAGTGGAGGGGGTACAACCCTTATCCAACAGCTCTTGAAGGAAGGACAATATCGAAGATATGTCGCATGTGGGTTGATCTTCACCTCGGTTTGTGCACCAATCAGTGAAGACTTACCATTTGAGAGTGTAGAGGCGCCTTGTGGATGGGGCTCTTGCCTGAGAAATGGTATTTAAGACACTCTCTGGGAGGTTCATAGGCTCCCATCGAGAGTGCCGTAAGTGTAGGACCCACAGCTCGGACTGTGGGTGCCATTTCGTCATTTTCGCCTGAGAGAGGAGGTCCCATCTCAGGGGAATGGGCCACGGAGCTGCCGTGAACAGCTGAGACATCTCTGAGAATCAGCGTAGGTTTCTCCAGAGCGGGGCCACTAGAAGAACCTTGTGTTTCTGTTCCCTGATTCGCCTGATAACCTGAGGGATCAGGGTGATCGGGGGGAAAGCGTAAAGGAGAAGGTTGGGCCAATCGTGGGCCAGCACATCCCTTTCCTTTGAAAAATAGACTGGGCAGTGAGAGTTGTCTTTTGTGATGAAGAGGTCGACCTCTGCCTCCCCGAAGATCTCCCATATTCTCCGAAATGTCTTGGGGAAGAGCATCCACTCACCAGAGGGGACGTTGCTCCGAGATAGCATGTCTGCTCCCTGGTTCAGTTTGCCTGGCACGTGCACTGCTTTCAGAGAGCGCAAGTGGCAATGTGCCCATTCCAGAAGGCTCTTTGCCATCGTGAAGAGGCGTGGGGAGGAAAGGCCGCCCTGGCGATTTATGTAGGATACTACCATCATGTCTGATCGGACTAAGACGTGGCATCCTTCTAGATGTGGTAGGAAGGACTGTAAGGTCTGCCATACTGCCAGCATTTCCAGGCAGTTGATGTGCAGCTTTGTCTCTTTGCTCGACCACGTGCCAAAGGCTGGTCTGCCATCACACAGGGCTCCCCAGCCTGTGTTTGACACATCTGTGAAGATGAACTTCCTTTTAAAGGCGGTCGTCAGCTGCTGTATAGCCAGGACACATTCTGGCAAGGCTACAGCTCTCATTCGAAGACAGCCCCCAAAAATGATATTCGTTGGCTGGGAATCATCAAGCTTATGGCATAATTGACACTCAGCCCCAAGCGCTCTAAGTGGCTGAGGAGGAAAGATCTGTGGATAGTAGCTTGGCCTCTGACTGGGCTACACAAGCCAGTCGTCGAGGTAATTCAGAATGCAGATTCCCATCTGTCTCAGAGGGGAGAGAGCCGCATCTATGCACTTCGTGAAAGTGCGGAGAGCCAGGGACAGCCCAAACAAAAGGACCGTGTATTGATATGCCACTTCCTCAAAGGCGAATCTCAAGAAGCGTGGATGTGAAAATAAGCATCTTTCAGATCCAGAGAAAAGAAACAGTCCCCTGGGCATATTTGTGAGAGGATCTGTTTCACAGTAATCATTCTGAATGAGCGCTTTATCAGGGCCCGGTTCAGATGTCTGAGGTCAAGGATGGGTCTGAGACCACCGTCCTTCTTTGGGACGTGGAAGTAACGGCTGTAGAAGCCTGACTCGCTCTGAGCTGGAGGAACCACTTCTATGGCTCTTTTTTCCGGCATTGTGTTCACCTCGGAACGCAGGACGTGAACGTCCTCGTTCTTCATGAAGGTGAGGACCATGCCGTTGAATAACGGGGCCCTTTGAGCGAACTGGAGTACATAACCCCGTTTTATTATACCCAATACCCATTTTGACACTCCAGGGATGGCCAGCCAAGCCTCGGGCCCATGTGGCAAGGGGTTAAATTGGTTCGAGCGATGGGTCGCTGCGAGGGGACCCAACGCTCGTGATATGTTTGTTTTACCTTGTTGCTATAACAGCAATTAGTTGCATGGGCGCGGAAACTTGAGTGGACCCAGTGCTAACAAACACATTGTCTCCAGCACCCGGAACTGAACGGGGTGTTAGGTGGCATAAAAATTCATGAAGAAAAGCTCTTTAGAGAAAATAGTTATATGAGTCTACATTTAGTCATAAGGGAGAGCGCCATACATTAACGAGCTGTTAGCACTGCATTCAGCTAAGTGCTGTCAGTGCTGTGCTTGCTCTCGCAGTGTGCATAGAGCTGGGGAATCCCCTTGCTCCCGGGAGGATGAGACAGGGAATAGACCGGTATGAGCTCACCTAGCCCCATTCAATCAGTTTTGTGACTGCATTGTTCTTTTTTCTCAAGCCAGAGATAAAAAGAACAGTGGAGAACAAGGGGTTAGAGCCATCTTCAGAGAAGCGGTCTGTGAACGCAGCGAGGCAAGACTTGCGCTCTTTATCAATGGAGGCGACTTGCGGGGACGGGGCCGGCAAGTGACGCACTCGGAAATTCTGAATTTTACCACAAACACCAATGAAAATGTTATTTTAGAAGAAATACATTCCATGAGTCTCACCTGATAGTTACAGGGGAGATTGTCATGACATAACGCTGTAAGTGCTGCACTCAGCTGAACACTATCAATGTGATACTCACCCTAACAGCGTGTGCAGCACCGGGAAATCCCCTGCTGCAGGAAGAGTGAGACACGCGGGATATACACCGGTGACAACTCACTTAGTTCCATTCACTTGGCCCTGTAACCTTTTGTTTCTCATCTCAGCTTGAGAGAAAGGGAACAGTGGAAAACGAGGGAAGGAGCTGCTTTCTAGAAAAAAGAGGCTTGGCATTGGCACGACATTTGCAACAATGTCGCAGGAAATTTGCTCAGAATTTTGCTCTTTTAATTACCACAAGGCAGGAAAGTGCCAACACAGGTGCTTTGCAGGCGGCTCTTGAGCAAGCGCTGACCGGGGCTGCATTGAGAGCGATGCAGGAGCAGAGCTGCTTGAAAGTGGCGATCTGATCCGGTGCTGTAAAGCGGCACGCTGATCAGTGCTGCTTGAGAGCGGCGAGCTGCGGGCGGCGAACAGAGAGTGAGAGAGAAGGCGGCGAGCTGATCTTGCTGCTGCAGAGCAGCGGCTGAATCACCTTACTGGCGAAGGCGGCTTCAAGTCTCTTGAATCAGTGAAGAGAAGTGTTGTCGTCGCTGAAGGAGAATGAATCAGTGATTCGATGAGCGCCTGCTTATATAGCCAGATGCTCCACCCAATTTGGGGGGCTCTGGCGCGCTGCTCCACAGTGCCGTCATTGGATCATTTCTGTACATTTTTTGAACCAATGGCAGATGCACTGCTGTGATTGAAAAAGAGTTTTCCCCACCGCGTCTAGCGACGCTGTATGAGTAAAGTATCGAAAGGGAACTGCATTGAATACTGTATCTCACAATGCAATGTGCTAGATTTGACCTTTGATATGAGTTTTTTAATATTTGAAAAGATTGCCAAAAGTTAAGGTGTTTTTTTTGTTGTTGTTGTTGGGGTTTTTTTTTTACACAGAACTGGATTAAAAATGCTAAATCACAGTTTTTATTTCCAAGATAATATTGCTGACAGCACTTGCTGAATTAACAACGTGCAACATGATGAGATCATGTGTAAGCCATTTAGTATACACTACTGTTAAAAAGTTTGGAGTCAGTAAGATTTTTCTTTTTGAAAGAAATAGTGTGCATTAAACTGACTGAAAGTGACAGTAAAGACATTTATAATGTTACAAAAAAAAAAAAAAAAAAACTAAAAAAGTATGATTTCCATAAAAGTATTAAGCAGCACAATATTGATGAGAAGAAATGTTTCTTGAGGAGCAAATCAGCATATTAGAATGATTTCTGAAGGATCATGTGACACTGAAGACTGGAGCAATGATGCTGAAAATTCAGCTTTGATCACAGGAATAAATTGCATTATAAAATATATTAAAATAGAAAACAGTTATTGTAAATGGTAATAATATTTCACAATATTACTGTTTTTACTGGATTTTTGGTGAAATGAATGCAGCAGAAGAGACTTCTTTCAAAAACATTTAAAAACTGATGCCGACCTCAAACTTTTTAATGTAGTGTATAGTTTGCAGTATGCAGTGAGCAGTACACTAGTATTCCATTCTGGACATAAATTTCTTACAGGCTGTGGCTCTCTGCCGACAGTTTTACTGCAATTGCTGCATGATGTCCTATTACTGGGAGAAAAGTCCTAATGATTTCCTTTCTGGGAGTAATTTAGGATCGCTGTATGATGACACATTTACACTAATGACCTTTTTCTCACTATGTACTCTTTTAATAGGAAAATCTTATTTTCTAGATGGGTATATCAGACTGTTTTCTGGCTCCATCCACGTGTGTCTGTGTGCGCCAGACTCATGTGTTTTACCTCGGCCTGACCGCGCCAAGGGTCTTAACTCCAATGAAAGTCTTTGTGTTTACCTTTCCAGCAATATCTCATTGATTTAATTAGCTGTGATTAGTTGATTGTCGGTTTGTATGATTGGCTGTTTGTGGGGGAAATGTTCTGCTCATGTTTATACTGGCACAAGGACACTAAACCAAAACAGCCAACTGCACTACTTCTAGAACCATGTAATACAGACCATAAGTAACAGCACAACTCTTCTAAGTAACAGTTGGGGACACTTGACATTTGACTTGACATTTGATATTCAACAGTGCTTTGATCTGCCGGCATTGACACTATTCTTTAAGAGCTGCTGTGCAGCCAAAATTATATACCAGTTATCAATGTAAAGCTGCTTTGACACAATCTGCATTGTAAAAGCACTATATAAATAAAGGTGACTTGACTTGACTTCTCAATGGAAATAATGATTCACAAAAAATACTATTCACAAATAGTACAGCTCCAAAAAAAGACAATATTAAATATTGCTGTTCATTTTTCTCACAATATAGTATTGAACTGGTCTTAGATGGTCTTAGATGCTCCAGTGTATTCATGCGGTTCTGTCTTAAAAAGTAAGTGGCCTCTGCAGCATGATCAAACCTCATGTGTGCCTTCAAACAGACAAACAATACACAAAAGGCTTATAAACAATACATTAGCTCAGACCAAATTTCTCGGGGGAACGCAAAACGTTTTCAGAGTGAATGCAAAGTTTCTCTGGGGAAGCTAAACGTTTTTTTTCGAGCAAATGCAAAGGTTTCTCAGGGAACAAAACAAAACATTCTTTGAGCAAATACAAAGTTTCTTGGGGGAACGCAAAACGTATTTCAAGCAAATGCAAAGTTTCTCGGGGGAACGCAAAGGTTTCTTGGGAGTGCAAAACGTTTTGCAAGCGAATTCAAAGTTTCGGGGGAACGCAAAGGTTTCTAGGGGAGAGCAAAATGTTTTGCGAGTGAATGCTAAGTTTCTCGGGGGAACGCAAAGGTTTCTCAGGAGTGCAAAACGTATTTTGAACGAATGCAAAGTTTCTTGGGGGAACGCAAAACATATTTCGAGTGAATGCAAAGGTTTCTCGGGAGTACAAAATGTTTTGCAAGCGAATTCAAAGTTTCAGAGGAACGCAAAGGTTTCTCCAACTCTACGTTTAGAAAATAATAGAAATAAGCCAGATGATTTGAGGAATCATTTATGTCTGAAGCGCAAATGGTGCAGGGCTGTGTGCCAAAGCCAACCTCTAATTTAGTTTTAGAGGTTTGTCCAAATCACTAACCCTCAGTATGAGAAGTACTAAAGTGATGCTTGACTTCACTAATGAGATCTGTTGATGAGTGATTTATGTATGTTTATAAGTTTTTTGTGTATTGTGTCTTTTGTGTATTGTTTGTATGTTTGAAGGCACATATTAGGTTTGCTCATGCTGCAGAGGCCTGTAAGTAAAACCTCTTAACCATTAGACACCCAGATCTCACTTACTTTTTAAGGCAGACCCGTACGAATACAGTTGAGCTAAAACCATCTTGATGCTAAACCAGGGAAGACCTCCTTAAAGGGTCATTGAGGGTGTAGTCTTTATGCATTTTTGTTGCCCAGTAGAAATAAATGCCCCCTGCTCCTTCGCAAAGTATTTTCAAATGCAGTGGAGACTGCCAATGGAGAAATATTGAGTAATCGTCCAGAGACGTCAGTGAGGATGGGCGGCATGTAGGAGAGAGAGAAAGAGATTCAAACATGGCAATATGCTGGAAAGTGTTTTCATGAATATTGGTGTTGGCCACTGGTTCTGACTCTCAGTGATGGGCTGCTTCTCTGCTGAGCTGTCAATCTTCGCTCCACCCGCATCCGCTATAATAAGTACAGTGTGAGGTTTTTCTGTGTGATGGTCCAGTCACTCTGCTGAAAAATGACTCTGATTTCCCTAGAAATAACATTTGCTTTAACATTGCTTTTAAAGAGACACTTGTTTCAAGCATGACAGAGCTGGATAACATCATACATAATTGCAGTTTTTAAAATATAATTTTGATTTCATCAAAAGAGACCTGAAAGACTTGTTATTCATTATTGTATTGATTAATTGACCCATTTTCACAGTTATTTCTTTTTAAAGTAGTACTGCGGTATAGTCCCATAATACTTTTATGGAAATGCCATACTACTTTGGTTATTCATGTTCCAAGGTGTTTTTTAATATTCCAGTGTGCTTTTTACCGTAGTATTGGTTCACTTACAAAGAAGTAGGTTTTTTGGACATATACTATGGTACAAATACTGTGGTAAAGTCATTTTAGTACCATATTATATATCTTTATTCATTTACCATTGTATTTTAATAGCTTTTTGTACAGTAAGAAATTTCCTATTGTTCCATAGTATATTTTTGTTTAAGGCTTATTTATATTCTATTGAGTTGTTAATTGATTTCATGTTCATTTTATCAATTGATTATTGACTGGCACAATGTTCTCTTTGCCGTTAAATTAAGTGTTCATATTGACTAGTAAAGAAGTGAAAACGTCATCTAAAAATGTACTTGTGTGTTTGTACTGTGCATGCTTTTCTTTGTGCATCCTTCACTTCATTTATTTACAGTGGTGTTGCTGAGTGACGATCCAAACACGGCCTATAAATGCTCTCTACAGAATCCCCCATCAGCACTGCCTATAAATGCTGCTGACCCATTTAACTCCACACACACACACATCTGGACTGAGGGAGCTCAATGCCGTTGGGATGTCCAGGTGCAGTTGGGAGTTTGAAGTGAATGAGAGAGAGAGATTGTCTGGATGAGAAAGAGTTCATGTTCAATGTTCAATCCATTACTACTACACTCCTAAAAAACAATTTTTTACATTGTCTAAATAAAAGTGAGTGGTGCTTATATATCTATATATACACACTCACCGGCCACTTTATTAGGAACTTTTTGGTAATATCTTAGATTTTTGGTAATACCTTTTGCCTTCAGAACTGCCTTAATTCTTTGTGGCATAGATTCAACAAGGTGCTGGAAATATTCCTCAGAGATTTTGGTCCATATTGTCACGATAGCATCATGCAGTTGCTGCAGATTTGTTGGCTGCACATCCGTGATGTCAATCTCCCATTCCACCACATCCCAGAGCTGCTCTGTTGGATTGAGATCTGGTGATTGTGGAGGCCATTTCAGTTTAGTGAATTCATTGTCATGTTCAAGAAACCAGTTTGAGATGATTTGAGCTTTGTGACATGGTGTGTTATCCTACTGGAAGTAGCCAACAGAAGATGGGTAAATTGTGCTCATAAAGGGATGGACATTGTCAGCAACAATACTCAGGCTGGTTGTGGCTTTTAACCCCTTAACTGTCACGGTCCCCCTGGCGGGACGCCTCCCAGCCAGCACACCTATGTAGGCCCCACATGGGTTAGCCCAGATCTCTGTCTCTATCTCTTAGGTCCACACTCTATAGTGTGAACACTACAGGTTGTTAAATGTAACACTGAATCAGTGTTGGAGTTAATGAGATAATTAGGTGATAATGAGCAGAATCACAGAAGGGCAGAGGAACAACATGAAGTACGACTTCAGCCACAGCCTTAGATAAAATCAACTGAAGATAAAAGACATTAAATCTCTCAAGATCTGATTAAACAACTCCACAAACAGCATTACCAGCTTCACTTATTACTAACCAGATTGAGTTTATTTCTGACATACATCTACAAAAGTTGTTATTGAGAATTAACAGAGGTTTAGATGTTGATGATTTGTTTAAAATAATAGTTTGGTTTGATGTCACCATTGTCGAGGTCAGTGTTTGCCTTAGTTGTGAAGTTTTACTCTTGACTTTTTTAGTGTTAGTTCTTCTCTGGTTGCTGTAGCTGTTTGTTATGGCATTAAAGACAAGAGATAATATGATCAGCTGCTGTCAGCTGTTTGGTGATAAAAAATAGAATCATCATGTAGTGACTTAATTCACTGATCTAATGACTAGAGTTTTATATGAGCAAAATGTTTAGTTTGAGTTGGATCTCTTCTAGAAATACAACAATAAAACAGTTTTAATCAGAAAAGCTGAATGAGTTTTAAAACACATTGTACACTAAACACTTTAAAACTCCTGCAAAGTTTGCTCACACACAGACATCTAGAATCAGCGTATGAATCTCAACAACGGTGACATGCTTCATACCACAATGCATTCTGGGTGCATCATGCAAAACTCATCCATCGTCCCCAGAATGCATTGCAGCATTAAGCATGTCACCATTGTTGAGATTCATAGGCTGATTCTTGATGTATGTTTGAGAGTAAACCTCACCATAGTTTAAAGTGTTTGGTGTACAATCTGTTTTAAATCCCATTCAGATTTTCAAAGTTAGTAAGTTATTGCTCATATTAAACTCAGTCATAAGATCAGTGAATTAAGCCACTACACAATGATTATCTTCTCATCATGAAGCAGCCACAGCATCTGATTGTGTTTTCTCTTGCTTTTCTTGCTATAACAAAATCAGTTACTGCAGCCAGAAAAACTCTAAAATTAAAAGTCAAGTCAAACTACCCAACTAAAGAAAACACCAATCACGTATCATGGTGACAAAAAACAAACAAATTTCAATAAGAAATCAACAACAAAAAACTCTCTCTCTTAATTCTCAATAAGAGCTTCTGTAGATGTATAACAGACATAAAGTCAATCTGGTCAGTATTAAGTGAAGCTGGTAATGCTGTATATGGAGTTGTTTAATCCTCATCTGCTGAGATCTGAGTTGTAGTTCTTGTTTCGATTTTTCTGTTCTTGTTGTTTCTCTTTCCTTTGTTGATTCCTTGTTTAAAAGCAGCTATCTTAAATAATGCTCAATCATCACTTAATTACACAATTATCTCATTAACTCCAACACTGATTACATTACTGATGATTACATTTAACAGCCAGTAGTGTGCACACTGAAGAGTGTTCATTTTATCTGGGCTAAACCATGTGGGGCCTACATGGGTGTGCTGGCTGGGAGGCGTTGATCGTGACAGTTAAGAGGTTAAACAATGCTCATTTGGTACTAAGGGCCCTAAAGTGTGCCAAGAAAATATCACCACACCATTACACTATAGCAGCAGCCTGAACCATTGATACAAGGCTCCATGCTTTCATGATGTTTACGCCAAATTCTGACTCTACCATCTGAATGCCACAGCAGAAATTGAGACTCATCAGATTAGGCAACGTTTTTCACGCCTTCTGTTGTCCAATTTTGTTGAGTCCATGTGAATTGTAGCCTCAGTTTCCTGTTCTTAGCTGACAGGAGTGGCACCAGTGTGTTTTTCTGCTGCTGTAGCCCTTCTGCTTCAAGGTTCGACATGTTGCGTGTTCTTCAAGATGCTCTTCTGCAGACCTCTGTTGTAACGAGTGGTTATTTGAGTTACTGTTGTCTTTCTATCTGCTCGAACAAGTCTGGCCATTTCCCTCTGATCTCTGGCATCAACAAGGCATTTTCAGCCACAGAACTGCTGCTCACTGGATCTTGTCTCTTTTGCGGACCATTCTCTGTAAACTGTGATAGCTGTGTGTGAAAATCCCAGTAGATCAGCAGTTTCTTAAATACTCAGACTAGCCCGTCTGTCACCAACAACCATGCCACATTCACTTAAATCACCTTCCTTCCAAATTCTGATGCTCAGTTTGAACTTCAGCAGATCATCTTTACCATGTTTACATGCCTAAATGCATTGAGTTGCTGCTATGTGATTGGGTGATTAGATATTTGGGTTAATGAGCAGTTGAACAGGTGTACCTAATAAAGTGGCCAGTGAGTGCGAGTTAATAGTGGTATGCAGTTGCTAAAGCAGTGGTCTCAAACTCAATTCCTGGAGGGCCACAGCTCTGCACAGTTTAGCTCCAACCAGCTCCAGTTCACAACTGTTTGGAAGTTTCTAGTAATCCTGAAGACCTTGATTAGCTGGATCAGGTGTGTTTGATTAGGGTTGGAGCAAAACTGTGCAGAGCTGTGGCCCTCCAGGAATTGAGTTTGACACCACTGTATTCTACAAAGTATTCTTTGTAGTTGTGCATTTGATGAGTTTTTGAGTTGTTGGTGTGTTGCTGTGCAGTTAGTAGGATGTTCTGGGTTTCCATTGTAGATCTAAAATGTGAGAACCACTGAAGAACTTTTATTTTTAGGAATGATCGAGTGGAAGGTCAAAGAGCCAATGGCAACAAACCCCCAACATAAACAATAGCTCCTCACTGTATTTATAGGCTGTTTCAGGTGCTGTTGTAGCAGTAGTGCTGTATTTGTAGATGTATTGTGGGAGAGTACATTATTTTCACACCCCTAAACTGCTTTTCAAAAGCATCTATCAGTCTTTCTCTTTTTGTTTCCTCCCCTTCTCTACATCCAAGGCAAATGTTTTCCCCCCCTATTTCTTCCTCTTTGGCTTGTGCATGTGTGTGTGTTAGTCTGATTTTTGGATGCAGAGACAGTGCAGGAAGCAGAGCCCATGATGACATCACCACGCCTCTGTTCCAACGCACATCTGGAAACGCTCAAGTTTCAGAAAGAGAGAGAACAGCAAGAACGTGAGGGAAGAGTACAAACGATCTTGGCATATCTGCACCACCACCACAGATAGGGAAAGAAGGATGGGAGAATGGGAAACGAGAGAGAAATGGACGTGGGCTGTTGGAGAGAAACAGTGTATAAATTGGCAAGGTTGGACCTCCTCTTTAAGTGTTAAACCTCTCTAGAGGAAGTCAAAAGCAAACTGCTGAAGGGTATTGAAACAGTTTTAATTGTACAAATTATACAGCGTTACTTGATTCTGATTGGTCAATCATAGAATTCTGCTGCCAAGATTTTTGTGTTTTGTATAATGACACTAAACTGTATAATTGACTGTTGTCCCAGGCAACATTTCTTACATAAATAAATTTAACTCAAAATAATGTTTCTTGTCCATTTATTCATTTTAATTTGGTTGTAACTGCAAGGTTTTATGTTTACTTTTGCCAAGTGGATGTGTGAGGTAACCACAGCCACATGAACACTTTCCATTAGGATTATTATTGAATGGTACATGGTAAAACCTACTTCAACTAAATTCAGTTGCTGCCTCAAATTATTAAGTAAGCAAATTGGCTGGGCTGTATAGTCATTTCAACTTATATTAAATTGACTCGAGACTAATATCGTAAAGACCTTATGCGCTAGAGAAACGTGCTTGCAACCATCTTTAGAATTTTGTCTTTGAACTTCTGTTTTTGCCGTAGTCCTGTATATTTCTATGGCATTGAAGAATAAGAATAATTAGCTGGTGAAGTGGATTTACTTATTGTAGAGTTAACAAAAGTTATGAGTATTGAAATGTTTAAAGCAGATGTCTTAATAAATGTCAGTAGACCGGGAAGATTTTAAAACGAGCAGTTCATTCATCGCTGTGGAAATACAAACCGGAAGTCAAAAGACAACAAGCGCAGCGCTGAAAAGGGGCGGGGCTACATAATTTGAAACTGGTAAATTATTTTGATGAGTTAAAGTAATGGGAAAAACATGTTTCCATGATTTATTGATCATATCATTTTACAGTGTACAGTGACAAAACAAACTGTTAATATTCATTGCATACTTTTAATATTTATTGCATAATTTTAAAAATATAAAGTTTTATCTCGGTTTTAAGATGTGGGGCTAATTGACAGAACTATTACACATTCTTAGGAATAGAGGCACTGTGATTCCTTTGAAGTGGGAGGACGAATATGGACTCGTGACGGGAAGCAAAGATGCCTCCTCCAAATTCTCACGACTGATTCTAATCCTTAGAATACAGACTGACTGAAGATGTGACGATTCCAGAACTAAAACCCGGTTCTGGAGTGTCTCGGAGTTGGTGGGTGGGTGGGAATTCTGACAGCTGGCTGGAGGAAATCCTGTTTCCAGTCGACATGTTTTTTTTTTCGTCTCACCTCCACAGACATGCACACCTCGCACCCATTTGGAAACCATTAACTCAAGAGGACATCCAGTTTAGGAAACCAGACATATCTACTCTGCTTTCATAAACAAGAACGTTTCAGATTGAATTGTGATTTTTTTTTCCCTTTTGGTACTAATCTGTGTGTTTGCCTTATTGTAATTCTGTCTGACCAAAGTTGTTATCGTTAACAAAAATGTGGCATGCATCCAAAAGTGCAGCAGTACTGCTGTGTTGCTGTGAATTTGTCATATTAAATTCGTATTATTTGCAGTATGGTGCTGCAGTTATGTGTCATCATACCCAGATGGAACAATTTGAGATGTTTAAGTTTTAACGGATGCAAACTAAAACTAGTCATCATTTAAAAACAGGCCTAAATAAATATAAGAAATTATTCATGCACCATTAAAAACAACTCAAATTAAAAACCAATCCAAAAATAAATAGTGAAATTGCTGTGTTTTTTCATATCCTGTAGCAGTGCGCTCAGTAACTGTGAGTAATAGGGTTCGTATGGGGACCAGGAGAGCGTCTGCCTGCATTGACTCTCATGGCCACTAGTGGGCAGATTGTCCTCAAACTCCACAAAGGGGTCACGTGACAAGCTGCAAATGAAATCATTACCACACAGGCAGCATCTGGGTTTGCCTCTCTCTTACTTTACTGGGTTTCCCACAATGCATTTATTTGTAAAAAGGACAAGTTTTTTAAAAAAGAGCATTTACTAAAGATTTAAATAGATTTCGACACCTGTAAATAGCACATCAAATATAAATGTAATGCAAATCTGTGAAGAGAGTGCATATATCCTTTTACATTTCTCTTCCGTTGCTTAAAATAATTAACATTCATGCTCCTTTTGTTTTTATGATTCATAATTGTGCTTGGATGCTTTTGAGGCCAGTGTTACTCATGAGACACATGATTCACTCCCTTACATGATTATATATTTGGAATAGGCCAACAAACTTTCATCTCTTATTCTTTGTTTGTGTATGAAAGACATGGGAAAAACTAGAGAATAAAATTAGTCACTGCAAGCATAAGCAACAAATCTGTCTAAACGGCAAGCATGTAGACAGCTCGGTTGACAATAACGATTGTGTTCTCTCTTTATTTCTGTCTTTACCTGTTCTCAGCTCTCTCCACCTCTCTAAATCTGCACGTTTCTGGATAAACTAACTCATTCATGGTTCTTTGTTTTTTTTTTCTCTCCCTCAAAGGCAACACACACACACACGCAAACGTGAATGTACACGCACTCCTTCTGTAGTCTGGGAGAGATGGTGAAATGATTTGTTTGACCCACGGGATAAGGTGGAAAGAATGTACCACAGCTGGTCAACACGTTAAAGAGGAGAGAGGGAAAAAAGAGAAGGGAGAGAGAAAGAGGGAGTGAAATAAGCAGAATGGGGGGTGGGTTGCTTATTTGTGTCATTTTTTCCACATTCTTGTTCTGTGACCAATCTAGCCGCCAGTCCAGATCTCACCCACTCGTTCTGTCTGATTTTTCCCTTCTGTTTCTCGCTCCGTGGGGCCTCTGTCATGTCGCCTCTGAGAGGGGCAGAGTCGTGCCCACGTGCCCAGCTGAAGCCCTCCATCTCCAGAAGTGCTCCAAGCAGGGATTCCCCTGTGTCTTTTGTTCTGTGTTCTACAGTTAGCCTGTTGGCTGTGAGTTCTGCACTTTTCAGGTGGTTGGTACTTGGCAGTGAGTTCTAGAAGATTCACACGGTTCACTGTCAGTGGGATCCATGTGGGTTCCATTTCTTGTACACTTATTGCTGTCTAATTTGGAACTTTGAGTTGATTTTTTTAATTGTATAAGATTCCAGTGGTTCACTTTTGTTTGTAACACTATCAGTGGGATCCATGTGGGTTCTATTTCTTACACACTTATTACTGCCTAATTTGGTACTTTTAGTTGATTTTTGAATTCTAGAAGATTCTGATGGTTCACTGTTGTTCTAAAACTGTCAGAGGGATCCATGTGGGTTCCATTTCTTACTTATGCCATTATTACTGTGTAATTTGGAACTTTGATTCGATTTTTTCGAATTCTGGAAGATTCCAGTGGTTCACTGTCGGTTCAGTGGGATCCATGTGGGTTCCAGTTCTTGTACACTTATTGCTGTCTAATTTGGAGCTTTGAGTTGATTTTTGAATTCTATAAGATTTCAATGGTTCACTGTTGTTTGTAACACTATCAGTGGGATCCATGTGGGTTCTATTTCTTACTTATGCACTTATTACTGCCTAATTTGGAACTTTGAGTTGATTTTTGAATTCTAGAAGATTCTGGTGGTTCACTGTCGTTCTAAAACTGTCAGTGGGATCATGTGGGTTCCATTTCTTACTTATGCACTTATTACTGTCTAATTTGGAACTTTGATTAGATTTTTTCGAATTCTGGAAGATTCCAGTGGTTCACTGACGGTTCTAAAACTGTCAGTGGGACCCAAGAGGGTTCCAGTTCTTGCACACTTATTGCTGTCTAATTTGGAACTTCGGTTTGATTTTTTTTTTTTTATATATTAGAAGATTCCGATGGTTCACTGTTGGTTCTAAAACTGTCAGTGGGATCCATGTGGATTCCATTTCTTACTTATGCACTTATTACTATCTAATTTGGAACTTTGAGTTGATTTTTGAATTCTAGAAGATTCCAATAGTTCACTGTTGGTTCAAAAACTGTCAGTGGGATCCATGTGGGTTCCAGTTCTTACACACTTATTGCTGTCTAATTTGGAACTTTGATTTGATTTTTGAATTCTAGAAGATTCCTATGGTTCACTGTCAGTTCTAAAACTCTCAGTGTGATATATGTTGCTTCCATTTCTTGCACACTTGTTGCTGTCTAATTTGAATTCTAGAAGATTCTGATGGTTCACTGTCAGTTCTAAAACTGTTAGTGGCATGAATATGGTTTCTCAGGTTTGCATGCTAGTTGCTGTCAGTTCTAGAACATATTTCCCTCTCAGTTATAAAACATTCAGAATGTAGTGGATGTGAATTCCACGAAATTCTAAAAAAATTTAACTCCCCCTTGATAAAAGTAAAAAAGTAATATATTAACACTAATTCAGTTTTTTTTACTGTAAATCTAAGTTCAATCTGTAAAACCTAAAATGTCACCTAAGATGTTTTAACCACATCTTCCATTTTTTTTCCATTTTAAATTTCAGTTTTTTTTTTAAAGCTTGCATACTTACAGATGGATGTGTTTGAGTGCTGCAATGTTGAGACATTTTGCTATCTTTCTAAAGCCTTCAAGGAGTTTATGTTGGTTCTAGAGCTTGCACACTTCTTACTTTCTGATGTCGGTTTACTTTTACAGATTGCTGTTTGGGGTTTAGAATGCTCACATGGTTTACTTTGATTAAAACTCTCAGAAGCATGTATGTCATTTCTAGATCTTTCACATTTGTTATCAGTTCTAGCACTTACAGATGGCTGTGTGAGGTATAGAACATTCACATGATCCTCTCTCAGTTCTAAAACTTTCGAATATTTGGGCTGTAGAGAGAATCTCTTTTGGATTTGGGTCTAAAACAATCCACACTGTTCGCTGTTAGTTCAAAAACTTTCAGATGAATAGATGTGTTGCTGCTGTTCATTTTAAATCTTTCAGAGGAATGGATGTGGATTTTAGAGTTTTCACACATCTGGCTGTCTGATGTAGAACTTTCAGCTCTTTGTTTGAGTTCTAGAACATGGTTCACACAGTTTTTGTCAGTGCATAAGTTCATGAGGCTGAAGTGAGAGTTTTGTTCAGCTGGTGCTTCAGTCTGTCCTCTGAAAAGATTATTTATGTCAAGCTGGACAACATCATGCAGAATCTCATAAATATGGGGGAAAATAAAATCGTTTTGAATTCTAGAAGAACTCTAAAACATCGACCATTTATTACTTATTTGTGCATTAACCACTTGTCAGCAGTCATTTCCAGACCTACCAGCTTGATCTCCCATCATATTTACGAGTTATGTTCTGTACAAACCAGCCTAGCCAATCAAAATAAATTAATTAATTAATTAATTCCCAAAACAATTCACAATTCCCTCCATCATGAATCCTTCCAACCTCTGGATCTGTCCTGTTCTTCCTTTTTGCACGTCACTCACTAAGAAAAGGAAAGAAGGTTAAGCTTGAGGGTGAAGAGGCTGGTAGGGGGAGGCTGGAAGTCTGTGTCCCAGGGCACGATCCCTCTGTCTGGAATGACTCAACAGGAAAACATCCCTACTAAGGGTTCCACATCAGCAGGCCTCCTTCAGCATTCATGGGTGATTTCGGAGGGGTGTGTGTGTGTGTGTGTGTGTGTGTTTGATAGTGTTTACAGAAGAATTTTTCTGGAAAAAGAATTAGTCATCCATCACTGCAAAGCTAAACACACACAGTAACCTGACAAACTAACTTAGAGACAACCAGCTAAATGAAGCAATTCAGCAAAACTGGACTGTAAAATAACAATGTTTGGCAGTAAATCAGAACATATCCGGACATTGACACATCAACCAAAGCGTTACATGCATTTACCCCCACAATTCTCCACTATCTCATTGCCTTTCCATATGCTTCTCCCCCTTTTCCATCTCTGTTGATCCTGGGGTTTTAGGAGTCGCTTAATAATGGAAAAAAAGCCAGAGAATATTTTCCAGCTCTCAAAACCCCAGAGCCCTCAGTGATTTTATGGAGTGAGTCAGGCTGTCTGCTGAAAAGAGAGAGAGAGGGCACAAAGGAAGAAAAAATCATTTGAAAAGAAGCCGATTGTCTTTATACAGTAGGAGAAAACATGAAGATCTGTTGCTTCATTCTCTCCCTTGCTCACTCCATCTATTATTTCTGACTGTCTTGTTTCCATTGAAGTTGAATGTCCTCTCTCTGTGTTTTTCAATCTCTCTCTCTCTCTCTCTCTCTTGGACATTCTCCATGGATTTTTTGGCTCCTGTGGATCACAGACCTAAGGATTGAAAGAGAGAGAGAGAGAGAGGTTAAGACGTATACGGAACAGAAGGGCAACTGAGGTCTACTAAAGAAAGAGATCCTTCATCATGATCATTTTGTAAATGCAAAGAAAAATACAACAGCACACTCACATACAAGTAGATATATTTTGTGTCATGAAGTCGTTTTGCTTTAATGCTTCACTAAATTAATGTACCAAATTTTGGAAATGTACCATGAATGCCATGGTATTCTTTGAAGCACCTTGGAGTACCATGTAAATATAATGGTAAGAAATAAACAGATTGTACAAACAACACATTAGATTGTACTCAAACTCTAAAGGCACATCTTACTCTACAAAAACATACTGTAGTGGTTCATTTTTACAGCAAAATTATCAAATGATTGTACTATAGTACTGAAATTTATGTGTCATGCCCATGGTTGTTATGTACTACCATGGTATTACAATGTGTCAAACATGGTAGTACCACAGTACAAAATACCAAGGTACATTTCTAAAATACTATGATACTATTTTTTTTACTATGATAAAAAAAAAATACCATAGTAGTACCATGAGAAACTACACGTCCAAATATCATGATAGTACCACAATGTTCAAAATACCATGGCACATATCCAAAATACCATGATAGTACCATGATACAGTACATGTCCAAAATACAGTGAAAGTACCAAGTATTTCCAAAATACCAAGGTACGTGTCTAAAAATACCATGATATTACCATGGTACAGTACATGTCTAAAATATTATGAAAGTACCACGATGCATGTCTAAAATACCATGAAAGTACCATGGTGCAGGGGTTGCAGCCTTTAGCCTCCTTGTTAGAGTGTTCTACTCCCACGCTGGAGACCCAGGTTCGAGGCCCGTGCAGAGCGGGGTGAGTAGGACCTGGGTGAAGGGGATACATTGGTGCCGTGACCCAGATGGGAGTGAGGTTTAGGGGTGTGAGTGTAACGGAGTCCAGCTAGTAGTTGCTGTGCAATTAAACCTCACTCCTCTGATCTCAAGACATGCTCTAGTGACTGATGCTAGGGGTTGCAGCCATTAGCCTCCTTGTTAGAGCGTCCGACTCCCACGCCGGAGACCCAGGTTCGAGCCCCGTGCTTCGTGGGGCGAGTAGGACCTGGGTGAGGGGTTACATATATATATATATATATATGTATATATAATGTTGCATGTTTTCCTGAGAATCACCCATAAAGAAAAAAACACTCTGTTTAAGTGACTTCCTACACAAGCAAATGAATGTAGTGCGTCTCTGACAGTGTTGTGCAAGTTACTCTAAAAAAGTAATCAATTACTTGCTACTAATTATATAAAAGTGTAATTAGATTACTATACTAATTACATTTTTTAAAAAGTATTGGATTTCTTTTTACTAATTACTTTCTAAATTCCATATCAACCTTGACCAGGTGAACAATACAAGGATAGACACGAAACTGCACTTTAAAATCTTTCAAATAAAAAATAAATTATTCTTGAACTGACCAAAGTGTGTAAAGGGAGAGGGTTACATTAAAAACATAGATTTTAATATTAAGTTTAATGTTAAATCCACTATTGTTTTATATAGATTTGTTCCATAGTCTATACAGTATTTAATGCAATTACATCAGAAGTAGGTATAATTCAATTACAGGAAAAATTAAGAGTAATCCCTTACTTTACTTTTTCAAGGGAAAAGTAGTTAAATTACAGTAATTAGATTACTTAGTAATTAATTACACCCAATTGTATGATTGAAGTGAATGATATGTTCAGTCAGACAGACACTGTATGTCTATACCTCACCACTCTTTACCATAAAACCAACATCCACATTTGTGCGGACGGAAACTTTACAGCCATCAGTAAAGAAAACACAGCGCGTTTGCGGTGCAAACCTGTAATCAGCTGGTCTCTCTCCACTGGGGCTGTGGTGCGGTGAGAGAGCGTGTGCTCGTTTAGGGTTCCGTAATGGCCACTGTCAGTCCTCTCGCTCAGAGACACTGACACAACAGCGGTGTAAATCACAGCTCAGATGCAGGTCAGTTTTGAAAGGTTGAACAGAGTCCTCTGGATTGCGGCCTGGGATCACACACACACACATTCACTAAAGAACTGCGTGTCATTTGGATGTCAGCAGGTGGGACATTAATCCTGATTTATGATATTTTAATTCGGAGTACAACTTTTCTCTGCTGTTTTTCCCTTTCAGCGAGACCTGACAGAACATTCCAGACTAACATCACCACAGGCGGATGTTAAAGACTCTCTCGGATGACAATGACAAAGACTGAATATAGAGTCTTTGCATTAAACAAGCATTCAACATCCATCATGGGAAAGAAACAGCAAGGATGCAGCATTCGTAATTACAACAATCACTTTCACTGCCCTTACAGATACCATGGTTTTATGTGCATAATACCATGCTTCTTTTGGA
This sequence comes from Hypophthalmichthys nobilis, assembly GCA_037950665.1. Taxonomy (NCBI): domain Eukaryota; kingdom Metazoa; phylum Chordata; class Actinopteri; order Cypriniformes; family Xenocyprididae; genus Hypophthalmichthys; species Hypophthalmichthys nobilis. Next base: position 4,654,630 of record CM075490.1, read on the forward strand.
TACTGCCAAGGTTTACTGAACACTAAAAGGTGATAAACAGGTATAACTGAAGCAAACTGACTCCACTATATATATAACATTTTTACCACCTTCCTAATATTGTGTTGGTCACCCTTTTGCTGCCAAAACAGCCCTGACCTGTTGAGGCATGGACTCCATTAGACCCCTGAAGGTGTGCTGTGGTATCTGGCACCAAGATGTTAGCAGCAGATCCTTTAAGTCCTGTAAATTGTGAGGTGGAGCCTCCATGGATCGGACTTGTTTGTTCAGCACATCCCACAGATGCTCAATTGGATTGAGATCTGGGGAATTTGAAGGCAAAGTCAACACCTCAAACTCATTGTTGTGCTCCTCAAACCATTCCTGAACCATTTTTGCTTTGTGGCAGGGCGCATTATCCTGCTGAAAGAGGCCACAGACACCTGGGAATACCGTTTCCATGAAAGGGTGTTCATGGAACAATGCTTAGGTAGGTGGTACGTGTCAAAGTAACATCCACATGGATGGCAGGACCCAAGGTTTCCCAGCAGAACATTGCCCAAAGCATCACACTGCCTCTGCCGGCTTGCTTTCTTCCCTTCTTCCCATAGTGCATCCTGGTGCCATGTGTTCCCCAGGTAAGCGACGCACACACACCCGGCCATCCACATGATGTAAAAGAAAACGTGATTCATCAGACCAGGCCACCTTCTTCCATTGCTCCATGGTCCAGTTCTGATGCTCACGTGGCACACTGACTGGTCTGAAGCTATGCAACAAACTGACATTCTGACACCTTTCTATCAGAACCAACATTAACTTCTTGAGCAATTTGAGCTACAGTAGCTCGTCTGTTGGATCGGACCACGGGCCAGCCTTCGCTCCACACGTGCATCAATGAGCCTCGGCCGCCCATGACCCTGTTGCAGGTTCACCACTGTTCCTTCCTTGGATCACTTTTGATAGATTCTGACCACTGCAGACCGGGAACACCCCACAAGAGCTGCAGTTTTGGAGATGCTCTGACCCAGTCGTCTAGCCATCAATTTGGCCCTTGTCAAACTCGTTCAAATCCTTACGCTTGCCCATTTTTCCTGCTTCTAACACATCAACTTTGAGGACAAAATGTTCACTTGCTGCCTAATATATTTCACCCACTAACAGGTGCCGTGATGAAGAGATCATCAGTGTTACTCACTTCACCTGTCAGTGCTCATAATGCTATGCCTGATCGGTGTATATGCTTAATTTAAATTATATTTTTATATTGTGGTCACAATGTTAAAGAAATTTAGTTTTGTGGAATATGATTTTTTTTGTAAGATTCACCCTATTTGATTAATGGACAGTTCTTATGTAATGTAGGAAATGTAGTTTTCTGTTGTAATCTAATCCTGTTTCTCTTTCTCCTCTTATCCTCCTCTTATTTGTCTTTTCTGCCTGTCTAATTCTTTATTTCTGTCTGTTCCAGACCAGTTCCCATTTATTTCTGTGGAAAAAAGTTGAAAAAAATTCTCAATAGTTCCAGGAAAACTCTTTGCATTTACACCAGAGGAGGGGTGTGGGGTCTATCCCTCCATCACCCACACACCGCTTTCATCACATCCCAGCCCCCTCAGAGGAGTCCCCATCGGACACAACCAGATCCTCAGAAGTGGATCGTGTTAAACGTGCAGATATTTCAGTTAAAAAGCTCTGACACCAATTCAACGCCACGTGACGCATTTTGTCTGAAAGAATCCTGTCTGTTGATCGGTCTTTCTCTCTTTTAGAATTTTCATGTGTGGTGCTTTTTCATTGGTCCCTCCCTTGTGCTGTGATTGGCTGTAGCGGGCAGCTCAGGTGTGTTCTCATTGGCTCGGTTTAACATAAGGCTCCAGGTAAAATAGCAGGGCTCCAGTTATGCTTAAAGGTGCAAAGACACACACGCACACACACACACAGAAAAATGCTAACTGCACAAAATCTAAACCAGTAGTAAGTAGAAACTATATTGGCAAAGACGCATGTGGAGGAAAGAAAATTGATGAAATAGTCAGAAAGAAGGAATGGAGTTTGTTCTGTGCGTTCACCATGCGTCCCCCACCCTCCTGCTGGACCATGCAGTGAGCTCAGATGATGTCAGAGAGAGAGCACATATGTTTCTGCTGTTACAGCAACCGTATGGAGAAAGAAAGGGGGAGGGAGAAAAAAGAAGAAAGGAGAGAGAGGAGAAAAAAAAAGAGTTATCAGAGACAGGAGGGGCTGAGGGAAGTGCTGGGTGGATCTTTTCTGTGATAAACCACGCCTCTCTTCAACAAGCCACGCCCCCTTTATCTGCACTGAATGTAAAGGGAAGGAAATTCTCTCTCTTTTTTGTCTTTTCTTTCAGTGTTGGGGAAGACACTTTGAAAATCTTTCTAACTACAAACTACTTATAATTTGAGGTATAGTTAAAAGTAGTTGATTGCATTTGATATAATTTAGAATTTATCTTATATAGTGGACAAAAAGTATTTAAAAATGAAACATTTTAAAGTCCCCTTGTGGTGAAAATCAATGTTGTTTATATGTCTATCTGGTGTTTTTAATGTGCTTTAAGACAAACTATATGCAAAATCATAAGTCAACACCATTGCTGAGTATTTTCTATTTAAAATTGCAGTGATCTAAAGACAGTCTCAAAAACGCAGTCTGAAATCGCTGGTGTTTCTGACGTCACAAAACTACCTTGTAACCGAGGCGGGGCTAATTAGCATATTCATAGATCCGCGTATAATAAATGAAGCAAGGGTGTAGAGTTGCATTCAAGCTACTTTAAGGCATTAAGAATTTTTTTCACAGGAAAAAATGTTTAAATGTGTCATTTTGGCGATCAGAGATGAAGGGAAAAAATTATTGATATGGGGGACTTTAATGAAAATAAATTAAAAACAAGTACAAATAAAATAGCATTTTCATGGATAAATTGTTATATTTATTCACTTATTTAAAAATTTGATTTAATTTGAACATAAATAGGTTTGTTTGATTTTTATTTACTAAATAATTTATTCATTAAACACTTCATTTTAAATACTTTGCTTCTCCATAATCTTTATTAATCTTGAACAGATAAATTTACACAAATTAAACTAGAAAGCATCCTAATGTTGGGTTGAAAACAGTGACGAATAACACAATTCAAGTCAATACTGTGAATTGTGTAAGATAAAAAGACTTGAATTTCTTATCCTATTGGCAAATTGTTTTAAAGCATAAATCTATTGATATTTAGTGTGAGGTTTATGCTTAAAACAATAATAAAACAATGAAAATTACATTTATATATTGAAAAATATACTTAATATATATGAATTTCAAAGAGATTCAATAGATTCAGTGAATCTTTTTTTGAATGATTCATTAAAATGAACAAATGAACATACAGATTCACTTGCACTGGTTAACTTGGCTGTAAAGCTGCGCAAGCAATACATTGTGACAAAATTAGCCATGTTGCATTTTATTGCACTGTACCTTTAAGCTTAATTAAACTGCTGTCTCTCAATGCAACTTTAAATGAAAACAAATGACTTCCAGTTGCTTTTTTTGCTGCAATTCGCTATCAGCGTGATTCCCGTTTCCTCATTTGATAAAGTGCTGTAGGATGTTGCTAGCAAATCTGTTTGTAAACTGCTGTAGTGCTCTTATGCTACGGACATTAGTTGTCTCACTTTTACAAGTTCATTTCTTATGCATTCTTTTGTGTCTTGTTTTTGAATTTCTTATTGATAAACACATACACACAAAGTGGACCTTAACTCTCTCTAATGTCTTCAAAACTGTCTCTTTGTATCCTGCAGTCCATGTTGCATCCGTCCAGACCATGAGAAAGTTTTAGGAACGTGGTCTGTTTGTAAACTTCTTCACGAGTGTTGACTGGGGATCCGGAGGGAAGCAGCTGTTTTTTATGGTAGAGATTTACGGCTCATTCAACTGTTCATGGTTGTTATGAATTGGGTGTTTGCTATGATAATGATTTGAAGTTCGGTGACTCATTCATGTTCCTCTTGTCATGATTCACCACAAGGAAATGTTGCGTTACATGCACAATAATTAGTTGCATTTATCCTGTTTTTATTATGAAGACGAAACATGCAAATGCAGACATCTGAATCAGAGTGTACTGGGTTAACTGTTTAGTTTAGTGCACCATCAGGTTTGCACACGCTGGCTGTGTGACCCTGCATGTTTAGAAGCACAGGATAAAATAATGAAATGTTTCACCGACACTGAAATATAGCTGTTCAAAGCTCCAGATTGCAGAGTTCAAAAACCCAAAGGCAATTTTCCTAAAGAGTACAAGTGAGAGCTGGGTGTGTGTTTGTGTGTGTGTGTGTACATTTGTGTGAGGTGATGTCACACAGGCCTTCATCTTTATGCTATAGTATAACACTTAAAGGGACAGATTGCACACCCAAAATTATTTTTATTGTGTTTAATAACCCTTTATTTTTATTTATTTATTATGCACTGGAGTATTCCTGCTTTCCAGGAAAATATGTAAACATCCTTACCTATATAAAGTTGTCTATATATACTTATAGTTTGGAATCGGTAAGATTTTTAATGTATTTAAAATAAGTTTCTTCTGCTCACCAAGGCTGCATTTATTTAATTAAAAATACAGTAAAAACAGTAATATTGTGAAATATTATTACAATTTAAAAGAACTGTTTTCTATTTGAAAATATTTTAAAATGTAATTTATTCTTGTGTTGGCAAAGCTGAATTTTCAGCATCATTACTCCAGTCTTCAGTGTCACATGATCCTTCAGAAATCATTCTAATATGCTGATCTGCTGCTCAAGAAACATTTACAATTTATATTATAAACATTTACAATTAATATTTAAAATATACAATTTTAATTATAAAAAAAACACAAATCTTACCAGCCCCAAATTTTTGAATGGCAATGTATAATAATTTCAGCTAATGAAAATTGCTTTAAATTGCTGATGTATGAAGTTCTTTCTCATCAGTGACAGAAAAGTGAGAGGCTTTAGTGAATTGTGAAACAGTCTTTAAACCTGATGGACAATAATTTAAGATTAGCTTTTGTAAACACTATTTAAAACATTCATTTCCTGTTTCTGTCACACACACAAACACACACACACACACACACACACACGACATGACACATGTTAACAACTAAACTAAATAAGTGTAAAAGATGCCTGTCCTCAATATTCCCTGAACAGTCACTAGAGAAAAGAGAATACACAGTATAATTAAATGAAATAAACACAAATGCAGCACATTTTAATTGAATCAAGAGTGTTTATTTTTGCAACACCATTTCATTCTGAATGTCCTACAACCATATTGCTCATCTCTGCCAGTTAAGGTGGTTGTCGGTTTTACAGGGTTTCTGTCTGCTTCAAGCGGTTCATTAGCTGGTATAGATCTTTGATCCACTGCATAGGCTCAAAAACTTATTATGACCACCTTAAGTTTGTATGACCTGGTTTTTCCAAACAGGAATTGCTGATGTGGTTTTTTAGCTGGTGCATTACATGTTACAGATGTAGTTCCCCTCACGCAGCTCTGTAACTGGCTTCACTGGGCTCATTGCGGAGCTGCTCCGTGGGGTTCACCTTAACTGAGTGGTGTTCTCCCGTGAGGAATCATTCTCTCTCTCTTCTCTCTCTCTCTCTCTCTCTCTCACACACACACACACAATACACAAAGTCATGTATTACTCATATTTACCCTACCCAGCAGCATGAGTAACTCTGTTCGCAAACCTACCATAGCTCTGCTTCAATATAACCTCATTAGGAAAAACCAGCATGAACACAATGAACTACAGAGACACTTACTCATACTGGAAACCTTAATGATGTTCTTCATTCATTTTATTTTATTCAAAAAGTGTAGTGTTATAATTTATTGTTATCTCAAAGCGTTGTAAACTTAAATTTTTATTTTATTGTTGCTTTATCAGCTTCATTAAACCTTTATTTTTTATTTTATTAAAGTGTAGTTATTGCTATAACAAAGCTTCATAAACTTAATGAGGAGTTTTTTTTTATTTTATTTTATTGAAAATTGAAATATTATATTTTATTGCTATATTGTAAACCTAAAAAAGTTCTTTTAGTTTATTTTATTGAAATGTGTTGTATGTTGTTTTATTGCTATATTAGCTTCAAAAATTTATTGGAGTTCTTTTTTATTTTTAATTTAATTTTATTGAAATGTGTAGCTTTTTATTGTAATGCTAAATATAGCTCTGTAAAAGTTTTTTTTGTTTGTATTTTCTTCATCCATCTGTATTTTCTTTTCAGTAATGCTTTTAATCCTATAAAATTCTCTCTGTAAATTATCTTTTTGAAAACAGTTTTACAGTGTTTAACTGTTTTATGAATCCATATTTTTTTGCAATCGTTTTGAATTGATCGTTATGAGCAGGGCAATCTGTTTATTTGATGGGTTTTATACGTCATATGAATCTGATATGAAGACAAAGTTTGGTTTTGATGAAGGATATGGAAGAATTTTTGAATGAAATGTTTAATTTTGTCTTGGAAGTAGCTTTGTATAAATTTTGAGATCATGTTTATAGTTTGAGAAAATGATTAACAGTTTCAGAAAATGTGCTTTAATGATCGATGACAACTGTGCTGAAATGTTGATTGAGATTTTTCTCTCCTGTGGATATTTCCATCCCTCTTTTGCACATTGTGTCATTTATACAGTCTGATTAAAGTAATAATTGGTGAGAACAGATTTATATCTGCCACATCAGACATCTTCAGAACTGTGTGTGTGAGGAGCATCTGCCAGTGGGCATGTAGGTGATGTTTGTGTGTGTGTAAATGGTTTATATCCCCAAATGTGCTTAATAAATGTTTATTTTGTCTCGTCCAGGGCTTTCATGATCACGGGCAGGGCATGCTGTGTTTGTACACGTGTGCATGAGTGTACGAATGACCCTGAAATCACTAGTTCATACAAGACTAGAGAAGAGAAAGCAAGCAAGAAAGAAAGAATATTGAGGTAAAATGCTAAATGGCTTTATATTTGCCAAAAATATAACTTTTTTGTTGTTTGTTATTAAAAAACAAGAAAGCAAGCCCAGCTCAGGTGAGAAAAAGTAATGCGAAAGTAACTTAATGCATTACTTTCTATAAAAAGTAACGCAATTAGTTACTTTTTTATCGCAATATTGTAACACATTACTTTTAAAACTGCTATTATCTCCTGCGTTTCTTTGAAAGGTGATTCTAGTTTGAAGTAATTTGACCTTTTGACCCCCACACTGGTGGTTTGTAGATCACCACAGCGCGACTAGAGAGTGTGGATGACCTTTACTCTGACGTATTCTCAATACAATGTGCTAAAAATGTCCGAATATGTGATGATTGTATATATGCTAACTGTAAACGTAATAATTTAAGGCTACACGCTTCCACTGTCGACATGGTAATATAATTAGTCTGGATATTACATTACATAAAACCTACTTTTATGAAAAAGAAAATCTTTGATATTTCAATAACTTTTTTTGTTGTTGTTCCACAGAGAAGCCATCTGGGTTTCAAGGTGGATGATGACAGAATTCCAGTTTAGACCAGAAAGTGTAAAAGACTGAACCTTCACCTTTTTTGGAATGTGCTTTTATGCTTCTGGGTACAAGTAAAATGCACAAAAACAGATTTAAAAAAAGAATAAGAAAAGTAAAAAGGACTTGTACTCCTTCTTTTCATTTTTCTCTCTCTCTGTGTTTGTGTGTTAGAGAAGATTCCAGACCATATGGCTTTTCCTTTTTGATTCATCTCCCCTCTGTACTGAAGAAGAACAAACCCTCAAACCTCTCTCTCTCTCTCTCTCTCTCTCTCTCTCTCTCCCTCTGAGGTCTATATGGAGCAATCTGAGCCGGTAGTGTCCAGCTCTGCCCAGTGTGCCTTTGTGGGAATAACGTAATCAAAAGTGGGTTTGTATTGGGGGGAAAACAATTGTGTGAATGTCTCTTTTGCCATGTAATTATGTGTCCATTCAGTGGGGAGAGAGAAACGCTGCGTGTGTTTAGAGTTCACAGTGTTCGCTTGAGGCTTCTGTATTCAGAATTTCCAAGTGTGAGCTGCCAAAAGTTAACAAGACATTTACCATACATCATACCACAGGCTCACTAACCAACACACATTGCACAGAGAGCAGAGAGATGTGGCTAGATGTTCTATCTATCTATCTATCTATCTATATATCCGTCTGTCTGTCTAATATCTATCTATCTATCTATCTATCTATCCGTCTGTCTACTATCTGTCCGTCCATCCATCTGTCTATCTATCTATCATCCATCCATCCATCCATTTGTCTTCTGTCTATCCATCCATTCATCCATCCATTTGTCTACTGTCCATCCATCCATCCGTCTACTACCTATCTATCCGTCCGTCCGTCTATCTATCCGTCTACTATCTGTCCGTCCATCCATCCATCTGTCTGTCTATCTATCTATCTATCTATCCATCCATCCATCCATCCATCCATTTGTCTACTGTCTATCCATCCATCCATCCATTTGTCTACTGTCTATCCATCCATCCATCCATTTGTCTACTGTGTATCCATCCATCCATCCATCCATCCATCTATCCATCCATCCATCCATTTGTCTACTGTGTATCCATCCATCCATCCATCCATCCATCCATCTATCCATCCATCCATCCATCCATTTGTCTACTGTCTATCCATCCATCCATCCATTTGTCTACTGTGTATCCATCCATCCATCCATCCATCCATCTATCCATCCATCCATCCATTTGTCTACTGTCCATCCATCCATCCGTCTGTCTACTACCTATCTATCATCCGTCTGTCTATCATCCGTCTGTCCAGTCGTCTATCTATCTATCTATCATCCGTCCATCCATCTGTCTATCTATCTATCTATCCGTCTATCTATCCGTCCATCCGTCTCTGTATATCATCAATCCATCCATCCATCTGTCTACTATCTGTCCGTCCATCCATCTGTCTGTATATCATCCATCCATCCATCTACTATCTGTCCATCCATCCGTCCATCCATCCATCCATCCATCCATCCATCTATCTATCTATCTATCTATCTATCCATCCGTCTATCTGTCCGTCCATCCGTCTCTCTGTATATCATCAATCCATCCATCCATCTGTCTACTATCTGTCCGTCCATCCATCTGTCTGTCTGTATATCATCCATCCATCTGTCTACTATCTGTCCGTCCATCCGTCTGTATATCATCCATCCATCCGTCTACTATCTGTCCATCCGTCCATCCATCCATCCATCCATCCATCTATCTATCTATCTATCTATCTATCTATCTATCTATCTATCTACCTACCTACCTACCTACGTACCTACCTACCGGTCTGTCCGTCCGTCTATCCATCTGTCTGTCATGTTTACACAAATATTTCTCCAGCAGGATGATGAGAATCTTTGAGAGTTTCTGAAAGAGACATACAGCATCTGTTGGGCACATGTGCTGTACGGTGAGTGAGTTTCCCAGAGTACCTTGCTTTCTAAATTCATGGCTTTTAAAATGGCCATTACAGGACAGAATTGATGATTGATGCCATTTCAGCTGTTAATCTACTCATTATCAGATTTTTTTTCTGACCATGAATATGACCTTTGACCTCCCGCACTGATTTTCAATTAAAGGGTTTAAACTGACCAAGAGAGCGTGTTTGTTTGGTGAGTTGCAGGCAGCACTAAAGGACCATGGATAATTGTTTGTGAAAGACTGTCTGCGCTGAATGATATGGAGGCTCTGTATGTTCTCTGAGTCACAGACATTCCTCCAAACAGCATGTGCTCTCAGTTTATCTGACCGCAGTCTAGAGCTGTTATGAAGCAGATGCTCTGGAACATTTCAGCAGGGGCTGTTTTGTCATTCATCCATTTATCTGTAGAAAAGACAGAAAACAATTTTAGGATGATCTGAATTTGTTTATTTCATTTAAAACAATATTAACTCCTCTTACGGTGGGTTTGATGTTCATTGAGGTGATTAATGTCATGATCTCCTGCAGCCTTACAGCAGCTCAGAAGTGCTGAAGACACAAAGTGCCTAAAATACATATACGCAGTGGCTGGCTCCAAAAAATATACTCTTAAAAACACTTAAAAATGAATGTCAGTGTATTAAACAACAAAATGTTGAACCAAGTGTTGTCCATTTTAAAGAGAGCACAAACACACTATTCACGAGTTCACACTTACAAATAATCAGATAATAGTATGCGTAATAGTATGCGTGTTTGGCATGCTGTCCAAGGAGAGGGCTCCAAGCTCGTTATTTGGCCCGAACCCAGAGTACTCCCCCCGTGTTCTGGTTAGGAAAGTAACCAGGCAAGTATGAGGAGACAGGGTGGTGGAGGGATGCTGTAAAACCGTCGAGGAATATAGGTGAGTCGACTGTGTCTATGCTTTCACTCATGCTGATAGGGTAGATATGTTGATTACCAGTGTTGGGAGTAACGCGTTACAAAAGTAATGCATTACAGAAATGTATTACTTTTTGCTTTAACGCAGTAGTGTAAGGCATTACTAATCAATTTTCAGTAATATTTTACCCGGTACATGTTCAGTAATGCTTGCGTTAAAACACACTTTTAGCCCAAAATTTAATTGTTAAAAAAAACAGCAAGACCGCGAGACCTTAAAGGATTAGTTCACTTCTGAATGAAAATTTCCTGATAATTTACTCACCCCCATGTCATCCAAGATGTCCATGTCCTTCTTTCTTCAGTCGAAAAGAAATTAAGGTTTTTGATGAAAACATTCCAGGGTTATTCTCCTTATAGTGGACTTCATTTGGCCCCAAACGGTTGAAGGTCAAAATTACAGTTTCAGTGCAGCTTCAAAGGGCTTTAAACTATACCAGACGAGGAATATGGATCTTATCTAGAGAAACCATCGGTCATTTTCTTTAAAAAAATGAAAATGTATATGCTTTATATAGACAAAAATGATTGCATCATAAGTGCTTCCTCCAGACCGCGATTCCGTATTCTTCAAACAGCTTACGCTGAATGTCCTACACCTTCCCTATTAAACTTAGGGAAAAAACAGAACTGGCGCCGCGTTCGTTCCGTAAGTTGAAACTGTAATTTTGACCTTCAACCGTTTGGGGCCAGCTGAAGTCCACTATAAGGACATGGACATCTTGGATGACATGGGGGTGAGTAAATTATCAGGAAATTTTTATTAGAAAGTGGACTTTAACGAATGAAAAATGCAGCAAGTAAGTTCTATTACCTGTTCGTGGTCAGTCAACAGCCGCGTGTGGTGTCCAAGTTTGTAAATAAAGACTAAATGACAGCTTCTGATATATTTCTTTAGCGATTTATTTCATTCATCTCCCTCTCGCTTTGTATTGACATTATGACATTATGTTAAGTTCTACTTCTGTAGTTATTTTGGTAAAAGTAATACAGGAGTAAAGTACCGCATTACAATTCTGAGACAGTAATATTATAAAGTCAAGAATTACTTTTAAATAACAGTAACAAGTAATCTATAATGTATTACAGTTTGGAAGTAACTTGCACAACACTGTTGATTACTGATTGCTAACAGCTGGCTGAAATGACGTGATGATTAGTCAGATTATTTGAACATTGCTCCTCCTGAATTTTGTTAATAAAACATAATTTTAAAGAAAACATCATGCAGAAAGGAGTTTTTTGCCAAACACTTTGTGTTTGGCAAATGTGTATTCATCACTGTATATTGTCAGAATCATTCAGCAGCATTTCTAGAATTGTTTGGAATCTTCAGAGTAACAAGCTGCTGTAGAACGTCTTGTATGGTTCTGGAATGCAGCTGAATGAAATAATGCTGACTCAGTCAATGTGTGGCTTTGTTCCATGTAGTCACGTCTCCCCGGGGACAAAAAAAAAAGAAAGATATTCCACACCGCTCACTGTGGAAGAACATGTGTCATTTCAAACCAGGTCTGGAGAAACCTCTCATGTATTACTAGCACAAACAAGACTGTCTATAGCTGGAGTCACTGTCAGGAACTCAGTGTTCTGTTTCAAAAAGAAATATAATGGGTCCAACGTGTGTTCTGACTGACTAACAAACTCCACTACTGAAAGAAGCTCTCTATTTTGACTGCAATTTTCAGGCTGTACTGCAGATTTTCAGCTGGATTCAAATTGTTCCAGATTCCAGATTTTCTTGTTTTCAAGCCATTTCTTCATACACTCTTAAAAATTAAGGTTCCAAAAGCTGACGTGATGCCATAGAAGATCATCCATTTTGGGTTCCTCAAAGAACCTTTTAGTGAACAGTGCTTAAAAGAACCATTTTTTCTTTCTTAGTGTTAAGAACATTTTGAAAATCTAAAGACTCTTTTCTAGAGTCTAAAAAAAAATCTAAAAAATCTTTTTACACTATAAAGAACCTTTTGTGCATCAAAAAGGTTAAATTGATGTTAAAGGTTCTTCACAGAACCACCAATGTCAATGAAGAACCTTTATTTGACCAGACAGTAAATAGATCTTCAGCTAAACTTCAGATGGAGTTACCTGGGTGCTAAAACAACACAAACAATGAGTCTTATAGTCTTATTTAATTCCCTCTGTTTTTTTCCGTCTGAGTTGTTTAGTTTAAAAATACCCAGACGTGACTATTCCTGGGAATCTCCTAACATGTTTTTAATGGTCTCTCATTATTCAAGAGCATGAAGTTTGTGTGAAACTGATTTACTCAACACACAGCCTCAGATCTGCCCTTCAAAACACACTTACTGTAGCCGCACACAATTAACAACAACCACATACACAGATTCTGACTCTGGATCAGTTTTATGTAGCCACATGTATTAGCACAGACACATAAGCTGTATTCAGATCAGCACTGTAGGACACACAGGGTGGAGTGCAGACAGACAGTCAGTGAGACATATTCAATTAACATAACAGACGACAGCTTTTTATGCTTTCACGTGAGATTTTCAGCTCACACTAAAAAAAAATCAACTGCTCGACTGAGACGCTGATGTTGCTTTTGATTGTGAATTTCACTATGAAGATATATGCACAGAACCTCAGGTGATACACTTCTATAAGAAAAGATTCTATAGAACCTTAAACCACAATCAAAGTTATATTAAAAAATATCCTGGACTTTTTTCTTATAAAAACCCATAGCTCTGCTTGAGAAGGCCTTTATTAACCCCCTGGAGCCGTATGGATTATTTTTATGATGGATGGATGCACTTTTTTGGACATAAAAATCAGGAGCACCGTTCACTACCATTATAAAGCTTGGAAGAGTGAGGATATTTTTTAATATAACTACGATTGTGTTTGTCTAAAAGAAGAAAGTCATATACACCTAGGCTGGCTTGAGGGTGAGTAAATCATGGGATCATTTTCATTTTTTTGGGTGAACTAGCCCTTTAAGGGGTTCTTTCAGGTGCTATGACAAGTGACTCATTTTAAACAAGAAGATAATCAAACAGTGCTTTAATCCAACTAGTCTTTAGAGAAGATTTCCAGTCAAAAATTCCCTCAAGATCCATCTGCATCTCCACAGCCTTCTACAAACAGAGATTGAGGGTTATTGCCAAGAGATTAGGTCATTTACTGACGACATTTATCAGGAAATTCAACAACATTTAGACTAAGCCTTTCTACACTTGGAGTGAATTTAGCTTGAACGATCTCAGCCAAACACGCTGGAGATTCCCTCGAAGGCCTGTGATGGATAGCACTGAGCAGAAATTAAAGGAGTTGCTGTGAAGGATAAAGGCACAGACAGTTTCCACATGTACAGACACTTTTCTCCTGTTGATAGATGAAGCTATATTTGATGTTATATCTGCACATAGTTCTTCAAACGTGTTTCTGAAATGGAAAGAAATGCTATTTTTAATTAGACCTCAAAATAATCCACACCAAACTTCTAAAGCCTACTGAAATTTCAAACTCAGCTGGTTTAGATGATATTTTGGAAATAATGAGTAATGCTTTGGAATATTTAAAGTTCATCTATTACGCTTTTTCAAATATTACATTTCATGCAGTGTGTAATAGCTGTTTGTGAATGTAAAAGGTATGCAAAGTTTCAGAGATCAAAGTGAACGACAAATGAAGTTATTGTCTCCTAAAACAAAGAATTGATTCTGCATACCCACATAACAATGTAAAAAATTAGCAAAATACCCACCTGTGTTCTTCATTAGCTGCTGCGAACGTTGTCTACTTTGACCCACCTTTAATGGCATCGTTACTGTTCATATCACTGTGTATCAAGTGCTGAGGAAGATCTGGAGCTGAAATTCAGATATGGTAATGGACGTTTTGGTTTTTGACACGCACTGTAAGCGGTCGGCCAATCACAACAGACTGGGCCGTATGACCAATCAGAGCAGAGTAGACCAATCACAACAGACTTGGCTGTCTGACCAATCAGAGCAGAGTAGACCAATCACAACAGGGCACATTCAAGCTCAAACCAGTGCGCAACGTTTTGCTATGGTTTCCGGGTTGAACGACATGTTTCCTGGAAATGGTGTGCAACAGGGTTTGAGATACGTTTTCTCTTGTTTGGTGGGTGTGTCAAAAATGTCAGCCCAATCAGCAGCAACATGTATATAAACCACACGGTATTAAAGAGACAGCTCACACAATGGGTCCAAGTAAAGTCGTTTACAAATGTGTCCGCTGCAGCTTTGTCGGGGCTGAACGCAGCCCAGACTTTGTCATCTGACCAATCAGAGCAGAGTAGACCAGTCACAACAGACTGGGCCGTCTGACCAATCAGAGCAGAGTTGCTCTCAGAAAGGAGGGGTTTAGAGAGACTGAATCATCAAACATTTTCAGACTCTTTGAGGTGATGCAATGTATAATGAGAAAATTAAAGTGTTTTTTGACCTTGGATGCATGTAAACCTATTGTAGGAGACCTCCAAAACAAAATTAGGAACTTTTAAAATAGCATAATAGGGGCACTTTAAAAATTGTTTAATGTTAGCTTCTCTTAGTAGATATAAAAACTACAGAGATTTTTTTGCACTTTGTTTGCCTAATGTTTGCACATTTATTCAGTTTGTTTTAATGATATAAATAAGAAATATATGCTTTGAAGAAACACACTTGTGTCTGTGCATGCATGAACCATCCCGATCTAAAAGTGTTGAGTCCAAATCAAATTCTCATCTCAGAAACATGTTCGTGTGATGGTTCACAAGTTTGCCTGCCCATTCAGTCTGAATGGTTAATGGTAAAACAAACTTGGCTTGCTGTCCTCGAAGGAAGCTCGAACCCGAGGCTCGGCTCGAGCTCCGAGTTAAACCCCCCTATAACAGTACTGCATAGAGGGAGAATAAGAGAAAAAGAGGAGGAGATGGGGAGAAGGAGGGATGCTGGAAGAATTGTCGCTGGGATGAAGCAGTGAATGCTGCTTATATACGCTCGTAATGATGATTGACAGGACTGAATGTTTAGGCTCCTCCCGAACCTACGTTAAATTACATAAAATGAACTACATAAAATGTGTGAAAACTTTGATCAAGATCCAACTAATTCTATAATTACTCTTCCCTGATTACTTTGCACATTGTGTTAAAATTTACCTTATTTACCTTACCATATTTCTGAGTTTATGCAGCCAAACACAGATTTATTAATAAGCACTGATTCATAAAACCTTTATATTGACTGATGGCACCCGAGGGAATGTGCAGGATGAGCCACTGATGTTCTGGGCGAAGAGAAATCTCACTTTGCCAATCTGTCCATCACTATTATTTTCAGTGTTCTTTTGGAAACAGTTTCCTTCGTTCTTTTTCTGAGAAATCAGAGAGTATAAGCAGAAAAGAACAGGGAGGATATCAAAGTATAATAATATTAACTTTATTTGTTTCATGTACGATTGACATTTATAAGTCATTTTCATCTTGTAAATTCATTTTAACTTTATCTTTTGCCGTCCCTAACACAGTTAGTCAAATGTCAACTATCTGAGATGTTTTAAAAGCTAAAGGTTTTTGTGTTTGTGATAAAAACTACTTAACTGACCGTTCGCCGAAAGTTTGATTGACAGGCGGTCTAACCAATCATAACACCCAATCCGCCGTTATGTCTGACAAAGCAGTCAGGGGAGTTAGTAGATTAATGTCGGTGGACTTGGACTTGAAAAATGGTGTGTATTGACGTCTTTCCGCGGTTGAAACAACATTTCTTCTGATGTTCATTCGTGTTTATTTGATGCTATAAATTAACTAGTAGGAAGAGATGATTGATTCACGAGCCGCTTGAACTGAGGCGCCACAGCGATTTGTCATGGCACTTTAGAGCCACAAAACGGTATTTATTGTCTAAATTTCTTTAAAAATCAGAAAATTGGAAATTTGAGACTTTGTTTCATATTAAGGCTGCAGTCCAGAACTTTTTTGATCCGCGATGTATCACTGCGTGAGAGCACATTGTTGGACATAACGACAGTAACTAAAGGGGGCGGGTCTTTGCTAACGGTCAATTCACTGCCATTATATGGATGAGCGGGGCATTTTTTTATTTCCCTTTTGAGGTCCATAAAAGAAAGAAGGGCTTACGGCATTCGAACAACACCGGGGTGAGTAAATGGTTTATATCAGGGTAAACTAACACTTTAAAATGCAATTTATCAACGTGCATAAACAAAAAGCACAAGTTTTGTGTCAGGTTATTGACCTGCCAGGACCCGACGTGAGATCCACCAATCAAAGAGGTTCCCGAATCTCAATCGATTTTTTGGTTGGTTAAAATTAATAGAGAATATCTCTTGTTTTTCCGTAAGCTGTTCGGCCATTTCCTTGGGTGCTCATGGGATCTGCACCTATGCCGCAAGGTGTAAATACCGATTACTGAAATGTTTGAAAACATTTATGAATAATGTCGAATTAAAACTGACTAGTAGGCTATCTTTTCCTGCCATCTTCAGTTTGAGGGGGTTCAGACCTTAATAAGCATGGTCAAACTACAAACTCAATCTGTAATTTTGCTCAGAATGCAGTACTAACTTGTTGCTTACTGCATACTGAATAGTAAATACTGTATACGGCCTATTTAAGTGGTAAACAGTATGCAATCTGAAACAATAGCTGTTTCAAATATGTTTACAATTATTGTTGCATGACCTTATCATGTAGTATGTTTAAGTCTGCCTGCTGTATCCAGTTATCATCGGTTCAATCAAAATTATGAAATTTGCCCTTTATATAGCACTAGTGTAGCTGCTTTTTGTTAGTAATTTGTTGTGCAGCCATACATACCTAAGCAGCTTCTCCAGCTTCAACAGCTTTTTGTTTTTTCTGACAATTTTAATGTACATGTCATTTTAAAAGTCCTTCCAACTGGAATTCAAAATCTTCAGAAATGCAGATTTATAAAAACAGTGACAGCTGAGAAGTATGTCCCACATGTTTAACATGTTAGGAAAATGAATACTGTTTTCTTTGCAGTGTAAATCTGAACTGATTCGAAATGTTTTGCTTTTATCCAAGCAAAATGCAGCTGCATTAGTGTCTTAATATACTGAATCCAGTGATGAATACTGTTTACATTTATGTGCTTTGTACTGGCTTGTTTCTAACGGTCATGTTTAGTAACTCCCCGCTTTTCCATAATTAATAATTGCTGGAGTGAAGAACATGTGCATCTGAATCTGTGTACGATGGAGAGAGTCAGATTGTACTTTGGCAGAATCCTCTGCATCAATCACTGATGACAAACACACTGTTTTCTCTTCAATGATTCTTTCCTTGTACGCACTAATCACTCATTTCTTTATTTTCATCATTACTTGTTCTTTTTTCCTTCTCTTTCTCTCTCTCTCTCATCAATTTGTGTTTTCATTAGTGTTTTGTTTTCCTCTCTTTCAAGCATCTGTTATTAAACCACAACCACAGAAGCATTAGAATGTTCTTCATGATCATTTACACCAATCACAGCCCAGATTTGTACCATGAACTGCAACATTTTAACCAATGTTATGGATGAATGTTGGGTTGTGGGTTAGTATGAAGTATTCATGACATATGTCTGGCATGTGTTTCACATGAAAAAGTTTATAATTTCTGAGCATAATAACATTATTTTCTTTTCAAACCGCACTCATTGCATTGATTACAAATAATAGGGAAAGAAAAACATTTAAAAGGAAACAGAAAAAATGAGGAGTTAGAACTATGCCAACAGAAATAAAATATTTAATAATAATAAATTATTAATTATTAATTTATGATTTAAAATGTTAAATGTAAAATATAATAAATTATTTATAATAATAAATAAAATATAATAAATCAAATACAAAAGAGAGTCTGAGTCTGTAAATCATATATATAGTTAGTAAACAAACAAATAAGTTTTGGGGTCAGTATAATTCTTTTGAATAAATTTATACTTTTATTCAGCACGGTTGTTTTAAATTGATCAAAAGTGAAAGTTAAGACATTTATATTTATATATAAAGATTTCTATTCCAAATAAATGCTGTTCTTTTGAATATATATATTAAATAAATATAATAAATTACATTTTAAAATATATTCAAATAGAAAATAGTTATTTGAAATTATACTGACCCCAAACTTTTTTCATTTGTTTATTTATTTAAATACATATGCAGAGCATGTAAGGTAAATTCAGGTTACAATGATGGCCATTTTTTGAAACTGAAATCAAAAGGGGCTTAATTTGCCTGAATTAATCCTTTATTCTATTGTTTAAGTATAAATAATAGTGTTCTAACAGGCGATCAGACATCATAATTATACCACAAATTGAGTTTTGGTCTCACTAATCCCCATTATATTCCAAATGAATATAGTGAGTAGATTGATTGATTCTCAGAGAGTGTGTTGGGTGTTTTAGTGTTAATATTAGTGCTGGGCGGTATGACCAAAAATGTATATCACGTTTTTTTTTAAGATTCTGACGTTTTTTGTTTTTGTTTTTGTTTTGTTTTTTGGCATATTTTACTGTCAGGAGTACAGGGAATATATTATATAAACATTGTAAGGACAAATAAAAAATGTTTTTAAAAATGTAATCAAATCAGTTTATAAAGCTAACAATTTAGTTTAAAACGTAATCAAATTAATTAAATTAAATTAATAATAATAATAATAATAAGTAGGCTACATTTTTACTGTGCAATATCTGTAATTTCAATGAAGACCTTTGAGTTTGTGTTTTAATAAACGGTTTTATTATTATTATTATTAGGCTATTATCTCTATTAATCGAAGTACACTCGATTGTACAATAGTATATTTCTGTTATTTCAAGTTATTCCGAACTTTTATTTTGACAGGATTGTGAAGACGTTTGACTTCCTGTGTATATGATATGACAATTGTCGATAGTTTTATCAAATTAAATTTGAAATGTTCATAAAATGACTCTAAGAGCAGCTCTGCAGAAGAAGTTCATGTATAGTGAGTGAGACAGCAGACACTGAAATCATCGCGAGCGTCACGCGTGCTTCAGTATGTGTAGTAGACGAAAATGCGGCGCTCATTCATACAGACGTCAGATTTCAATAGCAGTCATTTTTAGCTTTAATATTCACAGACACTAAGCCGGATTCTGTGATCTCATCCGTGTTTTCTGCATCGCGGAAATCATTTGGCTCTGCATGGTATTTGCAGTATTAAAGAGAGTTAGTTTTGTGAGTTATTTATTGTTGTGTAATAAAGTTGTTTCCATAAGTGTAAGAAGGGTATGCAGTTAACAGAAGTCCGCTCTCTATACGCTCTACATAGCGCTTCATGGCCATTGAATAGAGACAGCAGCTGTTTCAGCTACGCACCGGTATGGTGGTTTTTGAAAAATTCATATCGGTCTCGAATTGAAACCGGTATACCATATAAACCGGTATACCGCCCAGCACTAGTTAATATGTTGATAAATATGTGTGATGTTTGCTCTAGTGTGTCTGTGCATGCTTGGGCAGCTGTGGATGGCTGTTCAATCCCCAGAGTTAAATCAACTCTGCTCAGAGTACATTTGGTCCCTCTCTGAATAGTGTTAAAATAACACTGAAGCAGAGTTAAAGTTAATGAGATAATTAAGCTATGAATTAAGTGATGATTAAACATTAATGATGAGCACCTGCTGTTAACAAGCAGAATCACTAAAGAAAAGAGAAACACAAGAACTACAACTGACTTCAGCCAAAACCATTTAATTGAAATCAACTGAAGATAAAAGTCATTAAATCTCACAAGATCTGATTAAAAGATCTGATTCACTTATTACTAACCAGACTGACTTTATTTCTGTCACAAGTCTAAAGAACTTCTGAGAATTATCAGAGGTTTAGATGTTTCTGTTTTATTGGTTAAAAAAGTATGGCACCGTAGTGGTCAGGGTTTGTTTTAGTTGGGCTCTTGACCCTTTTATGTTTTTAAAATAATTTGTGTTTAAACAATTGCAATAGTGTTTCATAACAAACACTTGTACATTGCTGAATCAAAATACTAAAGAAGCAGATCAGCTTGAATTTGCTGCTTGAGAGCCATTTCATATTAGCAAAGAGGTCTCTTTCGCTTTGGTTTCTTGACAGCTATTACAAAAATGCAGCAAAAAAAAAAAAAATTCCATTAAACAAATGCCACTGTAATGCTTCAGTGCTAAAAATGAACAACTATTACTGCTCAGGCTTATACATGAAAACATAGCATACAATCCTCAACGGTGGTGACAATAATTATTCATACTGCAGTGCATGATGGGAGTTTTGTCCTATGGTGATACCCAGCATGCATTTTTTTTAATCACCATTGTTGAGATTCATATGCTGATTCTTGATGTCTCTGTGTGTCTAAGCGATGCTGTAGTTCAATTTTTTTATGCACTGCATGGTTTTAAAATTACTCAATATATCTGTTTGCTGCAGCACTTTCTTTTCAAAATGTACAAACGACAAAACACATGATCAGTTGCTTTGGATGCAATCAGACAATGACTACATCATATAAAA
Organism: Hypophthalmichthys nobilis; assembly: GCA_037950665.1. Taxonomy (NCBI): domain Eukaryota; kingdom Metazoa; phylum Chordata; class Actinopteri; order Cypriniformes; family Xenocyprididae; genus Hypophthalmichthys; species Hypophthalmichthys nobilis. The sequence continues at coordinate 4,675,627 of CM075490.1, forward strand.
GCAGCTAATATCTGCTCACTGTAAAACACTGACTTCACTGCTTTCCAACAACATATGCATTGTTGAAGAGAAAAATCTAACATAGAAAGTCAAGGGTCAAGAGCCCAATTTAAGTAAACGCTGATCCCCATGATGGTGGCATCTCTTTTCTTTTCTTTTCTTTTCTTGACCAATAAACCTCTGTTAATTCTCAATTCTGTAGACATGAGGAAATAAAGTCAATCTGGTTAGTAATATGTGAAGCTGGTAATGCTGTTTGTAGAGTTGTTTAATCAGATCTACAGAGATTTAACGATTTTTATCTTCAGTTTCTTCAATTTTTATCTAAGGCTTATCTAAGGCTGTGACTGAAGTCAGTTGTAGTTCTTGTGTTTCTCTTTTCTTCAGTGACTCTGCTTGTTAAGAGCAGGTGTTCATCATTAATGTTCATTCATCACTTAAGTAATTGCTTAATTATCTGATTAACTTTAACTCTGCTTCAGTGTTACTTTAACATTATTTAGAGAGGGACCATATGTACTCTGAGCAGAGTTGATTTTACTGTGCAGCCGTTATGATGGATGATGAGCAGTCAGCAGTGATTTCTGGCGTGGGGATGAATGCATGTGTCTGTATGTGCATAAATGTGTGTGCATTGTGTATTGTAAACGTGGCTCCTCCTGTGTGTGTGTGTGTGTGTGTGTGTGTGTGTGGCGTGTACGTATGTTCCCTGTGTATGTGTGAAGTTCCATAATCCTGCTGAATGATGAACATATGAGAGCCAAGGAATGTGTACAGGTGTGTCCCGGCATGTAATACAGAGAGATGGAGAGAGGACGTCTCTCAGAAAGGAGTCATTGAGTGCAATCATGAAAGCTGTACTGTATATGTCATAATCCAAACACTAATATCTGCCATGTGTGTGTTTAGACAGTGATGTTTTGGACTCAATCTTATACTATCTGTAACCCATAAACATTCTCCTTTAACAATTTCCACAATGAAATTTGAACACATTAAAAATTATGATATAGTGTATCTTTGATTTCTGCTTATTCTTTTTGTGTTTTCCAACTGATTCCATGTTTTTTTTTTTTTTCGTGTCAGCAAGGTCTGAGGATGATCTGATTCAATTTTCTTGAAAATCAGAGCAACGGTCAAGGAGGAGTTCGAAAAAGTAGTTTTTTAAACAAAATCAAAATGGCGGACAGGAAGCCAACTATGGCAAAACTGCTATCTATGTGCTTGGCATGACCCAAGGAAAAAAATATAAGAGTTTCATTAGAATAGCCAAAATTAATCAAAAGCTATCAGCATTTTTTTATTATAATTCTTGACCACAAGGTGGCACTGCCCTGAAATTTTATGAGTATCTTCAGAGCATGGTGCCAATGACACATACCAAATTTCGTAATGATATGCCAATGTGTTAATAAAATATAGCATTTTATGACAAAAATTCAAAATGGCCGACACAGCAAAATTGGGTATTGTTTGACTCGACATGCTATACCAAATCTAAAGAGACCAATTTTGTGTTTTTTTTTTTGTGTGTGTGGTCAAACCGTTCAGAAGTTATACAGTAAAATCCCCAGAATTAAATCAGCTCTGCTCAGAGTGCATATGGTCCCTCTCTAAATAGTGTTAAAGTAACACTGAACCAGAGTTAAAGTTAATCAGATAATTAAGCAATTAATTAAGTGATGATTGAACATTAATGATGAACACCAGAATCACTGAAGAAAAGAAAAACTTCAACTGACTCCAGTCATAGCCTTAGATGAAATCAACTGAAGATAAAAGATGTTAAATTTCTCAAGATCTGATTAAAAGATCTGATTCACTTATTACTATCCAGATTGAGGTTTAGATGATGGTGTTTTATTGGTCAAAAAATGATGCCACCATCATGGTGGTCAGGGTTTGTTTTAGTTGGGCTCTTGACCCTTTTATATCTTTAAAATAATTTGCGTTTGAACAATTGCAATAGTGTTTCACAACAAACACTTGTACATTGCTGAATCAAAAGGCTGAATCAGATCAGCTTGATTTTTCTGTTATACCATCATATAAAAGCAGCTCATATCTGCTCACTGTAAAGTATTGACCTCACTGCTTTACAACAACATATGCATTGTTACAGAGAAAAATCTAACATAGAAAGTCAAGGGTCAAGACCCCAACTAAAGCGAACACTGAATCGGTGCAATCAAATAGTGTTGAGGCAAGGAATCAAGGAATTGAGCCATTTTTTCCTAATCCTTAAGGTTTAAAAGTTATTAGCATAAACATGAGTGCAACTTTGGGCAGTTGGTGGCGCTAGAGGGATTGAGTTAGAGACTCCAAAATTGCTGTGGTTAATGTTCAGACTGTCCTCTATCATTGTGCCAAATTTCACAACTTTTTACCATATGGTTCTATGGGCAGCCTTGGTCTCCTCAGCAGAAGAAGAGGAAGAGGAAGTGGAAGAAGAAGAAGAAGAAGATGACGACTAATGGATACAATAGGTGCCTACAAACCTTCGGTGCTTGGCCCATAATAAAATGTGTCATACTCCAATTGTAGTCATATAGATGTGCCCTGCATCAAAGCGGTGATTTGTGCATGGGTGAGCATCACTCACACTTTCTTCCAGAAATTTTAAAATCTAGTTATTTTAAAAATGTTAACAGCAAACTGAATGCTTTATTTACCTAAAGCCAATTTGTAGTCCCATCTGGCACTTGGCGAGTCTTAAATTTGGACCTTTTGTACATGTGTGTGTTTCACAGGCCTGTGCAGGAGTGTCTGCCCCCCGCTGGCTCAGGGACACCCTTCACAAAAGAAGCTGCATTCTTCACATTCCCTCTGAGGAGAGTTCCTGTAACCTGAGGTGGAGTGAGACATCAGTCCGTACAACCTGTGTAACCTGGAGCTCTCCGAGCCTGGTATTCCTTGAAGACGTCATTCTGTACTGTAAATCTGAGCTGAACTACAATATGATGTCATATCACCTCTGGCACATGCACTTAAAGGTGCAGTAAGCGATTTCTCATTGTTGAACACTGTTGATATTTGAAATCAACCCAAACAAACAAACCCCTCCCTTAATTGCTCATTAAAGTCAACATGAAATCAAAACTCACCCTATTTACTTTCTTAATGACATTCCGTGATTCATAGTGCGTCAGTGTCATCAAGAGAGGCTCTGGTCTTTGTAATCATTCATCAGTTGCTCCACCTTTAAAATTACTTTCCTTTTAAATGACATCATGAATCACTCTTACATTTTTTTCATTCTTTCCCTTCTAACCACTTTGCTTCATTCTGGTATGTAACACCCACTTTTCATGATGCACTCAGTTCTCAAAGGACAAAATTAATTCCCTTATACTTCCAATATAATTCCTATTCTTCAAAATGAATTCCCAAATACCCAAACTTCTTTTTCTTCTCTGCATTTCTCCTCCTCTCAAGCTTGCGTCCTAGTTGGATAATAAACCTGGAATTGTATATTACGAATGTTGTTGGCTGTTTGACAGATTGCTTTGTTTCTCTTTTCTAAGTCGCTTTTGATAAATACATCTGCTAAATACATAAATGTAAATATTGTTGAACTCCAATAAGTCATATTACGGAATTGAAATGGGTTGCACATGCCATTTCTCGTTGACTTTGTTGACTTAATATACATCTAACCTGGTTAATATTTTTGATAAACACAAGCCAAAGGAGATTTTCCACATGCAACTGAGTTTATTGTGTTACTGCACTTCTTTTATCAAATATACTTTTAAATCTATATTTATGCATTTAAAAAAATTGATTGATTGATTGATTGATTGATTTGCAAGGGAATTAACTGGCTTCATTTTGTTTTACATGTAACCTGAACAGGATTCCCTTCCCCTCTATACATTCGGACCCGTGTCAAAAGGTCATCAACCTTGTGGCCTTGTGTGCACCAGCTGTCGCATACGTCAGGATGTCCTGAATCGTTTCAGCCTTAAAATAGTTTGCAAACTTTAATTTTAGGAACAACTTGGAATAACCCTTGGCTTCCATGCACAACACTGTTCCTATGCTAGAATAGTTCACATGCAGAAGGTAAGACAAAGAAAGTTTATTTATGTATTTTATACACAATGGTGATTAAAGGTGCTTTACATTGGTCCATTATAAGGATTAGTTGATTTTGATTGGTATCTAGTATTTAATGTACATTTATTTATTTGGTAAGCAGGATAATGTACAGTCAGATTGTCATTATTGGCAAAATTCATTTTAAATTATATATTTTCTGTTTTCAATATGAATTTTTACAGGCTTTATGATACTAGACATATGAAGAACTCTTTCTTTCTACATTATTTATGATATTGCCTTAACAAGGGCCATCAGATGTCCTTTAACTGGATGATTGACCTAAAAAAGTTTTCTGCTGCTACACCCTTCAAATCAGATGAGTCAAAAAAAAATACTAAAAGACAGTCTGCAATGGACTAAAAACTTGCAGACAAAAGAGAGAGAGAGCAAATGAAGTCCCACACTGTAAACTTCCCGCCTACCCAAAGTACTAACCAATCAGAAACCGAGCATTTTTGGTACTGCTTTCCGATTGGTTGCTCGCCTCGTGACTGACAGTCTGTGTGAATGAAGTTTTTTCCCACTTTGGCTCCGCGAAGTTTCAGTGACGGGGGCATCACTGCAGCGCACTGAAGGGAAGGAGAGAACAGAAGGGAAAAGAAGGGAGAGAGGTGCCCCATCCATCCATCTATCCATCCACTGAATTTTCCTGCAGGACTTTATTAACGTATGGCTGCATGAGAGGCTTAGAGCTCTCGCGCTTTCTCTCTCCGGGACTGTTGGGTTACTGGTTCTGTCCTGATATCAAGCAGTTGTCATAATAATATAATCAAACTCTACGCGTCAGGACGGGCGCAGGTGGTCATGGATACACCTATCAGATGGAAAGTAAAGCGGAGGTTTAAGGAGGTGCGGCTGTCGGTACTCCTAGTATTCCTGATGTTTGTCACCTCACGAGTCAGCGCAGGTAAGCGGCGAATCAGCTGTTCCCAAACTGTTACTTTGTGCCGCGGGCCGCGCTCACCCGGGGCTGCGGTTCTTTGCGCGAGCGCATTCCACGGTCAGTCCGCCGCTCCGGGACTGGAATGACCGGAGGAGGGAGTGGGGGGCCCTAGAGTGGGATTTTCGCGTCCGAAGTTCAGTGGCCGTGACTTTTGTTTTGCACTTTTTTGCGTCAGGGAAGCATTCGAGCAGCAACGAATAACGGAATCAGAAGTTTTCCCGTGCAAGGAAACAGCTGCACGAGGAAATCGTGATGCACCATCTATTGTGCCATCAAACTCGTTTAAGCTGCTCCCCGTTGGTGCAACACTCAACTGTTCTTATGCAAATTAGCAAATAAAGACCTCATAGTAGAAATCTGGATTCCAGGATTCCATGTGTGAAAAAGCAGTGGTTCTTTTCGGCTCTTTTTGCATTTCGCATTATAGATTCTTCACTTCAGAATATTGGTTTCTGGCATCTGTAAAGCAGCATAGACGGCATAGTCTTCAAGAACTAGAGAAGAGAAAGTCATTGGTGGAACTTGCAAATGTTCTCCTACGCTGTTAACAATAAACATTCCAGTAGGAATCAATGTCACAGGAGAACCTTCTCAAGTTCTGCATTTGAAAACCATTAATGTATTGATGCTTTACCAGAACCTAGAAACCAATACGCTGACCTGAAGAACCTAAACCCTATACAGTGTTTTTAAATCTCAAGGACTTCAAAGAACCATTGAAGAAGGTTTATCTTTAGGGGTGTACGACATCAGGACCCCTTTTGATTTCAGACTATATGAAACGCTTTTAACGCTGATGTGTGAACATAAACCATACAACCTAGACTGGGATTTGTAGACTTTTTGGGAGATGTTTCAGATGCTTTTTAGGGGATCTGGCAGAAAGTAGTTTTCGTCCAGCAGGCGCGCTGACTGCAGAACGTAATTGGAAAAATATGCAGGATGAGAAACACACCAGGAGAGAGAGAGAGAGAGAGAGAGAGCGACAGAGAGTTTAAGTTTTTCCATAGGCTCATAAAAACGAACCCATCACTCTGGCTCTCCTTTTGTTTGGCAAAAGACGGTTAAAAAATAATAGATAAATGTAAATAAATGCACGTTAGTCTCAGCGAAGAGGTCTGTAATGAAGAACATCAGTGGGTCAGGGTGGAGTCGCCGCGTGTCTTCTCTAGTAGATCAGAGATGCTCGAGGTGAAGCTCGCAATTATCTCGTAAACCACTTATAGAAGGAATTACCCGGCAGTTATTTTAGAGATATTTATAAGCAACGTTTATGCATTCATCAAGTCACATGCATTTTGAAATGGCATTTGTTAAAAGTCAAGAGTTTATTTGCTGTTTAATCAGTATCCCCTTTTGCAGTTGTTTGACATCTGGTTTTAGTGTTCCGTCATTATCTGTATATCACGCTCGGATTTGATAGTGTGGACTTTATTAGTTGTGAACGTAAATCTGTGGTTTGTACAGTATAGACGGAGCCAAAGCAGACAGGATATGATCTCTCATTCTCATCCTTCAGGTTTCTCCAGCCTGTCCCAGGGAGTACCCCTCTCTCTCTCTCTCTCTCTCCAGGCTGGAGGGAGGGCGAGAAGGAGGGGGAGGGATTGAGGGAAGGGGGGTTAGAAATTCTGCTCTGCATGTGTGATTAGATTCGTGTCTGGTCATGGCACTTGGCTGCTCAATAAACTGATGGAATTATTGAGCTGTTTTAATTATAACAAGAACATTTTGGTCAAAGAACATGAACTTTGGTCAAGAACATGCATACTTACAGCAAATCAAGATTTCAATCAGAACCTCAAACAGTTTCATAATCGGATTTTTAACATCCACAAAAAACTTTTTATTCTCCAGTTCTTTTGAAAACCATCATGTACTGGTGCTTTAAAGAACCCATAATGCAAAACACTAATCTGAAGAACCTGTAATGAAACATAAAGAGCGTTTTCAATCTTCAAAGAACCATATAGCAACTCAAGAACCCTATCAAGGTTTCCATGGCCATGGAAAACCTGAGGAACTAGGAATTTTATAGACCCAGAAAAGTAATAGTGCATTATTTTTTTTTTTTTTGCTCTGAAATATTTAATAGAAATTGCTCTTTGTAAATGTAATATAATCATGAACAGCTGGAAAAATGATGGAAATTTATTGGTCAAAAGGTGTGAAAACCTGTTTACACATTCAGAAGTGGTTCTTGTTAAAAAAGCGTCCTTTGTTGTACTTCAGAACCAATTATTTCCATTTTTAAAGGGATAGTTAATCCAAAAATGAAAATTCTGTCATCATTTAGTCACCCTCAAGTTGTTCCAAACCTGTATACATTTCTTTATTTGAAAGATCTCACCCCCCATTGACTACCATAGTAGCAAAAAATACTATGGTAGTCAATGGGGGGCGAGATCTGCTTGGTTACAAACATTCTTCTAAATATCTTCTTTTGTGTTCAGCAGAACAAAGAAATGTATACAGGTTTGGAACAACTTCAGGGTGAGTAAATGATGACAGAATTTTCATTTTTGGGTGAACTAACCCTTTAAGAGTGTATCCTAAGTGTTGAGCAGTGAAAACTTATCAGCTTTAGCTTGCATGAATCAAGGATGAATTCATTAGAGTGATTCATTGACTTGACATCTGTCACAGAACATCTGCTAGAATGATGCTCATTAGAGTCAAATTGGTTTGAAATTTATGAGTTATTTAGTTTCATTCGCGATCTAGAATGCTTTGGGCTCTGTTCTAAATACAGCTGCGATCCCTATGTAGTGTATAGACTTTTTTAGCGTACACGTGTAATGCAGAAAAGATGGTGGATTTGGTCTGGAGCCAGACTCCCAAGTTTTCAAGGATGCACTTTATCGAGCTGTGAAGCTGAGTTAGTCGGGAACACTCACTGCTTCCACGACACGTGGTCTGACGGGTGATGTCATGCAGTGGGCGGGGCTAATCAAATATGATCTGCTGGTAGAGAATGACGTGCTGTCGTAGCAAAGTTTATGGTGGGACTAGCAGTGCATTGTGGGATACAAGGTAGCTCTTACGTCAAAGTAGACAGAAGCTTGTAAAGGCAAAAATGGCCAACGGTGATGCTGCCGTACTTCCTGTGCAGGGCTATTCTGTTTTATTACTCACACCAGTGCTGTTTTATGAGATTTTTACGAACACTCTCGACAAACCAGCCTCGCTCATTCAGCCTCTTGGGTGTGCTTCACTTTTGAGAGTAAACGAATGCCTTTTAACAAATGGCATGTCGTAACGATTGCTTATTGCCCACGTGTGTTGTTTCTGGTTTTGGTTACTTTTGTTGTTGTGTTCTGGAGACCCTTAAAAGCCTTCAGAGGAGAAATTTAGTAATGTTTGGAGCCAAAATTTCACACCCTTGGAGCCTTTCAAAAATGTTTCCAGTGTAATGAAAACAAGATGTCCTTTTCAGCTGTTCTGACTCTTCATTTAGCGATTGATTTAGTAAGAATCATAGAGAGGAATATTAACGTTGTGAAGAAATCAAATTCATGTTGCCTTTGGCTCTGTTGGGCCCATTAAAAGAAAAAGCGGTGTCTTCCTCTGGCTATTAAAAGCTACCAGTCCAGTTCCAAGAGGAAAAGGATAAAGGGTTTCCCTCCTAATCAAACTCCCAGAATTCTTTTTTGTATACTAGTTATCCTGTACAGTATGCATGATTAGAATGTTCCAAATCATAGTATGTTGAAAATGTAGGTGCCTGGAGGATTGGGATACTATTTAAAATGGATTTTCTAAAGAAGTTTGCAAGATTAAAAGTAAACATCCTAAATCATAGTATGCGGGAAATAGTATGTCAATAGTGAATGGATGTCATAGTGTGCAAGTATGCATCTGTTGACATACCATCTTTCTTATATGGCCTGCAATATTAAGAGTATTGCATCTCAACTCATAGTATGCTGAAAATAGTACATCAAAAGTGACTGGGTTGCATAGATTTTACAATGGATTTTTGAAGTATGCTTCTGTTTCACATACTATCTATCTTATATAGCTTGGTATATTAAAATTAGTGCATCTCAAAAAATAGTATATTGAAGGTGCACGGATGGTGTAGTATTTACAGTGGATTTTTGAAGTATGCATGTTTGTGCATACTAAACATCATACATAGTATGCAAGATATAGATTAGTGTGTGGTTTTTACATGCTTTCAATCTTGTATAGTGTTCAAGACTAGGATTAGCACATGCAAATCATATTATGCTGTAATTAGTATGTCAAAAGTGATTGGATGGCATAGTATTGACAATGGAGTTTTGAAGTATGCATCTGTTCACATGCTATTATCAAGATTGGTGCATCTCAAACTATAATATGTTAAAGGTGAATGTATGGTATATTATTTACAATGGGTTTTTGAAGTATGCTTCTGTTTTATTCATATAGTATACAGGATAAAGTTGGCATGTCCCAAATCATAGGCAAATGTGTGCAGATAGCATACTACACCTGATTGTATTACATAGTATTCAAGATTAGGATTTGTGCATTTGTACAAAATTGCATCATACTTTATGCTGAAAATAGTATGTCACATACTCAGATGACATACTACATCCAGTTTGAAACATGTGTATGCTTTTTAGGCTAATATTTGATTTGTATTGATCCATAATTTTAGTATGTTTGTCTGCTATGCTGGCTTGCTACATACTTAAAAGCACAAACTTTTCCTTTGCGAGCACAGTGTGTACTTTTCAAAGTTAGTAGAAGTCTGCAAATTGATAGTAGAAGTATGCGAATAGATGGTAGTTCACTGTAATGTCAGCAGTTATGATTTTGTGTGTGTTACGTAAGACCAGACCAGCCCTCGGCCCTGTACTTGCCTTCAGTGTGTAGGAGGTCCAGCTTGGGATCACAGGACAGAAATGTTGTATGTTTTGTACTGTATTAGACAGTGCTATTTTTGTGGCTAAGCGCAGAAGTAAAGTTTTTTTCCCTCTTTGTTTGTGTGGTTTGGGCTTTATAGTGTGTGTTTTAGAGTTGCATTGTTTTATGATTGAAAGTGTTTCAAGTCTCCCTTCAATTTAAAGCCACATTTGGGAGGGTGATAGTTGGTGAAACCTTCAAGGTCTCAGTTCACACACTATAAAAGCTAGATATTGCCTCTTTCAGACAAAACCCTGACCCACATGTCTGTTGGGTTCAAACACACATAAAGTTCACTGGAGTTGCTTCATTACTGCAGATAGTTTCTCATGGATCATTATTTTGAACTAGTGTTTTATATATATCAGACATACTGAAGATGAGATAGCAAGTGAGATTTTTTTAAAAATACAAGTAATTAATAGTAAAGATTTAATATAAATATAAATAGAACAGATAACTTTTTTCTATTGATTCAGTTGAATGGATTTCACAAAGTTTTTCTTTGTAAACAGTGCAATATTTGAAACAACTTAACTGAACAATAATGATTAACAGCGGTATTTAACAAAATGTTTAATTCAGTGAGAATCAGTGAATCATTTTCTGAACCAGTTCATTGAATCAAATGGTATGAATTGCTAAAATGAATCTTCTAGTGAGAAAGGAGGTTGAGAAGTGTTCAGGTCTGTGCGTGTTTCAGAGAGAAAATACCAGAGTAAGAAAGGGGAAAGTGAAAAAGCAAGTGATTGAGGGGAGAAAGGAAAGTGAGTTATAGTAGTTAATGACAACAGACCTACAGGAGATGAGGTCACCGGGTCAGGGGTTAAAGGTGGCATACTGTGGGTGGTGATCTTCAGATTATGACCACCCCAGAGGTTTACAGTGCCCCACCCCGAGACATAACGTCTGGAAAACACATCACTTTGAGTTTAGGGAGAAAGTTGGGATACATTTCAAACAGTTTTGATGTGAAAACTGACTTAAAAACCGTTTGGCAATTTTATACTTAAAGTGTGTCAAAGTTGGTGACTTGTTAATGTGCTTGTTAAATGAAGCATAACTATTATTATTGCTCATACACTACTGTTCAAACATTTGGGGTTGAAATTAATTTTTCATGTTTTTGAAAGAAGTAGCTTATGCTCACCAAGGCTGCACTTTGTTTGATTATTAAATGGTTGAAAAAAATCTATAGAGTTTGAAGTACCATATCTATAGACTAGAATATCATAGAGACTTGTGAGTGGGCTCTTTTAACTTGGCAACAACCTAGAAACCACCCAGCACACCCTAAAACCACATGGCAACATGCTAAATCAGCTCAGAACACCTTAACAACTGCATAGCAACTCCCTAGCAACCACATAGAACACCCTAGAAATCCCATAGCAACATTCTAAAACCTCTCAGAACACCTCAGCAACTGTATAGCAACTCTCTAGCACCCACATAGAAGATCCTAGAAACCCCATAGCAACGTTCTGAAACCTCCCAGAACACCTTTGCATCTGCAGAGTGACCCCATAGCAACCACACAGAACACCCTAGGAACCCCATAGCAACATTCTCACTGTATAGAAACGCCCTAACAACCACATAGAACACCATAGATACCTCATAGCAACATTCTAAAACCTCTCAGAGCACCTTTGCAACTGCATAGGGACTCCATAGCAAGTTGCATTCTAAACCTTTCAGAACACTTCAGCAAATGTATATTAACTCTATAGCAACCACATAGAATGCCCTAGAAAGCGCACAGCAATGTTCTGAAACCTCTCAGAACACCTTGGCAACTGCATAGCAACTCCCTAGCAACCACATAGAAGACCCTAGAAACCTCAGAGGAACATTCTAAACCTCTCAGAACACATCAGCAACTGCATATTAACTCTCTAGTAAGCAACCAAATAGAACACCCTAGAAACCCATAGCAACATCATACAACATTCTAAAACCTCTCAGAACACCTCAGTAACTGTATAGCAACTCTCTAGCAACCACACAGAAGACCCTAGAAACCCCATAGCAACATTCTAAACCTTTCAGAACCTTCAGTATCCGCATATTAACTCTCTAACAACCACATAGAACACCATAGAAACCCCATAGCAACATTCTAAAACCTCTCTGAGCATCTTTGCAACTGCATAGTGACTCCATAGCAACCCCATGGTAACGTCATACAGCCTCTCAGAACACCTCAGCAACTACTCACTGCATAGCAACTCCCTAACGACCAAATAGAACACCATAGAAACCCCATAGCAACATTCTAAAACCTCTCAGAGCATCTTTGCAACTGCATAGTGACACCTTAGAAACCCCATGGCAACGTCATACAGCCTCTCAGAACACCTCAGCAACTACATAGCAACCACATAGAAAACCCTAGAAACCTCATAGCAACATTCTCACTGCATAGCAACTCCCTAGCAAACACATAGAACAGCCTAGAAACCCCATAGCAATATTCTTAAACCTCTCAGAACACCTTGGCAACTTTATAGCACTGCAGTGGAGAGTTCTGCATGGGCTTCTCTGCACATTTTCTTCAGAAAGTGAATCTAGTTGTATCAGTATTGTAGGGGGTGGACAGGGTTTTAGTCTTTCGGATTACACCTGGTCTTGATACAGCCTGCCACCCCTGCTGCTCACACACACACACACACACACACATTGTTGTCTGCCATGCAAGCGTGTGTGTTTAGATCTCTGGTTCCCAGAGTTTGAAAGTTGAAGTTTTCGAGTATTGTATTTCTGTCTGCTCTGTTCTGTATGAATGGACTCTTTCACAGAGCTTTTAAACGGACGCCATGTTTGGGCTTTGCTGAGGCTTTGTTGTGATTAATTGGAGGGGGAGTCAGTGTGTGTGTGTGTGTGTGTGTGTGAGACTGACTTCTGTGGAGTTCTAAGCACCCCTACGACATTCTGAGGTTCCCCAGGGCTGTCATGAAGCTTACACATGTGCACACACTTCCTCTAAAATAACATTCTCTACATACCTGCACTAGAGCTGCTAACTCGGTGTCAGCATGACTAGAGCACCCCAGAGCATCATGGGATATGTGTGTTTTTGGAGCAAAAAGCCACAGATGGACCAGCATAGATGGTTTTCTTTTATTTCTTGGCATTTGGGATTGGAGAAATAAGAGCGAGTGAGAGCGAGAGTTTGTGTTCTCACATCTGGAAGCTATAGCCGTCATTGTGCTGTCTGCTGATCCAAGAGAAAAAGAAGGAAAAAAGAGGGGGGAAAAAGAAAAAATGTCTTCCAGATGTTTTTTTCCCCTCCCCTTGCTGTGGAACAGCAGAGGAATAAAATACTGTTTCATTAAGACAGAAGAAAAATACATGGTCCTCTTAGTGAGGAAACGAGTGCGATTGTAGGTATGGAGGGTTGCAAAATGTGCTTAGAATTCACAAAACGGCTTGTTTGTCTACATATCCTGCTCTTTAAGCGGTTCTGCCCATGCAGACCCACTGACCCTGACCCTTTTTTGCAAGTTTATGCATGCATATCTGTTTATTTGTGTGTTTATGCATGTGTGTGATTGTGTGAGATTGCAGAGCTTTTTTGAAAGAGAGGGCGAGAAGTTTCTTTTCTTTCGTTCCTGCTGCCAGATGACTTATGCTGCAAAAGAATCATGAACTAATTAATTTTTTTAAATATTTTTTCCCCCAGGAGAACTATCAAATAGCCTTAATAATTAAAAAAAATATTAATTTAATTAATTATATTAATTATAAAATATTAATTATATGTTAAATGTATATAATATAATATAATATAATATACATTGCAATTGTCTAAATTAAAAAAAATAATAATACTTAACACAGTTTTTTTCTTATTAAGCATAAATCTCTTAAGATTTATACTTCAATTTTGCCAGTGGGGCAAGAAAAATACACTTAATTTATATATATTCTCTGAATATCACCTTAATGTCATACACAGTTTAGCTTCTTTACTAAATTAATCTTGTTTTAATTGATGTTTAGATATGTTGTAAAATGTATGGAAAGCAAGACAAATATATATATAAATATTTTTTTTTTTTTTTGCTGTGTAATGTTATCATTTGAAAATATGATCACAAATAGGTGTTTATAACAGAAACATGAATCAAACAGGCTTAGAATGGCGACGATTTCTGATATGGTTTTCCATGTACACTTTTTCAAAATTATATGTATTGGTAGTCCTGTCATCGAGTTGCATTTGCATGAAGTTAAACTCTGATCAGGTTTGTTGCATGGTTGACATGAGTTGCACTCATGTCAACGCAAATCACCAACTATCTATGACAAGGAGTGACTTCCTGTCGTTTTGTCACTGTAAACTTCTGTCATTATGAACGCCCCGTTACTGAGATGCTTGTCCTTGAGTATGATTGTGTATTTTGTGTGTGTGTGTGTGGTGACCTCTGTTGTGGCAATTAAGAACCCACATATCTCACATGCCACATTCATGACCCTGAAAAAGGGAATTATGGGATTGCCCAGGGTTTATGACCAACACACATGCTCACTCTTGCTCTTTATGCGAAGATGTTTTATGCGAGTGACTGCTGATCTATCTTTCCATCTCATGGAAAGAAGAGACTTTGTGTGACAAACAGATTCATTATGCCTCAGAAATGCCACAGATGTTCACATCACTACAAAACATCAGATGCCTGGATCCCTCGTCCAAATAATGACCCACAATTTTTTTTGTTTGCTCACTAAAATGTACTATTATAGCCATAGTTTCTGTTAAAATACTATAGTTACTGTACTATTGTTATTGCAAGATAAAGGGATCTCTTTCTAACAGGGTAAGATGTTTGCAGAATCTGTCTGTTGTTTAGTATATTTTCATATGCCAGTAGTCACAAATACCAGTTTACCGTAATTTTAGAAACAATAACTGTAGTAATTATGGTATTTTTAAGAAAACTATGACTATGGTAAATGTTTGTAAGGGTCAGAACACATGAGCTTTCAAAGCCTCTTTGAGCTTTCATAAGGTTTTCATTATCCTGTGGATGAGGAATCACTTGAGGGCAGCAGTTGGTCCTGTAATGCTTCATTGGAGCAGTATGCTAAAGGTTACGTGCTTGACTCTCTTGTGTGTGTGTGTGTGTGTGTGTGTGTGTGTGTGGGTGTGTGTTTAACAAAGCTTTACCATACTGTGCGTCTCAGTCTACCACACACATCCCTATGTGTGTACAGCATATATTATTTATGGACCAATGAGATGGACCAATAAATCTTATTTTAGTTTAGTTTAGTTTAGTTTTGTTTTTGTGTGTATTTTATTTTATTTTATTTTTACATCCTTGAGGTGATCATCATATGCACCCTATTTGAATTTCATTTCATTTAATTTTTATTTTATTTTACATCCTAGAGGTGACCATCATATGCACCTTTTTATTTTATTTTATTTTATTTATTTTTACATCCTTGAGGTGATCATCATATATACCCTATTTTAATTTAATATAATTACATTTTTATTTTATTTTACATCCTAGAGGTGACCATCATATGCATTTTATTTTATTTTATTATATTATCATTGGCTGTAATTTTGCCACTTAGCGCAACATTTCCTCTTTCAGTGAGGACAGTACAATTATGTGTCGCACCTAGTGCAGATTAAATGCAAAAATAGCAAATGAGTTTTGTGCTGTTCAACATGTAGATCCAGTAGAATACAGTACAATGACATCAGCAGCTCCTTTTTGACCCTGCACACCTGGAATATGCTTATGCTATTGGATGCTTTTGTTTTCTGTGAATACTTGCAGGTTTTCCTGGGTTACCAATATGTGGAGTCGGTAATGAGTGATTAATATTGTTCAGTGGGTTATTCATGAGATGTTTAGGGAACCCTGCAGGTCCAGACATGTGAGAAGAACTTTAGGATTCTGGAGCGGTGTGCGGAAAGCTGACATTCCTTCCACTGGCCTCATACTGAGAATATAAAGTAGTCTCTCTCTCTCTCTCAATGTCTCTCTCTCTCTGTCTGTCTCTCTGCAGTAGCACATTATGAACTGGCCACAAAAACCACAGAAACGTTCAACTCTCTCCAGAAAGAATTAAACACACACACACACACTTCACTCATGCTTCAGCGCAGGACAGAGAGGCTTTTGTTCCAGAGTTGTAATAATCTGGCGATACTATATGTACAATAGTATGTCATCTCACATGTGATTGAAGTCATTTTAAAGAAACCGTGATGAGCTGTTTTAGGATTTTAGGATTTAACATTTTGTATTTGTAGTGCAGATATTATTGCAACAGAATATAATCATAAAATGCAATTTTATTAGAGTTTATTAGACAGTACCATGGTATTACCGTGTTTTTGTACAAGTTACCCAAGATTTAATTTTAATGTATATTACCCTGGTTAAACTATGTTTCTTGAACATACTATGTTTTTGTGCATGCTATTATGCTAATTCTGCATGCGTCCATTCTTACCATGCATTATTATACCATGCTTTTTGGACATTTACCATGGTATTACCATATTTTTTGTACATGGTACCATGGTAATACTGTTTTTTTTGTACATGGTACCATGTTAATACTGGTACATGTTTTTTTTTTTATACATGTACCATGGTTATACACTGATTTCTTTGGACATTTACCATGATAATACCATATATTTGTACGTTACTCTGGAGATAACTTGTTTTTTTTGTACATAGTACCATGTTAATACCGTGTTTTTTTTTACATGCACCTTGATTATACTATGATTTCTTTGGACATTTACCATGATAATACCATATTTTTGTACGTTACCCTGGTAATACCTTGTTTTTTGTATATGGTACCATGTTAATACTGTGGTGTTGTTTTTTTGCATGTACCATTATACCATGATTTCTTTGAACATTTACCATGATAATAACCATATATTTATACTGTGTTTGTTTGGAAGTGTACTATGATCATACCATGTTTTTGAACATAATGCCATTATTATATCATGTAGCATAGTATGTATTTGAAATACCATTATACATGAATATTAGTAACATGATTTAAATCAAAACACCACAGTATTTCCATCTGATACTGTCATTGTATCATGGTACCATCTCATTTGTCAGGGATGTGCTGGAGTTTTGTTCTGCTTTGATCTTAGCATGGGGCTGGATGAAACTGTAGTTGAGTTTGAATGTTCTTTGATGCTTGCTTTTAACTTGTGTCTCTTTTGTAATAAATGTGTACATGATTTCATGAGAAGCGATGTATGCCGCTCTCTTCTAAGCGTGCAGTTGTTCCTGCGTGTGCTGAAGGAATTGGATGCATTTTGTAAATGAATTGTGTGCGATTGAGTTGTGGTACAGCAGCACATGAGTCATCGTTTCCAGTGTCTAATGCACACGCTGAACACCAGCCAGTGATTCAGTCAGTGAACGTGAGCCATTTAACATGGAAAGTCTTTACACACTCTTTGCTGAAAGAGAAGCTGTTTTAACTTTAATAGACATTCAAAAATGATGAAAAGTGTTGTGAATGATGCAGGCAGATGAAATAAGATTTTGCTGAATCAGTCGGTTGTTGATTGCTGCTCTAGTTAGTGGAAACCAGAACACCACACAGTCTAACCAAACCACCAAACCAGACATAGCATTATAGTGCACTTCAAAAAGCCCACTGAAAGAGAGAGAGAGAGAGAGAGAGAGAGAGAGAGAAGAAAAAAATATATAATGGTCTAATTGCTTACTTAAAGGGATAGTCACCCAAAAATGAAAATTGTCCCATGATTTACTCACCCTCAAGCCATTCTAGGTGTAGTATATGACTATCTTCTTTCAGACAAACACAATCGGAGATATATTTAAAAGTATCCTGGCTCTTCCAAGCTTTATAATGGTAGTGAAGAAGGGGTCAGATTTTAAAGCCCCCCAAAAAATCATCCATCCATCTTAAAAGTAATCCATACAGCTCCACAGGGTTAATAAAGACCTTTTGAAGCGAAGCTTACGCTAGGAAGGCTCTCGTGGTTCAAACAAATATGGATATTTTTCTTACAAAAACCCATTGCCTGCTTCAAAAGGCCTTTATTAACCCCCTGGAGCTGTATGGATTACTTTTATGATGGATGGATGCACAACCATTATAAAGCTTGGAGGACCAAGGTTATTTTTAAATATATCTCTGATTGTATTCATCTGAAAGAAGATAGTCATATACACCTAGAATGGCTTGAGGGTGAGTAAATCATGGGACAGTTTACATTTGTGGGTGAACTATCCCTTTAAGCCACGTAAGAAGCTCAAAGCACCTGGTCGGCATACTTGCAGTTTTACCCTTTAGCCCTCAGAACCCTGCCATCCCGCTCATTACAGCTCTGTCCAGGTCAAAGGTCAGTTGTTTGACAGTGACCTCCTGCATGCGGAAGAAGTGAGGTCGTAATAAAGATGGCCATCACCATCCGTGCAGCCACAGGGCGCTCCTCCCGCTTGACTGGCTGCTGTTGGTTGAGGAGCTGTCAATCACTCAGATTGACCTATCATTAAACTGTCAGCACCGGCCTCCTGAAACCTCTCAGAACAGCTTAGCGTCAGGAAAGCAATGCACTCGGAATATCAACATGCTAACAACTGATCAGAATACCATAGGAGCCACCTAGCCATGTCCTAGCTAAAAAAGGGACGGAAAATCTGTACTGCTGCCCCTCAAAACACACAGACTCTCAGTGTCGCCCTGCGGCTTTGAACATGAGGGATGAGTTTCAGAAAGAGCCTTTAAACTGTCTTATGCATGCATGCTTAACTAGTCTTATGCATGCAAGTCTTTCTTTCTCCGAAGTTATTGCTTCACAGATCTTACATTTTCCTGACACGCTTCCAAACCACTCAAATGTGTCAGAATCAAATGCCACTCTAAAGCTGTGCTCTGATTAACAATGACATCACGGTGTGATTTTAATCAGTGATTGACACATTTTTTTAAGGTTATTTAAGGTCAGATTTTCACGGATTCATCTAAAGTGGTTGCGCATATGAGTAATTTGTCTATCATTGCGGTATGATGTGGTTTTGTATATTAATGCAACATGTGTTTCTGATATATGGCACATTCTAGGCATCCTAGAACATTCGAAACCTGTCTTGATTCAAAATCCACAGAACCGCTGTAAACATGAGACGTTTCACTTGCTCCAGATGTGCTTTAGATATGCACTGTTACGTTTTTGTAAAGGAACTCAAACCATTTCTGGTCTGTGGGTTAATTTTGCATTGTGGGAAATTTATTCCACTAGTTGTGACTATATGTGTTAATAATATTAATATAGTAATATTTTTAATACATTTAATGTTAAGTAATGTTCTATATAAAGCTAAATAGGTTACATTAGCAGTTCATTAACAGTAATGAGTCATGTGATTCCATCTGGGTAAAGGTTTAGCTGGTTAGCATGGCCCAATTTGCCCCTGCTGGTAAATGTCACAACTTATTCTAGACCCTTTCTGTATATTCTGTATTATTTTGTGGTTGGTAAGATAAAAAAAAAAAAAAATTATGAAAGAAGTCACTTCTGCTCTCCAAGGCTACATTTAGGCTATTTGATCAAAAATACAGTAGAAATGGTAATACTGTGAAAATGTTCACAAAAAATACTGTTTTCTGAATATTTTAAAAAGTAATTTATTCCTTTGATCAAAGCTGAATTTTCAGCATCATTACTCCAGTCTTCAATGTTAAATACATTGTGCTGCCTAATATTTTTGTGGAAACCATGGAAATGTTAAGTTACTATACAACTGTGAGAAGTTAGGAAAAAAAAAAAATATATATATATATATGTATTTTTTTTTGTATACAGTATGTGAATGTTTGTGAAATGATAAGGAGAGCCAGAAGTTTGGTTGTGTTTAAAGTGCTGTGTTGAGTCAATTTTTTCATCTCACAGACACAGTGTGTGTGTGTGTTTCTGAGAGAGACAGATAGACACCCACACACCCACACCCACACACACACACGTTTACTTCGCTGTCTAAATGGGGACATCACATAGACTTCTATTGTTTTTATACGCAGCTAGTTATAAATACTATAACCTAAACCTAACCCACACCCTAACACTACCAGAAAACTGTCTGCCATTTTACAATAAAAAACAAACAAACTGTATTTACTTTATTTTTATGCAGTTTTTACAAATAAGGACGTCCCCAAAAGGAGGTTTTGGGAGATTTTGTGAGGTTTAGCTCACCTATGGGTACTCAAAATATGAACTCTTTCCCCACCATTGATGGAATTATCCATCATTTATGAGACAACAGCGGAGAAAATGCTGGAAATTCTGTCAATCCGCCACTGATTTTCCAGCAATCCATGTTTTCACTGTTATACGGTAGCGGGTTTTGTGAAAATGCTGACGGTGGCTGGCCACTAAAGGAACTTGGTTATGGGGAAAAAAATATGAGATGGGAGGAAAAAATATGTTTCAATGCTTGTGTGTTCTCTCACAATTATATAGTTGGGGAATTATATGCAATTTGCGGGCGTCAGGGAGCCGCTATCAATATGTGGGGTATTGAAATTGCTTTTTACTTTTACTTTCGAATATGCAATCACGTTTACTCTGTATAGGGAGCGTCGGTACTGACCACACGTTTTATAAGATAAGATATTTGTCGCTCATGATCTGTTGCGCACCAAATCCTCCGCCATTGTCCTGTAACCGACTACCGCAGCAAGCCTAACCATGTCCCTTTAGGGGCTCCGTAGAATGGGTTATTCATTTTCCGTGACTTTCTGAATTCGGAATTAGGCTTTGGAGACATCCCTAACAATTAACATATACAGTATATTATATGCAAACTGCCTGTGGTAGGGTGTTATGGGTGGTTGCCAGGGTGTTTCTATGCAACTGAGTGGTTGTCAGAAAAAAATGTACGGTGCTTGTCACTGGGGCAGTACCCTAAGGTACAAAAGTGAAAAGGTACATCTTTGTACCTACTTACCCCTAAATAGTGCATATTAGTACCTTTTTACCTTTATACCTTAGGGTACTGCCCCAGTGACAAGCACTGTACCTTTTTTTCTGACAGTGTAGCATGTTCATATGCAGTTTCTAGTGTGTTTTTAGGGTATTCTGTGTGTCTATGTGATTGTTGTAGTGATGGTGCTTGGGGTTCGGTAAAAATATAAATGCATTAACTTGGATGTTTTATGTCTGGCAAATAAATATGTGCATGTCGTTCTCTTATCATGTCCATTTCCTGTTGTTTTGCGATTTAAAAATAATTAGTCAGTCTGGTCACTATCTCATGATGGGAACAGAGAGAAAGAGAGAGAACTCATCTTGCCAACAGTCTTCCTGTGTCTCCTCCATTCACCTTCCGGTGTGTGTTTGCTAGTTTCTCTGCCACATGATTGTGTGTTCAAGAGCAGCTGCACAACTGGACTCAGCCAACTCCAGTGAGGAAGGTCCAAACTGTTTCCAAACCCTGCTTGCATATTGGAAGTATTTGCATGTCATGCTGAAGTGGAGGTCAAAAATGATGATTCATTTAATACAGAATGACCTCAGTGACCCCAACATAGCTGAAGCTCATTGGCCGCCCTCTGCTGATGTGCTGAAAGCAAACTTCTGTGCTGAATCACTGAAATGAACTGATTTCAACTGAGTAATGACTATTTACTTTTATCTTTTTAGGGCTGCTTTACAGTAGAATTGAATTCTGTTTGCATCATTGAATCATTGTTTTCCTGTTTATCACTATAAAGCTGCTTTGAAACAATCTGTATTGTACAGTACAAAGCACTATATAAATAAATGTTGCTTGACTTGACTGAATATTGAACATTTGTTAGACGAAGATCCAGTACAGAAAGTCATTCAAACTTCATTAATAATTTCAACCACAATTTCAATGTCTTTTCTTTTTTTTTTTTTTTTTGGTAAAATTTATATCCTACATTCAAAGAATTAAAAAAATCTCCCATAGGCCATGTTCACTGTTCACAATCTGTAAATAATATTAATATTTATACATTACAATTTAAAAGTTAGGGGTCAGTAAGAGTTTTAAAGAAATTAATACTTTTATTCAGCAAGGAATTGACTGTGTTGAATTGATCAGAATTGACAGTAAAAATTGACATTTCATGTTTCTAGGGTAAAAAATGTATCACGGTTATCACAAAAATATTGCGCAACACAACTGTTTTCAACATTGATAATAATCAGAAATGTTTCTTGAGCAGCAAATCAGCATATAAGAATGATTTCTGAAGGATCATGTGACACTGAAGACTGGAGTAATGATGCTGAAAATTCAGCTTTGCATCACAGAAATAAATTACATTTATTATATTATTTTAAAATATATTCACATAGAAAACAGCTATTTTAAATTGCAATAATATTTCACAATATTACTGTTTTTTTGATAAAAAGACTTCTTTCAAAAACATTAAAAAATCTTACTAAATAATATAATATTGTATATAATATTTGAAAACTATCTCATATTTATTTGCATATAGAATTGTTATGTCTTTTATATCTTGTCCTTTATATCTTCAGTGACATTTCATTTATACAAACTAAAAAAAAACAAAAAAAACATAGACATTATTTTTGCTGCTCTGGAAGCAGTGTTATTTCCTTCAGGAAATTCAAATCTAGTATTAGCATTACAGTAAAGCTCCTTAATTCAGTATGATTTGGTTTAATAAGCTTTTGAGAAGCTTAAACATTTATAATGTGTTAAAACACTCAAGTTTTAAACTGTTATAAACTGAACAGGGATGTTTGGTGTTTATATTATGCAGATTTACACAAAGTTCTTCATCACACTTGTGTTTTACAGCTGATTTTAACATTTTAGAGCAGCAAGTCAATAACTGTTTAGCTTTTAACGTTTATATCTCGGTCAGCTGTCTAAAATAGTGTCAGATCTCTGAGAACAGGAGTAGTTGTGTATGTGTGTGTTGTGCAGTAAGTTAAGCAGTGTGTATTTTGTGTGTTGTGCGGTTTTGGATGAGGTTGTTTTGATGTGTTTATGTTTGGCACTGTGTGTGTGCGTGTCATCTGTTTTGCTGTCGATATGTAATTAAAAGTTGACACTGAAACCCAACACGTTTAATTCTCAGAGAGATGGAGAGATTAGTCATCATGTTCATTTGATTCATGCTTATTTCCTGTGTATTTTAATTGCAGATATTTGTATCTGATAATAATAACCTCAGGAAATGTGTGTGTGTGGCAGCCGATGTTTAGGAAAAGCAATTCTTGCTCCTAATAAGGTATGAATGGGAATGTTTACACACACCTGAGCTGTGGTCTGTGGGGTGTTTGCAGAGGGAAATACTGCGGTGACTGAGTAAATCTCAACAGGTGATGTTTCTGTTCCTCTGGGACGCTTTTTTAAGAGGGTAAACACACACACAGTGTAAACACTCCTGCTGAGTGGTGGTAAGGTGAACCCGAGAGCTTCACCTGAGCAGGTCCTGTATATGTGGCTGATTTTAAACATGACATTTTACAGGATGTTGATAGATTCCACTCAACCAGAGCTGTAAAGTTTGTTGTAAAACATCAAATTCACTTACAGCTTAAATATGTACACACATAACCTGAACGGGTAAAATACTGACAGAGTACACACACCTGACACATAACTGAGAACAAAAAAACACCATATTCATGTACACAGTCCTGTATCTGGTTAAATAAATCAGTAAGCCACCAGAGACAGCATGCTACAGTGATTTTTTTTTTTTTTTTTACCATAGTAAAAAAAGTTTTTAGGCCTAAAACTGTGGTAAAATTGCGGCAATGCACTGCTTCTAGTGGATTTTTACTTTTTTAAAATGTGGCAAAAGAAATAAAAGGCTCCAATGTTCAGTAAATTTTTAAATGTATTTATAATGATCGTAATTGTCTGGCAGGTACGGTAATATATAGTAGTCAACATTTGAAGTGGATCAAAAAAGTTCATCAAAGTTGTTCTAAGAACTAAGCTGTTCTAAGAAGAAGGTTTTAGGACAACTTTGATGAAAGGTTTTGATCCACTTCAAATGTTGACTACTGTAGTTTAGTTCTGTTCTGTACCTGTAGGCTGTTTATTACAATTTGCTGCATTAATGTAATGTAGAATTTACATCAGCTTTAAGCATCCAATCAGAATTAAAACCAGAACTATCTGTTTTTGAATAAATCTTCGTTTGTTCTAGTGATTTGTCTCTACTGAGAATTCATACTTGAAGATATTTATATTATTTACACTATAGTTCAAATATTTGGGGTCAGGAAGATAATTAATACTTTTTTTGCAAGGATGCATTATATTGATAAAAAGTGACAGTAAATGAATTTATGATGTTACAAAATATTTCTATTTAAAATAAATGCTGTTCTGTTGAACTTTCTATTCATCAAAGAATCCTGAAAAATATGTATCATGGTTTCCACAAAAATATTACACAGCAACTGTTTTCAACTTGGACAATAAGAAGAAGAAGAAGAAGAAAAGTTTTTTTGAGCAGCAAATCAGCATATTAGAATGATTTCTGAAGGATCATGTGACACTGAAGACTAGAGTAATGATGCTGAAAATTCAGCTTTGATCACAGGAATATGTTACATTTATTATATTTAAAATATATTCACATAGAAAACAGCTATTTTAAATTGTAATAATATTTCACAATATTACTGTTTTTTTTTTTTTTTTTTTTTTACTGTATTTTTGATTAAAAAATGCAGTCTTGATGAGCATAAGAGACTTCTTTCAAAAACATTAAAAAATCTTACTGAACCCAAACCTTTTATCAGTAGTGTATATAATATTCGAAAACTTTCTCGTATTTATTTGCAAACAGAATTGTGGTCTTCTCTTAATCATTTTTAACCTCTATCCAGTGACAGTGACATTTCATTAAAAAAACAGACATTATTTTTGCTGCTCTGGAAGCAGTGTTATTTCCTTCAGGAAATTCAAATCTAGTATTAGCATTACAGTAAAGCTCCTTAATTCAGTATGATTTGGTTTAATAAGCTTTTGAGAAGCTTAAACATTTATAATGTGGTCAAACACTCAAGTTTTAAACTGTTATAAACTGAACGGGGGTATTTGGTGTTTATATTATGCATATTTACACAAAATTGTTCATCACACTTGTGTTTTACAGCTGATTTTAACATTTTAGAGCAGCAAGTCAATAACTGTTTAGCTTTTAACGTTTATATCTCGGTCAGCTGTCTAAAATAGTGTCAGATCTCTGAGAACAGGAGTAGTTGTGTATGTGTGTGTTGTGCAGTAAGTTAAGCAGTGTGTATTTTGTGTGTTGTGCGGTTTTGGATGAGGTTGTTTTGATGTGTTTATGTTTGGCACTGTGTGTGTGCGTGTCATCTGTTTTGCTGTCGATATGTAATTAAAAGTTGACACTGAAACCCAACACGTTTAATTCTCAGAGAGATGGAGAGATTAGTCATCATGTTCATTTGATTCATGCTTATTTCCTGTGTATTTTAATTGCAGATATTTGTATCTGATAATAATAATCTCAGGAAATGTGTGTGTGGCAGCCGATGTTTAGGAAAAGCAATTCTTGCTCCTAATAAGGTATGAATGGGAATGTTTACACACACCTGAGCTGTGGTCTGTGGGGTGTTTGCAGAGGGAAATACTGCGGTGACTGAGTAAATCTCAACAGGTGATGTTTCTGTTCCTCTGGGACGCTTTTTTAAGAGGGTAAACACACACACAGTGTAAACACTCCTGCTGAGTGGTGGTAAGGTGAACCCGAGAGCTTCACCTGAGCAGGTCCTGTATATGTGGCTGATTTTAAACATGACATTTTACAGGATGTTGATAGATTCCACTCAACCAGAGCTGTAAAGTTTGTTGTAAAACATCAAATTCACTTACAGCTTAAATATGTACACACATAACCTGAACGGGTAAAATACTGACAGAGTACACACACCTGACACATAACTGAGAACAAAAAAACACCATATTCATGTACACAGTCCTGTATCTGGTTAAATAAATCAGTAAGCCACCAGAGACAGCATGCTACAGAGATTTTTTTTTTTTTTTTTTTTTTTAACCATAGTAAAAAAAGTTTTTAGGCCTAAAACTGTGGTAAAATTGCGGCAATGCACTGCTTCTAGTGGATTTTTACTTTTTTAAATTGTGGCAAAAGAAATAAAAGGCTCCAATGTTCAGTAAATTTTTAAATGTATTTACAATGATCATAATTGTCTGGCAGGTACGGTAATATATAGTAGTCAACATTTGAAGTGGATCAAAAAAGTTCATCAAAGTTGTTCTAAGAACTAAGCTGTTCTAAGAAGAAGGTTTTAGGACAACTTTGATGAAAGGTTTTGATCCACTTCAAATGTTGACTACTGTAGTTTAGTTCTGTTCTGTACCTGTAGGCTGTTTATTGCAATTTGCTGCATTAATGTAATGTAGAATTTACATCAGCTTTAAGCATCCAATCAGAATTAAAACCAGAACTATCTGTTTTTGAATAAATCTTCGTTTGTTCTAGTGATTTGTGTCTACTGAGAATTCATTTTTGAAGATATTTATATTATTTACACTATAGTTCAAATATTTGGGATGAGGAAGATAATTAATACTTTTTTGCAAGGATGCATTATATTGATAAAAAGTGACAGTAAATTAATTTATAATGTTACAAAATATTTCTATTCAAAATAAATGCTGTTCTGTTGAACTTTCTATTCATCAAAGAATCCTGAAAAATATGTATCATGGTTTCCACAGAAATATTACACAGCAACTGTTTTCAATTTGGATAATAATAATAAGAAAAGTTTTTTTTGAGCAGCAAATCATCATATTAGAATGATTTCTGAAGGATCATGTGACACTGAAGACTAGAGTAATGATGCTGAAAATTCAGCTTTGATCACAGTAATATAATAATATTTCACAATATTTCTATTTTTACTGTATTTTTGATCAAATAAATGCAGCCTTGGTGAGCGTAAGAGACTTAATTAAAAAACATTAAAAAAAAATCTTACCAACCCCAAACCGATCCGAAGCACTAATAATCAACATTTTTAATCTTTAGAGAACCATACAGCAAAAATGTGCTACAGAGAACTACTGCATAAGCATTATTTGTAAGAGTGTTGTGCTGTCTAATGGAGTTCTCATGTCTATTTTTTAATGCTGGACTTCTGTAAGTGGGTTACTGGGTCACACTGTATTTGCAGGTCTTGATTCCCTACTGTGGGTCTAGAGCTGGCGGATGGCGGTGCTTGTGTGGAAAAACAGCTGTAACATCGCCTCCATTTACAGCTTTTTCCTGAAACATCCTTAAGAAAACATATATACTTTTTTGGAAGTTTGGCCCGTAGCTAATGCTTACTGAGGTAAATATTAGCTCTTCCTGCAAGCATTCATGTTTTCTCCCCCAGCGTGGAGCGAAATGTTGATTCTAGCAGCATCTGGGCCTGTTTACATGAGAGATAGTTCATTATATACACACTATGGCGAAGCGTTCGGTCTTTTATGTGCAGTAGATGTGTGACAATCCTTCATATTTGCAACTATTACCACATTTATTCATATCTAACCACCTAATTTGCTAGTATGCGATCACACACGTTTTACAAAGTATCTTCCGTGACTGTAAAGTTCAGGCATGCTTTTATTTCCCATAGTTGGTTAAATGATAACAATATGTAATCTGCTGTCTAAATTAAGATTTTTTTTGACTGACGCACCACATTATCATCGAGCGGTTAAAGCGTGTCATTTTAAGATCTATATATAAAACAGCTCATTTTGGGGAAGCCCTTGGAGCATTCCCTTATTGGTAAACCATAGCATTGTGATTTACCTTAGCAAACCTCATTGCTACTTTGACAGGGTGAAAAGCTTTGGCTAACCAGAGAACCTCAGCATGGTTCAATGATATGCATCTCTGTCTCAGCAGTTCCCACAGGTGCTAAGAAGAATGTCATTATAGTGTAATCAATTTAATTACCATTGTAGCTGTGTAATTTTAGTATGTATGCTTAAAACAAATGCGCATCTCTGATTATAGTGCCCCGTTCATAATGATGATGTGTACTATCAAATTTCTCAGGCAGTGAAAAGGTGTTTGTGTGTGTATACATAAACTTGTCTGTTGATATTACATTTATGCTCATATCAGCTGCTTGCCGAAGTGAATTACATGAGATTTGCTGTATGCCAAAATAAGCAGATTACAATTGGTGTGAATTAATCTTGACTAAAATGAACTGATCTGAAATGAAAGTCTTTGGAGTATTATATTGTTATGTGTCCATTTGTCAAATGTGAATTAAGTTTGTAATATTGCTATTTAGATCAGTTGCATGAGTTTAGATTATAGTTATAATGTACAGTATTTTTAGTTTTCTTTCTATTCCTGAACATTTTGTAGTTTGTTGAGTAATACTTTAATACATTTGCATTACTTTTACATTTATCCATTGCATTCAAGAGACATATTTATTAAGATTATGCAGTTCCTAGGAATTTAATCTGTGATCTCAGTGTTGTTTGTGTCATGCTCTACTGTTTGAGCTACAGGAATGCCATAACAAATTATAAATATATTTTTTAAAATATTAATATTTTTTATTTTTATTTTAATACAAAAAACAATTATACTTGTTACGTGGTTGTGTGGGGATAACAAACGATGAAGATGAATCTTAACAGTCTTTAATAATCCAAAGAGTAATCCAAAAGCAGTAGCAACACAACACACATGGAGACATCCACCTGATGCCAACATATACGAGACCCGACACTGAACAAAGGGAAGACAGGAACTTAAGTACACAGATAATTAACTCAAATGACAAACAGCTGTGAAGATTGGGATTAGTGTCCATGCCGACATTGACACTATTCTTTAAGAGCTGCTGTGCAGCCAAAATTATATACCAGTTATCAATGTAAAGCTGCTTTGACACAATCTGCATTGTAAAAAGCGCTATATAAATAAAGGTGACTTGACTTGATGGTGACAGACTGTGGCGGGAAACTAGACAAAGGAAACACGTGACTGAAAGTAACAAACTAAAAGTCCATGAAAAAACTAAACAGAACCGTGACTAGACTTGTGCCGATATTCGGTAATGCGATATATCGCGATAATGAATATGCACGATATTGTTATCGTGGGCAATTCAAAATACCGTAAACAATAATTTATTAACAATTATTAAAATTTTTATAATGCATTTAGGAATATTTTTCCATCAACCGTATAAAATGCACAACACCGCTGTGTTCTGCGTCAAAAGAACACGCGTTCAGATGTAAACAAGCCCAACCTGCATGAGAAGCACATGGCGGAACGAGTGAAGGAGACGCACTGAATGAAAGTGCACGTTCACTCTCTGACAGCAGAGGGCGCTGATGGAACAGCAGAATGCAGCGGTTACCCCGGAAACCCCACAAGCAACTGTGCTAGTGAAGTTTTTAAAATGCTTCAAACAGCCATTCATTTTTTTGTAATCTCAGTGTTGTTCATCACAGCACCAAATACTTAAAGACTTAATAGGCTATTTTTTTAAACATTTTTATATTTTAATCTAGACTACAACATGCCCTAATGATTAGAAATATTCTGATTATTTGTTATTGTTCAGTAAAACTTTGAGACATACGGCTTCATTAGTTAATTCATTATTACCAAACTGACAATGAAAAATACTTATAAAGCATTAATTATTCTTAGTTAATGTTAATTTCTTAGTTACTGTTTAATAACATTACTAAAATCAAAAGAACTTATTTAATGGACCTGAGATAAAACTAACAATGATCAGTTGTATTTCTTAACTAACATTAACAACAAAAAAAAAAATAATACTTTCTGTAACAAATGTAGCTATTGCTCAATCTTAGTTAATGCATTAAAAAATGAGACATTGTAAAGTGTTACCTGTTCTTTATAGCCTAATTCTTTTGCACTTTAATCTGTTTGAGAATTTTACTTAATACAATACACAAAAAATGTATTATTGTATTTAAACAATCAGAGTTTTTTTTTTTTTATTACAAAAAAAAAAAAAAGTTATACCCGTTATACTATGACAACTTATTTCAATATCGTGATAATACCGTATACCGTGATAAAAGCTTCAGCAATTAATCGCAACACGAAAATTTGATACTGTCACATGCCTAACCGTGACATAACGCCCCCTCCGGCAAGGCGCGTCCTCACCTTGGATGGATGATGACGGATGGAGAGATGGTGGAGGAGGATGAGGATGTGGCGAAGGGCTGGAGAGAAGGGGAGGTGACTGGATGGCAGATGCAGGCAGATTGGCAGATGATGCAGGTGGTGGTTCTGGAGGTGGACGGCCGACCGGGAGGGGTGGAACATAAAAGTCCAGGGTGGTGCAGGAGGTGTAGAAAGCCATGGAGGAGTCTTGAGCAGAGGCGTGATGGAAGGTGCCCAGGCCACAGCCAGAACTGTGCTCCATGGTGGCGTCGACAGAGGCAGGAGCCATGGTGGTAGAAGTTCTAACGTCACCATGGCGACGGCCGGAGGCGATGACAGCGATGGAGTGAGAGCCCACAGCATAGCCGAAGGTCCGAGGTGAGAAAGTGACGACGATGACCCTGGCGACCGAGCCGCAATGACGTCCTCCCTCAATGACGGTGTGGGTCCAGAGGACAGAGGGCGAGCTGAGGCAACCGAGGGCGGTGGCGGAGCCTGAAGGATGGCTGAGCAGGCCGCAGACAAAGGGGTGGAGGGCCAAAGCGCAGCGGATGGCCCGCAAGTCCGAAGCGCAGGTGTGGCGAGGTCTGACCCAGGTGGAGCCGACTGACCGAGGGAGCCCGGTGAGTCTGAATGGCTGATGGTCCACGCGGGAATCGTGGGCGGAAGGAGTGTAGGCGAGGGAGTCTGGGAGACGGGTCGAGGAGGAGTGACGTCAGCCAAGGTCGTAGGCGGCGCTGTGGGCTTCTCTTGCTCAGGTGGAGACGGCTCCCAGCTGGCCCGAGGTGTATCCGCACCACTGAGAGGGGAGATGGATCCAGAGGGACTGATGGGAGAAGGTGACAAATGGGTAAAGGGAATGGCTGACTGGTGGGTGATGCAGCCGGCATGCACACCTGGTCAGACTCGCGCATCTCAGGCTCCGCAGCAATGTTGGGCACACACGTCCTCGCTAGCAGGGGCTCGCAACAAAGAAGGGCTGGAAGTCTGCGGTGGGCTCAAACTGCTTAGTTCCGACCGGAGGGTTCTGGCTGGGCACTGGGGTTGGAGTGGGGCTGGTGACATCCTCAACGGTGAATGCAGATCCACAGGATACCAGCACCCACTCCACAAACGCGGCAAAGCTCCCTCGAGGTCCCTCCCCGGACAGCTGTGCTTTTGTGGTGGTGTTGAGGCCCGCAAGCAGGAACGAGCACAGGCCGTCATCCGGGAAGGTGGTCTGAGGTACGAGATCCAAAAAATCTGTTAAATGTTCCTCGAGGGAGCGATCTCCCTGCTCAAGGCAGAGTAGCTTGACAGCAGGGCAGTCCATGATGATGGAAAAACAAACAAAACCTGAAAAAGGTACCTGAAAAAGGTAAAAAGAAACACGAGCAATAATCTGCTTACTTTACTTTTGGTCGGGTCTTCTGTAACATGGTTGTGTGGAGATAACAAACGACGAAGAAGATGAAGCTTAACAGTCTTTAATAATCCAAAGAGTAATCCAAAAGCAGTAGCAAGACAACACAACACACGGAGACATCCATCTGATGCCAACATATACAAGACCCGACACTGAACAAAGGGAAGACAGGAACTTAAATACACAGATAATTAACTCAAATGACAAACAGCTGTGACGATTGGGATTAGTGTCCATGGTGACAGACTGTGGCGGGAAACTAGACAAAGGAAACACATGTGACTGAAAGTAACAAACTAAAAGTCCATGAAAAAGAAACTAACTAAACAGAACCGTGACAATACTATACTACACACACTATATATTTATTTTTAAATATTATAATATTAACACAAAATTTATTTATTATTTATTTTTATTTTTATTAAATAAAAAGTCAAAAAACTATTAAGTCAAAAAGTATTTACTTTTTAGTACTTATGTCAATAAGTAAAAATGAAGTTAATTGGTCATAGAAATGGATTGTCCATTTGGAGAAAATACTTCACATGAATTACTGTTTGCTATGGAAGCTTGTTTCCACCACTAAATAAAAAAATAAAAAAGGCAATTGCGACTTTTTATCTCACAATTCTGACTTTTTTCTCGCAATTGCGAGTTATAAAGTCAGAATTGCGAGATATAAACTCACAATTCTGAGAATCAAGTCTTTCCCTCACATTTAGACATTATAACATGCAATTGCAAGTTTATATCTCACAATTCTGACTTTATTTCTTGCAATTCTCACTTTACATCACACAATTCTGACTTTATAACTCGCAATTCTGTGAAAAAAGTCAGAATTGTAAGATATAAACTCGCAATTGCGAGAAAAAAAGTTGGAATTGTGAGAGAAAAGTTCCTTAAGCTTATATAGTTTGCAACCCATTTTACATCTGTAATGTGATGTATGTCTGAGCCAAACATGACTTTTTCTTTGGAGCAGCGTGCATCATTCAGAAGTAGAACAGGAACGTGTATTAAAAAAGCAAATTTGGTGTCATGATGACGTAATGAAATAATGCCACACTTCAGCTTTAAAGATGCGTGCTTCAGATCCAAATATTTTTTTTAGTTTCTCTGTGAGCGGCAGTGAAATGAACAGACAGACTTTCATATAAATACCTTAAGGAAAAATGTAAACACTTCTCTTAGACTAAATCAGACTGACCTGATCAGAATTACATCAAGAGGTCATGGATAAACAGCGTCTGTCTGTTTCATTCTGTCACTCTGTTTTCAATGTAAATAAGACATGCTTAAGATAATGACCAGGGATGTATGTGTGTGTGTGTGTGTGTGCGTGTGTCTGTCTGTGTCTTTGTCTGTGTGTGTGTGTTCCTTGAGTGATTTTAACAAGCTGCAGCTGGAGGTGATTTGCAGACAATGAAATTGTTCCTCAAGTTGATCATCTAAACACACACAAACACTTTACCACAAATGTGTGTGCATATGTGCATTTAAAGCCTGTCACAAAGCAGACATATGAACTGTGTATGGTCTTCACTCGATATCTCCACCAGAGCGGAAAGGTTGTGTGTATGCAACTTAGTTTGTAGACAGTGTTTCTGGTGTTCATATGGTCAGCTGACCTCTAAACACGTTCATCACTTGGCTGGGTTTTTTATTATGCTGTGGTGGGTTGCTCTGATGGTGCTTTGTGGGCACAAATACAAGAATGCTGCTTATTGCATACTTGCATACTATGCAATGTAGCCTATAATGCATACTATTTTCAGCATGCATACTGACATGATTAAAGGGGTCCTTGATTATGATTTCACTTTTTTAACTTTAGTTAGTGTGTAATGTTGCTGTTTGAGCATAAACAACATCTGCAAAGTCACGACGCTCAAAGTTCAATACAAAGGGAGATATTTTCTTTGACAGAAATTGCTTTTTAAGGACGACAACAACGAGCTTATTCCTGGGTTAGTGACATCACAAACCATGGGCATTTTTCCGAAATATTGTATTCTAATATTTGGGCTCGTAAAAAATGAATATTCGAATATTCGTTTACTTAAATTACGTTAAACGAGAAAGAAGTTATTTTTTTAAATTCATCAAGATTTTGTAACCATTTCTGAACAAGCTTATGATTAGGCAATATACACAACAAACTTACATTATATCTTAAGGTTTTCTTTTAGTTCAAAGCATTAAACAATATGTGCAAACAAAAAAAATATAAAGAACAAAAGCATTTAAGCTCAAGCAGCGCGAACGGGAAAAACGCTAATAAAGCAGAAAGCGCCAGTTATCATACACTCGAGTCAGTATATGGTTATCGTTTTCATATTGTTTCACATGTTCATGTTGAGAAAAACAATAATATCCACATGGTCGGGTGAGAAAACGCGCTGCGCTGACAGACTTTGCAGGGACACAAAGATAACGGTGTGCAAAGTTAAGTTTCTAACAGCAGCGCTTTGTGTTTTCTGTTCGTAAACGTCTCCCTCGACCAAACTTAAAGGAAGCATGTTTCGAGATCAATTTGCTATCAGATAAGTTATCTTCTCGGCTCACTCGGATTACAGCTGCGCTTACCTGTCATGAATTCAGTGATAGACAGCTGTCTTTCCTCATTCGACGGGTGTTTTCATTTCATGTGCTTTCTCAATATGGTGGTGATATTATGATAACTCGGTTTCATTAATTCATTTGATCAAAAGTAATTCCATTTTGTAAGATCATTTTCATCTAAGTAATTCCAAACTTTGCGAGGGAGACAACAACACGTGACGATCAAATAAAATAAACTTGTTAAACACGCTCCACAGTGCCACCCAGTGCATTTAGTTATAATTGCGATGTTAGTGCTCAGGATTTATCATGGATTCACTGCATTTAGGGCCAGCAAAGCAACATAGTAAAATTCGAATAGTATTTTTATTTTTTGAATATTAATTACAGATCAAATATTCGACTATTTGTGCACACCCCTAGACTGAACACCGTTACTGACAATCCTCATTTTGGCTGTGTCAGATTCTCCAGCTTTGTTGTTGTTGAGCAACCGAAGTGTGAGCTGTTAAAGCTCCGCCTTCTCTTGGAAAGGGGGCCGAGAGCAGCAGTTCATTTGCATTTAAAGGGACACACACAAAAACAGTGTGTTTATGCTCACACCAAAATAGGGGCAAATTTGACAAGCTATAATAAATGATCTGTGGGGTATTTTGAGCTGAAACTTCAAAGACACATTCCGGGAGCACCAGAGACTTATATTATATCTTGTGAAAGGGGCATAATAGGTCCCCTTTAATCCATAATATGCTATGTTGTTGTCATGTGGTAGTATGCTATGTTGTCACATGACCTCACTATTTTGCATGTATAATTCAAGTCGGTTATTTTGCAAATATAATGTAATTTAAAGATGCCTTTACTGCTGCCCAATCAAATAATTAATAAAAATAAAAGTTAAAAATATAAAACCGAAATTATTAAAATGCTCTGGTTGTGTAATGCACATTTTGGCAAATGTAGCAGATCATCAGGTTCAAATGCAGCTTAACAGATTTTTTTTTTTCTGTAGGTGTGGCTTTAACACAAATATAATATAATATAAAAGACAGGTGTTGGATCTTTATATGTGACTTGAAATGGTTGTAAACTAATTTTGTGTCTCTCTGTCTCTCCTTTTTTGCAGCTGAGCCAGCCGATCTCCTAAAGATTTTAGATTTTCACAGTTTGCCAGAGGGTGTAACGAAAACTACAGGCTTCTGCACACACAGGAAGTCATCAAAAGGGCCTGATGTCGCCTACAGAGTCACAAAAGATGCACAGCTTAGCGCTCCTACGAAACAACTCTACCCCTGTGAGTACATGAGCACAAATGAACCCATAAAAACACACAGGTGCACCTGTTTACTTTTCTTCATTCTTTCCAGCATGTGTTTGGGCTGCAGGTGTCTTTTCAGAGGATACAGACATTCTGCCCTAAATATTCAGAAATTCTTTTTTTCATCTTCTCATCCTCTTCAGACACACTGTATAATCTATTTAGACAAATAAGAGAGAGATGATATAATTCCTCTCTATTCTGTTAATTTGAGTGCATCTCTCACTCTTGAGCCAGAAAAAAATTCTATGCAAGTATGCAGACATAAAAAAAAAGACTAATTCTCAGTCGTGTTGCATATACAGTCGGGTTGAAATTCTGAGACCCATGGAAATTATTAACATTTTAACTAGTAGTCTCAGTGGGCACCACTGTATTTTACATGTTAATATCAATCTTTGCATTCCTTGTTCTTGTGTTTCTTATGAATTGCATTCATACACATTTCGGAAAATAGTGACTTGTGAAATCAAGCCTACGTAGCTAAAAATACATGTAATTATGTAAATGAGTATATTTTGGGCCTTACTGTACAGTACATGTTGCTCTCTGACCTGTCTGTGTGTGTGTCTGAGCACCTCATTTCTACATAATGGGCTGGAGAGTCACCATGCCCTAGACTCTGCTTTTGGCAGGAACTCTGAAAATCTCAAGAATTTGATGGAAGGAGGGAGAGACGAGGCAGACGAGGAGAGAGATGCAATAGCAGTGTAATGAGACTAAACTAGATGAGGCTAAATCAAACAGAGTTACAGTACTTCAGCATGCAGTGGCTGTGTTCCAAACTCTAGAGAGCTGCCTACATAGACACTATTTTTTAAGCTTCATAAGTTTGTTCCAGACACAAAGGCTTTTTTGAAACATATATAGCATATACATATAGCAAATACTACACTGCCTACTAATTTTTCCTAAAATTTAATGCACCATAACAAAGTTTTTTTATTGGAGTGTGTATTTGTTCATTATTGAAAAATCTTTAAAAAAATATTTTAATCTAATTAAAATTTTAATTAATTTTAAGGTAAATATTTATTTATTTTACAGTATTTCATTTTATTACTGTATAAATAAAACAAAACTATTTTATTTTACTTTATTTTATTTTTAAATAAATAAATAAGTAAAGTAAAATTTAATTTAATTTAATTAAATTTAATTTTATTTTAAAAAATGTTTTACTGTGCTACTGTGTATTTAAAAAAAAAAGCTAAAACTATTTGGACTTTTTCCAAGAGCTTTGCATTCCGTTATGCTTCGTCTAGAGGTTTTTGAATGAAAATGTACATAC
Organism: Hypophthalmichthys nobilis; assembly: GCA_037950665.1. Classification (NCBI taxonomy): domain Eukaryota; kingdom Metazoa; phylum Chordata; class Actinopteri; order Cypriniformes; family Xenocyprididae; genus Hypophthalmichthys; species Hypophthalmichthys nobilis. Next base: position 4,712,390 of record CM075490.1, read on the forward strand.
AATACATAAAACTTTACACGTTTGCCTAGCTATTTAAATGGGACTTTTTTTTATTGATGAGCTAATTCATGTATACATTCAATATAATTGAATAATATATTTATTATCTTAATATATAATATAACATATCTTAATATATCTTAATATATATCTTAATATATTTTAATATATATTTTCTTAATTCTAAAAAAAAAACACATCTCTTCATTTATGAATCATTTTACCATTGAGGATGTCCCTAGATGTCCCCAGAAGGGAGGTTTTGTCAGATTTAACTCACTTCTGGGGCTGATTTTGTCCCTTAAGTACAGCTAAGTAAACACACATGCCTGACTGCTTGAGAAACGTACAGGCAGAGTGAAAGCATGTGGAAGAAATGAATCATCTATCGCTCCAAATACAATGCATCTGTTCTTTTTCTTCATCTGTACACTTTTCACTCAGATGCTCAGGATTTATTTTATATATACACAAACACACACTCACACACAGCTGGCTAAGAAAAACTCTCATGGCTAAAACGTGCCTATTCTTTTTCTTCATCTTTTCATAACTCCTCCTCCTCTTCTTGTCTCTTTCCTCCTCCTCATCCATACCCATAAGGCTATTGTCTCCCTTTTGTGCCGTGTTTCTATGGTAACAGAGAGGGGTCGTAGGTCACTGGAGGTCTGAAGATGGTTTGTAAACATGGTGGAAAGTCAAATTTCTAGACAGTCCTGATGAAAAACAGAGCCGGGTCAAAACGGTACTTACAGAGATGGCTCTTCCGGATTTTAAATGTACATATTTCAGTCCTTAAAGGGATATGTACCAAAGCTGATTTGAAAAGCCTTAGTTGCTCTCCAAACCTGGTCTAATTCACTGGTTTTAGAGCGGTCAGCTTTTCCAGACTGGGAGACAGTTTAATTCTTTTTCTGTCATTGACGGAATTTTCCGGCTTTCCATGTTTTCTTTGTTTTACGGTAGGGGGCGCTATTATGCATCTTCTGAAACAGTTGAGAATCTTTGGATCAAAACACAGGAAAAAAGAGCAGAAACAAGCAATAAAAGCATTGCTTATGCACGTTGTAGTCTTTGAAAAAAAGTTTTTTGTTCGAAATGTTGCTTTTTTATGAAACATTCAAGTGCTGATAAAAAAAGAATGCATGAAGCTAGAATAAAATGTTTGTTTTTTTGTTGGTTAAAAAGCAGCCTAGTAGCCTAGTCCAGCACTTTTCAGTCTTGTTTATAGCTTCAACCTGAAGGATGATCTATAAAATAGGATCTTGAAATCTATTCAGGTAGTCACTGAAGGGTTTTAAATGTGCAGTAATGTGATTCCTCTGCGTCCATAGACTCCAGCATTCCTTTAGGTCGTCTGCATAAAGACTTAATTCTGACTCACAGGGAAGGGAGAGATGAGACCGTAGATATGACATCCTCTCTGAACTCTGGTTTTGTTTCATATTGCCCTGCTGGACGGGCAGCCCTCGTCTCCAGAGTGATGGCCCTTGGCTCTTGCCCTTTGACCCATGGATCTGTCTTTGACACACACGCACAGGAAGCCAGGACAAAAGCACAGAGTATCTCTTGTTGTGGTGTGTGTGTGTGAAGCATGTGAACATGACACTTGTGTGAACATGTAGCAAACCTCATGAAATAAGTTGAATGTAAAGTTTAATTTCTGACTCACACACACACAAACAACACAGACATACACGTTCGTTTCACTATATTAGTGAGGACATTGCATATACTTCCACTGATTTTATACCAGGTTAATGATATATTATTTGGTTTAACCAACCTCTACCCCACAGAAACATGTGCAGAAATCTAGATTAAAATAAAAACATGTTTGGGCTGATTTATAATCCTTTTAACTAGTGTTAATGTCCTCACTAGTTGGTTTTCATAGTTCAGCACTACAGGGATCTACAGTATACTATCTCTTACGAAGTAGTTTAGCATGAAAGAACAGCAAGATGTAGAATACGGTCTAATAAAACATTCTAGAAAATCTAATTTGAAGCCATTAAGTGATCTATAATTTCTTATGAATCAGTGGTTTTGAATATATGTTTAACATCTGAAAAAGATCTAGAATATCTCATAAAGCATTGAAGCAATACAGAATCTCTTAGAAATCTGTTACATAATCTAGAATATCTGTTGCAAAGCACTTAAGGGATCTGTAGTATCTCTTACAAAGTGGTTTAGCATTCTAGAAGATCCACAATCATTCTTACAAAGCAAGAAGGTGTGGAATAGTAACAATCTAGAAAACAATAAATAAATGGGGCTTTCACAACAATGCCATTGAAGAACCATTTCTTTATAGTGGAAAAAGGATATTCATATTATCAAAATGTTCTCCATGCTAAGAAAAATGATTCTGTAACTGTTGACTGAAATGTTCTTAGGGGAACCATAAGTGGTTCTTCTATGGCATCACTGCAACCCTTTTCAAATCTTTATTTTTATGTGTTCATCTCCTTTAAAGCCGTAAAGTGATCTGGAATATCGCTCATGAATGCCTGAGGCGAATAGAGTGCAATAAAGTAATGTCTCTTATAATACAATCTAAAATATGTCTAGGTCTTTGAAAGCAATCTAGAATATAATTAGTGTTCATGTTTGCTCATTGACTGTTTTGAATTAAGGTTGTTTTCAGTGACGGTTCTCTCAGCATAGCTTGTTTTTAGAGAAACGCCTCTCTTTGATTTAAAGGATTTCCATTTCAGTCAGATGAGTTTTGTCTGGTGGCTGGTGCCATCCCTTCATTTCACGACAATTATATACACAGTGTGTGAAATTAAACACTTAATGTTAACAAAATAAAAGCACAAATGAAAGTCTTCTTTATTGAACGGTTCAGATTATTAACATTTTAAAGATATTTCAGAAATCTGTGCTGATCGGACCTCATATAACATCATTAATTTTTTTGTAAATTAGAATGAAACAATTCAGATAAGCAGTGTTTTGCATGAATTACAAGTTTAAAAGTTTAAATAAGGATCGTGAGAGATGCAGGACATGTAGAAAAGAGTCTTAGGGCCCTATCATAGACCTGGCACAATGCGGCACCAGGCGCGACGCAAGTGTTTTTTTGCTAGTTTCAGCACAACGCAGTTATCATTTTCACGTCCTGCGCCACGTTGTTTAAATAGTGGCGCAGGACGTGCTGGTCTGAAAACGAGGTGTGTTCAGGCACATTGTTGACGCGTTACTATTTTGAGGCAACTGAAATAGACTGCGCCATTGACCAACTGAAACCTGGTCTAAAGTCAATGGCGCAATATTTGTTTTGTTATTTAAAGAGCGCGCTAGTAATATGCACCTATATGCGGGTGCACAACGCGCATACACTCTGCTTATTACACACACAGTGACACGCAGCAGCACACAAACATGCCAAATATTAAAAATAAAAGGATTACAATGTAACAATGATTAGTCCGCTTGCAAATTCCGCCATGTAAATAGCGAATCCGCTATGGCGCGAGTGCAGCTGGCTTTTAAAGAGAATGGAAGATGAGACTCTGGTTGATTTATTGCACATTACGGCCAAAACACACCCATGACTCATTAAGAGAATAGGGACAACCTTTTTAGACAATGTGCCGGGCGCCTCGACAATTTTTACTGTCCTTAAACTTGCAAAAGTGGATTCGGACACGCCCTAAGTGCACTTGCGCCGTGCGCTTTAGACCATGTGCTTAGATCATTAAAATAGGGGCCTTAGTGTCTGCACATTTTAAAAAAATAAAGGTTCTTTATTGGCATCTTTGGTTCTATGAAGAACCTTTAGCCGTTAACTTTTCCATTCCACAAAAGGTTTTTTTTTTATAGTGAGAAAATGATCTTTAGATTTTTAAAATGTTCTTCAATCTAAGAAAAAAATCTGTTCACTTAAAGGTTCTTTGAGGAGCCAAAAATGGTTCTTCTATGGCATCGCTGCAAAAACCCAGTTTTAGAACCTTTTTTTAAAGGATTGTAATGGTGTGACTTGAGCAGAATCACATCTGAAGACTCCCAGACATAAACAAAGGACAAAAAGGAGGAGTTAGACAAGGAGACAGGATCCCAGAAAAGCTGTCTGAAGTCTTTGAGGCAGAGTTATAGTAACATGTTCTCTCCAAACCATTAGAAACTTTATGAAGTCTAGTAATGACTCTAAACTTGTGCAGTTGATTAAAGCGTTTCCACACAATGGCATAAACACACTGAACAAAGGACCAATCATCAGGTGTGTTTACTGCACAGATGTATGGATGCTTTGTCTGTTGGATTACTGGAAAACTCACTTCCTGTCCAACCAGCCCAGATTTTCCCAGAGGTTTGGCGGTGGGCATCTGTTTGGCACATGTTGTGTGTGTGCACACAAGAGAAGTCATGTCTGTTTTTCTCATTTTAGAAAGAGACTGTTTAATTTCACAATTTTTTCCTTTTCTTTCTTTGGTTTTTTTTTTTTTTTTTTTGAAGTCTGACTTGACTTAAAGTCTTAAAGGGATAGTTCACCAAAAATGAAAATTCTGTCATTGTTTACTCAAAAGTGCCATGAAACTCTCAAGTCTTGTTTGCTGTCAGGTTCAGATTCAAATATGTTATCAGGTTTGATAGCAAATGAGACACGAGAGCTAAGATATACTTTTTTTTTAAGTAAATAACATTACATTTTGGTGTTAAATACACAATACCGTTCAAAGTTTTGCCGTCTGTAAGATTTTTTTGTATGTGAAAGTTGAAAAGAACAGCATTTATTTGAAATAGAAATCTTTTGTAACATTATAAATGACTTAACTGTCACTTTTGATCAATTTAATGCATCCTTGCTGAACGAAAGTATTCATTTCTTTTAAAAAAAACTTCTTCTTCAGAAGAATATAATGCACAAAATATATTTTTCTCTCTGTTTGTACTGGTGATTCTCTCTCTCTGTTTGTTCTCTTTCTGCTAGATGAATTAGAGTAATAAAATGTCTCTTAGGGAACAGCTGTTCTCCTCATTACTCTCTCCATCTCTCTCGCTCTCTCTACTCTCTCCCAGTAGATCCAAGACTCTTATCAACACAGACACACACACAGACTGAGACTGTTACAGAGTTTCCCAAAGATGTGCCAAGTTCCCCATGAGATCCAACCGTTTTCCATTCTGCTCTTATCCGTGTCAAATACTTTATCTATGTTACCTGACAGCATCTGTCCTCTCAGAGACATGATGTAATGCTCTGTTGCACACCGTTCTCAGTTTTTCGATCCCAGAAAACCCCCCAAAACCCATTTGATTTCCAAGAATAATATCTCTCTCTTTAGCGTCTGTATTTCCTGAGGACTTCTCCATCTTGGCGACGGTGAGGCCAAATAAAGGCAGTCAGTCCTTCCTGCTGTCGGTGTATAATGAACAGGGCATCCAGCAACTCGGTCTGGAAGTGGGACGCTCTCCTGTCTTCCTGTACGAGGATCACCTGGGCAAACCTGGCCCGGAGGACTACCCGCTCTTCAGAGGGGTCAACTTGGCAGACGGAAAGTAAGACACTCACACAAGCTGTATATTAATCATGAAATATGTTCGGTGACTTTGTTGAATTATGCGACAGTTTTTCTTGACACTGGAAACTTCAGGACCAGTTACGTAATGTCTGGTTATGATTCAGTGTATTTTATTATTAGCTTTGATGTGAGACATATGTAATCTGTCTCACTGGTGTAAAGCCAACACCTGCACAGGTGAGCAGACACAGGTGTAACATCCTAAATAACCATGTAAACATTGAAAAACCACACATATACATGCATATATTATGGAAAACTTTGGGTGGATTGTTAGATAGATAGATAGACAGACAGACGGATAGATAGATAGATAGATAGATAGATAGACAGACAGACAGACAGATAGATAGATAGATAGATAGACAGACAGACAGATAGACAGATAGATAGATAGATAGATAGATAGACAGACAGATATAGATAGATAGACAGACAGACAGACAGACAGACATGTGGATAGATAGATAGATAGATAGATAGATAGATAGATAGACAGACGATAGATAGACAGACAGACATGTGGATAGATAGACAGACAGACAGACAGGTGGATAGATAGACAGACAGACAGACAGACAGACAGACAGATAGATAGATAGATAGATAGATAGACAGATAGACAGATAATAGACAGACAGACAGACAGCGATCACTCTGTAACCCCCATTTGTGTGTGTGTGTTACTCAGGTGGCATCGTTTGGCAATCAGCGTTCACAAACAGAGCATTACTCTGGTTTTGGACTGTAAGAAAAAGGTGACACGGACACTATCCAGAAGCCCTCACCCCATCATCGACACCAAAGGCATTTTGGTCTTCGGAACGCGTATTCTGGACGAGGAGGTCTTTGAGGTAAGGAGGAACTTTACAAGCTTTTTTTAATCCATTGAAACTGTCAAGTATGTCTCAATTAAGTATCATCTTTGTCTCTGATGTTTTTCCATTACTAAAATGCTAACAAATTATTGGGGAAAAAAAAAAAAGGTTGACGTAGATATTGAGTAAAAGGCTATAAAATGAATGTGAATAGCATCTCATATCATTTGGTCTTTAACACTTTGACGAGAAATGTTTGAGTTTATATTGCGATTGCAGACTTGGTGAAGCCCAGTTTGAGTCATTGTTGAGATTTCTCCTGAAACTAGAAATCTTTCTCTCTAAAGAAAAATCTGAGAAGCGGGAGACTCCAGTGAGCTGTGTTTCTTTGGTCTTGTTGATCAGTGTGTTCATGGTTTTTAGCAGGGGTCTGTGAATGTGTGTCTGTGGTCTTCACTGAGCGTTTAAGAATTTCAGCATCTCTCTGTGACTGTCAAGTGGAGATGTGAGAGAGGAACGTGGTTGTGTTTGTTTAGCACCTAGTTGTGGTTATGTAGTGCTAATGTAAGATTGTAGGGTTACCCTGTGCCACAAGGGATTATAGACTGTCCTGTGTGCATGTGTGTGTAATGGTCAGGTCAACCATAAATGTTTAAAATAAGTATACAGTATATTTGAAGTGTGGCTGTGCTTGTATTTTTGGTCAGACTGTATTGCTCAATGATGATGACCTATCATATGCATACTTTTTGTGAAGCATGTCCACTAAAGGGACATGGTGATGGTAAAAAGAATGAAATGGGACGGAAAATTATTTAATTGCTTTTGCGTTTACTTGCAAAACTTTTGCGTTCTCCCCTATAAACTTTGCATTTGCTCACAAAACTTTTACATTCCCCTGGGAAACTTTGCATTCACTCACAAAAATTTTGTGTTGGAAATATGGAAGTAATATGAGGAAAAACACAAAAGTTTTGCGAGAGAACGCAAAAGTTTTGCGAGAAAATGCAAATGTTTTGCGAGAAAATGCAAATGTTTTGCGAGCGAACTCAAAGTTTCTAGTGGAATGCAATCATTTTGCGAGATAACGCAAATGTGTTGCAAGAAAAACACAAATGTTATGCGAGCAAACAAAATTTTGGAGGGAACGCAAGCGTTTGGTGAGAAAACGTAAATGTTATGCGAACAAACGTAAAATTTTTGTGAGAACAAACATTTGGCAAGAAAACGCAAATGTTATGCGAACAAACGTAAAATATCTGGGGGAACAAATGTTTGGAGAGAAAACGCAAATGTTATGTGAGCAAACAAAATTTTGGGGAGAACGCAAACGTTTGGTGAGAAAACACAAATGTTATGCGAACAAATGTAAAATTTCTGGGGTAACAAACGTTTGGAGAGAAAACGCAAATGTTATGCGAACAAACGTAAAATTTCTGGGGGAACAAACATTTGGCGAGAAAACGCAAATGTTATGCGAACAAAAAATATCTGGGGGAAAAAACGTTTGGAGAGAAAACGCAAATGTTATGTGAGCAAACAAAATTTTGGGGAGAACGCAAACGTTTGGCGAGAAAACGCAAATGTTATGCGAACAAATGTAAAATTGCTGGGGAAACAAACGTTTAGAGAGAAAATGCAAATGTTATGTGAACAAATGTAAAATTTCTGGGGGAACAAATGTTTGTCGAGAAAACGCTAATGTTATGCGAACAAACGTAAAATTTCAGGGGGAACTCAAACGTTTAGAGAGAAAATGCAAATGTGTGAACAAACGTAAAATTTCTGGGGGAACAAACATTTGGCGAGAAAATGCAAATGTTATGCGAACAAACGTAACATTTGTGGGGGAACGCAAATGTTTTACAAGAAAACGCAAATGTTATGCAAGAAAAAGCAAATGTTATGTGAGCAAACAATTTTGAGGGGAACGCAAACGTTTGGCGAGAAAAAGCAAATGTTATGCGAACAAATGTAACATTTCTGGGGGTACACAAACATTTGGCGAGAAAATGCAAATGTTATGCGAACAAACATAAAATTTCTGGGGGAACTCAAATGTTTAGAGAGAAAATGCAAATGTTATGTGTACAAACGTAAAATTTCTGGGGGAGCACAAATGTTTGTCAAGAAAAAACGCAAATGTTATGAGAACAAACGTTAAATTTCTGGGGGAACGCAAATGTTTTGCGAGAGAAGCAAATATTTTGCAAAAAACGCAAATGTTTTGCAAACAAACGCAACGTTTCTGGGGAACGCAATAGTTTTGAGAGCGAACACAAAGTTATAGCTTTGAGTTTTGCAACTGAAAGCAAAAGCATTGAAAAATAATTTTATAATAATTCTTAGGGCCTCCATAGTATGTGAACTTTGCTCAGTATGCACATTGTCTGTATGCATAGATGGAATTACCCAGAAAACGAACTACATTTGCCAAAATGCGATGTAGTATGCAACCAGAGTACACTAGGAGGAATTCTGTTTCCCACAATGCAATGTGCTTGACTTTTCATTTCCAATGTGATGAATGAACCAGAAGCGATGTCAACAGTTGGATTAGACAGACAAACTTTTTGCACAAAACAGGACAAAAATGAAAAATAACAGTAAATATTTTATATTTCTTGGATGATGACTTCATGGCACTTGCTGAATTATATATACTCTGTAATGAAAGTTGCATATGAATGTAGTGAATATCATTGCTTATGCTCCTTTCATACTATTTAAAAAAAAAAAGGAAAGAGGAAGCTGACAACGCGTCGACAGACAAGGCAGAGCAGGTTATTTTTGATATGAAACAAAGTCTCAAATTTCAAAATTTCTAATTTTTAAAGAAATTTAAACAATAAATACCGTTTTGTGGCTCTTTAATATGTCGTGACAGATCACTAGCGTCTCAGATCAAGCGGCTCGTGAACCGATCATCTCTTAATTTATATCTTAAAATAAACATGGATTAACTATTTTTCAAGTTCAAGTCCACCAGTGGTAATCTACTAACTCCCCCGACTGCTTTGTCGGACAAAATGGCGGATTCTGCGTTATGATTGGTTAGATCGCCTGTCAATCAAACCCCTGGCAAAGGGTCAATTACTAATTTGAACTGAACACTTTAGCAGTGACATAGCAACACCCTGGCATTGTAGCAGAGAGTTTTGCATAAGATAGCACAGCTGAATTTGTACATTGAATTAGTTTTTTTGTTTTCTATCTCAGTGTGTCTTGATAGCAAAAACTGAAGGATTGTGGGATTGGAACAGTCAATGAGTGGATGTGAGTCATTCAGAAGAACTGTGTGTAATGTTAGTGTTCATCCCGAGGACTTTGACCGCAGACACACAGGGTTCATGGAATGCTGATCTGTGTTTAAGGTTTGGTCTACCTTTCTGTTTGAAGTTGAAGTGTTTGGAGAAAATGGAAAGAGCAGTGTGTTTTTTTCCACAGAGCGAGACACTGAGTCACCACAGAACCTTAACCAAACCTCTGCCGTATACACACACCTACATACTGAAAACATATTTCATTTCAGAGTCTGCACATGTAATTCAATTCCCTTAAATGCCGACAAATTTCACTATGGACCTCTAAGATAAACAGAGAGAGAGAAGAGACGAAAGAGGAATAATGGTGAATCTGAAAATCATATAGACATTGAAAAAAAGCATACACTAGATGGTGTGTTATTTCCATGAAGCAGATCTATTTATCAGTGCGGTTTAAATTTAGGTTTAAGTGCTTAAATTGTTTCTTAAAAAAATGAATAGAAAATATTGCATCCTTTAGAAGACACCACACATATTATCTCTGTTTCAAAACCTTGTGTGCTGCCTATTTAGACAGCATTTGCATCATTTTTAGAACTGTACTGTAGGTTGCAAAATGATGCTGTCTTCTAAGATGTCTCATTTTTGCTAAAATCGACAGCATGTGTACTTTATAGAATAGACAATCCCAGAATGCACTTGGATGAGCTCACCAATTTCATTCAAGATGACACATGAGAGACATTTTGACTATAAATATACTTAATTTGTATGCAATAATGGACAGTATTGATAAAAATAGTTCTGTTTAAATAAAATGCACCCAATTTTTGTGTGTTTTATGTGTTTTTGCTTATTATTTTTTGCTACTGTCATCTTAACATCAAACTCTGTTGGAATCTATTGGAATCAGTTATAATATTTCAGTTGATAGTTTACATTTCTGAAATTATGACTTTATGGCACTCGCTGATTTAAATATACTATGTAGTGATGTAGCAACTGCTTACTAGAACACAATATTTCTGTGTTCTATATGTTTATTTTATGCTATCCTCATGTTAACATCAAACTATGTTGGAATCAGTCGAGTATCTTATGTGCTTCACATGAGAAGCACTATTTGTAGAGCGAGTTTCTGAAGAGAGTTCCAAATCAGACACTTTTGTTTACGTTTCTATTTCATTTATAATATTGTTTTAGAAAGTACGCACATACTGTATTTAGACAGGAGACAGCAGTGCAGATGTTTGTCTTCAATCTCCTGCAGCAATTTACTGTTATCAGTGTTAGGCTTGTATCAGATGGAAAAGTTTGCTTCATAACAGTGCATAAATATCACTCATAGAAAGACAAAGGTGATGTTTTTTGTGGAAAGTTCTGGTCAGGATGAGGAGTTTGAGACTCATGTCTCATGACATCATTGAGGGGGTTTCCACAGCACACGTACAGGTCAGCAGAAGTGCGTGTGTATGCGTGTGTGTGGTTCAGGTAAAACCTATGTTATGGGGACAGAATGCCCCCATAAAGATGGCAAAATCTGAATTCCTTGTCTTTGTGAGGACATTTTTGGTCCCCATGAGGAAAACAGCTTATAAATGATGTTTTTTGAAGATGTAAAAATGCTGAACGTTTTCTGTGATGGGTAGGTTTATAGTTAGGGGATGGAATATAATTTGTACAGTATAAAAATCATTATGTCTATGGAGTGTCCCCATAAAACATGAAAACCCTACATTTTGTGTGTGTGTGTGAGAATCTCTCCCGAGGTTGAAATCAGCATGATTCACACGTCACTCTACTTCTGAAAGAGAAAATGAGACAAAGAAAGCTGTTCAATTTTAATGTTTCTGATGTAAACACGTAAAGCAGCAGAACAGCAGTTTTGAAGGCAAGAGAGATGAAACTGCATTCACTAGACATTTAACTTTTATAAGGTGATGCATTTCTGAGTGGAGCAAAATATTGTGTAGAAAATAAAGTAGGTGGGACTTGATATTATGCATCAGGATTTGATTGGCTTAAACATGTTAGGCTGAGATATGACTGGTTATTATTTTCCTGTATACAGTACTGTACAAAAGTATGTGGTCAGTAACTTTTATTCAGCAAGAATGCATTAAATTGATCAAAAGTGAAAGTAATGACTTTTAAATTGTTAAAAAAGATGTATATTTCAAATAAATGCAGTTTTCTGCACTTTTTTGTTCATAAAAAAAAAAAAACATATCAAAGTTTCCACAAAAATATTAAGCAGCACTACTGTTTTCAACATTGATAATAATCAGAAATGTTTCTTGAGCAGCAAATCAGCATATTAGAATGATTTCTGAAGGATCATGTGACACTGAAGACTGGAGTAATGATGCTGAAAATTCAGCTTTGATCACAGGAATAAATTACATTTTAAAATATGTTCAAATAGAAAACAGTTATTTTAAATTGTAATAACATTTCACAGTATTACTGTTTTTACTGTATTTTTAATCAAATAAATGCAGCCTTGGTGAGCAGAAGACGAGCAATCTTACTAACTAGTGTATGTGACTTTTACATCAGAAGACATAAACAAGCTGTTTTAAAGGTAGAGAAATGATTAGGGTTAACTTTAATTATTGCAGTTTAAAGAAACTATTATGATTAAAAATATATTTTTCTTTAAAATAACTATGTTTTATGTCTAAATATTTTGCAATTCCATTTGGTGCTGCATAAATCACACATTTAAAAATGCAGTCTGTATATGTAAATAGAATGAATAAACTTTAAAGAAACATTAGAACGTTTGGTTCAGTAGTTACTCAGAATTCCAAATTAAACTTCATAATGGTTCCTAGTGAAAACACAGTCTAAATAATCCAGCATTCAATGCTGCATTTGAGGAAGCTGATCCTAAAAAGCCAGGAATCTTTTGCTGTAGGGCCGGAGATGTCATTATAATCAAATGGAGAAGTGAAAGTGGAGGTGAGTGATGAGGAAAGGGAGAAATGAAGTAGATGGAGGGTTGGTGGACAAAAGGAACGTAGGGAAAATGCTGTGGTAGACATGCCTGTTGCTTTTGGCAAAGATCTTAAAGGTCTCCAGACGCTGCCACTGTGTGTGTGTTCACGTCATTGGATGGTTTGGTTTCTGTGGTTGGGGTTTTTTTTTTTTTTTACTCTTGAGAATGTCCAGACACTGACTGGATGTGTTTGTGGACGCCGTCACGCTTGTACATGTGGCGATTGTGGTCTCGATTTCGCCCAGATATTTAGTCGTTCTTGTGGTGAGTTTCATGCTGCTTCATTAAAATCTTTTTGCAATCTCTCCCACTGTGAGTCCATGTTCTAATGCGGATCACATGTGGTCGGTTTCCCGTGTCTTGGGCTGATGAGGTCATAAGCAGCTGCAATGATGTCATTTTTAAACAAACCTAATAAGTACAAGACCTCAAAAGCCTTGAAACTCCAGTTAAACTGGACAGTGTAGATGTGTGGGTAAAACTAACACAACCTGTCAAGAAGGTGTCTGAGTCTTATTTAACTCCAAAATCAGTAGAAATTAACCAGTTTTTAAGTATCATTAAGATGTTTTAGATTGTGTCATAATTTTAATGATAATTAAACACATTCCCCTACAAATTGTCATGACTGCAATGCAAAAAATAATGCATTTATTTAATTATTATTTATTTAATTATGTTTATTTAAGTATTTATATATCATTGTGGTATGTACTACCTTTAATTCATGCTGGACTATATATATATCTATATATATCATTATATACATTATAATTTATATAATTTTAATATTATATATGTGCATATATAATGTGTATATATATAATGTAATGTATATATTTGTGCATATATATTATATAAGAATTATAATATATAAAACATATTTATGTTTATAGTAATATAAATAATATAATGAAAAATTATATATATTATTTATATTTATCAGTATAATATTATTTATATTACTAACTTATACTATATATAACAATATAGTAAAGTATTAAAAATATAAAGTAATTTAAAAACAATTAGGTTTATAATTTATACATTTATAATTTTATATATTTGTCATTAAAAAAAAAAAAAAAAATATATATATATATATATATATATATATATATATATATTAGGGCTCTCAAGCAACTAAAATGATTAAAATTAGATTAAGTAATCTAGTAGACATTACCTCCAAAAGATAATTTAAAGTCATTATTGTGTTAAATGAGAAAAGCATCAAATAGACATTACAAAAAGTAGAAATAAATATTTTATTTGATTCAACATAGAATTTATAACACAAACTTTTAGGCTACAATGGCTATTTTTTTAGAAGCTGCATCTGCATTGTTATTAGATATATTTACAGACCAAAACAGTTTGGTTGAGGGTGAGTAAATGTAAATAAACTGAATTTTTATTTTTGGGCAAACTATCCACGTTTGAAATGATGAAATGATACTCTGAATAAGAAAGTAAAAATGTAGGTGGCAGTAAATGTCTAAATAAGTCATTCAGTCATTCATTCATTTGATTTGTTCAAACAGCTGATTCGTTCAGGAATGAAGTAAATGGCTCTCTTTATCAATGGGCCATTGAATCATTGGTTCACCCGATTGATTCGTTCAAATGTCGGATTCATTCAGAAATGAAACACCGCTGTGTGTTGCTCGGAGATGCACAACAGTTCTGCTCTGGCTTTACAGGTAATATTTTCATCTGAAAACACAGCTAATGTGTGTAAACGCTATCACAAAATTTACTTCTTATTTATTGAACTGTTGTATAAAATCAATATCACATTTGCTCTCATGATATTTGGCATAAAAACAGCACTCGAGTCGTGATATTGCGCTCGTTACTCGTGTGATATTGTATAACCATATCATATCGATAGACTATATGAGACAAAAAATCATACAGGGACATTTTTGCCCTGATATATACTGTGATTTTGGGCTGAAATATGACGTTTTCATGAGATTCACCCAATGCATGTGTGTGAGAGCATGTTGTATGTGTGTTGAAATGAAATATTGCTGGACAGAACAAGGAATCGAGATGTTTTCAAGTACTGAAGGGAACGTGTTGTACTCTGGGCTCTCTACCAGAAAAGTTCCTCCATCATTCCTCCATTTTTGCTAATTTGCAGCAGTGCTGTCTATCGCCCCCTTCTGTTGACTGCAGCCATGTGACACTAAATTTCGAAAAAGTTGTGGCGTTTTGAAGCGTGTAAACGTGTGTGTGTGTGCGCAGTGTTTTTGGCTGCGTACATCGCCACAGGCAGCTGCTGAAACAGTTAGCTCAGGCTCCAGAGAGAGATGTGGGGAGTTTTGGCGAAAAAGGCGCTCGTATTTCAAAGTTGCTGACAATGCAATGTCTATTATTCTCTCTCTCTGTCCCACATTAATGTGATAAACTTCTTTCAGACACAGCAATCCCAGAATAGATCAGTTGTCTCTGTACACCTCTATGTCTCTCTCGTTCTTCTTCTGTTTCTGCTTTTCTCTTGCCTGTTTTTCTGCTCTTCTCCTCTCATGTTATGCAAACAGAAATATTGTATGTTAAAATCTGGAGTCATGCAGTCCAAGTCCAAGGGTTCATTTTTCAGACCTAGACCTGATTTATTCTGGTTTAAAATATTCAGATGACAGAGAAAAGAGTATTATTTCAGTTTGTTAGATTATGAGCAGCAGAGGATGATTGTGTAATCATAGATTCAAGGGAAAAGAGGATTTATGAAGAACTACATAATGTTTAGAAATGCCAAAAGTTTTATTTTAAGGTTAGGGCTCATCTGAATTTTTTTTTTTTTTTGGATGGTGTGAAATAGTGGTTCAATGATAGTTGAAAAGTTGGTCTGTCACCATTGTGTCCACAGATATCCTGTAATTTGCTTTGTATAGGAGTGTCTGCTATAATTACAGCTCACTGATCTACAGTGATTATATTTAGTTTACATTTTTAAGACAGTAGATTTGTCTTTGTGTGTTTTGGACCAGTTAAAAATGTTTGAAGTGTGTGTGGATTTAGGAAACTCTGGATTTTGGATCTGAATCTGGTGTCAAGTCCAAACACATGTTTACACTGGCAAACAATCCAGAGCAACTGCCAACTAGAGATGACTACAGTCATTGTTCCTACAGTAAAGCCTTTGGAAAATGTCACAAGTGACGAATAGAACAAAAACAGGGAATGAAACCAGGAAAGACACTGCTACTTACACTGTTTGGCGAAAATGCTAATGCAAATATACTGTTTAGAAGTTTGGCGGTGGTAAAATTATTTGAAATAAGTCTCTTGCGCTAATTAAGACTGCATTTATTTGAAAATATTGTAAAATCAGTAATATTGTGAAACATTATTATACATTTATACAATAGGCCTATTTTAAAATGGATTTTTTTCCTGTGATGGAAAAGCTGAATTTACTTGAGTCTTCAGTGTCACATGATCCTTCAGAAATCATTCTAATATGCTCATTTTCTACTCAAGAAACATTTTTATTATTATCGATTTTGACAACAGTTGGGCTGCTTAATATTTTTGTGGATTTGTTCAGGATTGTTTGATGAATAGAATGTTCAAAAGAACATCATTTATTTAAAATAATTTTTAAATAAAATATAATTTAATTTAAATCTTATCTCAAACTCAGCATGCTAATAATATGATTATATAAATTAATAAAATAAATTAGTAATTTAATGATAATTGATTGATGATTTATCTTCCGTAGCCCATCCGTCTCACTGAAATAATTACTTAAAATATGATTTTCTCAAAGTGTAAAAATGTAAAGCTCCAGGTTGCATTTGTTTATTAAAACAATTATGCTTTTGGGATTTCCCATGTTAAAGGGTTAGTTCACCCAAAAATGAAAATTCATTAATTCATGTCATTCCAAACCCGTAAGACTTTCACCCATCTTTGGAACACAAGTGAAGATCTTTTTGATGAAATCTGAGAGATGTCTGTCCATTCAAAAAATGCCTTTGTAACTACCACTTCTTGTGGAAGCTCAAACATACAGCGTAACAAGAGAATGAACCTCATTGGTTCTTGTGGAAGGTCAAACGTGCTGCGTAACACGAGAATGAACCTCATTGGTTCTTGCAGAAGGTCAAACGTGCTGCGTAACACAAGAATGAACCTCATTGGTTCTTGCGGAAGGTCAAACGTGCTGCGTAACACCAGAATGAACTTCCTTGGTTCTTGCGGAAGGTCAAACGTGCTGCCTAACTCGAGAACGAACCTCATTGGTTCTTGCGGAAGGTCAAACGCGCTGCGTAACACGAGAACGAACCTCACTGGTTCTTGCGGAAAGTCAAACACGCTGCGTAACACAAGAACGAACCTCATTGGTTCTTGTGGAACGTCAAACGCGCTGCGTAACACAAGAATGAACCTCATTGGTTCTTGCGGAAGGTCAAACGTGCTGCGTAACACAAGAATGAACCTCATTGGTTCTTGCAGAAGCTCAAACATACAGCGTAACACGAGAATGAACCTCATTGGTTCTTGCAGAAGGTCAAACGTGCTGCGTAACACAAGAATGAACCTCATTGGTTCTTGTGGAACGTCAAACGCGCTGCGTAACACAAGAATGAACCTCATTGGTTCTTGCGGAAGGTCAAACGTGCTGCGTAACACAAGAATGAACCTCATTGGTTCTTGCGGAAGCTCAAACATACAGCGTAACACGAGAATGAACCTCATTGGTTCTTGCAGAAGGTCAAACGTGCTGCGTAACACAAGAATGAACCTCATTGGTTCTTGCGGAAGGTCAAACGTGCTGCGTAACACCAGAATGAACTTCATTGGTTCTTGCGGAAGGTCAAACGTGCTGCGTAACTCGAGAACGAACCTCATTGGTTCTTGCGGAAGGTCAAACGCGCTGCGTAACACGAGAACGAACCTCACTGGTTCTTGCGGAAAGTCAAACACGCTGCGTAACACAAGAACGAACCTCATTGGTTCTTGTGGAACGTCAAACGCGCTGCGTAACACAAGAATGAACCTCATTGGTTCTTGCGGAAGGTCAAACGTGCTGCGTAACACAAGAATGAACCTCATTGGTTCTTGCGGAAGGTCAAACGTGCTGCATAACACACAAGAATGAACCTCATTGGTTCTTGCGGAAGCTCAAACATACAGCGTAACGAGAGAATGAACCTCATTGGTTCTTGCGGAAGGTCAAACGTGCTGCGTAACACGAGAATGAAGCTCATTGGTTCTTGCGGAAGCTCAAACGTGCTGCGTAACACGAGAATGAACCTCATTGGTTCTTGCGGAAGCGCAAACGTGCTGCGTAACACGAGAATGAACCTCATTGGTTCTTGCGGAAGGTCAAACGTGCTGCATAACACGAGAATGAACCTCATTGGTTCTTGCGGAAGCTCGAATGTGCTGCGTAACACGAGAATGAACCTCATTGTTTCTCGCACACATCAAACATGCTTGAGCTTCTGTTTACCACAACTGATGTGTGAGTTGATGAATGTTTCTTCAGAAAATTTGGACTAAACCTCTCAATTCATATGGTTTAGTTTTATGATCTCTTTATGAACTTTTTGAAGCATCAAAGTGGTAGTTTGCGTAGCTGTCAATGGAGGGACAGAAAGCTCCCAGATTTCATCAAAAATATCTTAATTTGTGTTCCAAAGATGAACGAAAGTCTTATGGGTTTGGAACAACATGAGGGTGAGTAATTAATGACAGGATTTTCATTTTTGGGTTTTAACTAACCCTTTAAGTTATATGACCACTACGTGAACATAACTAATGTATTTCGCTTAAAGTAAAATTTAAATCATCTTACCCTGCACCAAAGTTACTCTGAGAATTTTTTTTTTTACCCTTAATAATCTCTTTTATGTAATGTGTCCTCTAAAACTTGTGTTCAGCTGTTTGGTCGAGACTAGAAGCATTTTGTCTTCCAGTTTTCTCTGAGGATCATGTTCTGCAGCTCTTGTGTTTAGTGTGCCGATTCTGTCTGGTCGCAGCCAAATCTCCACACAGCCTGGAGAGCCTTCCGCACGGCTGTCTCTCTCTCTCTGTCTCTCTCTCTCTGTCTCTCTGTCTTTTCTCATGATGATTTAAATCTCCTCCATTAGATAATGTGCGTGTGTGTGTGTGCGCTAGTCTCTTCATGTTTGACTCTAAACTCATGTCAGTTCCAGACATTCATCTTCCTGAGTTCACACTCACTTTGCCCACATTTTCTCCGCCTGCTTGTACAAGTTTCCTTGGATTGCTGTGGGAAAAATGTGTATTCGAGTGTGTATAACAAGGAAAAGTCAGCGATTAGACTGATATATGAATCTGACTGCTATAATAAATCAGTGTGGAAATTCCTGCACATTTACAAACAAAGCTAAACAATACTATTTTTTGTAATGATGATGCAACATTGGCTTTTGAAGAAGTTTTGCTCTATTTATTTAGTTAAACATGCACATGGACTTTAACCCTCAAAACAAACAGTAAGAGACTAAAACGGGTCAAACAACATTATAACTAATTAAAACAATTATAGGAACATCAATTGAAAATCATTGAATAAAACAGAAACAATTGCTGTTATAAACATAATCTAATAACAAGAATTAACAATAAACTAACACAGCTGTGCATCGCGGGAAAACAAATGCCTCAGCTGATGCCACAATATTTTAATGTTTTTTATTATTTTATTAAAAAAAAACATTTATTATAATTAAGCCCCTTTGCTAATGTTTTTCATAAAGAGTCTTTTTGACTGATTCAAAAGAGTCATTTGTTTGTGAGTCAAGTCATTTTTATATATAGCTAGTGCTTTATACAACAAAGATGGTTTCAATGCAGCTTTACATTAATGAACAGGAAAATAACAGTGTTACTGTTGTAAAATCCATCAATCATGAAACAAATTCTGAAGCTCAACAGTTCTTCTACAGAAGAATGATTTAGAATCAGATTATACCAGTCATGACTGAAGGTATTGTGTGTGTGTGTGTGTGTGTGTGTGTGTGCGTGTGTGCATGTGGGAACGAGAAAGAAATGCTCTCAAATTATAGTAATTTAGGGTTAGTGGTTTATTGTTTTGCAGTGAACACATATTGTAAAGTCAGTATAACACAAAATGACCTTTTCAAATGGTAAGGGAATG
Organism: Hypophthalmichthys nobilis; assembly: GCA_037950665.1. NCBI lineage: Eukaryota > Metazoa > Chordata > Actinopteri > Cypriniformes > Xenocyprididae > Hypophthalmichthys > Hypophthalmichthys nobilis. The sequence continues at coordinate 4,732,156 of CM075490.1, forward strand.
TTTCTGTCTCAGTGTGTGTGTAAGTGTACAGGTGCTGGCCATTGTGTCCTAATTCAATTGGACAGTTTTGGCGTCCGCTCAGGTTCTGACTCAAGTCTCTCCTCCCAGACTGTGACCCACTTTCACTGTGTGTGTGTGTGTGTGTGTGTGTGTGTGTTTCCTGTCCTATTGCAACAGGTGTTTCATCCCTTTTCCATACTGTATTCATTATTTTTTTTCAAAAAACCATGGTTATTGAATGAAAGGGTACAGCTATTTTGCCGAAAGCCCAGCTATCTCTCCTGTTTCTGTGTGTGTTTTGAGTTTTGGATGAATTTGATGTGATTTTTGTTTTTACTTCCTGATTCATTTAAATGCCCAGCTCGTCCTGATTGTGTGGTTGCTGTTTGTCAATTCTTCGTGCATTGGTAATAAATACATTGGTATAATAAATACATTTATTATTAAAGTTATCGATTAGCATTTAGCATTTATTTGTAAACTTGAGTCTTGTATGCTGTATAAAATATAACTGCTTTTTGTATGGTGCATTAAGAGGACTGCACTTCAGTCTATAACATCCTCATTTTCATTTGCCTCAAATGTGGCATTCACTGTGGTCTATAGGGAGTAAAAATGTTGCTCTCTCTGCTGGTCCACTGCCTCATGTTTTCTTTTACATGCCCTAGATTAAGTATAAAGATATGTCAATCCTCTATATTTGTTCTTTTCAGAAGTTGTAATGGCTGATTTCTCTGTTTCCAGGGTGACATCCAGCAACTGATGATTGTATCGGACCATCGTGCTGCGTTTGACTACTGTGAGCACTACAGCCCCGACTGTGAGGTTTCTGCCCCTGAACAGCCCCAGAACCAAGATCCAAACACTGATGAATATGTAAGTTCATATACTTCCTCCAACATTCCCTTTAGAGATTGAAGAGCATGTTTTCAGTCCAGCGTTTTTTTTTCAGGGGAGACGCTTTGCTTGCTATGATATGGAATATCCGTTTAAGTGTTAGTAGGATCTGATTTCACAGATAAGTTTGTTTCTGAATATAAAAATGTCATTCAAAGTAAAGTACTTGCTCTGGCTCCTGATTTAAAGGATTTTGCTCGGTTGTTGTGCTTGTTGTTGTCATCAGTTGCCGTTGTACAAGCAGGATGTGGTGATTGGTCGATTTGTTATTTGTCCCGCCCCTCCTTCGCTGCGATTGCACGGCTGGGTACAAAGTGACATTGATGAGCCCTGCTTTTTACCCAAAGTTGAACATTTTTCAACTCACTGCGTCCCAAAATAAATAAATAAATAGATGATCAGTGCCTCGTCACACTGCTGCAGTTGGCACTTTGGTGGACACATGGCCTAAGGATGTCCCAGAATCCTTGGCGTTCTGTTCAGCCCAGTCTGAACAAAACCAAAGCAAAACAGAGACCAGTTTCTTAACGACACTTTTTGCCTTCGCCGAGATCAGCTCAAATGAAGTCAAGAATATCTTGTTGAGTGTTTGGACAGCCGAAGCACTTTTAAATCTTAATCCTGTGAAAATAAAACCATCACATCAGCCAAGCACTTAGCAATAATCCATAGCCATGGCAGTTTTCATAACAGATATGTTTTGACCGGAGGTCATAATGGTGAGCCTTTAATGTCGCTAAGAACTTATAATGGTAAATGATTTATTATTAGTGCAAGTACTGCTCAGGTTTTCTTAAGAAAATGGAGAAATCTGGTTTTGGTGTTACAGCTGGCATATCTGACAGCACAAAGCATTGACTATTTATACATTTATTCAGCTTTTATTCAGTCTTTGGAATGAGAAACAAATTAAAATGGAGTAATAATACCTGCTCACACTTGTGTGTGTGTGTAAGTTTAAGGCATATTAATTCTTTATAGCTCTTTCCATTCCATCGGAAAAGACCCAGCTGCAGGCAGTGTAGAATGTATTTTTCCAACCGAACGGATGACCTCATCAGTCAGAGAAAGAACGAGCGAGAGAATGATAGAGGGAGGAAATGAGCAGGTCTAGGCCTGTAGAGCGTTTGAGCTCTGTATTGCTGACATATTGTATTAATAATATGTAAAAAATGTAAGGAATAGACATTGTTTTGTCACAAAAATAAAATGCTAAGTTCATATTTGACTCATTCTGGTAGAAATAACATACAAGTAAAGTGCAAAAAAAAAAATTCAATTTTGTCAACAATGGACCATATGTACGGAACTTCCGCAATAATATAAGCCAGCTGGAAAACTTCCGGTGGAATGTCACTTGTTGTGTGTCGGTATCTTCAATACCTCTCCTGAGGTAGCTTTAACAACATCAATAGTGTAATACACTCAATAGTGTAATATAGTCACTTAAATAGTCAGGCCTAGCATTTATTTAGTTATTCAAACGTAAGATGACATAAAAAAAAGATGTCTCAGTGTTCCTCATTGGCAAAATTTAATTCGACGATCAGTTTTCACACTTTCGTAAATTAAAGATTTATTGTGCACTTTAGTAGGATTTATTGAATAAAATGTGAGATTTTACAAGTGTGCCAAAATCATTGAGCTTCCACAGCACTGACTGACAGCTTCTGTGATTATGAAAGCGGGGAGAGCGCGGTGCTCGCTTTCATTCACAAGAAAAGTTATTGTTTTTCATGAGATTTTGTGAGTACTTCATACTTCACCTTGATAAAATGTATTTTTAAACCTAGTGATTTTATAATGTTTAATATTTATTCAAAAGCGAAACTGAGTGAAAAAACTATTACAGGAAATGACTAATATGAGCCTATAAATGCTCCTCTGCCGCCATCTGCTGGTTTAGTGGTAATTAATGTCTTTTTTATTTTTAAATAAAAGTGTTTTCTATCAAATGTTGGATTTTCTACATCTTGAACCGTTCGGTTTTACAAATCTCAGAAGGATGAACAAATAATGTTTTTGGTCATCACATTAAAAATAACATTTGAAATGCTGGAAAAATGTTGCATGTGAATCTAATTACAGACACTGCGTTTCTTATTCAAATGTTCCCATTAACTTTGTCTTTATTGCAATGAATAAAACTGGTTTATTGGCAAATTAGGCAAGTGTGATAACTGCATGAAATTTAAATACAACATTAAAAAGTCAACCATTGATGGTTTTGTGCTGATGTATAGCGAGTGACAGCTCACCGGAAATGCCTAAGCTGGTTTAACGAAAACCGTGCATATGGTCAATTAAGAGTATGTTAACAGACGAGATCAAAAATTACACATGGGGGAAATTATACATGGGGACAGTCGAGTGTTCATATGCAGTCTCTGTCCATCTGGGTTCACTCAGATGCCAATATCCTTTGAGCGGTACGGAGAGAGGAAGAGAAGGCATTAAATGAAAGATTGAGAGATTTAGCATGTGAAACATATGAGAAAATAGTTTAAGCTGAGTAACACGGATATGACCAACCGTTTTCAATTGATTCTCTATGGGAGCTAAGCAAAAGGCACGCTCAAGGGAATTGTGGGATTGACTGCTTGCGAAAGCTTCAAAACATGTGGAGATGCAAACGAGCAAACGAGAGGCGAAAAATATAATTTCACATGTGACTAAGAAAGCTTTGATCAAATAGTTGAGTTTCTGGTGGATTTGATGCTTGAATCACACAGATATAAATTACTATATTTAATTCCAGTTTATTCAGGCTGGGTAATAAAAATGTATTCATTTGACTGCATTTGGAAATGTTTTACCCTAATTCTGCATATATGCATCCACCCTGAAAATCAAACCCATGACCTTGCCGTTGCTAGCGCGATGCTCTACCATTCGATATTCAGGAACATAAATGAACAAAAATTAACAAAATTAAATCACAGCTGTCAGTAATCTTTATAAAATGGAGAAGCTTTCTATCGGAAAACTGTTGTGGCCCACATATGGTAAAGTTATCTCTTAGTTATGTCTGTAAAAAGAAATGACATGCATGTGAATGCAGCATGTGGCGCATTTTCAGCCATGCATGGACTTTTACATCCTTCAGGGCTTTGATGTCAGTGTGTTGGCACGGAAACAACCCTCTGCTGACCTCGTGTTCACCTTTTTTCACATCTGTGTGTGTCAGGAGCTGTAAATCTGAGTGTGGGGCATTAGTAGGGGGCAATATGAAAGAAAAACCCCCTGCACCTTTGACCAGTCCTTCAAAGGCCAGGTGCATCATTTAAATATCAGTGAAACCTCTTTACAGATTAAAACATGATGAGTTATCCATTGCCAATGTGTGGGAATTAGGGAGATGCAGAATGGTGCATCCGAGTGAGAGGTCGCGGAGCGGCTGGAATTCCTCACATTCTTCTCTTTCTCACTAGATAAGAGAGAACATGGATTTCCGCTGGACCTGATCAGAGGGAATCCCTCTTTTCCTTTGCTCTTTCTTCTCAGGGAATGTCAGTCTATTAAATCAAGACCAGTGTTGAATTGCTTAATTAGAAAAAGAATGAGAAATCTGTATTTATATTTACTTTTATATTCAGAATATTTATTGTTTTATTTTTAAATATATATGTACATATACTATATATATGTACAAATAATGTGTATTTATTTATTTAAAAATATAATGTACATTTTTTATATAAATATAATGAATAATAAATGTATATTTATTTATTTAAAAATATGTAAAATTTAATATAGTATAATAAATCTAAATAATAAAGTAAAATGTATACACACACTCACACACACACATATATATATATAAGACAAAATATCAAATCATTTGTCCCACCTTAAATATTGTGCTTTTTAAATATATTTATATATAATTGTTTTAAATTCAGAATATTCAATGTTTTATATTCAAATATATGTACATATGCTATATATGTATATAAAATATAGCATAAAATATTTATATAAATATAATAAATAATAACATAAAATAAAAAAATATAAAAGAAAACATAGCAAATAATTTGTCCCACCTCATGTATTAAAGTGTCAAATATTGTAAATATATTTATATATGTATATGCTACTTTTATATTCAGAATTTTCAGTGTTTTTATTTAAATGTATGTACACACAAATATATATATATAATGTAAAATATTTATATTAATATAATACATTAAAATGAAAAATATTAAAAGAAAAATGATCAAATCATTTGTCCCACCTCAAATATTAAAGTTTCAAATATTGTGCTTTTAAAATATAATTATATTTATATATTACTTTTATATTCAAGATATTCAGTGTTTTATATTCAAATATGTTCACATACATTTGCTCTTATTTGAATATTTTGAATATAAAATAAGCACTAATGGTTGTATTTCTTTTTTTTTTATCAAGGAAAACAAATATTGTTAACATATGCTGCATTCACATCATGTCATAATTCCCATAATTACAGGATGTCAGCGCTTGAGAGACTCTTGAGAGACTTTTGAGAGACTCTGCTGAACTCATCTTCATTTCCTCAGGCTCAGAAATAGTTTGTTTTTTGCATTGCTCAGATTATGGGTAGTATGTGGTGTGTCGTGCTATATTCCATCTGAAAATAGTTTAAACAGCATTTTTCTAACATAATTATCATGCATGCAGCTTGAATGATCTAATTCCAAGAGACTACAGTACATGGAATATAGTCAGCTACCCATATGCACTTGCAAAAGAACTAAGAAAGCTAAAAACAAATAAATGCATGCTTACACACTCTAGAATATTCATATTAGCAACTCTGTAATTCTATTTTCGTGTTATGTCATGTTTTAGAACAATTATCAGTGACTCAGTATCAGTACTGTACCTTTTTTTGGAACACTGGTGGTAATACAGTGTTTTAGCATTTAATAACACTCAATATTAAATTTTTTTTCTCTTCAGAACACAGATGATAACTACTATTATGAATATCCCTACTATGAGGACATGGATCCGGAAAAAACAGGAGAAACGACAACCGATGAAACGACTGGAACCGAAACTGAAGACCTAACGGTCAGTGTTATTTTAATATTATTTATGTACTATTTATAGTATTTATTAATATTTTGAATTAGCTTTTATTTATTTATGTTCAGTTTTCATTTTAATTTTAGTTTAAGTTTTATTAAATTTGTCATTTTTATTAGTTTTTGTTTTTGTTTTTGTTTATCATTAATTTTTTTTTTTACTAATTCAGCTAAAATTCAGCTTAAACCTATTTATTTCAGTTAGTTGTCAAGGCAACATTTCTAATTTTATTTTTTTTTCATCTAATATTTCTATATGTTATTTGCAAAAAATGAGAAAAATTCATAACAGGGCTGTGTGAAAATATAGATTTTAATAAATTAAAATTAAAAATTAAATTAAATTAAAGCAATGTCCGGTAACACTTTATTTTAAAGTGCCATAGTTACACGTTACTATATGTACTTACTGTAGTAATAACAGTAAATTATTAAATCTTTTCACACAAAATGAATGCTGCAGCTGGTCTGATATAGATATATAGAGCGTGATGTTGCTCATATATTTCAAAGTATATGTTACAGCTTTCATTCTTCAGGTCAATTATATATTCATGGGGAAAAAAATTGAAAGCGATATCTTTATCATAGTGTCCTTTCAATGGTTAAGGGGATTTCCCATGACTGACAGCGCTGGTCAGTGGATTGATCTCTTTGAAGTGAAGCTTCAGATTCAGCTTCACCCCGGAGCCACTTTGCTTCTCAGTTGTGCCTCATAAGGTGTTCTTCAAAGGAATAATTTCCTTGTTTAGAAACTTGCTAAGATCCAGTCCTTGAAAGTCCTGAAATTTAATTTTACAGTATCTGTATGATCCCTGTAAAATGTATTCTTAAAGTTAACATTAAACTGTGTTTGCTAGCCATTTCTGTTCCATAATGTGTCATATTTGCAAGTAAAAAGATATATAATGAATAAAAAATGTAGAGCGGGACTATTGCTCAAAATTATTGTACTGTAGATGGACTTGTACAGTTCCCAGCATTAGTTTGCAGAGATCATAAAAAGATAACACAGTAATTTAAATATTACTTAGTGGGATTGAAACTGAATCTGGGAAATCAGTACCAATCCCCAGCCTGTCTATTTTAAAAACAGTGTCTGTTTACTGTGTTTACCAGGTGTCTGTTCCGGATAGCGGTCGCGTGGTTACCTCAGTTATCACTAGTGGAACAGGAGGCTCCAGCAGTTCATCGAGTAGCTCCTCCTCCTCCTCTTCATCCTCCAGCTCGACCACCAATACTGGCGAGGACCCGTACGACGGCTACGATAGCTACGGGACCGGATACGACACATACTACGACGAGTCGACCTCACGGCCTGATGGCTCCCGGACCATCACGATCACTAGTACAGGCACAAGTACTGGCGGAGAAGTAGATATTGGACTGGGTGAGGTGGATATGGGATTGGGAGGAGACCTGGACAGGCGGATCATCACATCATCGTCTTCATCATCATCAGGAGGAGGAGGAAGTGGAAGAGTGCACTCAACTGTCACAATCATTAATGGAACCTCCGGCTCCGGCTCCGGCTCTAGCACCAGAATCAGTTCTGGCTCCAGCTCCAGCTCCGGTTCTGGCTCCAGTTCCAGAATCAGTACTGGCTCCAGCTCCGGTTCCGGCTCCAGTTCCAGAATCAGTATTGGCTCCGGCTCCAGCTCTGGAGTTAGTACCGGCTCCAGCTCTAGCTCTACCTCAGTGAGTTTGGTTTTTTATTGACTATATTTTTCAAGACTATATGTTTAAATGTCTTTCATATATTTTGAAAGTTTTGCTTATTACTGCAATTACTGCAGTGTTTAGTATAAAAGTGTAACAAGATACTATTTTACTGAAGTGGATTTTACTCAAATCAGGGGTCCATTCTAATTAAAAAATTAGATTTTATTTAACATTTATTAATAACTTATTTTTATTTTATTTTATTTTTAAAGAATATAAATATATATTATAATTAAATATATAAATATATTTAATAATTTATTAAATATATATAAATATGCTCTATTATATATATATATATATATTAAGAATAGAAATATATTTAAAGAATTATCTCTGTTTTAAATGTCTTATATATGTTTTGTAAGCTTTGCTTATTATTGCAATTAATGCAGTATTCACAGTTTCATCGCAACCTGTGAAAAACATGTCCAGGATATATTTCACCCCAGATTAAAAATCAAAAACAAAAACAAATATACTGTAATTCTTAAAGATAAAATCATCTTAAATTTTGTTTAAAGAAAATAAAACATTTTTAGGACTATAAAAATACTATACTACAGACTATAATGAGAATCACCACTGAGAATAAGATGGAAAATCCCCAAAATAATGTACATGTGCTTTATTGTCATAAAAATATATCTCAGATCAAACATTATTGAACTAAAAATAGGCCAAAAAGTTTTTTTTCTTTTGATTTTGGGTTGACATCTGAAATGGACTTGCTTTTATAATAAATTTCAAAATCGATAGATGGATATACACGCAGTGCACAAACACTGAGTTATTTATGGGTTATGATGTCTGATGGCTTGTGAATGTCTGTTTTTGCAGGTTGGTGGTGGTTATGATGACAACCAGTACGGTGAGGGTTATGATCTGACCTATGGAGAGGGATATGGAGAAGGATACGGAGAGGGAGATTATACCGTGGGAGGAGGAGGCGGCAGCAGCAGCAGCAGCACTTCAGTTTCCGTAGGGGGCGGATCTGTTTCTGTTGGAGGCGGGTCTGTTTCTTCAAGCGGCTCAGTTGGGGGTGGATCCGTCAGTGCTGGGGCTAGCGCAGGGGCAGGGTCTGTTGCCACAGGAGGACAGGGTGGAATTGGTGGAGAAGCAGATTCCATCGATATTGACAAGTTTAAGGAGGAGTCTATCAAGGATTACACCGATGCAGAACTGGAGAGCATGTATAATTATGAAGATCTATACCCAGATGGCGACAAAGAGTTGCCTGCAGAGACCGTGGACACCTATGGACAGGTGAACTCCAGTTCCGCAAATGCAATGCAACATAAACGTTAGGGCTGGGTAAAAAATATTGATTTCTAGATTTTAATTGATTCCCATTTTTATGAACCAATATCGACTCTTAAATCCCAAGAACTGATTAGTCAATTCTGTTGTAGGTTGAGGAATAAACAGAACATTGTAGTGTACCTCTCATCCACTAAATCACAATAAGCATTTTATTGCAAAATTCAGTGCTGTTTAATGTGGCATGACAGATCAAAGCACACGTGAACTGATCCTCTCCTCTGCTTTAATACCAGTTACAGCACGAAATAAACATGAATGAACATCTGAAGGTATGTTAAAAGATACAGTACAACTTACCAAAATCCATATCATGTCTCATGTAATCATTCAATCAGTGTTTCAACCACGAAAAGACGTCATTAAAACAGCTTACAAAATGTCACGTAACATCACATTTACCTCAAAACCATATTCAGCCACCATTTAAATGTTTATATTTCAAAAAACGATTTGGAGTAGAAATATAATTATATGATTGTAAAGTTAGTATTATAACTTTATTTTTATAAAAACTTCCTTGAGTGTAATGTAAGTACAAATCAGTTAATTTTAACCTTCAATATTATATAGTACTGTAGATAGTACTGTAGTACCAACTGACTCCCATGTATAGTTTACAGAATTAGTTGAGAGATTTTTTTTCCTTGAGAAAATTTGCCATGTACTGTACCTGATATATATCAATAATCAATATCGAGTCAAATTGAATCGGAATTGAATCGAATTGCAAGCTTGTGAATCGAAATCGAATCAAATCGTGAAATTTGTGTCAGTACCCAGCCCTACCAAACTAAGCAAGCTTGTAGGAAAATTCACAAAAAAATGAAATTTCATTTGTTTCCAAAGGTGGATGGACTGAGAGGAGAGAAGGGCCAGAAAGGAGAGCCTGCGATCATTGAACCCGTAAGTGGCACTCAGCGTATGACACACGTACACTACCGTTCTAAAGTTTGGGGTCTGTAAGATTTTTAAAATGTTTTTGAAATAAGTTTCTCATGCTCACCAAGGCTGCATTTATGCACAATTTAACTGTTTTCTATTTTAATGTATTTTAAAATGTTCCTGTGATGCAAAGCTGAATTTTGATAATCAATTAAACAATATTGTTTTCAAAACAAAATTACTGACCCCAAACTTTTTAATAGTAGTTTATATATATAGATGTAACATAAAAATGTGAATGTTATATTATATTAACACTTTATCCTAACCAGGTGCGATGCGACTTTGAAGTCATCCAGCGATGAGCAGTTTGTCTGTCCACACTAGGGTTGTCAAAAGTCAGTACTGAAATTTTAAAAATGTGACGATACCAGTATTTCCCCCTAGCATTTTAAAGACTGTTGAGCGGATTGTTAAAAACGGGAGCGTTTGAAAGCAGGCGTCTAAATGCCTGCTTTCAAACGCTCTCGTGTATCTGTGTAAGCACTCAGTGAAGAGAAACAAAGATGTCTATATACATCATGTTTTTGAAGCGTTGATCATTGTAGCCAATCACAGACATATCTGTTGAGCGCGTGAACACAATGGCCAATCAGAGGTGTTTAAGAATCTGCTCAAAATGCTAGGGGGAATTGCTGGTATCGTCACATTTTTTCAATTTCAGTAATGACTTGGTACTGAATTCAGTACTTTTGACAACCCTAGTCCACACTGAAAGTAAAACTGCTAAGCAAAATGTCACTATCACAGCCAGTCTGAACATGTTTGATGTTTAATATACCAGTTTATGGAGCGAGATTTTAGACCAATGACCTCTATCTCCTGAATCAGTTGTCTGTCTCAGAGTAATCTGGATTCACTCCTGATTTGCATTTGCATTCCAAAAAGAGCGAGTCAGTCCTGTTTCAGATTTGACTATAATATTTGCATGATGGGAATCATTATTGTCTGTCTTTGCATACTGTCTTCACTGCTCTCGTGGCTCTTGATGTCTAACAGCTGTGAAATTTCAAACAGATGTCACTGCTCTCTCAGCGTGAGAGCATGGACTCAGTGCTAGAAGACATCTGGGTTTATTATGAATGAACATCAGGATGTATAAAGAGGCTAGATCCCAGCTAACAGGGAACGTTCTCAGAACTTCAGCTAACGTGTGGCAAGCTTCTCTCTAAGAACAAACCCAGTAACCCAGTGATGTTAATGAAACATTTGTTTAACGTTATCTGGTCTTTATTCTCAAATGTTAGCACAAAAACATTATTTATACATTGTTCATGGAATGTTTTTACCTGAGACATTTGGTTGGATTGAATGTTTGCCTGATGTTTTTTAAAAGTTATAACTTAACAGAGAACATTCAAAAGTAACATTCCCATAATGTTTGCAAAATGATCAAATGGAATGTTCCCTTAACGTTTGGATAACCAAGAAAAAACGTTTTTTAAACATTGGACATTTTGAATGACGGAGAACTAAATGGGAACATTAGCAAAACGTTCTTAGAACATTTTTTTTTTTTAGCTGGGATCTTACCTTCACAGCCATATTAGGGAAAGACCATGCAAAGTTTGGGTTTATGTGCTATTCTATGGAAGCTTGTTTCCGCCACTAAATAAAAAAATAAAAAATTCTGACTTTTTTTCTCGCAATTGCGAGTTTAAATCTCACAATTCTGACATTTTTTTTGGTCAGAATTGCAAGATATAAACTCACAATTGTGAGTTATAAAGTCAGAATTGCATGAAATAAACTCACAATTGCATCTCATAAAGTCAGAATTCCAAATTTATATCTCACAATTCTGACATTTTTTCTCAGAATTGTGAGATATAAACTCACAATTGCAATTGCGAGTTATAATTCTGAGAAAAAACGTCAGTCTTTTTTCCCAGACAATTGGACATTATAACACAAACTTGCAAATTTATATCACACAATTCTGACTTTATAACTTGAAATTCTGACTTTATAACACACAATTCTGACTTTATAACACACAATTCTGACTTTATAACTTGAAATTCTGACTTTATAACACACAATTCTGACTTTAAAGTCAGTACAGTGAAAAACAATTCTCAATTTTCACTGAGAAATTGCTAGTAAGTTTCACAGACAATTCAAAGAAACAAGTAATGCATTGAATTATACATTAATTTTTGAAGTTGAAAAATTGAAATAGTATTTTCTTATAAAATGTACTCCAGCAAAATTTTTTTACAGTGTACTGTTGCAGAGATATAAGAACCGATCAATGAGAAGATCAGTGTCATTTCAGAGTTGAGGAAAAGCACAAACATACAGATCAGAACAGCTGGTTTTAATGAAGGATGACCATGTGGTTTGGAGAAAGAAAAATGCTCAAATCATATGCTTCTTTCTGCAAGCACCCACATTCTCTCTCGTTTCTCCACACACACAAACTGTGTCCACTCTGTATTTTTTGGCATGTAAGGAACGCACCAAAACAAAGCAAACATGCCCGCTGCCACGACAGCACACTCGGATGATGCCTTCAGGACATCGCTAAGACCCACAGCATCTTTAAAAAGCGCCAGATAAGACCAAGATGTTCCAACGAACAACTGTCCTTTTTATCTAATAGTAAAGTCCCTGTGCTCTAGACCTTAATGAGCCTGATCTCTAACATATAGTGTCTAATGATCCTTTGCTTTGGGCTCTGGACCTCTCAGTGACTGTAATTCAATCTTCATAGGCTTGCTTGAGATAATTGCACTATTGACGCAACTCATGCAAGCACATTTTGCAATTGTAATTGATCATGACTGATGACTTCCAGACAAAATAGCTTGTATGTCCTGATACAAATCATAGTATATTTGGTTACAGCTGATCCATTTTAATAAGATTTTCCCTAGCATATGTGCCATGATGTAAAACAAAGTGTCTAAAACACCACTAAATGTGAAATTACTTTTACTTCACATTTTTTAACAGCAACATTGGCAATATGATGCTGCACACCAAAATTTAAAGGGGTCATGACATTAAAATTCCTTGAGGTTCACTTATGCTATTGAAGTTTTTTGCACAAAAAACCCCACAAATATATATGCAGAAAAATTATTATTTTCAACCTTTGTTCTCACCCTCTGTCTAAAATAATTAATTTTTAAAGAGGTGGTTGATTATTTTTTAACTTTAGTTAGTGTGTAATGTTGCTGTTTGAGCATAAACAACATATGCAAAGTTATGACTCTCAAAGTTCAATGCAAAGGGAGATATTTTCTTTTAAAGAATTCTCTGTTTAAGGACTACAACAAACAGCTGGTAGGGACTACAATGAGCTTCTTCATGGGTTAGTGACATCACTAACCCTAAAATTTACATAAACCCTGCCCCCGAGAACACACAACAAAGGGGGTGAGGCCATGTTGGGCTGCTTTAGAGAAGAGGAAGAGTTGTTGTAGTAGAGTGTTGTTGCCATGCCGTCATTTTACGCCAGATTACTTCACAAACGAGGGTCAATTCAACGCTAGATTTGCACAAAAGATTAACATGACGGCACATGCTAGTCGATGAGTTGAATCAACTCCACAGCAACTACATAAATTTATCCACTAACCATTCAGAAATGTCCAGTTTCATTCTAAAAGTTGTAACTTCTTCCTGAGTCTCTCCATCAGTGTCGACTTGTTGTTGTTGAGCAAACGAAGCGTGAGCTGTTAAAGCTCCACCCTCTTCTGGAAAGCGTCCAGGAGCAGCAGCTCATTTGCATTTAAAGGGACACACACAAAAACGGCGTGTTTTTGCTCACACCCAAATAGGGGCAAATTTGACAAGCTATAATAAATGATCTGTGGGGTATTTTGAGCTGAAACTTCACAGACACATTCTGGGGACACCAGAGACTTATATTACATCTCATGAAAGGGACATTATAGGTCCCCTTTAAGGGGGGGCTCCTTTAAGGCTTGTCAGTAAACGGTTATGATTGGCTAACATCATTGCATAGGAAACAGTATCAACGCCCACTCGCTATTGCATGTAAGTGTTTTGAAAACATTGTCCGTATTAAACCATCATTTGCATACAGAGCACTATAAAAGAATTTACTTACGGTTTGTGCTGCAGCTGCTGTCAGATCCAATACAGCTGACTGCTTTATCTGTCAACCAAAGTTTCTTTGCCTACTCTCTATTACACTGTGCCTTGTTTACAAAATAAAATGCTCCGAACAAACATAAAATCCTCTGGACGTGATCCGGAATGCCATTAAAATAAACCGTCCACTTGGGATCCTTCTGAAATCTATACAGAGACGTAAAATGAGCTGTTTAAGCTGTTTAAACATTCATTCACTCTTCCATTTGTCCTGTTGTCGACAGACTCAAGAGTGAAATATGTCAGAAACTGAACGCAATCTATATACTGAATCCAGTGTAGACAGCGTCAGTGATTATAATGAGTTCTATTTGCGTTTGACGCGACACGACGCTCACATCCAGTGTAGGCAAATGTCAGCCGTCAAGCGACTGAACGCCAGTGTGATGATGTATAACTGTTCGTCGATGTCTTGCTTTGGAGGTACTCATATGCAAATGTATTTGCCCATGTGATGTCACAAACTACACAATAGGCAAACGAGTCATTTTTGAAGCTTGATTCACTATAAATGTATGCTGTTTATGGTTATCAAGCAACCAATCATTGCCTGTTTTACAATGGATAACTGCAACTATTAGATTTATTCTAGATGTTTTTCTGCTGAATGTTCTGGAATGTTCAGTCAGCTGGGCTGCAATCTGAAGATCATCTCACATGCTTCAAAAACAGGCCATGAGAAACAGGCATCAGTGTTTTAACAGACTTCCTGATGATGCTGTTTGCTATGATCATTACAGCGACCTGTGGCCAAGTGCACATCTCACACACACTCACTTACACAGTTTCAGTCTACAGACTTGAGATAAAAAACGGATAAGAGAAATGTAATTTAAAAGAATTGACTTTGACCAAAGCTGTGGTGGTCTCACACTTGAGATCTTATATTTGTGTTTATGCTGTTTATTTTAATGTGTTTGTGTTATTCTGGTCTTGTAGGGAATGCTGGTCGAAGGCCCACCTGGTCCAGAGGGTCCCACGGTAAGTCTACTTGTGTGTGCGTGTGTGTTGATATGTAAAGCACTTTGAAAACTGTAGCTTGCCAATTTACAAGCAACTTATCATTTAAACCAGTTAAACTACATTCAAGCTATACCTTTATGTAGTTTGCCAAAAAAAAGTTGCTAACTATGCTGAAGTTTTTTTAAGTTGATAATCTCTCTTACTAAAGATATTTTTCTGGCACAAAACAATATTAATTATATTCATTTTATGTCTAATTTATAATACTTATTAAAAAAAACCAGTGTTGTTATTGTTAACTAAAAGTAAAACTATTAAAAATTGTTTTTGGTAATTGAAATAAAAAAAATATATAAATATTAGATGAAAAAACAAAAAAACTAAAATACTTAGAAACATTAAAGATTTGCCTTATCAACTAACTAAAATAAATTAAATTAAAACTAAAAAAAAAAAACTAAAATAAATTAAAGCTATATAGAAATAGTTAAAAAATAATATTAATAAAAATGGCAAAAACAACAAAATTGCTAAAACCTGAAATAAAATAAAAATATTAGATGAAAAAAAAATTTAATAAATTTTTTTTTTTTTTTTTTTTTACAAAAATTGGAAATGTTGCCTTGGCAACTAACTAAAATAAAGTAAGCTGAAGTTGAAGTACTACAATTTTTAAAACTAAAACTGAAATAAAAAATAAAGTAAAGCTATATAGAAATATTTAAAAAATAATATTAATAAAATTGGCAAAAACAACAAAATTGCTAAAACCTGAAATAAAATAAAAATGTTAGAGGAAAGAAATTAAAAAACAAAAAACAAAAAAAAAAAAACTTACAAAATTTAGAAATGTTGCCTTGGCAACTAACTAAAATAAATTAAGCTGAAGTTAAAACTAAAACTAATAAAAAATAAATTAAAGAATTATATATATATATATATATATATATATATATATATAAATGCTAAAACCTAAACTAAAATTATAAAATGAAAATAATAAAATAAAACAAATAAAAGCAAATTAAAAATATGAATAAATACTGTAATAGTATAGAAATAATACTAAAATAACACTGAAAATAAAACAATGAAAAAAAAATTCATCATTGAGTGATGAATCAACAAATCAATTTTTTCTTAAACTAGTTCATTGGATTGAATCCTTTGAGCGAACTGATTCACTAAAAAGAATCCATCCAAACCAACCAGTTTGCTAAAATAATTTGTACTGCCCAAAGATACTCCAGAGAGAGACTATACATTGTCACTTTACACCATTATTTGTTGTAAAACTTAGCTAGTTACTGGGAAAACTAAACTGTTTTTTTTTTTGCTGACAATGCTAAACAGCGGAATGTCTGTTTTGTTTCTTCAGTTTCATTCATGACCTACTTTTTTATAAAGCAACTCTTCTCTCAGCTGGAGAATTGATGGAATTGATGGCTGTATTGGGACTATAACAACATGAGTATGAGAAATCGAGCAATGAAAAGAGTCCAGCGGTGATCTAGACTCACTGGACCAACACCCATGTGTGTTTGTGTTTGCAGTGGCTTTATATGTGTTTCTGACAGTACCTTTGTGTTGTTCTAGGGTCTCCCCGGCCCTCCAGGTTCATCGGGACCCCCAGGTAGCGCTGGAGAGCCCGGTGAGAGGGTAAGTAACCATGACTGACAACATAAACAAGCTAATGCATATGTTCAACAAGACTTAAAATTGTGTTCTGCAAAACGTCCAAGTCTGTTAAATAGTGAACAGGATGAATGTTATGAAAAATGTCCCGGTCATACATATATGTATAATTGTAAAGAACATCTATAAGTAAAAAATATGATCTGGACGTTTCTTCATGTGATTCATATACAAAATTTAATGTAATCTGAACTTTTTAGGAGCTAATTTCACTGATTGAAATACATTAGATGCTTGCTGTTTTATGCATTACCCACAATCCTTTGCTCTTGACAGGGTCTTCCTGGTCGCCCTGGTCTGCCTGGAGCCGATGGTCTTCCAGGACCTCCAGGGACTGTCCTGATGTTGCCTGTATGTAATTCTGAGCACAATTACCGCATACATATTTACAAAAACTGCACATAAACAACTGATTCATACACGTTTACACGGCTTTTAGGTTGGATTCAAGCCCCATTTAACTGTAGTAAGATCAGTTTTAGCCTGTAGCCTGTCATAATGAATGTTAAGAGTTAGTTCTTGCGCTGACTTGATTTATTTTCAGAGTGGTTTAACAGTGATAATTATGTTAGAGAGATATTAGAAACATAATCGTCCCTTTGCTGCTGTGATCCCCTATCAATCATGCACTGGTGAATTCAGTGAGACATTTCACAAATTCCACATACTCTCAGCTTTTCCAAATTTCCTCTTTCCCAGCTGTTACTCCACTATAGTTTTTTTTTATTCCGGAACGTGTAGCGACTTCACAATCTTTCAGTCGAGAGTTCTGGAATGCTTCCATGGCAAATCCAGATGTTCTAGAATACCACGTTAAAAATGATGTTGTCCGTGGTGTATATGTGTTTACGTCAACATGTGATTATAATTAAACCCCACCCTATACACTACCCCTCCTCACCCTGAAAAAATACTCTTGAAAACCAATACAGAGTCATGAAACAACCAACAGCACTGCTCATGAGGTTCACTTACTCTTGGAAGTGTAGTGATTAAGTTCAACCACCAGATGGCACTGCTGATCAATTTGACTCGTGCACACAGATGAGAGCACAGACACGCACATAACAGCATATGGTAGTCATACTATTTCTGCCTAATTTTATGTGGAAGAAATACTGAGTAGTATGCTAGTCTGAATTCCATACTACTTATACTTTTTTTGCAGTATGTACTGTACACTACTGCAGCGTTCAAAAGTTTGGGGTCAGAAATGAATACTTTTATTCAACAAGGATGCATTAAATTGATCAAAAGTGACAGTTAAGACATTTATAATGTTAAAAAGATTTCTTTTTCAAATAAATGCTGTTCTTGTGCAAAGAATCCTGAAAAAATTTTAGCATGGTTTGCACAAAAATATTAAGTAACACAAGTGTTTTCAACATTGATAATAATAAGAAATGTTTCTTGAGCAGCAAATCATATCAGAATGATTTCTGAAGGATCATGAGACACTGAAGACTGGAGTGATGATGCTGACAATTCAGCTTTGATCACAGATATAAATTGCATATTTAAATGCTTTTCCTGTGAAAATAATTTCTTAAAAATTGCTTGAATGTAACTCTACACCCTTGCTTCATTTAGTATGTGTGGAGCCATGAATATATAAATTAGCCCCGCCTCCACTCAATCACAGTCGTCTACTGTAAAGTCGATGTATCAGAATGTGTTTTATGTATCGCTCAGACACATAACCGTCATTGATATGATTATCTATCAGACGGCTAATAATGTGTTGCTAAAGTTACACAAACCATAAAATCAGCATCCTTAGAAACGCTTTGAACATCATAGAAAGTCAGTGGAGAAAAGCCACGCCCCGCCCCTCACGGTGATGGGATTGGTTACATATTTGTGACAGCAGGAAATAGGCAGTTTCAAACCACATTTTTGAGACTCTCTTTGGTAAACTGCAGTTTCAAGAAGAAAATACTCTGCAATGGTGTTGACTGATGAATTTGCTCATGGTTTGTCTTAAAGCATATTAAAATCACTTTAAAAAAAGACCCCAAACTTTTGAACGGTGATGATGTACATTTTCCAAAATGTGCACTATACAACAGAACATGTCATGGGAACACTGCATCCCATAATGCAATGCTCTTGACCTACTGTAATCTTTCATTTCCAGTGTGATGAATGACAAAGAAGTTAAATCAACCATTAATTTTGACATGTTAACTGTATTTATTGCTATAAATGGATGCCACTCATTGCATTTAGTATGCAACTTAACTATAATGTAGCATATACTACTGTTTGTAGCTTTTGTCATTTTTCTGTTTGCCCGGTGAAGAGGGACACAGGGTAATTTTGTTTTGTTTTATTTTATTTTATTATTATTATTATTTTTTTTTTTACATTTATGGAACATTTTAAAATAGGTGCTTTAAAGCTATTTTATTTTATTTTTTTATTATTTTATTTTTACATATATGGAACATTTTAAAATAGGTGAAACACTTTAAAGCTATTTTATTTTAAAATACATTATTTTATTTTATTCAGATTAACTGTATTTATTTCTTTAACTGAATGCCTCTCATTGAATTTAGCATAAAACTTAACAAAAATATAGATTTTATGGCTTTTATCATTGTTATATTTTTCTCATTTTTTTATTGTGCAGTATGCTAGTATTCCAATCTGAAGACTTCCATCTTCCGTATGCATGCTTAGCCTCACAGATTGATGTGGTGTCTTACTTTTGACCATCCAAAACAAATCAATGTTTAGATGAACAACATCTGTCTTCACTCTTGCTGGCATGTCTAACTTAATGTTTTTAGTCTGAATGTTAACAGTTTTGTGCCGCTCTCTCTCTGTAGTTCCGCATGAGTACAGGAGGGGACGGTGGACATAAAGGTCCTGCTGTTTCTGCCCAAGAGGCTCAGATGCAAGCCATCATGCAGCAGGCCAGGGTAAAAGACACACTAATACACATTATATCACACACACACACATGCATCTGTATGCAAACTAATCACTCTGTTTTTCTTATTACAAAGCTGGCGATGAGGGGTCCAACTGGACCGATGGGTTTGACAGGCCGTCCCGGTCCTCTGGTATGTCTGCATACTGTATCTGTATTATCATCAGTCAAAATGAGAAGGTGTATATAATTTTGTTTCATGCTTGATTTGATTTTCCCAGGGTCCTCCTGGTGTGCCTGGACTAAAAGGAGAGTCTGGAGAAGCAGGACCTCAGGTAGGCATCACAAATTACCCACAGTCCTCAGCTATTTGTGCCAACTCTATTTAGATGATATTTAAAGGCACTTCAATGCAGGATAGAACTGTTCTGAGACCCGTGTGTGTGTGTTGTAGGGTCCTCGTGGTCCACTGGGATCCGCAGGCCCTCCTGGAAAGCCTGGTAGACGGGTAAGTTAGCGTTTTGTCCAAAACCACCGGGTTTGTGCTGAAGCCTGAGTGATTATTATTGACTTGATCATTCTGTATCATTGGATTTATGAACAAGAATGATATTTTCTGTGGCATAGGGTCGACCCGGCTCAGATGGAGCCAGAGGAATGCCTGGACAGACGGGACCTAAGGTAAAACTGAAGAAGATTATTGTTGAATAGACATCTTGTGCACAGTAGGCACAAGATACAATTGTGCATAGTAAGATGAATAAAAAGTAAATAGGGTCAATTTTTATTTCATGTAGACAGATTACAGTAGGAAATAATTGTTTCCTATTTAAAAAATGTTATTATTCTGAACCGTTTCCTGTCTGTGTGCTTCACAGGGTGACAGAGGATTCGATGGTCTCGCTGGTTTGCCCGGTGAAAAGGGTCACAGGGTAAACACATTTTTGAACATTTGAAAATAGGTGGATTATTTTATTTCATTTTATTTTACTTGAATACATAATTCTGAATGGACAATCTCAAGAAAAAGTTCAACATTTAATGTCCAGTTTATTTATTTGGCAGTAAAAGGGTCACAGGGTAAACACATTTATTACTTTTAAAATACGTGGAACATTTTGGAGCTATTTTATTATATATTTCATTTTAATTTCAAATATGTTTTTTTATTTAACATATATTGAATATTTTTAAATATTCACATAAGAGTTATTTTATTTTTATTTGATTTGATTTTTTATTTTTATTAAATGGCTCGCTTTAGTTGATATCAACATTTAATGTTCATTTGATTATTTATTTGGCAGTAATCATGCAAAATAAAAAATTACAGTAATCATGTAAACAGTAGGTTAATTCATTATATGAATATTAATGAGGGTGTCTTTGGGGTTGTAGGGTGAGACGGGTCCTCAGGGGCCGCCTGGGCCTCCAGGAGAGGATGGAGAAAGAGTATGAGCTCCTTTACTTCTTATAATCCCTTCTTATTTCCTTCATCTTCTGTACATTTTTTCTTTATCTAATTGGATCATAATAATGACATCATTTCCTGTATCCCAGGGCGACGATGGTGAGGTCGGACCCAGAGGTCTGCCTGGAGAACCGGTGAGTTAATATTTCCTCCAGTATCCCAGCATGCTCTCTAATCGTCACTAGATTGTAAAATGTTTTTTTCTTTTTTCACTCATTTTTTTTTTGAGGCAATTTGCTCATTATGGAAGTAAAGTGAAAGAAACTGTTGTGGAGATGAAAAAGGTTGAGTCAATTAACCACTAGTTTAACACTCTGTCCAGCAGGGTGCGCTCTGTATTTACCATTTAGATGGAGAGCAACTTTATCCGCTCTTGCCTATACACATAAACACACTCAGATATGTCCGATTGAATATTTAAAATACATTTAAAGTCAGCATTAAATATAGTTTTATACCTCAGACATAAATGGTATGTTTATGTATAATATGTTTAAATATGAAGCATTGAGATGAAAAGTCATATATGTGGCATAGAAAAGCTGTTTTATTTGAAATGCATGTCTATCAGACAGTTCCTGCTGAACACAACTCCCTGTTTCTCCGTTTTCTCTTGTTCAGGGTCCTCGTGGTTTGTTGGGCCCCAAAGGTCCCCAGGGGCCTCCAGGACCTCCTGTAAGTATATACTTCATCTTTATCTGATTCAGTTATTTAGTTTCCATCAACCTTCATGTTATTTATTCACCTACACTCTGATAAAAAAGCTTTATTATTTATTTCTATTTTTTTCCCCTAATGCAGTGGTTTAATCTAAGAATGAAGTATGTTTTAATTTATTTTGATCCTTCTTTTCTTTTTTTAGGGTGTGACTGGTATGGACGGACATCCTGGACCTAAAGGAAACATCGTAAGTCTGAGACGCACACACTCGTGCACAAACAAACACACTTATACACACATTCACTTTATTATCCCTCTGTTTTTTACCCATCAGGGTCCTCAAGGTGAGCCAGGTCCTCCTGGACAACAAGGCAACCCCGGAGCTCAGGTATTCATCAAGCCACGCCCACTTAGACACTATATAACCTACCCTTCTTTGACTTCATTAACCAGTTAATATCCTTTAATTCTGTCCTCCTTCCACAGGGACTTCCAGGTCCTCAGGGAGCAATCGGACCTCCAGGAGAGAAGGTGAGATTGGAACAATGGTTATCTGGTTAATGGATTAGTGCTTTTATATACTGTAGAGTTTGCATGTGTCTATTGATAATGTTCATGTTTTATGACAGACACTAATTCTCAGTGAAGATAATTATGGGTTAATGATGTGATTTTCATTTTGTGTGTGTGTGTGTGAACCTATTAAGATTATTAAAAATGCATTTTATTCATACAGCACTGTTCAAAATTTTGGGCTTAGTAAGATTTTTTAATACTTTTATTTAGCAAGGATTCATTAAATTGATCAAAAGTGACAGTAAAGACATTTATAATGTTACAAAAGGTTTCTATTTCAAATAAATGCTGTTAGCACTTTCTATTTATTAAAGAGTCCTGAAAAAATGTATCACGGTTTCCACAAAAATATTAAGCAGCACTACTGTTTTCAACACTGATAATAATAAGAAATGTTTTTTTGAGCAGCAAATCATCATATTAGAATGATTTTTATAGGATCATGTGACACTGAAGATTGGAGTAATGATGCTAAAAATTCAGCTCTGCATAACAGGAATATATTACATTTTAAAATATATTACAATAGAAAAAGGTTATTTTAAATTGTAATAATATTTCACAACATCACTGTATGTTTAATAAAATATATCAAAAAGTCTTTTTTTCAAAAATTCATAAGAATTTTCCTAAAATTGTACTGACCACAAATTTAAATACACCTCTTTAATGATGTATGTTTTTAATTTCTTAATTAAAATAGTCTGTTTTTGTTGGGCTTAAGGATTGTAGACATTTGTAGACATTACATTTGTGTTATTGTTTTTTTTTTTTTTTTTTAAATATTATTGATTATTATTGATAATAATAATAATAATAATTGGCAAATCAATTTTTCAATTACCAGTTTATAAATATATATATATATAAAATCAACACTGCATGAGTACAAAGATTACATTTTTAAGAATTTGGCACTTATATTTTAAAGCAGATTTTTAAAATATTTTCCTTATTCTTGACATTCTCATTTGTCATTAACCCTTCCACACACTGGGCACCTTGACTTATTGATCGATCTACTAGATAATTTTTTTATGAATGTGTGTTGAAACAGGAAGTGTGTGTTAATGGATTGTGAGTGCTTATACTGGTTTTCCTCTCTTCAGGGTCCCACTGGAAAACCAGGCTTACCGGGAATGCCGGGAGCCGACGGACCTCCGGTGAGTCCGGGAAATATGCACACATACACACAGGCTTCACGTCTGTTAATCTCAAGCTCTATTGTTTGTGGATCAGAGAGATTTCATTGTATTAATAATTACAGTATAGTGATCTGCCTGGCAGTTCTTTCTCATTTCCGTCTTCACAGACACACATTGTTCACATCTGTTCTCAAAGCTTTTTCTATCCACAACACAAACATTCTGTGGTTTTATAATGCCAATTATTGTCATATCTTTGTGTCACAAACACAGGGCCACCCAGGAAAAGAAGGGCCGTCAGGAGAGAAAGGAAACATGGTATGTTTATCCTTCATTTTTATAAACACCTATTCTCTTGCATAGATGTAGCTTATTATTAATAACTAAATCGATATTTGATTGTATTTTACAGGGACCTCCTGGTTCTCAAGGGCCAATCGGATATCCTGGGCCTCGAGGTGTCAAGGTAGGTGTTTCTTGTGTCTCATTGGTCATAGTAGCACTCAAAACAATCTCTCATTGGTCAGTGGATATTAGTGTAGTTCTGTAGTATAAGAAATCACTACTGAGTTTTGCCCATAGCTTTTTCCTGATAAACAAAAAATGTTTCTGACACATTCCTGAGGCAGAATCATCTGAACTTTTTATATGTCTTCCAAAAAAGCTCCATGTGTCCTTCATATAAGAAGTGCCACATGGAGTTGCTGCCTATGTAGAGTGTTCCAAATCATTAGGGGCTTTCAAACCGAAGGAATGCTTTCATAGTTCCTATTACTATTGGCGGAGGTACCCGCTTTTTAGTGTGTTCACGCCGCAGGAACTGGGAAGGATTTTAGTTATAGGAATGCCTTTTTGGGTAACTAAATTAGCTCCTACTACAGAGTAAGGGTGCACGATTAATCAAAAATGAACTGCACGGGATTTGGCAAATTTTTTTATTATTATTATGTTTTTTATGCGCAGTTGAAGTATGGCTAAATGCTGCTCCATCTGAAAGCCAGATGGCGCTCTCGCGCAGAAACTCCAAATATGCCCCACAGAAGAAAGATAACGCACGTCCTTCCAGGAAATCCCTATGGACATCATACTATCGCCAAAGTATATACACTAACAAGAAGCGACACTCAATAGTATGTTCCATTGCAACACTGGCGCCCAGCAGCAGCCCTGCGTTTCCGCCATTTTGGGGTGAAAGCGACGCGGCAGTCCACTAGTTTCTATGGCAATATCAGCTGCTTTGTTAAAAAAAACATACATTACAGCTGAAATCCAACCTGAATGATGACAACACCGAATAAAATACTATCACTAGTGATCATCAAATCCTTTTAACAGTTTATTTTACAGACTTTGTGTTTAAGTCTTCCACTTTTTTCACAAAACCTTTGCTCTCTAGAAACCCAGTCAGTTTGGGTTAAAATTCTTTAAAAGATCTAGTATTAGCATTAGGCTTATAAACACTGAATTAATACCAACATATGAAATTAAATTAAGCACATGCATCAGAAAAATTGGGAATGTTGGACAATAAATATATGAATATAACAGCTTGATTTTGCAGTGTTGTCTAATATCCGTTAAAGCAAAAGTGTCCAAAAGTGGGAATTATGCGAAAACGGACACAGCAATGCATCATGTATTATAAGATCGTTATGTTTGTAGCGTGATCCATTAAAACGTACAATATAGTCTATTTCAATTCAGACCTAGTGGAGTTACACTACTATTACTACTACTCCACTAGGTCTGACATATATTGTTCGCTGCAAACATGATGATCTTAAATTTATTAATTATTAATTTACTATTAATAAATGTGTAAAGTTGCATAAAATGGAAATACTCAATAAAGTAGGCTAACTACGTTACCTCAGATGGATGAATGGTTGGATTCCACAACTGGTAAAATAAAACATATATAAGACAATACAACATTTACTGTAGGTGCCATAAAATTTACTGATGATTTCATTTGAAAAATGTTCTTTTGCGCTTCTGATTTGGCAGTGAAATTCGCCGATTTTGTGTGCGTAAGATGTGAAGGATTCTATGGTCCAGTTAGTATTTTCACCCCATAATGGCGGCCGTGCTACCGGAGCGCCATCTAGTGGCTGTTGCCCAAAAAGTATCAGAGTGTCTCCTCTTGGGTTCTACACTCTTTGCTATCGCTGTAGCTCAGTTGTTCCCAAACCTGTCCTGGAGGACCCCCAGCCCTGCACATTTTGTATGTCTCCCTTATTTATCACACCTGATTCAACTCATGTGCTCATTAGTAAAGACAGCAAGATCTGAAATGGGTGTGTCAGAAATAGGGAGACATACAAAATGTGCAGGGCTGGGGGTCCTCCAGGACAGGTTTGGGAACCACTGCTGGAGCTGAATAAACAGAAAATTGAAACACTTTGATTGATTAAACATGACTAATAAACATGACATACAGAAAGCTAATGCTAACGGCATTTACTTGTCACCTTGTCTGTAGCGTTGTGTTCTATTCTCAGCCTCTTAGCCCTCCTTTATGCTCTTTCAATGGCATAACTTATACTTCTACATTCCATCTCTGTTGTCACGAAACCCACGACAAACAACAAAAACACAGCTATGATCATGGTGTCCTCCATCCTCCAGTCATGTCCTACTGGGGGTACCAAAAACAACCAGGAAAATTTCCCTAGGGGAAAATGTAGTTCTCAGGGGGCCGCCCTGGTGGCTAATTCCTATAACTGAGTTCCTATAACTACTACTTGTAAGGTTCCATTTCAGTTAGGATGCTTGTTTGCCTGTCTAGCTTTGCAGCATTCTAATGTAAAAGTCTATTGGAATCAGTTGTGAGTGGAATCTCCCATGCACTTTGCATTCTAAATTGGTCACTTATGAGGTTCCTATATAGGTAGTAGAACTAGGGTTTGGAACAGAGCTTTTATCACCTTCATGGTTTATGAACAGCATTCGTGATACTGTGAGTCCATCGTAGGGGTTTGGTTCTCAGGTGTTCAAAGTTTAGACGGACTCTGTTGATCTCAGTTCTTTTTTTCTTTCACTCTTTCTATCTGCAGGGTGCTGATGGAGTCCGCGGGCTGAAAGGAAACAAGGGTGAAAAGGTAATTTTAGAGTGTGTTCGTGTGACTGTGTCCGTATGGTTACGAGCTGTTGTGTATGTGCGCGTCGGTGGCTAATGCACTGCTCCTGTGTCATTAATGTTTCATTTCTGCTTCTGAATATGGAAACCATAACATACTCCAGGATGCATTTTTGACCTTCTCGCTTGGGTCATTAAAAAGTTTTATCCTGCGAGAGTGCAGCAGGAAAATTAGATCAGGCCCCGGCAAATAGCAGAAATAGCAGTTGCCATGGAGATCGG
Source organism: Hypophthalmichthys nobilis (assembly GCA_037950665.1). Classification (NCBI taxonomy): domain Eukaryota; kingdom Metazoa; phylum Chordata; class Actinopteri; order Cypriniformes; family Xenocyprididae; genus Hypophthalmichthys; species Hypophthalmichthys nobilis. Next base: position 4,758,998 of record CM075490.1, read on the forward strand.
TCCCTTCGCATTTGTCAAAAAAGGAGTATTATGTGCGAAAGGAAGTTTGCAACGCTCTCAATGTCAAATCTTCATCTCTTTCTTTTTCAGGGAGAAGACGGATTTCCTGGATTTAAGGGAGATATGGGCATCAAAGGGGACAGGGTAAGAGACTTATTCTCAGGTTGAAGAGGTTATTTGTGTTTGGATTTATCTCTGGGGAATTTGGGATTTGATCTTTCCTCTCTGTCTCTTTTCACTTGGGTCGATCTTTAATTCTCTGAGCATCACTAAAGAAGCAGATAAATCTCAGTGGGTCTATATTTAGTGGTGCATCACTATTACTTTTGCTCATACGCTTTAGGATTTGAACAAATATAGATGTTCACTGAGGAAGAGAACCCAAGCCATACCTAAGGACCAGAACCTGGGGATTGGCCACATAGAAATGTGCTAAAAACCACTCAGAGCACCTTAGCAATCACATATCCCCAGATGACACACTCCTGAGTCCATTTCACAGACTGCATGATGCATTTTGCACACAAAAATGGCTAGAGATTTTGTCATTGAGGGCCTAGAAGTCAGTTTTCCCCTCAGCCGAAGTGGACATCATGTTCACACTGCCTAATTGATCAGATTTTTTGGGTGTTATAAAGTACGCTGACTCAGCTGCGTCATTGGGTAAATGTCTGTAATGAGCAAGCATGTCTCGCTCTGGGTTATTAGAAGCCAATATGCAAATGCTTAAAAGTGGGTGGATATTGTCCCAAATTACCCTTTACTCTTGTTAAATGTCGCACACTTTCACGTAACTGCTCTGACACACACGGGTTGAGGATCCAAATGTAGTCGTTTATTAGGGTAATCCAGACTCGTAAATCCAAAATACAGGCAAAGAGTCAGAATCACGGGGCAAACGATACAAAGGGAGGGGGCAAGAGCCAAAACCATAGACACAGGAAACCAGGAAAGCACTCAGAACTGCAGTGTGACAACAAACAAGACTTTGCAAAGAATGACTTCAAAGCTGAAAATTAGATATTTTCACTAAATTTGACACACACGTATATAAGCTCACTCTGAGGACACATTTAAAAAAAGTGGTGGGATTGTGCCTCTTGGTGGCGCTATGATAGAACAAACCATGAAATCGCCATTAACTACAATACAGTATTATAAAATGCTATACTTTACAAATGCATTAGTGTACCATTACGAAACTCTGTGTCATTAGCACCATGCCCTGAAGGTACTCAAAAGGTTTAAAGATAGTGCTACCTTGTGGTCAAATGTTATAATGAAATTTTTAAAAACAAAATGCTGATAGCTTTTGATTAATTTAACTTATTGTCATGAGATTCCTTGGGTCATGCCAAGAACATAGATACCAGTGTTGCCATATTTGGCCAAACTTCTTGTCTGCCATTTTGATTTTCTTTAAAAACCTACTTTTTCGAACGTCTCCTAGACCGTTTGTCCAATTTTCACCAAATTTGAGTCAGATCACCTTCAGACCATGGCAACAAAAAGTTATGGATTTCATGTCGATATACAAAACTGTTTTTATATACCATAGCAACGAATTTGAGGCATGATGCCAAAACGACTCTTGAGGTTTAAGTTAACAAGGTAATGAGACACAGCTGAAAATAATGAAGCAGGCAAAGGGTTATAGGAAATGCAGTTCATGATGAGATTGCATTGGACTAGGGAGGAGTACCCTCTGGAGGAGATCAAGTGCACTCCAGCTGGTGGATGTGACACACACACTTCACTTTTTTCATGCTGTTGTGCCCAGATTTGCCTGTTATGTCTTTAAAGTGGTAAAACATATCAAACACACATACTAATTGTCCACATGAACTTGTTTTATAATCAAATTCCAACATCTTTTATTCATAGTTGTCCATCTTAAATCAAATTAATAAACAGCTGCACAGACTATTTTGCTTAGGAATTTAAAGGGACCATATTCTGTACTTTTTAATGTAGGTCACTTATAATATTAATTATACATCCAATCATAATGTTAGTCAAGGATTCTTGCACCAAAAAGTCATAATTTAGTTCCTCAAGACAAGTTTCATGTTATACATCAGAATGGGCCTCTAAATTGATTGAAAGACCTCTTATTTCTGAGGAAACTTGATCTCTAGGAATCTATAATGTCTCATATGAATCTTGATGAGTGTGGGTGTCTTTAGGGAGAACTTGGTGCTGCTGGACCCAGAGGTGAAGATGGGCCTGAGGGACCCAAAGGAAGATCTGGTTTGCCTGGAGATCCTGGACCACTCGGACCATCAGGAGAGAAGGTGAGTGTGACTGAAGCTGCCTACCTAAACAGTATTTTAAGGCACACTCCTGATGCAAAGCATGTTCCAGTAGCTATATATTATAAGATACCTTCTTTTTGGCCAGATTCTGTGGCAGTTCAAACTGTTCAAAAGTTTGGTGTTGGTTAAATATTTGTAATATTTTTGAAAGAAGTCTCTTCTGCTCACCAAGGCTGCAATTATTTGATCAAAAATATAGTAAAAGCAGTAAATATTGTGAAATACTATTACAATTTCAGTCTTCAGTGTTATATATATATAGTATTTGAATATGGTAATGATTTAATACCATTCAACGTTTTTTGTCAGTGTTTTGTCACAACTGATTAGTTATGTTTCTACTGTGTACGTTGGTTTTAGGGTAAGCTTGGCGTACCCGGTTTGCCAGGCTATCCAGGAAGACAAGGCCCCAAGGTAAATATATCCGATCTGCCTGTGATTACCCAGCATCCACAGCGTCCGTGTTCAAGTGTGTGCATGTATTGATATAAGGACAAGGTTGTGTGTGTGTGCATGCATTAGAGCGAATTGGAAGGCAGACATGTTTGAACTTCTTGATCAAAGCTAAGTGGATTTACCCATAATGCTATCTGGTGTCAGCTTTCCGTTTGACCGTGACCCAGCATGCACTGCTGCAACAGCACTTTTCTTCTCTTCCCCTCTTTTTTATCCTTCTCTTCCTCCTCGCTTTGATGGACCTGCGAATTAATCTCTCTCTCTCTCTTCCTCTTTAGGGTTCTCAAGGATTCCAGGGATTCCAAGGAGCCAGTGGAGAGAAAGGCACAAGGGTGTGTTAAAAAGGAGTTTTCCTCTCTTTTTCTCACTCTCACACACCACCCTCTTTCCTTATCTTATTTTTTTGAGTGCTGAAAAGATATACTCCCACAGGTTTTCTATCAAGTTTATGAATTTTGAGAAAGAAATGCATGGCGATCATATAACATGTAATGTCAGATGTAATATAAGCCATTTTAATGAATGCAATTTGATTAATCCTATAAAGTGAGCAAGAGAATCAACTCTTCTATTCCAGTTAGACTTTTATTCTCTGTCATGTGATATCAAGATATACATTACAATGCAATTCAGAAGTATGAAGAGTTATTATCGTAGCTAAAACTAACTATTAAAAACATTTTTGTAATTTAAATAAAATAAATAAAAATTAGGTGGATAAACCTAAACTAAATAAGAAAATAAGATATATATTATGAATAATATAAGAATATATTATGCACAATGAAAATGGTTGAGTTCTAGGAAACGACAAAATGACAACAACACCATAAAAGTATATAATAATAGTAATTTTGACTTGTGTATATATTAGAAGTCAAATTTAGGGGTTTGTCTCAGTGTATAGAAGCTAACAGGTCTCTGAACTGTAGTGTGTATTAGAGCACTTATGGCCAAAAAGCTGGCCCTGAGTAAACTCACAGCTCTAAGCATGGATGCTTTATTGGCTGTATATCTTCACATTTAAGCTGAGAGCAGCAGTCGGCTGCCATTAGGAAGACAATGCAGTCTCCCATAAACACATTATAATCTAAAAACCTCTTATTCTCTCAAGCCATTAAGCACACACACACTCAGACTGGATTCATGTGTTGATGCAAAACTTTCTTTGTTCCGCCATAACTCTCTGCATTAAGTATTCATGAGATGAAATGTGCTAAAATAATATACAGATAATCAAATTAATTACAATATGTTCTACTAGGCTGAAGAAAATATTGCTTGTTGTTTTGTTGAAATTATGCAAATAATGACCATCTTTTTGTGACTGAATCCACTGGAAAAGAGAATTTGAACAGGAACTGAATCATGAGAATTTAACAGCTTATATTTATTTAGTTATCTCTACTTCTCCTATATTTTAATTAAAAAAATATTATTAAAACAAAATGTTTTATATATATATATATATATATATATATATATATAACATTTTGTTTTAATAATCATTTTTATTATTACAGTTTATTATATATTATTGTTAATTAAAAAATGGTATATATTTACTTTACTGCATTTTATTATATTATAAATATCTTTGAAAAATAAATAATATTAAATGAATAATTATTCACACAATGCATAGTTTAATAATTGTATTATTGTTAATTAAAAATATTTATATGTATTTATTTTACTGGAATTTATTAATTATAACAAATATCATATAATAATAATTAATAATAATAAAATCTTTTTTTTGATTTTCACTTTATTCACTCTGTCACACACAGGGTACACCAGGGAAGCCGGGCCCCCGAGGACAGAGAGGACCCACGGTAAGGCAACAAAGTTAGGAATAAAACAAATGATACGTACCGTTTTGATGATCAGTTTAGGACTGCTTTCTCATATTTGCTCACTTCTTGTGATTCTCTCTATAGGGACCCCGTGGTGAAAGAGGGCCTAGAGGACCAACAGGGAAAGCAGGACCAAAGGTGAGGCTGTCCTTTTCCCCCACTATTTTGCATTTGTAATATTATAGAATGTAACATTAAATGAGAGGATGGGATATTGAGGCAAGTCCCCTTTTCAATAGATTTCTGCCTTAATAAATAAATAATAAAAATTATAAATGTAAAACATATCATACATGCATTCACGCATACATAAAACAATTGTTTGGCGCATAAAAATTCAATTAGGAAAAGCACACTACACGCTGACTGAAAACATCTTTCTTTAGGATATTGTAATCCTATTTCATCATTTGTGGTGCCGTGAAAGCTAAAAGCAGACACATTGACAGGAGCTAATGGAGCTTCTATTGCATTTTAAAACGCAATATTTATCTCATCGGCTCAGCTAGAGTGAATTCAAATGCTTTTGAGTGTTTTAGAGATCTACATATTTTCTATCAGTCAAACAAATCTTTAATGGCACTCTTTACCTTAGGCAATAAGCATAAGTTTTACTTTATTAATAATTGATCACAGTTGCATGGTCATTTTATAATGCATTTACAAACATTCTGAAATATTAAAACGTACTGTTTATTTTTCCCTCCGTCTCCTTCCTTTTCTCATTTTCTTCTACGCCCCACCTCCACAGGGCAACTCAGGAAGCGATGGCCCCCCAGGACCACCCGGTGAACGGGTACGGAATAAATAATAATTGAATCCTTCCAAAGTATTGATTATTGGTTATTGCTTCAGAGAGAGATTTAACATCTATTTCTGTGTTGGATTTATAGGGTTCATTGGGACCACAGGGACCTGCTGGATTCCCCGGCCCTAAGGGTCCACCTGTATGTGATGTTAACACTAGAAATTCCTCATACATATTCATTATCCAATCATTTGTCCTGATTCCTCTCTCTCTCTCTCTGTTTTCAGGGACCTCCTGGAAAGGATGGACTGCCCGGACACCCTGGCCAGAGAGGAGAGACTGTGAGTTGCGTCTGATATTACCACAAATACTTTCGTTCACACGCTTATAGAAATAAACTCACTTATGTTTTCTTCTCACAGGGTTTCCAAGGTAAAACCGGACCTCCCGGACCCCCAGGTGTAGTCGGACCTCAGGTAAGTGGAACACAGAATGCTGATGTCATTCAATTTTCTGAATGATTCTAGAATTCCAGAGTAGTGCCACTATTAAAAACGGGTTAATAAACCTGAGGATGATTCTCACAAATACTATCAGAAAATGTTTGGTCATCAAAAACATTTTTTTTTAAATAAAGAAATTAATTTAAACAAATTGCATAAGGAAAATGAAGGCTGTTTTAAGACCATTACATTTTCTCCCATTGTGGTATTATTTGTAATCTCTTAAATGCAAAAAAACTAATATTTGAATCGACACAAGATGATTTTAATCACTGTATTAGAATTGAGACTGAAATTTTTTAAGAATAATGACAGTAGGGTGGGGGAAAAGGAGTTTAATTGTCATGAAAATAATATGCAAAAGAATTTTTCAAAAGTCTTAATTTTCTTAATGCAAATTAATATTTATTTTTTATTTTAATGTTAGGGTGAAATATTACAATAACAGGGTTGATATTTTTACTGAAAATAAAACTATTAATAATATTTTTTGGTAATTAAAATATAGCTAAAATAAAATTAAATATAAATATTAGATGAAAATTAGAAATGTTGCCTTGGCAACTTAAAAAAAAATGTACTAAAATTACTAAAATTAAACTAAAAAGTACTAAAATTACTAAACTAAAACTGAAATAAAAAAAATTAACAAAGTTAAAAAATAATGAAAACGACATCAAAATGAAGCACATAACAAAATTTAAAATAAAATTAAAATGCATTTTGAAAGTACTACAATAATATCTAGAGTAATTCAAATTAACAGTACATAATATAATAGTATATAAATAACATTTCTTTCATCCAGGACCACAATATTTAAAAGACTTGTGATCTTTTGACTTGGGCTAGTAAGCAAACACCTAGCAACCACATAGCAATGCCCTGGTAACAACACACAACACCGTAGCAAAGTGACTGTGAGTTTTGAACAAGCCAGAATCCCTCAGGAAATGTAAAAATCTGCTTTCCAGGGCTATGCTAATTTTAGCTGTTTTTAAGCTTTTTAAGATGCTTCTTCACTCTATTGTATCTTTAATGCTCTGGAGGCATTAGACGCACTATCCACAGAAGAATAAAACATTATAAAGCATTTGGCTTAGAAAACAGCGCACTCCGCACACCCATCTGTTTCTCCAGCATCAGTACCACAGGCAGAGGCCAGAGACATGAGATACATATTCATGAGGCTGTCACCAGCCATCACTCGGTCATTAGATTATCTTAAAGGTGTCCTAAGTTTGTCACCAGGGAATCATAATGGCTCCATTAGGTTACATATGGGCCGTTTGTTGGCCTGTCTGTGCTTTGTCTCCTGACATGCTTTGTTTATGCGGTTAGATGTTAGCGCTACCTGGGTAATGAATTATTCATAAGCAATCATGATATTCTACTTTTTATGCAAATGTTGAGGTGGGCACAGGTTTAAACAGTGCCACACACACATATGGATATTCAAGTGCACATGCTCTGCCATGCAAATGGAAGCATATAATCTGATTTCCTTTCTTTCTTCATGTTGCATAATTTGCATATCCACTTATCTTTTAGAAACACCTGTAGCATCTTTATTATGCTTTCCAGACTTTCTGATTGCTTTCCCTGATTATACTGTAAAAACACTTTTTGAAATATGAAATAACTAGTACAACAACTAGTACAACAGTTCATTGTTTTCTCAAAATTAACAATTCGGAAATTAATTAAGAAAATAATAATTAAGCTTTGAAATAATGAACTGTACAGAGCCCCGCACATGATACACAGGAAAAAATAGTAGGCTAAATCGTGCGCACACTTTACTAAGTTGTTCCCTCGTTTTTCTAAATCAAGCGCACAATTTAGCAAATCAAGGGAACGAAATAGTAAATCGTGCACATGATTAAGCTAATCGAGGGAACGAAATAGTAAATTGTGCGCACAATTTAATAAATTGACGGAACGAAATAATAAATCATGTGCACGATTAAGCAAATCGAAGGAACGAAATAGTAAATCATGTGCATGATTAAGCAAATCGAGGGAACGAAATAGTAAATCATGCACATGATTAAGCTAATCGAGGGAACGAAATAGTAAATTGTGCGCACAATTTAATAAATTGACGGAACGAAATAATAAATCATGTGCACGATTAAGCAAATCGAAGGAACGAAATAGTAAATCATGTGCATGATTAAGCAAATCGAAGGAACGAAATAGTAAATCGTGTGCACGATTAAGCAAATCGAGGAAATGACTTAATAAATTATGTATGTCGTGCGGGGCTCTGTAGAATCATTTTTGCTCTAGATTAAAAATATATTTAATTTGAATTATTTGAATTTAAATTTGAATTTAAATTATTTAAATTGAATTATTTTGTTAAACTAGTGACATGCATATTAAATAAATCCTGTGCAAACTCTGTGAATTGCTTTGTTGAGGTAAATTAAATCATTTTGAATTTTCAAATTGCTTTTGAATTTAATTGATTCACTAACGAATCGTCTTTTGAATTGATTCAGTATCAACCCAAAGATTCTTCTACCCCAATTCCTTGCCTATAATCCATCTCTCTTTCTCTTTAGGGACCAACAGGTGAGACAGGACCAATGGGAGAGCGAGGTCACCCTGGACCCCCAGGACCACCTGGTGAACAGGGTCTTCCTGGACCTGCGGGCAAAGAGGGAGCGAAGGTGCAAACAAATTCACACTTCAACATTTACACCCAAAATGCACAGAAATACACTTCTATCTATCCAGTTATCTATTGGTCAGAAGTGGTTTACATCATATCTGGTTCTTTGTGTTCACAGGGAGATCCAGGTCCAGCAGGGTCAGCGGGTAAAGACGGACCTCCAGGACTCAGAGGGTTCCCAGGCGAGAGAGGTTTACCAGGCCCTGTGGTGAGCAGCAAGAATGAAACATGCGATTTGAACAAACCCCTATTCCTAAGTGTTAAACTTTGTGTAACTCGCCATTAAGTTTTGCACAGGCGAGTATCTCTCTTTTCATGTTTTGTTTTTAACTCTGAGCTTTTTAGTTTGTTGTTCAGTATAAATAGAACATCCCCTGTGTCGTCTCTAACCTTCAAACGTGTTGTGCAGGAGCACATGGATGTGTTTGTGTACATTCAGCACTTTTATGTGTCTGTTTGCAGGGATCAGCAGGTTTGAAAGGGAGTGAAGGACCTCCAGGGCCACCCGGACCCGCTGTAAGTAGACATTGTCTGTCTTTTTGTCTATCTCTTCTCCAACCGCTTTGTTAATTGCTTGTTTACCTTGTTATGTCTTTCTCTTTTATCCTTTTGCTCCACACTCTGGCTTTTCAGTGAGTATAGTGATTCAGTGCATATGATATTGATTTATATCTAAAGTACTGGGCAAACATTTGGACTCAGTCTACTGGATTTGTTTATTTATATATAAATGAGTTTTGTATACTACTTAGTTAATGATTTAGAGTGAATAGTGTAGAAAAAGCATCAACAAGTGTCCAACATGCAGTACTGTTCAAAAGTAAGATTTTCTTTAAATATATTAATACTTTTATTCAGTAAGGATGCATTAAATTAATCAAAAGTGACAGTAAAGACATATATAATGACACAAAAGTTTTATATTTCAAATTAATGCTGTTCCTTTAAACTTTCTATTCATCAAAGAATCCTAAAATTAAAAAATTAAAGTAGAAAACCGTTTTGAATTGTAATAATATTTCACAATATTACCGTTTTTACTGTATTTTTGATCAAATAAATGCAGTTTTGGTGAACATAAGATATTTCTTTCAAAAAAATCTTACAGACCCCAAACTTTGAAAGAATAAGCTCAAATATTTATATACATTTTTTATATTTAATAATAATTATATTTTATTAATAATTGTATATTTAATAGTAATTATATTTTATATTTAATACATTATTATATATTTATTATTATTAAAATAAAATGTGGAAAATAGTAATAAAAAAGTCAAATATTAAGAAGTTGTGTCCAAATGTTTCACTAGTGTATATTTATGAATCATAGATGATTTTAGATTATCAAAAGTTTTGTCACCTTTCACCTCTCCTCTCTCTTTTCATACAGTCTTGACGCCAACATTTTTTAATATTTAGATTTGACAGACATCTTAAATAATGCTGCATATTAGTTATATAATCAATAACTTGCAAATGCATTGCTTATTTCTGCATTAAAAATCATAGCTGTTTTTTATACGTGTCTACGCCTCCATATGAATTTCTCCAAGAACAAATGCATAATTAATCAAACATCATCAAGCCATCAATAGCTAATGGTATTCACTGCAAAAACATTGGTTATGAAATTTTATATTCACATTCATAGGGTTCTCCTGGTGAACGTGGTCCTGCTGGCCCAGCTGGTCCTACCGGCCTCCCAGGCCGACCTGGACCTCAAGGACCCCCAGGCCCCGCTGGAGAGAAAGGTGGACCTGTGAGTACACATTATTTATGATCCCTGTTTTGTCCCATTGCACTCTCATATGGTTAAAATATTCACTATAACCTCTTTCTCTCTCATATTAGGGCGAGAAAGGACCTCAAGGCCCAGCTGGTAGAGATGGTATTCAGGGACCTGTGGGGCTTCCAGGCCCGGCTGGACCCATCGGACCCCCAGGAGAGGATGGTGATAAGGTACAGAAGAAAATGAAGTGGTAGAAAGTGAGGGAAGGTTTGAGAAGAGAAATTAATTAATTAAAGATAGAGAGATGTGGCATGTAATTGATGGTCATGGTTGAATCTGGAGGTTTTGCTAGATGATTAGATCAGGATGAGGAGAAGTGAAGGTCACATCACACACACACACATAGATCAAACTAGTCAGTGGTCAGATCAATATTTTCTTGTGAGGAATGGATGGTCTGGTAGGGAATAAAATATGCAGTTAGCTTTATTGTAAACGATCTGATTTAACACTTAGGTGAATGTGTAAAGGAAATGAGATCACCATGACACACTCACACACACATATTTGGGGTTTGTGTAGGTGTGTGTGACACCAACATGTGTTAGCATTGGCAGTTTTAAGGTGTGAGCGATATTTGAAGGATGTGTGTGTCAGCTCTGCCATGTGTGACAGGTGCAAAGCCTTCTGGGAAATATAGTCAGAGGAATAAATAGCAGTGCTAGTTTCCTAATGTCTGTCTTCACAAACAAAAATGGACCAAAAAGTATTACGTCTCCTGGCAATACCATATTTTTGGCATGTACCATGTTAATACTTATTTTTTTTCAACATATATAATGATAGTGTCATCAATTATTTGATTTTCCTTGGATTGCCATGAAAATATTACAGTTCAAAAGTTGCACAATATATTTTATTAAAGAAATGAATACTTTATATTCAGCATGAATGTATTAAATTGATAAAAAGTGACAGTAAAGACATTTATCATGTTACAAAAGATTTCTATTCAAATAGATGCTGCTTTTTTGGTGAGCAGAAGAGACTACTTTCAAAAACATTAAAAAATCTTATCAACCCCAGACTTGTGAATGGTAGTGTATATGAATATGATAATCCTAAAATACCATAATATAACCATCTGATACCATTGTTGCACTGTCGTCCACAATATATGTTTTACTCCTAAACTTAGACAGACGACACCAAGAAAAACAGATATTGTATTTGTTTTTTGTATCATCTGACCTATTTGCATATGTAAATGCTGTGTTATTGTGACAGGGTGAGATTGGAGAGCCAGGACAGAAGGGAAGCAAAGGTGACAAGGGCGAGCAGGTGAGTCACTCTAAATTTACTGTTTACATTTACATTGCAATTGAGACTGAAAGCATCATTTATTCAACGAGTCCCTGTTTGGATTTGCCTGTTTGTTTGTGTCGTTCTCCCATGATGATCATTCGTTCTGTTATTACCACTGTGCGGTGATGAATGATGAATTTATGTTATGAAAATCAATGAGTTGTGCTTTCTTGCTTGCTTCTTTCTTTCTTTCTTTCTTTCATATTTCTCTCGTTCTTTCTGTCGTTCTTCAGGGTCCTCCAGGGCCTACTGGTCCCCAAGGTCCTAGCGGTCAGCCGGGTCCTCCTGTAAGTACTCTGAAATCATCCATGTTTCATATGTTGAACTGTATGTCTTGCTGCAGTATGAGCAGTGTTAGTGATGTCACTTCCTCCCTGCAGGGTGCTGATGGAGAGCAAGGTCCCAGAGGTCAGCAGGGTCTTTTTGGACAGAAGGGAGATGAGGGCTCACGAGGCTTCCCAGGACCACCCGGACCTGTCGGCCTTCAGGTTAGCATGCTAAGTTTGGTTTCTGCTTGTTTAAAGTCCACATGAAATAAAACTTATTTTTCTAATACACTTTACGGGTCTTATAGCACACAATTGAACTTACAACAGCGGTTACTCTAAGTACGTAAAACAAAATGTTGCCGTGATTCAGCTCAGTGATGGACCTGATTATTTTGCAATAAATCACTAAAAAAAAAAAAAGCACAACCTTTTTTGGGGCATTTTGCCTTTATTATGACAGGACAGTAAGTTGAAGAGAGAGAAGGGGACGGGATCGAGAAAGGTCCACGAACTGGGACTCAAACTCGGGACGTCCGAAGCGCAACTGCGCTATATATCGGCACGCTGCCCACTAGGCTATTGGCGCCAATAGCACAAGCGTTATGCTGAAACACTAAATATGACGGAGGAAGATGAGAAAATAGTGAAATACAAGGGGAAATCTACCCAAGTGATAAGAAATCGGACAGTCAATGTCATAAAAATTGACATGGAGAAATGTGTAACAGACATTTTGCAGATGCAAATGGTGAATAATGTTTTTTTTGTGTGAGTTTTTCTTAAAATGAAGTTAATTTTGGCCACATTTCACATAAGTTTTTGCTTATCGGTGCTGTTGAAAACAGAGATTCACACCAGAGGCCTTTCAGCATGCTGATGTTTTTCAAATAAAACCGAATAAACTACACATAAGATGAAGTCAGCAGATGCACAAGTATCTTGGATGAAGCCCATTTGCATTTAGTATAGAGATGTTCACTCTAACAGTAGATAACAGTACCCAATTTTGAAGCACACTGCCATATAAAACTCCATGTAATTGCCTAAATTGCGTCTAGTGTTGATGAAAACTGCTCAAACCAGCCAGCTTTGTTCATACAGTCTTTTTATGAGATGGGAAAAAAATAACAGAAGTTTAAAGTGAATGATGGTCAACATCATAAAGAATGACAAGTCTGATCCAGCGCTTGGATTTTTCACAATTACTGGCTGATTTTGGGAACATAATGAACAAAACTCAATTAAAGCCACTTTAGATACCTAGTATCTGAATTACATGTGCCAAAACAACACCTTTTGACCATAGGACAAAATGGCAGTTAGCAACAAGGCTTCTCAGCACAGGAATTTGATTGGCTCTTTTGGCTGTCACTCATTTAGCTGTCATAAGGTCAGTTCATCAGCATTGTTCAAGATGGATAAAAGCAAGTCTTGACCTGGAAATACATCACATGGTGGAAGTAAAATGGGCTTCAAATGGTTGACTGTAAATTTTGTTTATGTAGTATGTGTTTATGTAGTAACAGGATTTAACTGGTTAAAATTTGTTGTAACTGGTTTTAACTGGTTTGTGATTGTGTGCAGGGCTTGCCTGGACCCCCTGGTGAGAAAGGAGAGACTGGTGATGTCGGTCAAATGGTACAGTTCCACATCTATAAAATCATTTTGGTAAAATGTACATTTACTTTAATAGAAACTGAGTTTTCTCACTGCATTTTCTTGACTTTTCTCTTAGGGTCCACCTGGTCCACCAGGCCCCAGAGGCCCCTCTGGACCCCCAGGAGCTGACGGGCCGCAGGGACCTCCAGGAGGTATCGGAAACCCAGGAGCAGTGGGAGAGAAGGTGTGTGTGTGTGTGTTGTTATGAAGTCGCTGTTATGCTCTGTCAGTTCAGGATTTGCTTCTTACAAAGGTACAAAGGAAGATATTTGGAAGAATGTCTGTAACCAAACAGATCTCGCCCTCCATTGACTACCGTAGTATTTTTTTTCCTACTATGGTAGTTAATGGGGGGCGAGATCTGCTTGGTTATAAACATTCCTCCAAATATCTTCCTTTGTGCTCAACAGAACAAATTTATCCAGGTTTGGAACAACTTGAAGGGGAGTAAATGATGACAGAATTTTCATTTTTGGGTGAACTATCCCTTTAGTTTAATTTATTTAATTTTAGTTTATTTAGTACTTATTATTATTAATGCTGAAAATACATTACTAAAATACAAAATTATGGTGTTTTTGTGACAACAGATAAGTAATCTCATCGTCATAAAAATGAGACATTTTTAACAAAATAATGCAAAATACTGTAAAAAAAAAAAAAAGTATTCATGGCTGATTCTCAATTTAGTCACCATTTGCAGATGTGGCAAAAACTAAAATTTGAGCCCTGTCATGTGTGATGAGAGAAAGGAAGAGATTGTATTCTTCATCACATAACTAAATATGCTTTTCTCACCTGGAAAAAGTAAGATATTATGACATAAATTCAACATGTAACACATTGCTGAACTTTACAAAAGATTTAGTTCAGATTTACGTTCTGATTATGCCATTTACTTTATTTCTGGGGTTCAGGTTGTGTTTGCGCAGTGAGAGTGTTTATTGAGTGTGACACTGACACATAAGTGTTGTATCTTTCTGTACGTCTCAGCAGAGCAAACAGACAGCGTATTCGCTTGACTGCGCTCGATCACCTCAGCACTGTCCACTGTCAATATTGTTTAATATGGCACTTCAGCACTATTGTTCTGCCACAGAACCATGGACCCATTTCAGTTCTGCTTAGAGAGGAGTTTTGCCCTGAGAAATGACCCAGAAAAACACAGCCGATGGGAGGACTTAAAGAAAACAGATAAAGATGATAGAATGAGGGCTGGAGACAAGGCTGTTTGGTGTTAGTCTAGGAAGATTTACCTCGCCACTTCACTCTGACAGACCTCTTATCCCACTACAGAGAGAGAGAGAGATACCTCAGCCTGACTCACAAACATGAATGATGCAGTTCAGCAGTCTGAGAGACTCTTAATCCCTCAATATGGCAGATGCACTGAAGTATCCATGCACACACACACTTCACACACACACACAGACTCTCTAAAGCACAGAGAATAACTCTTAAACAGGTTTACAAGCGCTAGAGAAGTTTGCAGTTACAGTAAACAGATGCAGTTCCTTTATAGCAGCGTTGGAAGAGAAGGTCGGATGCTTTTTGAATGTTTAAAGTCACAAACTGACTGTTTTGATACAGTGTTTTTATTAGTGGTTTGCTAACGAACATCACTATTATTGCTCTTTAAATTTATCGGTATCAGTTGATATTGGATATTTAATTGTGCATGCTCATTTCTCTTTTACCTTTATAGTACTTTTGCCATCATCTTTAAAAGCACTAATAATTTAATACACTGTTAAATGTGATCTTTAACAAATCTATACTGTACAGTACACTATAATGTCACTTGTAGAATTTTAACAAAATAGTATAGAATTTAAATTTTGTTTGTTTTTTTATTTATTTTTATTTAGACATAATAGTATAGAATTTTAATTTCAGTTTATTTATTTTTATTTAGACAAAATAGTATAGAATTTAATTTTTCATTTATTTATTTATTTTTCAGTTATTTTTATTTAGACAAAATAGTGTAGAATTTTTTTTTTTTTTCCCATTTATTTTCAATTATTTATTTTTTATTGAGACAAAATAGTATTTTTTAATTAGTGATTTAATAGTGATTTTTAATTTTGGTTATTTATTTTTTCGTTTTTATTAATTATTTTTTTATTTAGACAAAATAGTATAGAATTTTTATTTGATCCATTTATTTATAATTTTTTTTTAGTTATTTATTTTTATTTAGACATAATAGTATAGAATTATAATTGCAGTTTATTGTTTTTATTTAGGCAAAATAGTATAGAATTTTAATTGTATCCATTTATTTATTTATATTTAGACATAATAATACAGAATTTTAATTTTGGTTGTTTATTTATTTTCTTTTTTTGTTTATTACTATTTAGACAAAATAATATAGAATGTTAATTTTAGCCATTTATTTATTTATTTTCAATTATTTATTTTTTATTTAACCAAAATAGTATAGATTTTTATTTTTGGTTATTTATTTTTTATTATTTTTTTATTAAACAAAATTGTATAGACTTTTAATTTGATCCATTTATTTATTTATGTATTTTTTTTTTAGTTATTTATTTTTATTTAGACAAAATGGTATAGAATTTTAATCTTCATTGTTTATTTATTTTTGTTCTTTGTGTATTTTTATTTAGAAAAAATATATAGAATTAAAATTTTTGTTATTTTAGTTACTTATAATATTTTTAGTTAATTAAAATAAATTATTTTAAATTATTTATTTTTTATTTATTTAATTTCAGCCATTTATCAGTTCTCAGTCATAACATAAAAATAATTATCAGCTTATCGATATCAATCAGAATAGAACAATGAAATAAAATGGTTTAAATATCTCATAGACTGAAGGAGGGACCTGAGTCATATGTATATGGATACCAGAATATTATAGAAACTTGTGGATGGGCTTTTTTGACAATGTGCCAAAAAACACTCAGAAAAACTTAGCAACCACCCACAACTGCTTAGCTTGATGGCAGTTACTTTTGCACCAATAACAACACTCAGAAAATGTGCAAGTCTAGTTTTCATATTTTTTGTTTGTCAAAGTGTCATTGCTCCAATTCCAAACTGTCTGGATATATTATGATTTTCATTCTCATCTGATGGCTAATGAAAGTGGACATCGTCAAGGTCATTTGTTTGTCTGAATATTGATGTTGCACAGATTTTCATGCTAGAGTGTGCCGTTCTGCGGAGGAAAGCAGATTTGCTGATGAGACAGTGAATAATGATGCTGACATGCTCTTCTGTCCAGTTAAGAAAACCTCTGCAGTGTTTGGGAGAAAAAGAGTGTGATACCATGTTTTACTTACATCTCTCTCTTTTTCTGTAGGGAGACTCTGGTGAAGCAGGAGAACCAGGCCCACAGGGAGACATTGGCCCTCCAGTACGGCAAAAACACTTACAAACAAACAAAATCACATATCCAGAACTCTAAAACTCTGAAAGTCTCAGAATAACACGTTCATATTTCATACCTTGTGTGTGTTTTAGGGTCCAAGAGGAGAGCGAGGAGAAAAGGGAGAGGCCGGACCCGCTGGTTCTGCTGGTCCCCCAGGACCAAAAGGACCACCAGGAGATGATGGTCCTAAAGGAAGTCCTGTAAGTTCCCACTGCGCTCACATCTAATGCAATAAGAGCCTTTTGTGCAGTGTTCTTCATGGACTCATTGATGCCAGTTAAGAACTTTTATTTTCAAGAGTGTATTATAGGTTCTGCTTGCTGATTGGTCAATAAGCATGACTCATTGTGCCTTACTGTTAAATAAAACACACTTATAAGACCATGCAATTACCATGTTTCTGATCAAATATTGGTTTGATTTTCAGGGTCCAAGTGGATTCCCTGGTGATCCTGGTCCTCCTGGAGAGCCAGGTCCTTCTGTAAGTACAATTAATGTTTGAATGTAGTTGTTACAAAGACATTTTCAGGTTGTTTCCAGGAAGTGACATCACTTTTTCTTCCTCTTACAGGGTTTGGATGGTGCTCCAGGTGATAAGGGTGACGATGGAGAGCCTGGTCAGCCAGTGAGTGCTTTAAACGTTGCATACATATGTGTGTTTAATAATGATTGCTACTTTTATAATACTGTTTATTTGTTTCTTTTAGGGATCCCCTGGACCTACTGGTGAAACTGGCCCTACTGGTCCTCCAGGAAAGAGAGTGAGTAGTGCATTTAAATGCATTGAACTAGAGTGCTAAATTAACTTTTAACCACACCTGGAGCCAAAAATATTTCTGACTAAGCCATATATATTAATATTAATATACTTTTAAATAATATACGGATATATGGCTTTCTCTTTAGGGACCTCCTGGACCTGCTGGACCTGAAGGAAGACAGGGAGAGAAGGGTGCCAAGGTAACATGTACACATTTATACACACTTGCATGCACTTCTATTACAGTACAGTCACAAAAATCATAATGCATTGGTTTTGATGGTTTTGTGTGTCTCTGAATCAGGGTGAATCTGGTCTGGAAGGTCCAGCTGGTAAGACGGGTCCAGTTGGCCCTCAAGGAAGCCCTGGAAAACCTGGTCCTGAGGGTCTGAGAGGTGTGCCTGGACCAGTGGTGAGTGATAATGAGCCGGCCTGATAGCCATACACAGCTCATTAGATCCTAATGTCAGATTTTATGTTTGAAATCCAGAGGGGGTTTTTTATCCTCCATAGAAAGCAAAGTAATTACTGTAAAGGTCCAGAAAAGTATTAAAGACATTGTTAAAATAATTCATGTGACTACAGTGGTTCAACCTTAATGTTATGAAGCGACAAGAATACTTTTTGTGCACAAAAACAAAACAAAAATAATGACTTTATTCAACAATTTTTCCTCTTCCCTCTCAGTCTGCTATGCAGTTGACGCAGTGATCGCAGTGCAGCGCTTCTGTGTTTAGGTCAGAACACCGGCTCAGTATTGGCCGACGCTGTTCACGTGAGCAGCACGACGCATGCCAATACTGAGCGGGCGTAAACATGGAAGCGCTGCACTGCGATCACTGCGTCAACCACTGTAGTCACATGGACTATTTTAACGATGTCTTTACTACCTTTCTGGGCCTTGAAAGTGGTAAAAAAGTTGCAGTCTATTGGAGGCCAAAAAGCTCACAGATTTCATCCAAAATATCTTAATTTGTGTTCTGAAGATAAACGAAGGTCTTATATGTTTGGAATGACATGAGGGTGAGTACTTAATGACAGAAATTTCATTTTTGGGTGAACTAACCTTTTAATAACATATTTCACTACAAAATCAAAATAAATATATATTGTGCATAAAGAAATTGGAGTCATAGATTTAAAATTTTTAGTTTAAAGATTATAAAAGATTGAAGATGAAGAAAAACGTTCGCATTTCTATAATGCAACAAAAATGATATTTAAATTCTATAGTATTAATAAATGAATCATTAAGATTTTTATTGTAAGATCAATGAAGCTCTTTCTTCTCAATTTTCTCTTTAAATGTATGCGTTTTTTCTTTTATTATAATTTTTTTCTTTATATTTTGTAGTATTAATGAATGAAACCTAGTTTTAAGATTATTAAGAATTTTAATTTAAGATCAGTGAAGCATTTTTTCCTTATTACCGTAACATGAAATTGATATTAATTCCCCAAAATATTTTTGAACAACTGCAGCTTTTATGTTGTCATCATGCCAATGCCATATTTTTTTCTCTTTCGATTTTCGGCTGAAATAATACTGACAATTTGAGTAAGAATCATCCTTTCAGTGTCCAAGATATAACACCAGACCTCATATACAGTTCTGTCTATGGCAGTGTTTCTGATTTGGTGTTAATAAATGGATCTTTTTGGTTCTGATGTAGGGAGAACAAGGACTGCCCGGTGCTCCTGGACCTGACGGACCCCCTGGACCGATGGTACCAACATGTTATTCTGAGAATGAGTTCATTACAGTCTAAAATGACAATCCACAGTCCTCACTCTTCTTATCTTTCTCTCTCTCAGGGTCCTCCTGGCCTGCCTGGACTGAAGGGAGATACTGGCATTAAAGGTGAAAAGGTGAGAGAAGCAAATTCATCTTTGATACTCCTAATTAACCAGACTGTCATGCTGTCTAGGTAGTAGCTTACTAGCTTTTGGAATAGAGCTGTAGCATTGACTTTATATGTTAATTGAACTCTGGCTGGCGTTATTGATTATGAATGAGTATGTTCATTACAGATGAGTTTAGTAATCACTTGGGTTGTTTCAGGGTCATCCTGGTCTTATTGGACTCATTGGACCTCCAGGAGAACAGGGAGAGAAGGGAGACAGAGGGCTGCCGGGTCCACAGGGATCTTCAGGACCTAA
The DNA here is from genome assembly GCA_037950665.1 of Hypophthalmichthys nobilis. Classification (NCBI taxonomy): domain Eukaryota; kingdom Metazoa; phylum Chordata; class Actinopteri; order Cypriniformes; family Xenocyprididae; genus Hypophthalmichthys; species Hypophthalmichthys nobilis. The sequence goes on from CM075490.1 coordinate 4,778,913, forward strand.
AGGAGACACTGTATGGAACACGTTTACACACATAGAGCAAAAAAAAACTTTTCTAAATCTTTACAAAGCAGTCTTCACAATCTGTGTCTTTTTCTACAGGGAATTGCAGGTCCCTCTGGACCTATTGGACCCATTGGACCACCTGGTCTCCCGGTACCATTTTCTGACATTTCTTTGAAATCCTTTATGATGTACACTAATGGAAATAGTAAAGGTTCTGCCCTGGTTCTTAGGTTCAGCATATAACTTTCGTCTTATCAAGAACCATTTTTGTCTGTTTAAGGTTTTTGAGGTGCAATATGGTTCTTGGGAGATTAAAAATGTTCATTATATTATTGTTTAGAGTTCTGTGTTCTTTAAAGTACCAGCAGGTGTTTTCTAAAGAACTGGAGAGTAAAATCCTTTTAAACTGTTCTTCTATGGTTTGATGTTATTTGATTAGATGTTATTATTTCATATGTAACGTAGTGAATTCTTCATAGTGATTTATGTTTGTATTTCACTTTTGTTCAGGGTCCTCCTGGTCCTAAAGGTGCTAAAGGATCATCTGTAAGTTATTCATGTTCTTATTTAAATATTCCTGTTCATTTAATTTGGATTTTAATTAACAGATTCATTTATTATCTTTAATTGCCTAAACCTACTTCTGGTTGTGTGTCTATAGGGTCAGACTGGCCCGAAGGGTGAAGCTGGAATACCGGGACCTCCTGGACCTCCTGTACGTAACTAGGTTCAACACAAAATTGAACTATAAAACAAGCCAAACTAAACACAAACGGGTTATTCCACTGTGAGATAACCGTATATTTTACCTGATGATTTTGCAGTAGATGTTATGTAAGTAATAAGTTTATTTTATATAGCGCCTTTCTGCAAACTCAAGGTCGCTTTACAATACATAAATATGACAGCAGACAGAAAAACAATACGAAAACATAAAATGCATAACACAACATCATACAGTCAGAGGTCAGAGAAACAAGAAACAAAAAGATATGTTTTAAGGTGGGTTTTGAAATCATGTAATGATGAGAGATCACAAATGTGTTTGGGGGCAGAGATACAAAATGCCCGACTGCCAAATGATACTAGCTTGTGACGTGGAATCAACAACAGACCAGTATCAGAAGATCTTAATGTGCGCACAGGAGAGTAGGTATGAATGAGATCAGAAATATACTGGGGGGCAAGACCATAAAGTGCTTTCAATGTGATGAGGAGTATTTTGTATTGAATACGAAAATGAACGGGTAGCCAATGGAGTCTGTGTAGAATGGGAGTAATGTGAGAAGATTTCTTTGAATAAGTGAGAACCCTAGCTGCAGAGTTTTGAACATATTGGAGCTTATTAATTGTTGTGTTTGGTAAACCATAGAAAGAGAATTACAAATGTCGAGTCGGGAAGTAATGAAGGCGTGAACCAGTGTCTCAGCATCATTGGTATGTAAGAAGGGACGTAAGCGTGCAATATTACGGAGGTGAAAGAAGGCAGACGGAGAGTGATGAGTCAAAGATTATACCCAGGTTTTTAACGGAGGTGGAAGGTTGAACCAAGGCTCCAGCAACGTTAACAATGTTAAGACAGAAACGAGCTACAGTTTTTGGTGAACCAGCAATTAGTAGAACTGTTTTATCTGTGTTGAGTTTGAGAAAGTTACTGGTCATCCAAGCATTTATATCATTAACACAAGCAGATATGGAGTTGATGAGAAAAGGAGAATTGTGTTGAGAAATAATATAGAGTTGGGTGTCGTCTGCATAGCAGTGGAAGTTGAAGCCATGATGACGGATAATGTTTCCTAATGGGAGCATGTAGATGATAAAAAGTAAAGGCCCAAGAACAGAACCCTGGGAAACACCGTGAGAAACAGGGGCAGTATTGGACTTGGCTTCGTGAATTGAGGTCTATTATGTAGTGTAAACTGAATCTGTTAAGATTCCTCTGAGAGATTCTGTGGATATTGCTTTCTTGAGAAAACCTGATATATCATATCTACAAATTGTTTTAGTTTCTGTTTCCACACAATGAGTACAACATCTTCAGGTCACAGAGAGAAATGCAAGTTAATGTCAGTGTAAAGTTCTAATTGTTTAGAAGTATAATCATAAATATTGTTATTTTTCAGGTTTATTACAGTACTTTTTATTACTGGGCTTTTTGCCACATTTATTTATAGAGTGAGATAGAGTAAGAAATAGAACAGGAAACAATTAGAAGTGTGAAGAATGTGATGCCCTAGCAAGCACCCACAACACCCTAACAACCAACTTGCAAAACCCTAGTGACTGTCCAGAAAAGCCATAGAAACCACCCAAAACACACTAGAAACACCTGCTTATAGATGGCTTTTTAAATACCCAGAACACCTTAGCAAGCACAGAGTTGCATCTTATCAACCACTAAAACATTTGCATGGTCAACAGTTGCCTAACAACACCCTTATAACCATCCAAACATTGTAGTAGCGAGTTTTGCACAGTCAGGCACATTTTCCAACAATTTAGCAATTGCCTAGCAATCACCTAGAACACCCTAGCAACCACCCAGAAAACTCTAGCAGCTATTTAGAACACCTTAGCAACAGCCTAACAACACCCTAGTAACCACCCAAATGTTGTGAACACTCATATTTTCCAACAATTTATTAGCGGCCTAGCAAACACATTGCAAAAAAACACACTAGCAACCATCCAGAAGTTCCTAGCAGTCACTCAGAACACCTTAGCAACACCCTCGTAACCACCCAAACATTGTTGTAACAAATTTTACACAACCAAGCAAATCCCTAAATGTCCCAAAACCCAAGCATGTCCTAGCAACAACCTAGAACACCCTAGCAACCACCCAGAAAACCCTAGCAGCTACATAGAGCAACTTAGCAAATGCCTAATAACACCCTAGTAACCACCCAAACATTGTGGCTATGAATTTTGTATGGGTAAGAACGACTCACATTTTCCAACATTTTAGTAGCTCCCAAGCAACCACATTGCAAAACCCCAGAAACTACCCAAAATGTCATAGAAACACACTAGCAACCAACTAAAAACACTCTATCAACCATCCAGAAGTCCCTAACATTTACTCAGAACACCTTAGAAACACCCTATTAATCACCCAAACATTGTCGTAACATATTTTACACAACCAAGTAAATCCCTAGATGTCCCAAAACCCAAGAAATATCCCAGCAACAACCTAGAACACCATAGCAACCACTCAGAAAACCCTAGCAGCTAAATAGAACACCTTAGGAAATCCTAACAACACCCTAGTAACCACCCAAACACTGTGGCTGTGAATTTGTATGGGTAAGAACCACTCACATACCAACATTTTAGTAGCTCCCTAGCAACCACATTGCAAAACCTGAGAAACTACCCAAAATGTCCTAGAAACACACTAGCAACCACCTAAAACACACTATCAACCATCCAGAAGCTCCTAGTCACTCAGAACACCTTAACAACTGCCTAACAACACCTTAGCAACCATCCAAACATTGTGAATTTTAAACCTCTTAATATTTTTCTAATGCTTCAAGGAATGTCATGTGAATATTAACGGTTGTCTTCTCATCTAGGGTCCACCTGGTGATGTCATCCACCCTCTGCCCATCCAGTCCAGCCCAAAACGGGCAAAGAGGAACATCGATGCCAGCCAGGTGATGGACGACGCTGCAGATGCCAACTACAAAGACTATGAGGACGGCATGGAGGAGATATTCGGCTCTCTGAACTCTCTCAAACTGGAGATTGAACAGATGAAACACCCGCTGGGCACACAGAGTAACCCCGCCCGCACCTGCAAAGACCTACAGCTGTGCCACCCAGATTTCCCAGATGGTATTTATCTCTCTCTCTCACACACACACAATTTTTAATTTCAAAGCGTGTTAAAGACTGTTTTACACAAAGCATCAGTAAAAACAACAATAACAGAAATAGACAGAAGGTACCATGATGCTAATAAAAAAATGAAATAAAATATTATACAACACATAAATCTAACATTATACTGTAGATATAGTAACATAAAATTAAATACATTTTTAAAAAATAATTTAATTAAAGTCATCTTCATTTGGAGGCTTTAATTGCATATTGACCTTTGCAGTTAATTACTATGAATTAATTGGCATATCATGTAATTAATTTGATTCACAGCCCTGTATGAAATTAATCTCATTTGAAATATTCAACGTAGTACATGTACTGTAGCTTATGATGGATCGCCCTTCTTTCTCTCTTTTCAGGTGAATACTGGATTGATCCGAACCAGGGCTGCTCCAGAGACTCTTTCAAAGTGTACTGTAACTTCACAGCAGGTGGCGAGAGCTGCATCTTCCCCGATAAAAAGAGTGAAGGGGTAAGAAATGTTCTCCTGACAGCCACAGAGCAAAACACTTTGGGACGACTTCCCAGAAGTCCAGATCTGGAGTAAAACAGTTTTCATGTCAGAATCACAATGCACAACAACACTCAAAATGAAGATGAACATACTAAATTCAACTCACATTTCAAGTATAGTCCATGGATTCCTGAAAAACCTCCAGAGAGAAATTGTTCAGCTTAGCATGCAGAGAGGAAGAGACATACAGTCTGTTCAATATGTCACACTGTCTTAAGGTCACATCTGATTTTCACCAGATTTGCTGGAGGGTTTTTTTGTCCACTGAAAATCTATGGAAAGATGTACTCTGCACATCAGAATGACATATTGAACGTCCTGTACTTCCTTTCATGGACTGTATTTTTTGTTCTCATCAAACTGAATGAGGTCTATACCAGATACTCAACTCAAAGATTTATTCTGTATTAGATTCTGCACAGAAGTGTGACGAGTTGTTTGCCTTAATGAGTCTCAGAAGCGTCACTGATGGAGAATCACTCAGTGGGGTGTGAAGGTGACTCTTACAAACAAACAACAGAATTAACTTCAGTGCTTCTGCAGGTTCACCCTTCACTCCAGGAGATGCAGCCAACAACAAACAATAACCTCCTCAGGCCTATTCTCACCAAGAACAAATATTTGCTTTGGCAAGCTTTTAATTCAAACCAACCCTTGCATTCTGATGGACCTCTTCACTCTGGATGCTTAATTTTTTGTGTGGGGTGGGGGGTGGGGGTTTAGACTATTTTTTTCACTCAGCAAGAGAGCAAGTGAAATCTTCCTCACATAAGTGATTGTTTTGCATGAAAGCATATGAACATTATGATCCCATTAACAATGGATATGAAAATTCTTCCTGAAAAAAACAAAACAAAAACAAAAAAAACTTTTTTTATTTTAGGTTTTTAGTCACATTTTTGTTTGTTTAGCAAAAATATTTTATATAATTACATTTTTTTTAAAACAATTTTTAGGTTGTTTTTTTTTTTTTCTCCAAGGCATTTTTTGTTTACTGTGTAGTCCTAAAACAAATTATTTCATAAAATTAAAATTATATTGTTATTATTGGTATATGAACGTTTTGACCCCCTTAACACCGTATGTGAAAATTTATCCTGAAAGAAAATGTTTAAAAACAGGTTTTTATTCATATTTTTGTTTGTTCAGCAAACATATTTTATCCAATTAATTTATATTATTATATTATAATATATTAAATTATATATATATATATTTACTTAAAGACATTTATTTGTTTACTGTGTACTCCATAAAAAAAAAATTTGTTCATAAAATTAAAATTATATTGCTATTATTGTATATATACTATTTTTTAGGTTTTTAAGACATTTTTTACTTCACTCAGCAAGAAAAATGCATTATATAATGCATTATATTGCATTATTATTATATAATTTTTAAAAAACATTTCCCAAGGTATTTAACTCACATTAGTTTTCTCTGCAAAAAAATATATTATACATAAATTATTATAATAATTATTTATATAAATGCAAAAATATATATATATAAATAATATTATTATATTAAAATAATATTATTAATTAATGTAAATATTTTACAAGTTTTTTAGGTTTATTTTTAGGTCTTTTTAGGCTTTATTTTGGTTTGCTCAGCAAAAGATATTATAATTATATATTAGATTAGATTATAGTTGTCTATACAACTATAGAGATTGCTTTCATACAGGATTGCATTGTATTAGTTGTATGGCTTTTGGATTAATGTGTTAATTTACAACACAATGGCCAAAGACATTCATCTACATGTCCACAACAGTTAAAACGTGCAAACTGGATGCAAGAACATGTGAATGCCCCTGCCTTGGACATATTAACAACTACACTGAAAAACAGATTCCCATAGGCTGTCTTTTCTACTCTCGTCTGTCTCTCGCTCTCTTCAGTATTGACTCCAGTTAACTCTCTCTCTCTCTCAGGCCAGACTCACCTCTTGGGTGAAGGAGAATCCGGGGTCGTGGTTCAGTGAATTCAAACGTGGTAAACTGGTAAGAGTGACTCCTCTTTTTTGTCCTCCTGAAATAGTCTCCTATTTTACAGAGCAAAATGGCTCGCTGGCCCAAAGACAGTCCAGGCACATGGTATAGTCGCTACAAAAGAGGGTCCATGGTAAGTAGGAATGCATGAGAGAAGGGGCCCGGTGCCGAGGGTCCACGGATCCTGGGCGATCGGTCTCTTGAAGGCCCGTGCTTCTGCATGCTTCTCGGATCCCTTCATGGCCGAGCATGGTCATCATCAGAACAGCAGCAAAAAGTGTTTTGCTCAGACTTATGGGTAATCTGAGGGCTGTGGGCGGATACATCAGTCAGTCTGTTGACCCAAAAAAAGGTTAAACTCTAACTTACCCTAGATTTGTAGTTTTGTGTGTGAAAGGTCTGACTGATGGAATCCAACCTGTCTTCTGTTACTGTAAGATTGACAAAATCAGCTTGAAGTAACCGAGTCCATTAACACACAATTGTAGATTTGCTCCAAATGCTAGACACTCACCTATTTATGGTGAAAAAGACAGTACAAAGAAGATCCCCTAAGTTCTTGTGTTATGCTTCATGTGATTATTTTGATTATATTTTAATTGCTGCTGAGGAAGAGCGTTTCAAACCCATAACTGTGAGGATCTATTTCACATAAGCTGCTGCTTTAGAAGGTAGATACTAGATAGTAGGCTGTTCACTAGCATTTGGAACAGAGCCTTTGTGTCTGTGGTGGATCTCAGTCACTTCACTGAGCTTCTGGGTTCAGCCTCTCTTGACATGCAGCTGTGATCATGAGGTAAAGTGGTCATGGGCAGGTGTTCTTGGTGAGTTGCATGCATGCATGGAAGGTCAATGCATATGAGTGTGTGAGCGGAGCTCCTAATCGTAAGTATATCATGATGTGTGTGTGTGTGTGTGTGCATGGAGCATGTGCTCGCTCTCTCAGTCAGTCACATATGTGTGTGTTTGTGGATCAGAGGAGATGGAGTTTTCTTCTAAACATGGGTTGGTATATTCAAGAATGAAAACAAAACATTTGCATATTTTCCGTAATGCAAATGTTGCATCACACCACAAGTGGAGAATTTGCATATAAACCAGTACAACTCATTTGAATATATTAGTGATATTTTTCAGTGGAGTCTGTAACAAAATGAGTTTATCATCCATGTTTAAATGAATTTTAGTGTTTAATACATGCAGCACTGATCTGTACTGAGAAGTTTTGTGCTCTTACCTGACTGATGTAACAACACAAATGTTTTTTTTAGTCACAGTTTTAATCACACATAAACTTATATATGATGAGGCAGTTATTTAGCAAGTCTGCATTATATTGATCAAAAATAAAAGTAAAGAAATGTATAATGTTGCAAAAGATTTGTTTCAAATAAGTGAAAATGAAGTGAAAGTGACATGTGGCACGACTGCCTGAATGCTGTTCTTTTGAACTTTCTGTTCATCAAAGGAATGTATCTCAGTTTCCACAAAAAATATTAAGCAGCACAACTGCTTTCAAAATTGATGATAATAACAGATGTTTCTTGAGCAGCAGATCAGCATATTAGAATGATTTCTGAAGGATCATGTGACACTGAAGTCTGGAGTAATGATGCTGAAAATTCAGCTTTGATCACAGGAATAAATTACATTTTAACATATATTAAAAAAGAAAACAGTTATTTTAAATTGTAATAATATTTCAAAATAATACTGTTTTTACAAATAAATGCAACATTGATAACCCAAAATCTTTTGAACGGTTTTGTATATACATACATACATACATAATTGTTATAGCTAATATTTATTCAAATGATAGCTTGAATAAATTTCATTTTTTTTGTCTTAAAAAAGTATTTACAAAATATTTTAAACGAGATAAATTTACTTTAAGCAAAATTGTAATATATAAAGATATTAATTCTTGTTTTTTAGAGAATATATCTTATTTTTTTTACCATTTTGGTAACTGTTTTTTTTTTTTTCTTAAACTGAAATATTCTTTTTTAGCCATTGTAGACTTTTATCCCCAAATCTTAAACAGCAGTCAGCAGTGTTGGGGGTAACGCATTACAAGTTATGCAAGTTACGTAATCTAGTAACTAGTAAAGTAATGCATTACTTTTAAATTTACAACAAAATATCCAAATAACTTTTTCAAATAAGTAACTCAAGTTGCTTTGTTTTCCCATTTATTGAATGACACTTCTCCTGTCCCCATGTTGAGAGAAATCAGGAGTGAAGTAACTCTCCCCAACACTGGAAGTCAGTAACTGGAAGTCAAAGTACCATTGGACCGGAGGGGTGTGATGTGTAGTTTTCAACAGAACCTCTAGGGGGCGTTTGTCCAGCCGTTATCTAGACCACAATCCTGTCTTTTTCTCTGTGCAGCTCTCGTACGTGGATGCAGAGGGCAATCCGATCGGAGTGGTGCAGATGACATTCCTGCGTTTACTCAGTGCCACGGCTCGACAGAACCTGACCTACAACTGTTACCAGTCGGTGGCTTGGCATGACCAGGATCTGGACAATTACGATAAAGCCATTCGCTTCCTGGGCTCCAATGATGAGGAGATGTCTTACGATAACAACCCGTACATCAGAGCCGCCGTCGATGGCTGCGCGGTAAGAGCCAGAAATAGCAAGTCTTTTTAGCAAGTTTAAAGCGAAATCTCTTATAAACGATGTTCGTAATGCTCCCTTTCTTTCCTCCCGCAGTTGAAAAAGGGCTATGAAAAGACTATTCTTGAGATCAACACACCTAAAGTGGAGCAGGTACCATTTGTTGACATTATGTTTAACGATTTCGGCGGAGCAACGCAGAAGTTCGGCTTTGAGGTCGGACCGGCCTGCTTCATCGGCTAAGACTGCTCAGCGAGCACACGCGAACAAAACATATTCATTTTCTCCAAAAAAACAAAACACAAGAAAGAAATAGGATGACTTATTTGTAAAGTTTTGTGTTTCCAAACAAACCCAACCCGATCCCAAGTAAGGATAAATGAAATTTGAAGAAAGAATGGATGTGTAAACAATGGGTTCTTATAACAGAGCAACCTTTTTAACCTCAGTGTACCCTCTGCATCACATGCAAGTTTTGAAACTGGATGAGGTCATCGATCATGTCTCTCCCAGCCACGCCCACTTTACGCTTGTCTGACTCTTTGTCCCTCCCACAGGCTGTATAGACAGAATAGATCCATCTTTTTATTTCCCGCCTGTTCATGGACTCGTATCGCTGCGCACGTCCGGTTCGGCATTTTCATACGAGAAATCTTTTTCAGTTGGTTTGTTTGCTTGGGTTTTATGTTGTTCCTCTTTCCACTTCTAAGCTTCGTGTTTTTTGTGCATACTTGTCTTCCATTCCCTGGAATGGTGATTATATATATAAATATATATAAATATTTTTTTCTATGTTTGTAAGTACTTTCTGTATATTTTTTTTTCTGGTGAAGTGTTTTTTTGGTTCTGGCTTCAAAACATGCATGTGAACCCATTGAGCGATAAGGACAGAGCTGCTGGTTATTGGATTTTATTTTTTTTTTTAAATCACAAACAAAATATCTGAACCCTCCCAAATAAAGAGCCTGAGGAAATTTCCAGTGAATCTGAAATAAGGAAATTAATAAAGTACGACAAAAAAGCAACTGCAACAGCAACAAAATGTCTTCTTGCAGATGTAAACAACGTCCTTTTGTAATTTAAACAACAAAATGACAATAAAAGTAAGAAACAGCCGTAATGTGAGCATTAATTTGCTACCTGTCATGTTGAACTCGTTTCCGTGGGTCTGTGAGATCATGACCCATGTGCATGAGGGGAATCTTTGATCTGATGTTCATGAATCTGTGCTTCCCTGTATCAGAAGAGCACACCATCACACTGAGGAAACACAATATCGGTAAACTAGGTGCTATTTCCTTCTGTCTGTGGTGCTACGAATATATACCTTTTTTCCTGTAATTGTTTGTTGTAACTGAAAATGGCTCTGCAGTGATGCCCAAGTGGTTCCACGTCCTCTGTCAAAGTCCTAGCTTTGCTTCCCGAGGTGGCGAAGTACTTTTATGCATGCCATAAAATCATATTCATTTATAGATGAGAACACATTTTCTTCTGTTATCATTCCTCAGCACATTTGACAATGTCCAGATTGTTACATATGAAGATAATTTATGGTCTTCCAAAGGCTTTAGCTCACACTTTGCATTACAATGTTCATATCGCAGACTATTTACATTAAGTACTTTATTTGAAATGGTTAAATGGAGCACAATTACTGTTAATGCTGTTGTGTAACATGGACCCTGTAATGTAAAGTGTTACTCTAGTTGAAAATCAAAAGCTTTTCACATACTAAAAGTTTTAGCATTTGAAACCGCTCTGGAGAATTAGCTTGGGACCTTTTGATTAGATATTTTTGGAGGGTTCTGTGAATATTCTAACCAAAACGCTTAGAGGAATGAATAGATAACTTGACTGCCGATTTCAGCTTTCCTTCCAAAGAGATTTCTCTTAATTTAAGAGACTTGAAGACCAAGAATCAGATTGTCTTGTGTGATTATTCAAGTATGTTGTACATTCGCTAGCATATAGTCCTTCTTCCCCTGTTAGAATTGTGAGGATTTGTTGTCATTGACTAGAGCCATCTTGATATTCATCTATCATCTGTTGCCACTAGACATTTTCCTGCACCCTTTTGTTCTGCTTTTGACCACTAGACTTGCAACTGCAAAATCTTGCTCTCCAATTTTTAATTAAATATGACTTGAACTGTTTTTCTTTTAAGAGGATTCAACATGGAATATGCAGTTTTGACACAACTTTAACAGTACGAAACGAAATGAATTTCAACCAATTCTTCTGTATATTTCAAAACCAGCAGTAATGCTGCCAATAAAGTTTATTCTGTTTTTTTTTTTTTTTGTCTTTGTAATGTTTGTTTATTTGTTTGTTTGTTTGTTTTTGCAGTCGTGTCAAACCTGTGTACGAGCAGATAGAAGAGATATTGGTTTTTTGTCAATAAATTCAAGTTTACTGTGTCCACACCCACCCTTGTATGTCTTTTGAAGCATTAAAACTTTCCTGTATGCATGAAATTGTTAAGCTTTCTCTTGATGTTTCTTCCCACAGCCACAATTTCTTTTATCAGTGGTTTGATACATCCTCACAGTGCTCAGATGAAAACAGGCCTGTCCTTCATTGTGAAATGGAGAGAGAGCGATGTTTGTTGTAACGCTCTACCAAAGCCCATGTTCCTTTGTAGTATATTTATTGTATTATTTAAAAATAATAAATGTTAATTGATACCAGTAGTGTTCTTGATATCTGATAAATATATATCTGATATCAGATATACATCTTTATATCTGAACTGTTATCAGTGTGATGAAATTTAGAGATTATCAGTGCTCATACACACCTGGAACAAAACCTGAAAAAGCTTTTCTCAAAAATTGAGGTAACACATTTCAACAAAAAGTGGCTTACATTCAGCTGGAATAATCATTGCATGACATCCTCATGGTAAGTATTTTGACATGAACAAAACCAGAAAATCTGACCGGCTATACAAAGAGTGTAATTAGACACCTAAAAATCTTAAATATTTCTTATTTTACATATTAGATGATTTACATTATAAAACATAAAATGTTCAACTTTTAAAGTTTGCAACATGATCTTACAGTTTTGGAAACCAGTGTTTACAGAAACAATCCAAGGTTGTAAAAATGAAGAATGTGAGTTTTTGACAACCAGATCATTGAACATGTCATGGACATTTTTGTAGCCTATATCTAAATATATTTCTGAATACTTTTCAGAAAGATTTCTGGAAATAAGTTAAAAATTAATGTGTTGCCTATGTAAGCCTGTAGGACGTTTTTGGTGGTATGTGACGTTTACACGCGCTCCTGATAGTCTCTTATGTTCTATGACACACAAAACGAATGCTTATACAATGTTAAGTATAGTGCGAAAGAGCGTTATGCAAAGAATAGCGATTCATTCAAACTGTAGTCTCACATAGTCAGAAATATAGTCTAGTGATTATACATGTGCACAAGTGAGAGCACAAGCAATAAGTTGCTGGCTGCAGTTCACTTACTGGCCACAAGTGTCGCTAATAACAACGGCTTCTGAATTTGATTTATAGCCCCTTAAACTTTTTTTTTGGCCTGAAATATAATTAGTCTTTATGGAAGCTTGTTTAAAAAATAAAAAGGTAATTGCGACTTTTTATCTCATAATTCTATTTTTTTTCTCGCAATTGCGAGTTTATATCTCATAATTTTGACTTTTTTTCTCAGAATTGCATGATATTAAGTCAGAATTGGAGTTATAAAATCAGAATTGCAAGTTATAAAGTCAGAATTGCGAGTTAAGTCAAAATTGTGAGATGTCAGAATTGCATGATGTAAAGTCAGAATTGTGAGATATAAAGTAAGAATTGTGAGTTATAAAGTCAGAATTGCGTTATATAAAGAATTGCGAGTTATAGTCAGAATTGTGAGATATAAACTCGCAATTGCGTGTTATGTGCAATTGTGAATTAATATCACAATTCTGACTTTATAACTCGCAACTGAATGTTATAAATCAGAATTGCGAGATATAAAGTCGCAGTTACCTTTTTTTTATTATTTTTTTATTTAATAGCGGAAACAAGCTTCCATAGTCTTTCTTATTTGCCCAGTATTAATCATAAATCAAATCAATAAAGAATCAATTCTCTATAACAGAAGGTTATCTAAAAAATACTGGGTTAAAACAACCCAAGTTGGGTGTAAAATGGACAAACCCAGCGGTTGGGTTAAATGTTTGCCAATTTAACTACTATTGTTTAAAAATTACTAAATTGCTTGCTTAAAATGAACCCAAAACATGTTGGAAATTAACATTTATTAATATGTTTAATGAATAATAATTAAACAATAAACATTTATTAAATTGCTTATTAATAAATGTTGACCCTTTGATTGCCTCTAGGAATTATGTGTCTGATTTTTAATTTCCAACATATTTTGGGTTCATTTTAAGCCAGACATTTTTAAACTATAGTAAAGTGCACAGAGACAGCCGTAATAACCCAGAGCTCAGTGACTGGAGTCTTTTTCTCAAGAGCCCCGTGTCACTGGCCTAGATCCATCTCAAACAGCCCCGACTGCAGGCCGGAGCGCCGGAGCAGAGAACATTAACATATCCAGCACGTCAGCAGGTCTCAGCTGTGAAAGACCAGAATCACACGGCTCGCTGTTACTGATCCGAACAGTTTAACAGTTCAGAATGAAATTAATCTTATTCCTCTAATGGTTGAAAAATCTTGTTTATCCAGTGTTACCTCTGATGAAAAAGCACAATGTGTTTTTGTTGGGCCTAAAATTCATATTCTTGCAATATTTATTCAAATGCAGTTTTACAGTTTGCGTAATATTCTTCTGAAATATCAAATGACTGACATCCAAAGTGAACCACTGAGAAATAAACTAGCTACACTGATCATTCAAATTACATCAACAACAAAACCAGCACAGAACCACAAAGCCTGCTTAATTCCTCATTTATGCAACCTATTTCCAAAAATAAATATACTATTTCCTCTCAAACGTTGAATTTGCTGTTTCCATGACTGTCCAAAGCAGGCAAATATGAGTATGGAATTGGTTGTCTGTTGCTAAGCGTCTAGCTGTAGCATTATAACACTGCATTGTTTCACACTGTACAAGTTTGGCACCGCAATGCGGGGTTAACACTGCAAAAGCGGTGCTAACCCTGCTGCGGAGCAGGGCTTCATAACCCCGGGTAAAAAGCAGTGCTAACCCTGCATCTAAATTACAAATGTGAACCATTCCTTTACCTGGGGTTAAAAGAGGTGTTTAGAACAACAATAACCTGGGGTTAAGCGCAGGGTGAAAAGCCCTATTGGTTACGCAGTACGTTTGAGCTTCCGGAAGAGGTTTGTGGATCTTGTGCGTCGTTCAGGTTCGGTTGAGCTTCTGTTCATGTTCGCTGATTAATGTTTATATGTGAGTAAAAGCCTAAATTCAATCTGTTCATCATATGAAGTGATTGAGTCTTTTCAGAAAATTTGGACTAAACAACTCAATTAATGTGGATTAGTTTTTTTAGTTCTCTTTATGAACTTTTTGAAGCATCAAAATTCCAGTTGTGAAGGCTGTTTATGGAGGGACAGAATGCTGTCAGATTTCATCAAAAAGACCTTAATTTATGTTCCAAAGATGAACGAAAGTCTTACAGGTTTGGAACGACAAGAGGGTGAGTAATTAATGAGAAAATGTTCGTTTTTTGGTGAACTATCCCTTTAAGAGGCGGCACTTACATTTTGCGGATTTCTCCCGTATCTATAATGCTTTTTCCGTTCCGGAGCTCCCCCACGGCAGTGCTACAACTAAAGAAATCTCTTGCACATATTCTTATTGAGTTGTCTTAGTGGGTGTAATGCAACAGCGTGCTCAGTGTTGTTAGATTCACAAACAAATCACTCTTTTAAAAGGTTAGTGAATAAAATCAAACAGAGCCACCCATATGGCACCACCAGCGTAGCCCCCACTTGTTGAAAAAGACAAATTGACCGACTGAAGTTTAGCAAACAAAATGGAACGTAGAAAGCGACTTTCTCAGGACCTTGCGCAAACATTCCCTAAAAGTTCTCTAAAGGTGACGAAAATTCTGAACCTTTACAGAACATTCGGGACGTTCCTAAAAACGTCCTATTTTGGTAATGAAAGTTTAAGGTTCCTTATATGACTTTAGGGGACGTTCCATTTTGGTTATTTTATGATCAAAAAAGAATGTTACAAAGAAGACATTTGGGACATTAACAGAACGTTCCCACACGGTCCTCTGTTGGTCATTTAATAACGTTCCCGATATGAGTTTAGGGGGACATTCTATTTTGGTTATTTCATGGTCGCGCAAGAACGTTACAAAGATGACATTTGGGGAGTTAACCGAACGTCCTATAATAACAGTCCTCTAAACATTCCCAGAACGTCCCCCAACCCTTAAAAGAACTCCACATCGTGACCATCTCTGAATGTTCTGGGAACTTTACTAAGTGACAGATTACCCTGCTAGAAATTTTACGTTCCCACTGGTGTTAAAGACATTGTCTAACAACGTTCTCAGAATGTTCAAAGACGGTCACGATGTGGAGTTCATTACACAGACAGAGTATTGAGCAGTGTCTTTTAGACTCACACAGACATCATGAATCAGCGTATGAACCTCAACAATGGTGACAATAAACAAAAATCTTTTTTTGTGACTTTAGTAGCTTGTTTTGTGAAGCTCAGAATTAATCTGTTTCTCTGAAAATGTTGTCACCATTGTTGATGTTCATACGCAGAATCTTGATGTCTGCCTGTGAGTCTTCATGATCCTGTCTGAATCATTTCTGCACAATGATAAAAACTTCCAAAATATCAAAGCCAGACAGGATTGCATGCAGTATCATAGGCTTACAATAATGTGAGAAAAACACAATATTCAGATATCAGCGAATAAAACCATTGTATAACAACCAAATCCATATGATAAGATTTGTTTTTCTTCACAATTTTTAATATAACAAATGTGCTTTACAAACACACAGTTACAACAATTGGAGAAAAATTAGTTAAAACGTCAAGGGTCAGGAGCTCAAATAAAGCAAGCGCTTACCTCCGTAACGGTGACATTTATACATTTTAATAAAACATCAACACCTCATTAAGAAGATTTTAATGAAAGAAATAAAGTCAGAGTGGTTTGTAATAAGTGAAGATGCTCAGCTCTAGAGAGATCTGTTAGTGTTTAATGTTCTGTTTCTGTTATCTGAGTTTGTGAGGTTATCATTGTGCTGGAGAGTAGAGCCTGTGCTTCAGTCATGATGAGCCAGAAACACTGATGTTCTGCTGCATGTTGCTTTATTTAAAGGCAGTAACTGTGTAGTTGCTGATGCAGTGATGCAGTAGTGACATTAGCTCATGTATGTGCTGTTGTCAGCTAATGACATACAATTAAATTTTTTGGCAAGGGCAGCAGGGACGTTCTGAGAACATTTCCAAATAAAATATGGTTCCCTAAACGTTCAGAGAACGTCCTGAATGTTCTGTGAAGGTCCGCCAAATAACGTCCCCCAAACCTTAAAAGAACTCCACATCGTGACCGTCTCTAAACGTACTGGGAATGTTACTAGGCAACGTCCCTAACACCAGTGGGGACATTCTGAGAATGTTCTGGGAACGTAAAATTACTAGCTGGGTAGCCCCCACTTGTTGAAAAAGACGAATTGACTGACTGAAGTTTAACAAACAAAATGGAATATAACTCAATATTATTTCATCAGGCAACATTACAGTGTACTGGATACAGCTCAGCAGTTTTTCTAATAAAAAAACAACAAAACGTTATCCTAAGAGACCGTAGTTTCATCAACACTCCATATCCTGGACCGAACTCTTAAGTTATCATCGATAACCATCTAGATATAAACAAAACAAAAAACCCATTATTTAGTTCTTGACAATTAAAACATCAAACAATACAAGATCATTAAATAAATTAAGTTACCTTTTTGCAGCGAAATTCTTCCACTCGAAAGTGAAATGTCGATTGAGGGATTCTCCTCAGAATTTAACCGCCAAAAAAAAATTTTTTTTTTTTTTCTCAGGTGGCTGAGCCCGTCTGTGACAAAACGAAGTAAATACATACAGCTACACCGATAGACCCGCGAGTACAAGACTGGAATGTATCTATAACGAATTACTGTAAACATGCAAAATAAGGACATGTGATGAGCCTACCCATAAAGATTGAAATGTTTAGTGTTGCACACAGTTTCACATACTACATTTAATACACATAGTAGACAGTATGCAGTATATAGTAGGCCTATGTCAGTATTTAATGCCAGTATTTGAGAATTAGATGTCCAGTGATCTAAGCAGAGAGGACGTCATGAAGGACAGCTACAGAAATAAAGATTGCTATAATTTATGTACAGCATGAATGAAAGAATAAAGCTCTAACAGCAAACATGGCCTTTACGAGCGTTTGAAATGAATGCACACAGCGAGGACACTGGGGCTCTCACAGAGACAGAGGAAAGCTTTGAAATGGAAAATGCACCTTTGACGATATTACATGCAGGAGTATCTTTGAAAGTGAAGGAATGTGCTTCACATTAAGAGAAGCCAGAGACCATTTCTCTATCACAGCTTGTGGAACTTGGAAGGATGAACTCAGAAAGAGAGAGAGAGAGAGAGAGAGAGAGATACAGGAGGAGAGACACGTCTGAAGTGTAAATTCATCAGAGTCTGTGATGTTTGTCTCTGGAGACTTAGAGACTCATTTACAATCAAACCACATTAATCTATCTACCTATCTATCTACCTATCCATCTATCTATCTATTTATCTATCTATCTGATCTGTAGGGTGTTGTGGGACTTGTCTAATCAAAGCGTCACACTGACACACAGCAGTGAAGTTGTGACACGATCAGCTGTTGTTAGGCACACTTGTACATCACAGCAAACCTCAGACTGGATGAAGAGAATGTGTTAACTACTAACACACACCTCTTTCAGACTGTGACTGTGTGAGTGATATGAAATAGAGTGTTTAATTGAATTATCTGCAATGATTACAACAACACAAAGATGATGAACATATGGCTCTTTACTTTGTTATTTTATTACTGCAGGGTAATAGGCTGCTTCTGGCAGCAAGTACAGAAAGCTCATGCGATGCTCCGGACACACACACACACACACACACACACAGATTGATGATCTGATAATCCTGATGCTGCATTTCTGAACTTTCAAAGTCAAAGTCTGTCAAGGTATGAAACAGCGTGAGATGAAGCGGAGGGATGTGTTCCCACTGGGAGAGATGCAGCCACTGTCAGGAGGATCAAGCTGCTTTTAAGGATCCTAATATGACATCCTGATGAGCCCTGGAGCAAGAATATCAGCGTCCATGTTACGCAGCCAGAGAACAAAAAGATGAATTACTACAGAAGCCAAACGTGGTGTTAATGACAGGAGAATGAAAGGGTGCGTTTGGCCCCACTTTGATCAATCTGTTTTTTAAATATTCATCTGCAGATGAGGTGTCATATCCTCTTCCTTCTCCTGTTCCTGTCATGTTGTACAGCAATTGCTCCTCATGGAGTGAAAGATCTCTTGATGAAAACTGATCTCTTGATGACGAAGGCTCCCTGTGTCATGGAGAAATTGCATCATCAGAAGATGAGAGACGAGGGGAAGTTTGTCTTGATCACAGCGCTGAAAGAAAGCAAAAAAAAAAAACTGCAGAAAATCTGAATTAACCTGACGAGGAGGTTCGTTTCTAACAAGGAGTGAGTTTTGACAATAAAAATTTAAAGTCAAAGAATCTTGGCATATTGTTTCTGGTAAGAGCCATTATGCTCATATGCGGGCAATCAAATTTTTTATGTATTTTTGATCTAATAAATGCAGCATTAGTGATATAACAGACCTAAAGTGCTGGAATGACTGTTGCTTGTTTGCATCACATTGTCATTGACTCTTTCTGCGATTAAACATTGATATACTAGCAGGTGGCAGCAAAGGAATGTCTTTATGAGTGAGTCATTAAATCATTCAAAAAGTGAAAAAGTGTCATTATAAGTCACTGAATCATTCATTCAACTGATTTCTTCAAAACAAGAGTCTTTATGAATGAGATGCAATTACTGTAGGCTCGAGATAATGTGATGTTGACATTGTCATGAGAAATCAAGTCCCCCCCTGGAATCAGGTCTCCTTTAGGACCCAGGCGGTTATGCCTGATCAAAAGTTGTTATCATGATGTCTCGACTAATTATAACCTATTTCACTACTGTGTGATGTTTATTACTTTAGGTCAAAGAGTATAGAACCCAAGAGGCGAAACTCTGATGCTTTTTGGGTAACAACCACTAGGTGGCGCTTCGGTAGCGCGGCAGCCATTATGGGGTGAAAATGCCAACTGGACAATAGAATCCATCACATCTCACGCACCCAAAATCTGCGAATCTCACCGCCAAATCAGAAGCGCAATAGAACATTTCTCAAATTAAGTCATCAGTAAATTTTATGACACCTACAGTAAATGTTGTATTGTCTTATATATGTTTTATGTTTTCAGTTGTGGAATCCAACCATTACACATATGAGGTAATGTAGTTAGCCTACTTTATTGAGTATTTCCATTTTATGCAACTTTACATATTTACTATTAATAGTAAATTAATAAATTAATAATTAATAAAGTTAAGATCATCATGTTTGTAGCGTGATCCAGGGGATTAAAAAATGTACAATATATATTTCAGACCTAGTAGAGTAATAGTAGGCTTATAGTAAATTACTCCACTAGGTCTGAAATATATACGTTTTAATCCCCTGGATCACTAATGATCTTACAGAACATGATGCATTTCTGTGTCTGTTATCCCATAATTCCCACTTTTGGGAAAAAACAGTTTACTGTCAAGCTGTTATATTCTGTAACATATTTATTGTCCAACATCCCCAATTTTTCTGATCCATGTCCTTAATTTAATTTCACATGTTGGTATTAATTCAGTGTCTATAATGCTAATACTTGAACTTCAAAGAATTTTAACCCAAACTGACTGGGTTTCTAGAGAGCAAAGGTTTTGTGAAAAAAGTGGAAGACTTAAACACAAAGTCTGTAAAATAAACTGTTAAAAGGATTTGATGATCACTAGTGATTGTACATTATTCTGTGTTGTCATCATTCAGGTTGGATTTCAGCTTTAATGTACGTTTTTTTTTAACAAAGCCGCTGATATTGCCAGTGGACTAGTGGACTGCTGATTCGCTTTCACCCCAAAATGGTGGAAGCGTAGGGCTGCTGCTGGGCACTGGTGTTGCAATGGAACGTTCTATTGGCTTTCACTTCTTGTCAGTATAAGTTCTTTGATTAGGTGCACAAACAACATGCTTGAAATGTAAAATAAATGCCTATGTACATTTTAAATGACATAAATCATAATGTGATTTTGCAGGAATTATAATCAGGCGCTAAAAATGCTACCCATTAAAAGTCTGTTAAACCAATGGGATTACTTGGGGTCCTAAAGGAGACCTGATTCCTGGGGGGACTTGATTTCCCACAACATCGTCCTCGGACTTAAAGTGTTTCTATGACGACACTATCAATGAGTAAAATGAATCTGCAGCAGTCAGTTAGTACAGCGGTCATGTTGTACAAGTAGGAGCTCTCAGAAAAGTTCTTACAAGCTGTAATTATGAGCTCTACACAGTAAAATCCCCAGAGTTAAATCAACTCTGCTCAGAGTACATATGGTCCTTCTCTAAATAGTGTTAAAGTAACACTGAAGCAGAGTTAAAGTTCATGAGATAATTAAGCAATTAATTAAGTGATGATTGGACATTAATGATGAACACCTGCTGTTAACAAGCAGAATCACTGAAGGAAAGAGAAACACAAGAACTACAACTGACTTCAGCCACAGCCTTAGATGAAATCAACTGAAGATAAAAGACATTAAATCTCTCAAGATCTGATTAAAAGATCTGATTCACTTACTACTAACCAGATTGACTTTATTTCTGACTTTATAATTAACAGAGGTTTAGATGTTGGTGTTTTATTGGTCAAAATTTTTTTGCCACCATCATGGTGGTCAGGGTTTGTTTTAGTTGGGCTCTTGACCCTTTTATCTCTTTAAAATAATTTGCGTTTGACTAATTGCAATAGTGTTTTTACAGCAGACTCTTCTACATTGCTGAATCAAAACACTGAAAGAGCAGATCGGCTTGAATTTTCTGCTTAAGAGCCATTTCAAATGAACATCACAAAGAGGTCTCTTTCTCTTTGATTTCTTGACTAAGATTTGGTTGTTACAAAACTGCAACAACAAAAAAAATCCATTAAATAAATGCCACTGTAATGCTTCAATGCTAAAAATGAGCAACTATTACTGCTCAGGCTTATACATGAAAACATAGCATACAATCCCCAACAGTGGTGACAATAATTATTCATACTGCAGTGCATGATGGGAGTTTTGTACTATGGTGATAACCAGCATGCATTACAATGTGAAGCTTTTTTTTATCACCATTAGTGAGATTCATATGCTGATTCTTGATGTCAGTGTGTGTAAGTGATGCAGTAGTTCAAATTTGTATGCGCTACGTTATAAAAATTATTCAATATATCTGTTTGCTGCAACACTTTCTTCTCTTGCTGTAGTTTCACAGT
The DNA here is from genome assembly GCA_037950665.1 of Hypophthalmichthys nobilis. Lineage (NCBI taxonomy): Eukaryota > Metazoa > Chordata > Actinopteri > Cypriniformes > Xenocyprididae > Hypophthalmichthys > Hypophthalmichthys nobilis. The sequence continues at coordinate 4,800,592 of CM075490.1, forward strand.
GTTTGTAATGCAAAACTGAAATGTATAAATGACATAACATATCAGCAGTTGCTATGGATGACTATACCACCATATAAAAGCAGCTAATATCTGCACACTGTAAAGCACTGACTTCACTGCTTTACAACAACATATGTATTGTTGCAGAAAAACCTGACATAGAGAGTCAAGGGTCAAGAGCCCAACTAAAACAAACACTGATCTATATGATGGTGGCGTTGTTCTTTTATTTTTTATTTTTTGACCAATAAAACAACATCTAAACCTCTGTTAATTCTCAATAAGTACTTCTGTAGATGTGTGAAAATAAAGTCAATCTGGGGTGCGTTTCCCGAAAGCATCGTTAGTCAACTATGGTCTTAAGCCCCATTGAACTCTATTGGTAACGACAGAACTTGTGACCATAGTTCGCTTTGGGAAACGCACCCCTGGTTAGTAATAAGTGAAGCTGGTAATGCTGTTTGTGGAATTGTTTAATCAGATCTTCAGAGATTTAATGATTTTTATCTTCAGTTGATTTCATCTAAGGCTGTGGCTGAAGTCATTTGTGTTTCTCTTTTCTTCAGTGATTCTTCTCAGTGATTTCTTGTTAACAACAGGTGTTCATCACTAATGCTTAATAATCATTACTTAATTAATTGCTTAATTATCTCATTAACTTTAACTCTGCTTCAGTGTTACTTTAACACTATTTAGAGAGGAACCATATACACTCTGAACAGAGTTGATTTAACTCTGGGGATTTTGCTGTGTACAAGGATGTGAACACTTTTTTACAAGCTGAAACTTTGAAATTGTGGTAATTTCAACATGGAGCGAACGCCCGTTCGGACCTCGTACATGCTCATACCAGTAATCTTTATTCTTTGTTCACACACAGCATCATACCAGTAATTCACTGGTAATGCTACAACTTCTCATACTGGTAAATTGCCAGAACCAATTTACCGGTATTTTTGAAAAGGTCCTGTTCACACATGATCTCATAACGGTAATTTGATGGTAATTTACCAGTAAGGACTGTATTTGTGAAAGGGGCCATTGAGTCATTACTTTATTCAAAACCACTAAATCATTTAGGAATGAAACGCCACTACTGTCTATGTGTTGCTCAGAGAAAGGCAATGTTCAGCTTTAGTTTGACGGAGTATGACCATGTAAGTTACTCAACATTAACCTCTTGTTTACTGAACTGTTGTATAAAAGCAAAATTACACTGTTCACACAATCATGGTGTCGCATTGTTTAAATTCACAGAAGTGGCCCAAACTGATGATATTCTAAAGGTTTCTTTTGCCTATTAGAATTATTAATATAATAAAATAGCCTATATGATACATATGTCACAATTAAAAATAACATTTGTGTAAAACCGATTAATCATAAAGAACCATTCTTTTACAAACCGAACATCACTCACACTCTTCCTCTCTTCCTCTTTCTGTTTGTTTGCTCTGAGAAGAGCAGCCGGAGGATTAGAAGATGCTTAATCGCAGCAAACAGCCCACCTGATCCTCAGCACACACAGATGGTGATGCTGACCATGTTTTCCACTTCAGCACGAGAGAGAGAATGAGGAGAGAAAGAGGCCACGGCTGCAGATAGATGGATTAAATGGATCTTTATAGCAGCTGAGCTCCTGAAATGAGACACTAGAGAGAAAGACAGAGAGATATGCATGTATCATGAGTTGAACAAACCTTAACTTAAGCTCTCTCTCTCTCACCTCAGTGTCATAAAGCCCAAAGTATAGTTCACTTTTTACGCGTACGCAAGGATCAGCGTACAGTGTGCGTGACGCAAATTTTGTCATTAAAAGAGTACGTGCACCACCGAATTTTTATAACCGCACATACTTTGTACTCGCAGGTCGTGCATGCACATTTAATTGTTTTTGCAGTAATTAGTTTATCCACAAGGTGGCAACCGTACCCTGGGGGCGTTGATTTACAAGGTAGCCAAAGAAAAACTGCATAAACAGAACAGACCGGAGCTCAAGCAAGCTACAGCGACAATGGAGGCCTACATAGACAAGAGATTGTGTGAAGAGGTTAGAAAGTACCTTCATTTGTACAACTCATGAAAGAATACAAAGATATTTACATGGGTTGTAACTCGTGGCGAGAGATTGCTCAAAACTGCGCATGCGTCGAACGCCTGTGTATCCGTACAAGTCGAATGAAGTAACGTTATGCTTTGTGCGTTCAACTGTGCACGTACACTAGCGTAAGTATACTCAGGACTTAATGTTGTTGATTAACAAAAATTGTTTGCTAAATGAGTGTGCTAAATTAATGTTTTATCTCCATTTTATAAGTTTGAAGAGTTCGGTCTCGTTAAGTCAGGTTTAGTCATGTCATCTGCCGAGTTTTGTTTAGTCTCTTGTCTTGTACAATATGATCTTTTGTTAAACAAACTGCATTTGGATTTCATTTTCACATCACACCTCAAAAGCTCTACCTTACACATGAAGACACAAGAGACTTCAAAAATTCATGGCATATCAAAAGAGAAGCCACACATGAATCAAGGAACAAGCTTACTGACAACAGCAAGAAACAACCACAACGCAGAACAAAAGAGCTGAACTATACTATTAAGTGATATACAATTTTTAATCAAATTACTTTATATGCTGGTCACAGGCAGATAAATACTAAGACCAACAAGGATAATTAACGATACACAGCTGGACAGAATAACAAAATCAAATCAGTTACTATGACAACTAAAGACTAGCGGGAAGCAGAACAAAGGAGACTGAATAATGAATAGAACTAAAAGTCCATGAAAATGCAACTAAGACCAAAATGACTGATTATACAGTATGTTGGTCACAATTAATGAAATATATATTAATATTTGCTGAGCAATAAATTAAGGAAATGTATGACACTACGCTATTATGGTACATTGTAACTTTAATATTTTATACATTAAATATTTAGGCCTAATATATAATGAATATATATTAAAAATAATATATTACATAAAATAGTTATTATATATTTCATAATGCATAAAATATGGAATATATAATACTAAATAATTTATAATTCATAATTCTATGTTTAAATGAATAATTATATATATTTAATATTACATGTATAATGAATATATATATATATATATATATATATATATATATATATATATATATACATACACACACAGTATATATATAATACTATATAATATAAGCATATAATTATAATATACATAATTAAAATGACATTAGATTGTGTGTCTGGTGCCTGTTTGTTGTGAAAATGAATTCCTCCTCTTAAACACAGTTTTTGCTAGTATTCCTCCATTGTAAGCTCTTACTGTTTCATTTGGTATCTCTCCATTTCTCTCTCTTTCTCTGACTATTTTTATCTTCTTCTCCACAGGAATACTTTTATTCTCTTCGTTAAACTGACAGTGTGATTGTGGGCGGGTGGGTGGGTTTGCAGTCACCCTGTACTGACAGGTTTAAACTTAAACCTCTATACTAATGAGGACAATCTCTCTCTCTCTCTCTCTCTCTCACACACACACACACACACACACCTGACAGTCATGATCAACACTCCTCAGCGTTTCCCTTCCAATCACACCAATCCACCCTCACTCCTCCAAAAACAATCCCTCCATCACCTTATCAACACGATCTCAGCGCTTCTCTATATCAGATATATTTCTTACCTTCAGAGTGTCATTCTCTTAATCATTTCTCAAGTTTTCTTTCTGCTTCTCTTTCTTTGTCACTTCGTTTTATCAGTCATATGAGCCTGTGAACTGATAAAAAAAGATGCTTTTGAAAATAGTCTCAACTGGAGGAGCTCAGAACTACAGAAAACACTCTCGCCCATGGCGCTTCTCAGTCTTGAGCTTTGTTTGCTGCTTTTTAGAAAGCGACGTGTGGTACAAACATCATATATACAAGTATTTCTGGTTTGTATTTTGATGCAGAAGATCAAGGATGGAGTTCTAAGATCCGACTGAAGATGAGAAGATGTCAGTTGTGTTATTTTAACCCTGACCCTAAACCTCCACCTTCAACTTAACTTTGCATTTACATTTATTTATATAGCAGAATGTTTATTATATAAATTGATGCTGGGTAACTGTCACTACTATCAATCATTTTATTGCTGTAGTAATTGATTGATTCACACACATGCATGCACAGAGATACAAAAATATTTTTCATACAAAGTAGGGTTTATTTGTCTAGAAGTTTTACACATTTGGACTTGGTGTGAGTTTTACTTTATGGCCCAGGTTTATTTTGGTGCATATGCTTCGGGGCCATTCACACCAATGACTTTTTGTGTTTAAAAATGCAAGACACAGGGCAGTGGAATGCCAAAAAAAAAAAAGATGTTTTTTTATCACCAGCTCTGCGTTTTTAGAACGCTGTGTCATGCTTGAGATGCTGCAAAAGATACAAGATGCGACGGTCACAAAGTCCATCTAGCGGGTCTTTCAAACTTTATTTTAGAGCACTCAATAGAGTGCAACAGTCGGGTTCCAGAAGTAAAAACTCCATTCAATTTCTCCACAGGCAAACTGATTTTTAACGATAACTTGTAAACCTTTAAAGACAGCCCTACTGTGAACTACGAGGTTGTTAATCGATAGTATATGTTTCTGTTGAAGCCATTAGCCTGCATTATTTCAACTTATTTTTTAAAATAATCCTGTTTAACAGCCTATTTTATGGTGAAAAACTATGTTACCCATGATGCTGTACAGAAAATTCCACAAATCAGACGGAGTGTCCGTAATCGCATACTGTCTGAGTATACTACATTTGAATTTGAACACTTCCCGACCGTTAATAAAGTATGTTCTATATAGTATGAAAGTTTGTAGTATGCATGTAATTCAGACATACTACATCCGCCATATTGTTACTGTTACGTGACCTACCAGCATCAGTCCCATTCATAAATCCCCTCCCGTGAATTCATAGGATAGTAAAGTGTCCATCATATGCACATTTCAGAATCTTGCCAAAAGTAGTAGGTCATCCAGGGACTACTGTTTTTCGAATATGTATTTGGACAAACTACTACAGTACTTTTTTCGCATGCTATAGTAGGGAAGTATTCGATTTCGGACACAGTGGCTGCGTTTCACTCCACTTTTAGACATGCACTTGTGAACTTCCCTAAGCACTTTGCCTCGGGGGAATCCCTGCCGGATACTTCATGAAGTGGACGAGGGAAGTTTATGTGGACAGACCCTTGTCCCCACGATTTTGACCGAGGGAGCGAGTCTACTCTGATGTAAACTTCAAGCAGCTCTATATCCCACAATTCAACGTGATTGTGACGTCACAGCAGATCACACTTAACTGAAGTGTATGACATATTAATTATTTTGAGAATTAATCACATAATAGTCTATAATACATTAATTATGTTGAAATTCAATTGCATAATACTTATAGCTATTTCATTCATTTGCAAATATACAATATGAATATGAAACTCAGTCCACCTCTAATGCACATAAAGCAAAAATGTAACTGAATTCCACACTGCAAATCACGAAAAATACCGTTTCTTATTTAAATTAAACTGGGAATGAATGGCGGAATAATCCAGAGTTAAAAAAGGTTCATTCCCATCTGCTGCGATTCTTCAGCTGGCGTTTCAGAGTTCAGGGTGACAGTTCTGAGACGGGACTCATTAGAGAGGGTCTGTGTGAGTGTGTGTGCTCACCAGCTGTTCTTATGCAGGCCTCATTAGGGTGTTTGTGTTTGACGCTGCTCATGTTTGGTTAAAAACATTAGAATAATTTCACACGGTACAGGTTCACCATGAGCTCTTAAGGGCAGCTGTGTGTATGTGTGTGATAGTGTCATGCTGAGGTGTTAACGGAGGTAAATCACAATGAATCCAGAGGAAACAGACTGAATACATTTTCCAATTCGCACCCTCACATCCAGCAGCAACTGAGTCATAAGAATCTGTAGCAGTGTTACATTCCAAATGTGTATAATCCCTCCAGACATCAGAGTAACTTCAAATGCATATTTACTACAGTTAATCAGGTAAAGTGAGGATTACCCAATACTGATATTGTTTTTGTGACCAATACCATATCATTTTAATTATTTTATTTCTGCTTTATGATACAATATTATCTAAAAGATGATTAGACTACAACAATAAAACTATAACATTCATAATAATAATACATTATTTATAATGAATGTTCATATTCTCTGAATTAAAATTGTCCTATATTTACATATTTATATTTCCTTTGAATAATAATAATAATGAAATATTATATCATAATGAATTTGAGATCTCCTTTTAATAATGATCATAAACAATATTCATGTGAATATAGAATCTCTTAAATAATAACACAATATTCCTAATGCATGTTCATATTCTTTAAATTAAAATATTCTCTATAAATGAAAATGGGATTTCCTTTGACTAATAATAATAATAATAATAAAATAGTATGTTCATAATGAATGTTATATTAAAATACTCAATGCATGTTTATATTCTTTAAATTAAAATGTTCCTATATTTACATATATTTATATTTCCTTTGAATAATAATAATAATAATATTCATAATGAATATTAGATTGCCTGTGAATAATAATAACAATAATAATAATAATACAATATTCATAATGCATGTTACATTAAAATATTCATAATGCATGTTCATATTCTCTAAATTACAATATTCTCTCTAAATGAAAATGGGATTTCCTTTGAATAATAATAATAATGATGATAATAAAATGTAATATTCATAATGTATGTTACATTAAAATATTCATAATGCATGTTCATATTATTTAAATTAAAATTTTCCTATATTTACATATATTTATATTTCCTTTGAATAATAATAATAAAAAACAATATTCATAATGAATATAGAATCTCCTTTAAATAATAATAATAATACAATAATGCATGTTCATATTCTCTAAATTAAAATATTCTCTCTAAATGAATATGGATCTCCTTTAACGGTATTAGAAACTTTCATATCTGTGGTAATTGTGTAAGAAACTTTTGAATAATAATAATAATAATAATACAATCTTCATAATGCATGTTCATGTAAATTAAAACATTCTAAATGAAAATGGGATTTCCTTTGAATAATAGTAATAAAATACAATATTCATAATGCATGTTATATTAAAATATTCATAATGCATGTTCATATTCTTTAAATTAAAATATTCTCTATAAACGAATATGGATCTCCTTTAAACGGTATTAGAAACTTTTATATCTGTGGTAATTGTGTAAGAAACTTGTAAAATATCCCATATTAATTTGATTTCACAGCAGTAGTAACTGTAGAAGCTATAGATGTTCATAAAAGAATTAAACTCTTAGCTCATGTTGAAGGGAAATGGTTAGGGATATATGTGTGTGTGTGTGTGTGTGTGTGTGTGTCTCGCTCCACAGGTGTAATACGTTCTGTGCTGTATTGATCTGTTTCCTTCCAGACTGAATGAATGAACTCATATCGATCTCAGCCGTTGCTCAATCAGTGTGTTGGTGTGAGTGTGTGTCTGTGTGTATTTCTGACTGTCCAAAACAAATCAATATAAAGCAGGATGAATGTATCATGGGGAAGAGATTAACTGTCCCACACCTCATTTGACACAAAACACACTTCTTTCGCTCCAATGAGAGTATTTAAACTGACATGCACTCACATGAAACTCCAGTCATACCGCTTCATGATGGCCACCATGTTGAAATCACATGTTACTCTAAAGAATACATGGTCATTTTTAAGTAGTTTAAGCTACTTTTATCTAATTGACATTTCTCTCACCTCTTGGGGATCTTGTTGCATTCTGAGATTGCTATATCTGTTAAGGATATATCCAAAAACATTGCATCTTAGAAGGCAGCATGATTTTCTACCATTTACCACTCTAATTTGGAACAGCTTTCATGCCAATGATGCTCTAAAATGTTGTCTATTTAGGGAGCTCACTGGGGACTGAAACAGTGCTAGTTTATCACTGTTTATCTTTGCTCTTGTCCCACAGTTAAGGAGAGAGATGCAGTTCGATATATGTTCATGTAAACAGTCATTGATTGAGGGTTTTGAATGCATTATTTCCTTTAGCAGGCCTGTTTTCACTGCAGCCCACATGACTTTTATTTATAGAGACAGAAAACAGAAGACATTCAGGTCCCCAAAGACACAGAGAAAATCTTTACAAAATCACTATCACCAATAAGATCCCAGAACTCACACACACACACACACTCATGCACACAGGCACACACACATCTGATTCACTATCTTTGTAGGGACTCTACATAGACGTAATGGTTTTTATACTGTACAAACTGTATATTCTATCCCCCTACACTACCACTACCCCTAAACCTCCCCATCACAGAAAACTTTTGGCATTTTCACATTTTCAAAAAAAAACATCATTTAATATGTTTATTAATCCATTTCCACCATGGGGACTGCTGGCTGGTCCCCACAATATAGGTGATTTCAGGTTTTACTATCCTTGTGGGGACATTTGGTCTCCACAATGTAATATAAACCTCCACACACACACACACACACACATGCACGCACAGGCATGCACAAACACGTATGCGCACACAAACATACACGTGCACACACAAATACATGAAAACACACATACACACACAAGCATGCACACACAAACACGCACACACATGCACAGACATACGCGCAAACACATGCACAAACACACAAGCATGCACACACACATGCCCACGCATGCATACGCACACACAAACACACATAAACACATGCACAAACACACACATGCACAGACACGCATAAACACAGACACAAACACACATACACACAAGCATGCACACTCACATGCACACACACACAAACACGCACACACGCACAGACATAGCGCAAACACTCACACATATACACTCACATGCATGCATACGCACACACAATCACACACAAACACGCACACATTCACAAACACGCATGCATACGCACACACAAACACACATGCACAAACACACACATGCACAGACATACACACACAAACACACTCGCACAGACATACACACAAACACACAGACACACAAGCACACACACATGCATGCATACGCACACACAATCACACACAAACACGCACACATTCACAAACACATGCACACACAAACACGCACAAACAAACACGCACAAGCACACACACACCCAAACACACACACACAGACATACACACAAACACACACACAAGCACGCACACATGCATGCATACGCACACACAACCACACATAAACATGCACACATTCACAAACACACACAAACACATGCACACACAAACACGCACACACGCACAAACACACACACAAACAAACACGCACAAGCACACACACACACCCAAACACGCACAAATACGCGCACACAAACACACACACGCAGAAGCACACTCACACAAACACGCAAAAGCACACATGTACAAATACACACACAAGCACGTATGCACACGCATGCATGCACGCATATGCGCACACACAAACACATATGCACACCTGCACAAACCGCAAACACGCACGCACGCACAAACACACACATGCACACAGACACAAACACGCACACACACACAGACACACACAGTGATTGACGGTGCAGTGATTATATTGTCCTGTCATTTCAGTTAAGGTTTTGTCTCTTTTCTCTTTCTGAGTCTTTGTTTATCACACATACTGACAACAAAACATTGAAAATTTAATTTCCAGTATATTATCAGGGGAATGAAATGCATAACACGTGTCTGTGTGTGTGTGTGTGTGTGTTTGTGGTGGAATGGGGTCGAGTGTGAACCCTTGTGTTTTCCTCACATTTGTCCGATGTGTTGCCCATGGCAACAGCTGAAGAAATCGTAGTAATCAGAACACAACAGCACATTCACCACAGACTTTGACAAACCATTTGCTCATTTTGTTCAACATCAATTATTGAACACACACTCACCCCGTCTGCGAGACAAAACTAGAACACACACGTTATTAATCAATGACGACATCTACACTGCAAGAGAGTTGCTTGTTTCACATTACACCCTAAAATCCCCTCAAATTTAAAGAAAAATAGTGAATTATGTTCTGTCTGAAGCCCTTTTGGGAACCATTACGTTTTTTGCATCATGACATTAATTGTGTGACAACAGTCCTAAAACCAGAAGAAAATTATACTGTAGCACTTTTCAAGCCACATGTTCCTTCAGAAATTGCTAATGGCTTTAACATTTAACATTATTTTAACATACTGTAATTTACACACACTATCATACCTCAACCGAGAATCTGATTTTACAAGCATAAGTTGCTTAAGAAGAACTACAAAATTGTCTAGTACTCTGGTAGTTGTAGTCCTTTTTGATTAAAAAGCTTAATGTTGACATGAAACAGAAGTTACGATCGTCTTTTCTTCCCTTTTGTGACGTATTGTATATCTGAGTGAAACGGCTGCTCAAATGAGAAAAAATGTACGGCAGGATCCATCAGGAATTGACTGGATGGTTGATCCCATGTAACTGATAGGTTGTTCCGCCCTTGCACCTGTAAAGAATTTTTTAGATTTTCATTAGCATATTATTTAATATGTTTATGAAACTATGGGGACTTTGGCTGCTTTCCACAAGGTGGGTTATTTCAGGTTTCACTATCTTTTTTTGGGAACATTTGGTCCCCAGAATGAAAAACCTGACATACACAAACACAGTGCAGCAGTGTTTCCTCCTCATATCACTTGGCACTCTGTACCTGAGAATCCCTCCAGACAGGTCCTGACATCTCAACATGGCAACTCATTCACACAGAGCCTCTCCAGCCCAGACGCTTTCCACCCTAAACAATCTGGCAACCCGTCAGCGAGGCTCTGGGAGGGTGTAATTAAGAGACGAGTGAAGACAGATCCGAATCCCCCTGAGAACAGCGAGTGTCTTTACTCTCTACCATCAAACACGCACAAATCCTCAGCACCAACACATGCTTCCCTCAAACCAAACCAGTGTAATGCCAAAGGGTGCTTGCAATCTGTCCTCTTCACGTCCTTATAGGAATAGTGCATCCAAAAATTAAATTAAAGATGTGTCATGGCAAGTTTATCAATAATGATGTTCATTCAAGTCACAATGACATTTAAAAGTTACAGCAGAGGAAGATTTTCATTCAGTAATGATTCTTTTTACCACACAAAAGCTGTTGTTTGACTTGAAGGCTATGGTACAGGTCACGATTACCATTGTTCGGCGAATTTTCTCAGGCAAAATCCAGTCATTTCAATAGGAATTCATGTGGTCTTTGCTATGTTTCACCCACTTCACTTGAAACGGGCCTTGCAGCAGAAGGGGCCTCCAAGCTCAAAAAAGAGCCCGCCATCACCATCATGCTGCGCACACACCAGGGTCGGAAATTATTGGGGGCTTGAAGCAAAAATGTCACCAAAGTTACTTTCTCTGTATAAGTTCTTGTTTTTAATATTTATAAGCAATACCACATGAGCAATGCTGTTTTCCTGAAATGAGCATGTTTGCAAATTGATTTGCAACTATTGATTTTAATAAGTTGTAGTGTAAATAGAAACTAATAATTATAAATAATAAGTAAATATTAGGTGACTTACATTTAAGACAATATTGTCAATTTTTTCTCTATTTTGCTAATGAAAATAGTTCCAAACTATACGGAGCCCAGCACATGACATGCAGGAAAAAAATAGAAGGCTAAATCATGCGCACGATTTACTAAATCGTTCCCTCGATTTGCTAAATTGCGTGCACGATTTACTAATTGTTCCCTCAATTTGCTTAATCATGCGCATAATTTACTATTTTGTTTCCTTTTGATTTATAAATCATGTGCACGATTTACTAATTCGTTCCCTCGATTTGCTATATCATGCACATGATTTACTAATTTGTTCCCTTGATTTGCTTAATTGTGCGGATGATTTATTTTGTTCCTTTGATTTATAAATCGTGCACACGATTTACTAATTCGTTCCCTGGATTTGCTAAATCACATGCACAATTTACTAATTCGTTCCCTCAATTCATAAATCATCCGCTAGATTTACTAATTAATTTCCTCGATTTGCTACATCATCCGCAAGATTTACTAATTCATTTCCTCGATTTGCTAAAACATGCGCACGATTTACTAATTTGTTCCCTCAGTTCATAAATCGTGCGCAAGATTTACTAATTCGTTCCCTCGATTTGCTACATCATCTGCAAAATTTACTAATTCGTTCCCTCGATTTGCTAAATCATGTACATGATTTAGTAATTTGTTCCCCCAATTCATAAATCGTGCACAAGATTTACTAATTCGTTCCCTCAATTCATAAATCATGCGCTCGATTTACTAATTCATTCCTTTGATTTGCTAAATCTCGTATACAATTAACTAATTTGTTCCCTCAATTTTCCTACTTTATAAATAGACTATATCTCATATAAGAGTGAAATAGGAGATAACATTGTTTAATATAACAGAGATAATAAAGCAGGCTAATTGCAGTCGCATTGCACACAATTTTTTGTCTGTCTTTTTTTCTCTTTGAAACAGGCCTCTGATTTGCAAAGGTCACTGCCTTTATGCATATTCTATTGACAATAGACAACAGAACTTTTTGCCCACGAAACTTCGCCGAAAAGGATAATAATTTTAGGATAAAATGAGGGAGACTGAAATGATGCAATAATTTTCTTCTTAGGTAAAATATTCCTTTAAGGTTTCCTCATCTTTCAAAGTCTACTGTTTTATTCTTTCCCAATCTCATTCTTTTTCCATCATTGGGAAACCATCAGTGACCTACATACACCCCGGGCATCAATACTGCATGTAGAGGAGCGCATCTCTCTCTCTCTCTCTTCTCTCTCACACACACACGCACACACACACACACACACACACACACACAGAGTTATATGGGTTTATATGGGTCCAACTCAGAGTTTATTGCTCTTTTAGCTCATGAGACTTAATGAAGTTTTTTTTAAGTATCAACTTTGACTCTTAAAATCCTTCAGGAGGAAAAAATGGGCACAAATGAGTCTATAGTTGTCATAAAATTAGAGTAAAATAAGCAGCTCAGATCATTTGATCTTGGAGAATATCATTAAAAATGCATCAGATGTAATCAAATATGGAAATCTTTGACTTATTCGCTGAGTTTGAGTCACTATTAAGATCTCTAGATTATTGGGATCTTTTTCTGAGGATAAACATCTGAGAAGCAGGATACTCCTTTTGTCTACAAAAATCTCCTTTGCTCTCCATTTAATCTCTAATGATGTCCATTGAGGTATTAACACTCTCATTTCAGATTTTTCTCTCTTATAGGAGATTGAAGCATGCTGTAGATCAACAGGGGAGCAAAACAAATCACATCCTCTGTTTTCATCTAGAAACTAATCACACACTTGTTTTTCCCAGCTCCTCCCTTCCGCTCGTTCTGCGTAATAGAGATGCGATCGCTTTCAGTCTTCAATCCATACTAGCTGGGGATCTCTCAATTAGTTTCTTTAATGACTATTGAACACCAACATGAAGTAAATTGCAGCAAGACATTTCTAGCCAGTGACCGAAGGCAATCCCAGCCTCTGTCCAACACAAATGAACAATCGTAAAGGTGTACTAGAGTTCAGAGCCACACAGAACAACAGTCTTCACTGCTTTAAACAAGTGTATTTAATATCAGAGACTCTCCATAGCATGTTTCCACCAACGAATTTCACTAGAAAGTTGCTTGATTCAAAGAAACTTAAAGAAGCAAATTTGCCATGGTGTGATTCTAAAGAAGAGCTTATTGATGTTATAACGAGGCTACTTAGCTGTGGTTCAATGTGAGACATTACAAATCAGTTCCTAACAGAAAAAAGAGCAATCATGGGTTTTTGTTCATATTCTGAAGACATCCTGCATTCATTAAATAATCTTTTAAACTGAAGTTACTTTTTGGAAAGTTAGACAATTAGTGCTCCTCGTAGACATCCTCGTATGTTGTTTACTTGTGCTTCACCAATAAAAATGAACTGCCTATAGAACTATTTATTGGTTCAACATTAACATTAGGAAAAGCCACAAAGAGTTATAGGTGAAACTTAAATTTTTGCTCCTAAAATCACCTCCACATAAGGTCTAAAATTATTACTTACCAAGCACCAAGTGCAAGTGAAAACTGGCTTTGGCGAGCAAATAAAATGGAGTTACTAGACAGATGAAAATTTACCATCAGCAGTAAAGTAGCAAGCCAAGTGTTTTTCTTTGTTATTGCCGTAACCACAGAGCGCCATGTGCTGACACATGTGTGGCGCCAAAACAGAAATATAAGGAAATAAATTAGGATTAGTCTGGACATTTTTTGTGACTGAGAAACTCACTAGTGACTGTGGGAGACTGTGCTGTTTGTTGCACATGTGCCAGCTAAATAAAAATGAAATAACTCCTTTGAAATAGGGTTGTCAGGGTATCAAATTTATGTAGTCGGCACCAATACCAGTACAATTTTGCGGTTCTCAGTACCAGTTTTGGTACCAGAGCAAAAACAGTTTTGCACATATTTTTTGACTGTACTAAAGCATAAAAATACCATAATATGTTTGCAGATATTTAGGAAACATGCTAAGTTCACAAACAATGCTACAGCCAGTTATTTTACTTTGAAATGTGTGTTCCATGTTGGAATGTCTGTTTTTTGTTTTGGTTTGTGTGATTCACCCACTGCTGAACAGTATTTTGACACCCCAGGTTGCCAGTTGGCGGAAAACACAGCGTATTTCAGACATGGAAGCCAGCAAACAAACTGGGTCAGATATTGCAGATCTAAAAAGCCTCTGCATCCATCTAAAAATCTCTACGAACGGGAGCATAATAAAACGTGGATAAATCAACTCATAAATTTACAGTGTATAAGCCTTCCAATTGTCGATTGCGCTTGCTCCTGTTGTGTGTCCTCAATCTGGCAACCCACGTGAGTGTCAAGTCTGAGGAGGAGGGGGCGGGAGAAACAACTCTCTCCAATATTTTGAATTTGGATTGCAATACCCAATTCAACTAGCTGTCAATATTACATACTGCACCTTTAATGAGAAACTTTGCAGTATACTTAGCAGCATGAAAAATTAAACTTAAAGGTGTGGTTCATTGTGATTTCACTTTTTTAACTTTAGTTAGTGTGTAATGTTGCTGCTTGAGCATAAACAGTATCTGCAAAGCTACAGCACTGAAAGTTCAATGCAAACGAAGATATTGTCTTTTAAAGTTATGGCAGTTTAATGCCTACAATTACGACCGGTTTGGACTACAACGAGCTTCTTCCCGGGTTGGTGACATCATAAACCCTGCAATTAACATAAACCCTGCCCCCAGGAACATGCAACAAAGTGGGCGAGGCTATGTCGGCATTATGGCATTATGGAAGCGGAAGACTTGTCTACACCGGACACAAGCGGAGTGACGCGATGCGTCAAAAGATAATAGAACCCATAATAATCAGTGATATTACACGGGATGCGGTGCGGAAGACAGCTTCCAGAATCTACATGAGTTTAATGCTGGATTTGCACAAAGGCTATTACTAAAAGATAAACTTTAAAAGCAGAAGCTGCTGTTCATGGGCCCAAACCTGTAAGTATGTTTTATTGTTTGTACATGTTTTTTAAACGTATAGTTCTGTTGCTATTTTTTGTTTGCATCAAGGGCGTAAACAAAGACCAACGCGTTTTTGCTTCGCTAGCCAGTTAGCTAAATTCTATTGCATACTTCTCCAACAAACGGCAACAAACTTCGATGTTCATAGACAAACAGTTGTTCATGTTATAAATTAAATGATACCTTTACAAAAATGCTACTACTCAGTCATGTATTCAGCTACAGTAAAGCTTTAATCAGGATAAATTTTCAGCATTATTACTCCAGTCTTCAGTGTCACATGATCCTTCAGAAATCATTCCAATATGCTGCTCAAGAATTATTATTTTTTTTTATCATTATCATTATATTACATTATATTTTCAAGGAAACTGTGATACAGCTGATGAATAGAAAGTTCAAATGAGTAGCATTTAATTGAACCAGAAATCTTTTGTAACATTAGAAATGTCAATTTAATGCATCTTTGAATTAATAATGTAAAGTAGGTTTTACATTTAGTTTCCATTTGGGGTGGAAGAAAGGAAGGAAGGAAAGACAAATGGCAGAGAAAGGAAATAGAAAAAGTAAGAGAATATGAGGAGGAAACTCTAGTGGAAAGAGGAACGATGAAAAATGGGGAGGAAAAATTGGGAGTAACATAGAGACGAGAACAGCTAAAAATAGATTAGGGAAAAAAAGGAAGAGAGTCTGGTATGTAGGACAAGATTGACAATTGAAAATGAGAGAGATAAAGAAGATTCAGAACTCCAGAAGGATAAATCTAGATCCCAGATCTCATCCTAAACTCATAATTACGATTTCTTTCGCATGTTCATACCTGACGCAATAGGCCTATATTGTTGTGAAACAGACGTATCATTTCTAAGGGATGTTTTGGTCTGCATACGTCTAGTTTGACGAGGGGCTGACGGCAAGAGTTGAAGGTACCGGTGGGCAAAAATAGTTTTGGAACATTCTAGATCATTACGAATATGCATGAGGGCCATATGACATCAGGACGTGGGTGTCGGCATACAGCCGTCAGTGACTGGCCTTTTTCCATCCTTAAAAAAAGGATCTCACTGACTGCGTGCGTGTGTGAATGTCTGAGTGTTTTCCCAGCGCTGTCAGGGCTCACATTACAGGGATCCTGACAAGGTGAACGGCCTCATTAAGATCTCGTCAGATGTATTAAACTGACGAGATACAGATAAAGCCACTTCTAATCACCAAGGTCAAGTGCACCACGCTCAAGACTGTGTAATGTCTGTCGATGATTGACAGCTCTGGAGGCCAGTGATGAGCACTCTGAAGCACATAAGCTCCTGCCCACTGCACAGATCTGTGACTGACAGCTCCAGCGGTATACGCTGTAATATTGATCATCCACTAAATCATAAATACAACTAGATTCTGGTGAAAATGTGGGTGGTGTTTGTCATGCAAAACTTGCCGCTACGATGCTAGAGTGTCGTGGATGATATCTACTGCATTTCTGTGTTGTTAGGTGGTTGTGAGTCAAAAGAGTCTATGTCTGGATTCCCAAAAATCTTCTTAAGAAAAATGTTACGAAAGTCACAATGAAATCAAAATGGACTATTATTTTTTTATGGAATATTGCAGTGTTTATTATAAATGATTTATCTGTGCACATCACAGATAAATTCATGTACCCTTGTAATATTTAATCAAAATAACTTCCCCTCCCTCTTGCTCTTTCTCTTCTCTGAAGACATGTTTACTGGCGTGAGGGCGGGGCAACCTGTCACTCATATGAGATCGACCAATAGCAAACCACAACCATCCAATCAATTTCCCATGGACAAAATCAAGTGCCACCCCATGTTTATTCTTGTTCGAGAAGTTGTTTCACTTGGATATATGTCACTATAGGGAAGAAAAGACTATCACAACATCCGTTTCATGACGACTTTAAGATAAAGTTAAAAGAAGATAAAATTATATATATATAATTTTTTTCTTACAAATAAAATGATAGGCTTTACACATTTGGGGATTTAAGTTGGAGGTTATTCTAACATTGAAAAGTGATTTACGATTTTTAATAATTTTCAAGAATTCTAATTCTTAAGTAGAACATTCTTAAGTATTTTTGCAAATACAAAACATTCTTACTTTTTCCCCCCTAGAAAATAAGAATAAAATGGCAGTTAAAGGGATAGTTCAACCAAAAAATGAAAATGCTGTAATTCACCCTCATGTCGTTCCAAACTCATAAGACTTTTGTTCATCTTCGGAACACAAATGAAGATAATTTAATGAAATCTGAGAGATTTCTGTACCTCCATTGACAGTATACGCAACTACCACTTTGATGCTTCAAAATGTTCATTAAGAATGGTTTAATCCAAATTTTCTGAAGAGATTCGATCACATATATGATGAACAGATTTATTTTAGTCTTTTATTCACATATAAACATTCATCAACTCACACATCAGTTGTGGTAAACAGAAGCTCAAGCATGTTTGATTGACATGTGCAAGAACCAATGAGGTTCATTCTCGTGTGTTACATAAGAACCAATAAGGTTTGTTTTCACGCATCAAGCAGGTACGGTTGAATGATAAAATAAAATGATATTCTGTTTATGTTGTGGCGCATAATCATAATCTCTGGCGCATAAGGTCTATATGAAGAGTCTTCTAAGAGTGTAGTAATAGAAAAAAACACTCTCCTCAATAAATCAAAAGATTTAAGGTATAATTCATATATGTAGCAGAGATGGTGCACCTAAGATTAATACTTAGGGTTAGGGGGTTGTTCAAATCACTAACCATAAGTATGAGCAATAGTAACAGTGATGCCGAGAGAAGCCTGTATGAAATGATTAAAATGATCAACGCTCTCTGACAGGCTGTGAATCTGTAAAGCTCAGCATAAATCTTTTCTAAGTTCAAAGCAAACCAACTTTTAGTTGAATTATTATCTACACCTCCATGTTTCACTGGTTTTGACAAGAATTTCAGGACTCATAAAGGAAACGTAAATGTCAGAACACTGCCTGTCTGGCGGAGGGCTCTTAATCACACTGTAAGGTTGAGAATTACACAAAAATGGATTGAGCCACCAAATCACAGATCATCTCCACTCCTGTCTTCCCTGTTGCACGACGGGTAGCAAAATATATGGACATATTCCTACAACTTTTTGCTGTAGCAGATTTTGTTATGTCCATTGCTGGAGAAACTACTTTATAAACGTAGTTACAAACTGCTCATTATTTAATGCAGTTGAAGCAAATCAATCAAGTTATACAAGCAGCACAATACTGCAATACTAACATAACACAGTGCATTTCTAATAAAGAAAAGCTCCAGTAGAAGCAACTAGCAAAAATCTTGATTAAGCATTAAACATAAATGATAAAATTTACGCTAAATAGAACAAAAAAGTAGTATATAACTGTATTGAAAACAGTGAAAAACAGCAGCATTAACAAAATATTTTGCTATGAAAAGACAAAAACACTTCTGTGCTGAATCAGTGAATCATTTCTTTTTGAACTGGTTCATTTACATATCGTCTACACAAACTGATTCACTAATACAAATCTTCTAGTTATTCTAGTTACTCCCCAACACTAGTGACGCCATAACCAGTCTGAGCTCTCGGCTAGTATCTGAGCAGCCTTCTGGATGTAATCAGGCCTCTGTTTTGTTTGTTATACAGATTTTGCCCTGTGTGTGGGAGTGTTTGTTCACTTGTGTGTGGATGTTTGTATATTGATCTCTGTATTGATCTGCTTATTTTGAGTGATAAGCTCTGGTGTGTGTGTGTGTGTCTGTAGAGTAAGATGAGCGCTGAGATTAGTTTTAATAGGCAGGACTGATCCTCTCGAAAAGGTCAGGACTCAAAACACAGCGCACACTTGATGCAATTATTCACTTTTTTCCATTCATTTCCATGAGTGAAAAAACATTGTTCCTCTTACATAACATTTCTTCTCTTTCTCATTCTGTCCAGCTCTTCCGAAACAGATTTTTTCCCCCTGTTGCTGCTCATTTAAAATGCAGATGTTAACACTAACTAGGTCACCTCATCTCATGATGTCTGTCAAACCATAATTAGAGATATTTTTAAATCTGAGGAAGTAAATTAAGCCCTTGACAGACACTACTGAATCCGTAATGGATCTCTATGGGGAAAACACTTCCCGGTTGTACAAAAAAACTTTTGATCTCTAACACTGATGTAACCTTGTATTCAGGATTGAGGGACCAAATGTAATCATACAAAGGGATAGTTCACCCCAAAATTCATTCTGTAGGGGGGAAAAAAGTTGTTTTTTCGCTCCATAAAATGTTTTGAATCCCATTGACTTTCACCTGAAACATTCTTTAAAGGGGTGGTTGATTATGATTTCACTTGTATAACTTTAGTTAGTGTGTAATGTTGCTGTTTGAGCATAAACAACATCTGCAAAATTACGACACCCAAAGTTCAATGCAAAGGGAGAAATCGCTTTTTAAGGACTACAATAAATGGCTGGTAGGGACTACAACGAGCGTCTTCCCGGGTTCTTTGCATATTTCCATAAACCCTGCCCCTGAGAACACGCAACAAAGGGGGTGAGGCCATGTTGGGCTGCTTTAAAGAAGAGGAAGAGTTGTTGTAGTAAAGTGTTGTTACCATGCCGTCATTTAACGGCATCCAGATGCATTATAAAAGTTGTAACTTCTTCCTGAGTCTCTCCATCAGTGTCGACTCCAGTTTGAACAATGTAAGGCTGAACACCGTTACTGACAATCATCATTTTGGCTGTGTGAGATTCTCCAGCTTTGTTGTTGTTGAGCAACCAAAGCGCGAGCTGTTAAAGCTCCGCCCTCTTCTGGAAAGGGGTCAGGAGCAGCAGCTCACTTGCATTTAAAGGGACACACAAAAACAGTGTGTTTTTGCTCACACCCAAACGGGCAAATTTGACAAGCTATAATAAATGATCTGTGGAGTATTTTGAGCTGAAACTTCACAGACACATTCTGGGGACACCAGAGACTGATATTACATCTTGTGAAAAGGGCATAAAAGGTCCCCTTTAAAATATTTTAAAAAGAAAGACAATGTTTGTTTGGAACATTTTTAACTGAATATCGGGTTTATGGTGGTTACATCATCCCTGATCTCTAGATGAACAACTCTGCTATTCCCTCAATGATGCCTCAGACTTACAGACCCTCTCAAACAATCACTAAATACTAAATAAATAAGGTTATTTTGCATTTTAAACCAATTTCATGTAAAAAATAATAATAATAATAATATTTAAACTTCTGACAGTCTGACAGTAAAAGCCCTCACATATCTGGCAATCATGTCACAGTCAATAAGAAAACAATCACTAGTCATAAAATGCATATCTGTAAATCTTTGTTGAACTGCAACATTTTAGTCAAAGACATTCTTTGGGCAATTTAAACCATCAACCATCATATTTACATGATCTACATAACTAAACATAAACTACCATTTAAAAGTTTGGGGTTAGTAAGATTTTTTTTTTTTTTTAAAGAAATACTTTTATAGCAAGGATGCATTAAACTGATAAAAGTGACAATAAAGTCAAATAAATGCTGTTCTTTTGAACTTTCTCTTATCAAAGAATCCTGAAAAAAATATATCACGATTTCCCCAAAACAATTAAGCAGCATAACTGTTTTCAACACTGATAATAACAAGAATTTTTTTTTTTTTTTTTTTGAGCAAATCAGCATATCAGAATGATTTCTGAAGGATCATGTGACACTGAAGACTGGAGTAATGATGCTGAAAATTCAGCTTTGATCACAGGAATAAATTACATTTGAAAATATATTCACATAGAAAACAATTATTTTAAATTGTAATATTATTTCACAAAAATACTGTTTTATTTTGATCAAATAAACACAGCCTTGGTGAGTAGAAGAGACTTCTTTCAAAAAAGAAAATCTTACTGGCCCCAAACTTGCAATGTAATGTAAACATTTCAAATATAAGCATATGTAAAATATAGACTGCAATCAGATTATATTTCAGGCATGTTACTCAGACAATAGCATAAGATGAGAATTGACTGTGGCCCCACATTTTTGCATGGAAGCTCACAATAAACAAGATTCACACTGATAGTTTATGGTGGCTGAACTTGTGAATACCAAAGCAGAGAAATCCTTTTTAAAATCCTGCACAATTAGCCAAGCCTGAGAAAGCTTGCCTATGTAAACAGCAAACATCACATAAGCTGACTAGTTTTTGGAGCAGATTTTCTCTCTATCTCTCTCTTTTTGCCTCTGGCTGCAGTAAATGAATCTTCAGACCTCTTTGAGAAGAAGCAGAGTGACACAGTTTGTGGGTGGTTATGTCTGTCTGTCTTTATGACCAATTCAGGATGGCATCAAAACGCCCAGTTACATAATATCTGGCAGTTAGAGTCCAAGTAAATCACAGCGAGATTGAATAAGAATGAGAGAGAGGAGCAGAAAGCATATAAACAAAGTGTGAAATAGAGCATGCACACACATACAAGTGCACACACACACATACATACACACAATGTAACTTAAAGGGGTCATGACATGGATTTTTTTTTTTTGTATTTTAATGTTCCTTGAGGTTCACTTATAATGTTAATAAAGTTTTCGCACACACACAAAAACAAATATATATATATGCTGAAAAATGATTATTTTCAGCCCTCATTCTGCACTTCCGTCTGAGATGATCTGTTTTCAGAGGAGGCTCTTTTAAGACTTGTCAGTAAATGGCCACTGTTATGATTGGCTAACATCACTGCATAGGAAACAGCATCAACGCCCACTCGCTATGGCATGCAAGTAAGTGTTTTGAAAACATTATGCATATAAAACCATAATTTACAGACAGTGCATTATGAAATCATTTACTTATGCAGCTGCTGTCAGATCCAATACAGCTGACTGCTTCATCTCTCAACAAAAGTTTCTTTGTGAACTCTCCATTACAGTGTGCCTCGTTTACAAAATAAAATGCTCCGAACAAACATAAACGGAATGCCATTAAACAAAACCACCCACTTGGGATCCTTCTGAAGTCTGTACAGAGATGCAAATGAGCTGTTTAAATGGGAACATTCATTCACTCTTCCATTTGTCCTGTTGTCGACAGACTCAAGCGCGTGAAGTATGTCAGAATATACTGTATACTGTATCCAGTGTAGACAGCGTCAGTGATTATAATGAGTTCTATTTGCGTTTGACGCAACGTGACGCTCACATCCAGTGTAGGAAAATGTCAGCAGTTAAGTGACTGAATGCCAGTGGGCGGGGCCTATGGTGCGACGATGCATAACTATTTGTCAATGTCTTGCTCTGGAGGCATATGAAGATGTATTTGCCTGTGTGACATCACAAATCACACAATATCCAAATTATCCATTTTTAGTGCTTGATTAATAAATGCTTTGTTTATAATGAGGAGGACGTTTTAGGGTATGTCTACATGACAACAATGTACTAAAAACTAAAAAGTTTTATCATTGCGTTTTTTGCATACAGGCGACAAAATTGTCAAAACGAACCCCATTCACACGGATCCGCAAAAATGATTAAAATGCTGTATTATGCTGCCAGGCCAGTAGTTGGCGATGTCACTTTGTAAAGAAACATTATGCGCTTATAGACGCATGTGCATGACGCCATTGTTTTCACAAATGCACGTTTTTGTAGTTTACACGGAGACGATAACGGTAGTGTTTTCAAAAACGTGTACTTTGTAAACTGTTCTCAAAAGTTTGCGTTTTCAGGCCCCCAAAATGCGTGTCATGTAAACGAACGAATAAAACACATAAAAAGCTTTCTGTTTTTAGTTGAAAACACTGTTCTGTAAACAGCCCCTTAAACTATGAAACTTATGTATTAATGGTTCAAAGACCTCTTATATGTCAAAAGATCAAGGCAAATTTGATTTCTCATGTCATGACCTATTTAATGACATAATATAAAGCATTCACTGACAAATGGACACATAAACACATAGATGTGCGAGCACGTATTTGTGCATGGGAGAAATGAAATTCAGCCTCCTTTATTTCACTCCAGTAAAGAATCCTATATGCAGTTTCTCAGCTTGATCAATGCTCCGAACACACCGTGCAAAAACACACACTCGTAAAGATATTTTACGAGCACTAATGTTCATAAAACAGCCGGCTGAGATGAAACCAATTAGGTTGTGTTCCCACGAGAAACATTGCCAGCGAGGAGATCGCACCATACACGCAGAGAGCTGTATAAATATAAAAGCACAGAGACAAGCTCTGTTCCCTGTGTCTAGATTTCTGCCAGGACAGAATAAACTGCAGCGATGCAGGAGATCTGATGTTCTGTACACAGTACTCGTATTGACATTTCTACAGGGAAAAATCGGTTTTAGTAAATCTTTCACAGCCACAGAGAGAGATCATTGCAGATTTTCTGTATCACGGCAAGACATCGGGGGTCAGAACAGGTAAAAGAATAAAAGCATCCTGGTTAGCACTCCCATTTAGTGCCCCCAATGTCATGCTTTCCAGCCTTATAACTGCTCTAAATGTTAGACTGCATGAATAAAAGGGTGCTTTAATGAATAAGGTAAAAACGTCTAACCGAACCCAACCCTTCTGTGACATGAGGTTGCATTGCAGATGAATTTCAGCTGGTCTTTACAAGCAGAAATTCAATCTCTTTGCACCTCCAATTGTGAAACTGATTAAACCTTCACATTAAATCATTGATAATTCATGAGAAAGGTCTATGAATTACACTGAATATGTTACCAGAGCTGCTAATGCAATATAAAGACAGTCTGAAAAGGCAATCCAATGCAGGAAGGGACTACCACAAGCTTCTTCCCTGGTTGGTGACATCACAAACCCAAAAATTTACATAAACCCTGCCCCCGAGAACTCACAACAAAGGGCCATGTTGGGCTGCTTTAGAGAAGAGGAAGAGTTGTTGTAGTAGAGTGTTGTTCCATGCCATCATTTTACGCTGGACTGCTTCACAAACGAGGGTCAATTCAATGCTGGATTTGCACAAAAGATTAACATGACGGCACATGCTAGTCGATGAGTTGAATCAACTCCACAGCAACTACATAAATTTATCCACTAACCATTCAGAAACTTCCAGACTCATTCTAAAATTTGTAACTTCTTCCTGAGTCTCTCCATCAGTGTCGACTCCGGTTTGAACAATGTAAGGCTGAACACCATTACTGATAATCGTCATTTTGGCTGCGTGAGATTGTCCAGTTTTGTTGTTGTTGAGCAACCGAAGCATGAGCTGTTAAAGCTCCGCCCTCTTCTGGAAAGTGGGCGGGAGCAGCAGCTCACTTGCATTTAAAGGGACACACACAAAAACGGCGTGTTTTTGCTCACACCCAAATAGGGGCAAATTTGACAAGCTATAATAAATGATCTGTGGGCTATTTTGAGCTGAATCTTCACAGACACATTCTGGAAACACCAGAGACTTATATTACATCTTGTAAAAAGGGCATAAAAGGTCCCCTTTAAAAGATACCAGAGTGATATTATAAAGCATATCTGTGGAAGAACTAATCACTGTATTGGTGTTTTCAACATGATATCTTTAAAAGGAGCACTTCATAGCATGCAAACTAGAGCAGAACCATTTGTGGTGACTAACAGAATAATCTAGATATTGTCAGACATTGAGAGATTTCAGTGTGCAGCACAGGAGATCATACAGAAGCACCAAATCTTCTACAGTTAACAAGGATGTTATTTTTCATGTGACATGTTCTCAACATCGACATTCGATTCCTCACCTTAAATTTATGCATGCATTCATCACTGGGTATCAATGACATGTTAATTTTCTCATTGCACAACCAATATCAATAGATGATCCAGTGAGCAAGCAGGCGTGTTGCTCAGCAACAAAACCTGAAATAAATGTATCATTCAAATGAATTAATTAGCTGCCAAATGTCTGAATGGTGACGTCACTCAATGTTTTGGCAAGAGGTCAACAAACCGTCTCAGGCGAATAAAGTGGATAATCAGGCTTGTCTAATTGTACTCATTGTGTGAACTTGAAATCAGCAGTTTTCACCGTTGATTATATACGGTAGCAAGTAAAACTTCCTTTTCACAGAGAGGTGATAATATTGTAAAATGCAGCTACAGAAATCATCCATTGAAGATTAATGGCAAAATTAATCTCTTTGCACAATTTGTGTATACAAAATACATAAATTTACAAGTAAATGTGTTTTCTCATGCCATAAATAGATCAATACACATTTTACGCTCTGCGAATCTCTTTGTTAGTGACAAAAACATGAGTTGATTTAGACACTAGAAAAGCACCTGCTGTTGTTGTTAAGCAGCGATTGTATTAACAAGCACTGACAGAAATTTCAAAACCAAACTGAATCATTAATGCTTATACTGAAATCATAAGATGCAGCCTTTGCTTTATTATATTGAACACTGTGCTCCTGAAATGAATCATTTTAATATTTAATCATATTTTTAAACACCTCAATATATTATCTACACGGTTGTCTGAATGTCTTATAGTGGCTGAACACATTACTCGTGGTTTCTGCTGTGGAAAAAAAGGCATATAAATTTGCTATAATGGCTTCCACACACCAATCAATAATGCATAGGACTGGAATAATGCTGCTATTGATAATATAAATCTTCCAAACTTAACTGACCACAACTTACTCCTGTCTCCCCACATATAGAGAGGCCCCAAAGTTATTTGGACATTTAAAATGTCTGAATGTCATTGAAAAGATGATAAAATATCAATTCAAATGGCATCTTGACAAATGTTACAGCATCTTTTCTAAGTGACTTCTTTAGTGTTTGGAACAGTATATCTGATGTTTTATCATTTAAAAACTTAGACTTTGGGGTGTTTGGGGTTGGTACAAATTTTTTTTTTTAATGTTTTTTTTTTTTTTTCCCCCAAGTCTCTTATGCTCACCAAGGCTGCATTTATTTGATTAAAAAACAGTAAAAACAGTAATATTGTGAAATATTACAATTTAACTAATTATTTTTTACTTTAAAATATTTTAAAATGTGATTTATTCATGTGATGGCAAAGCTGAATTTTCAGCATCATTACTCCAGTCTTCAGTGTCACATGATCCTTCAGAAATCATGTCAGAAATGCTGATTTGCTGCTAAATAAACATGTATGATTGTTATCAATGTTGAAAACAGTCGTGCTGCTTAATATTTTTGTGGAAAATATGGGGGCGGGGGAAGGGATTAGGATTTTTTGATGTAATAAAAACCTAAACCTAACACATCCTTGCTAACTATTAATAATAATAAAAAGATCTTACTTCCATAAACACACCAAAACCACAAAGGACATCTTAGCAACCGCAGCAATGCCCTGACTTTCTTCAGAAATCATACTTCGTTTGAAATACGTATGCTTGTATGAATGTATCCTTCATTTTTAATGCCATTTACAGAAAAAAAAATATCACAAGTGTAGTCAGACTGTTTTGACGCCGCGCAAGGTTCTACCAATTAGCTCAGTCCCGCTCTTCCTCCTTTCGCGCATCCCCCTTGAATTTCCCACGCGCGCCGCATGTCACATCCGGTTTCAGCACCTCGGACAGCTCGCGCTCGCACTCCCCAATCTTTCTGCCTCACGCAACGAGATACACACAAAGTTTTGGGCTAACCAGACCACCTCCAACCTCCAAAGCCGCTAATCTAACGGGGACAGGAGTCGACGGGAGGCAGAAAGACACACGGGAGAAAACGGGAGGCGCGAGACGACGCTCCGCGCGCGAGATGCCCAGAGACGGCTGCGCGAGACCGAATTCTGTTTCTCTGTCATTCTGTTGCTGAGAAGAGAGAGAAAGAGAGAGAAGCGAGAGACCGGGGACAGAGGAGCGAGGAGAGAGCATCATCGAGCGGGTCTTAACGAGGCACCGGACCGGATCTGCATGCGAGAGCGAGTCCGAGCGAGCGGAGGCGCGAGATGCAGCGCGTGAACAAGCTCTTGAGTCTCATCGTGCTGGTGCTGATGGGCACGGAACTCACGCAAGTAGGTCTATCGCCATCTTTACCTCCCACACACACACACACACACACACACACACACACATACACTTCGAACACAGATCAGGCTGCGGTGAATTAGCCAGATTACTGGGAAAAAGAGATTAATGGACGGGATTACAAGCAGAGAGATATGAAGAATCCACGGTTATACTTATTACAGCTCACAGCAAACATAAGAAACAATCTGCACGCGACCAAGTTGCAAGAAAAGCGCACGATTTACATATTTGTGCCTCATGAATGAAAGGACACATTCATTATCACAAACATTAGTATTCATGTTACTGTATATTTAATCCTCATGTACTGTTGATATCGACTTTGTATTCTTTGTTTTGAGACACACATACAGCACTGTATGTGTAAAAAAAATCAATAATGAAAGCTTTTAATATGTCCTTCTAATATCCAGCAGATATTATCAAAAATTTAACATGCATTTTTCAGAAGTGTGACCAAAATGATATCCAGTACAGTCATGTTGCTTCTGTTGGGGTCAGTTCGACCATGGAAAATACACTTTGCAGAAAAACACAAAATAAATCTAGCAGAAATGTATCTCTAGAGAGGATCTTATGTTGTATTTCATTGCATGTTTTATACCTGGGGTCTCTGAGACCCTAAAGGATGTTTTAAGTGTGTTATCACAAGTTAACATATATAACTCATACAAGCCATGAAATATAAACCTGATATAAGTACACTCTAAAAAAATGCTGGGTTAAATATGGACAAACCCAGTCGTTGGGTTAAAAAAATCATTTAAAAATTTAACCCAACAGTTGGGTTTGTCCATTTTTTGACCCAAATTTGAGCATTTTTTAGAGTGTATGTTTTGAGCTATACTGTAAAAAAATAATTTTCATGATTTGTTATCATAACATATTTTCTTTTGTCAAATCAACTTAATGTAGTTCACATAACATAATATTTGAGTTTCTTATTATTAAACCAATCGCCTTCATTGTTTTAACTCAATTTTTTAAATTTAATTGAACTCAAAATTTTAAGGCAACCAGGTAACTTATTTTTTAATTTAAGTTAAACCAATAACCAACTTTTTTTTTTTTTACAGTGTATTAAAGGCCTTGGGAGACCACAAACAAAACTTGAGAAGTGCTACGTAATATTAATGCACTTAATGTAATTATTTTGTGGAGTGTAATTGCACATTGCTATTGTTAACACCACAATAATTACATGAAAGAGTTTAGGAATGATTTGAAAAAGTGTACATAGGGCATAATTATGATTATCTCACAAAAAAGAGGGGGAATGAATATATACATTTTTCAAATTGGGGCAAATATGTCACCACTTGTCATAATGGTTTCTATATAACTTAGATGCTATATTTAATTTCACATGAATGAAAAGATGTAATAGTAGATTAATGGGTTAAATTGTACCTCTTCCTTGATTTTAATTGTTCACTGAAATAAAACACACAACATGTGTTGTGAAAATGATACATGCCTAATTTATTGTAAGTGTCCCTCATTTAAGTCAAATTAAATATAGCATCTTCCCTAGTGTACGTCACTGTTAAAATGGACACTAATACAATGTTTGGCAAAGTCCAACAAAAAGAAACTGGAGCTTTGCATTAGAGAATTCGAGAGCATTTGGCTGCTCTTACTAACATTCCCCAGTGCGCAGTGTTCTTGGCTTCTACATATGCAAACAGTGCTCTTCACGCTTCAGTTATTACTTTAACCAGCGTCTCACTGTAGCATGTATTTTCATATTGATCAGAAAGGATGAGCATGTGAACCGTACAGCCTGTGTAAATGTTGCATTAGGCTCGCAGCGGGGCAGCATGCTTACTCGGCATGTGCGCGCAAGTAAATCTCAAACTGACTCTGCCAAACCCATCAATTACCGCCGCGTGGCTCGGTCATCTTCTCATCTCAGAGATTTACGGCCCATTGAATCTGTGACAATTTGGCATTTTCCTCAGCTTTACCCGGGTTTAGAGAAGAAGACCTTATACACAAGAACATATACGGTACACATACACTTGAGTGTTTTTAAGAACAATACAGTGAATGTAACTCTATTCGAGTCTTGAAAGACACATCATATAAAATAATTTCGGTCACACTTTACTTTAGGGTCCAATTGTGACCCTGGACCACAAAACCAGTCATAATTTTTTGAAATCGAGATTTATACATCATCTGAAAGCTGAATAATTAAGCTTTCCATTGATGTATGGTTATTTAGGATAGGATTATATTTGTTCGAGATACAACTATTTGAAAATCTGGAATGTGAGGGTGCAAAAAAATCAAAATATTGAGAAAATCGCCTTTAAAGTTGTCCAAATGAAGTCCTTAGCAATGCATATCCACTCACCAAAATACATTTTTGATATATTTACGGTAGGAAATTTACAAAATATCTTCATTGAACATGATCTTTACTTAATACCCTAATGATTTTTGGCATAAAAGAAAAATCGATAATTTTGACCCATACAATGGCAATTGCTACAAATATACCTGTGTGACTTATGACTGGTTTTGTGGTCCAGGGTCACAATTCTTACTATTAACTATGACTTTTGCCTCAATAAACTCCTAATTACTGCTTATTAATAGTAAGGTAATTGTTAAGGATTAAGGGATGTAGAATAAAGCATTAATATGGGCTTTATAAGTACTAATAAACAGTTAGTATCCTAGTAATATGTATGCTAATAAGCAGCTTGTTAATAGTGAGAATTGGACCCTAAACTAAAGTATAACCATAATTTCATATCCAAAACTCTTTCCCATGGCTACACAAGGAAACAGTGTTTCTTCAGAGCAGAACGGCATTCTGGGATTAAATTTGGCTCTGCTGTCAGTGTTAAATTAAATACATGAAGTACCTTAGGAGCACAGGTGTGAGCAAATGCATGCCGGGACTTATGCTTGTCTTATAAATGCAGTGATCCAGTTTCAAACTCTCAGGAAATTGTCATGGTTTAATAATTGTGCTGTGGAAATTGAATTGGCTTTCAGTTTGTTTATGAGTGTTTGTATGTGTATGGGAGTTATTTTTCTTTTTTGTACCGGCCTACACACTTATTAATGGACATAACCCCAACACTCTTAAAAAATAAAGGTTCCAATTAGAAAGAAAAATAGAGTCTAATGTCAAAGGAGTATCTGTGTGGGTTCCTCAAAGAGCTTTTTATCCTCTATCTCCATCTGCTTTAATGGACCATGCATTAATACGATTACATTGAATACAGTGACTTCAAGATCTTTTTTGATTTTAAAGAACCATAATAAGAACTCAAAAAACCTATAGAGAGAAAAGTTGAACACCTGAAAAACCTTTATTTTTAAGAGCATAAAGAACACATCCTAACCATTAGCACTGATTACAGAACACCATCTTCAAAACACATCTTTAACACCACTTGCAGAACACACATCTAAACACCCACAAACACGTGCACCATTCATAAAACACGACTCACTGAAATAACTTCTCCTTAAATGTAAATACCTCTCATAAAATGAGACATGCAGCAATGCTTAAACACTAACAGCTGCTGAACCTAAACACCACTCAAGTACACCTACTAAACACCACCCACCCAAAATGCCACTTACTGCACATCACCCACAAAACATCTACTTAATAAAAAAAACACAATGCTGAACACCTACTAAACACCACTCACTGAACACCACTAATAAAAAAGCCCATTATACCACCCACAGAACAGCTGAAGGATCTCATAGTATACTACAGATTTCCCACCACTATCAGTTCACCCACTTAACTAGTTCTCAAACTGAAACAGTTTGACAGAATGAGGTCTAAAGTGATCTCATTTTAAACGACAGTAACATAATTTAGGTCAGAAAGCAAGTTGGAACATCATATTTCCCCTGTCCGAGTAATGCGCCAACCATCGATTGGATTTAAATTGATCCAACCAGCAGTTTTTCTAGAGGGCCTAATATATCTAAAAACATACTGTATAAAAGCATTGAGTAGGTAATATTACCCTCATTGTTTGATCACCACTGATTGGAGGACGTCGAGTTTGTTTGACAGGAATTTTCAGGCAAGTGCAGGAAGAAGCATCAAGCTTCAAAGTCCTAGGAGACGTGACAAAAAAATTGCACTTATTTCTAATAAACTAGCTCTTTATTTATGTGTTAGATATGTTCCGCCCAAAATATCCTGTTTTAAATGAAAATACATCAACACAGGAAAAGCAAAATACACTCGTCATGGTGATTTCGCAGTCTCTAGTAAACCAGACAAAACTGCAACTAAACTTGACAGCCAGTGATCATCAAATTTTTTTATTGTACAAAAAATGTTCTTGTGACATGATGAGATGGTGATAGAAACTTTTAAAGTAACTGACGTGCAATGACTGACTGATTTATGCCAACTTTCTTTTAGCCTACAATAACTGTAGGTTACTTATGATTAAATAAATAAATAAATATTTTTACTTATTTATTTAAACTTTATCTAATTTAAATGTATATCTTATATAATTTTTGTTATATATTGTGTATGTCAAACGTCTATATATATATATATATGTTTTTTTCTTGCATTAACCACTTAGCTCATAACTCTGACACAGCACGTGTTCCCTGAGTTTCAGTGGGCCTGATGCTTCTGGTCCCAGTGGCGCTTATGCTGTCTTTTCAATTTGTGTTAATGTCCTAATCGTATTTCAGTAGCCCAAGTCCAAATGTAGAATCCATTCAAACTTCCATTAACGAGAGAGAGAGAGAGAGAGAGAGAGAGAGAGAGAGAGAAATAGATAATGTATCCACATTCTAAATGCTTAGCTCCCCCAGCTATAGAATGGATGAGATTAGTTCTTGATTACCACGGTACAGATACGTGTCTTCTATGGTCTTATCACCTTCATGGAGATAAAGGTCATCAATATGGTCTCACAGAAGAGAATCATCTAGCCTGTGGATAAGAAGAATTATCATATTAGTAATGGTTCTGCCTTTAATCGATTGTGTCTGGTTTTGAGTATGAAAGGGAGATAAAAGGAAAGCGTGTGTGTGCGTTTAAAAGGAAACACAAGCTGTTGTTTATATGATGGCATTTCACCACCCCTGACACTCATTGTTTCTCTCTAACAATCCATAAATCACACACACACACACACACACACACACAGACACACACTCTATCGCCCTACACCAACCCTACCCATCACAGAAAACTGTGCACATTTTTACTTTTTCAAAAAAACTAATTCTGTATGATTTATAAGCCTTTTGAAAAATGGGGACATGGGGTAATGTCCTCATAAGTCACCCTCTCCTTGTAATACCTATGTCATACCCATGTCATTATACAAATGCGTGTCCTGATATGTCACAAAAATGCGTGCACACACACACACTCGCACACACACACACACAGACTCTTCTTGAAATCTTCAATCGATCACTAGACAGACAATCAATCATCAGCACTCTCTCAATCTTTGTACTTGTGTTGTCCATTATATAATTCTGTAGCATCTAAACTGTGAAAGGGCAAGTGTGGGTGTTCATTGTTTTTTGAAAAAGAGATACATAAGGACCGGTTCACACAGAACATGTTTTTCTATTTCACTGCGCTATTTTTTTATATAAACGTGCATTTACTGCACTTTGAGTATCCTTTTTTTGCTGTGGACATGAATGATTTGGAGAGGTGTGCTTTAGCAATCAGAAATATGATTTTGTGCCATGAATGAGTATATAGAGAGTCTTGTAGACACATGGATAGGCTGTTTACTAAGAAACCACCTCGCAACCACCTAGAATATTATAGTGAGTCAGAAAATCTTAGCAACCACATAGAAATACATCAGCAAACAGCCAAAACAACCAAGCATCTGAAAAGTAATACACTAACAACCATTCAAAAACACCCTAGAAACACACTAAAAATCACTAAGTACACCTTAGCAGCATAGCAATAACTCTGGCAGCCATCCAAAACAACATAGCAATCAAATACACACTATACACTAACATCAATTCAGAACACCCTGCGGTATTATATATAATTTGCAGACATCAGGGATATTGAAATTGCTTTTGAATGCACGCTCGCGTTTTACTTTCGCTTTCTAATTCACGAGCACACGTACTCTGTGTATAGGGAGCAACGGTACTGACCACACATTTTACAAGATAAGATAAGAGTGGGGTAAAATGCCCCCTACTATTTTTCACAAAATAACCACTAAATAAAGTCAAAATATGCTTTTGTTGTTGCTTTGGACTAGGTTGATGAGGAAGTATTCACGGTGAAGCTTACACTGGCGATGTACTTGAGAGAAAACGGATTTTACATTAAGTGATATAATTTTTAACAGTAAGGAAAAACGGTGTTTTAAAGCTTGTTGTTTTGCAGAACATTACAGTTATATATGAGATGATAATAGTAAGTCCTGTAGAACATGTTATTTAAGAAAAATATAATTATATTTTCAGAATGACATTTTTTTTTTTTCAAACCCAGTCTGTGGGGTAAAACGCCCCATCATAATTACTGTAGTTACAATGTTCTGAACATCACATCCTTTGTTTTTCCATCAAATGTAAGTTAACTAGGTGGTTGAAAAAAACTATTTGGACTTTATATTTAAAAATTACCTCAAGTTAACACCAGCTATCTAGTTAGCTAGCCAGTTAGCATCAGCTAACAATCATTTTCAAATAGGCTGGTTTTCAGCATGGTTCATTAATAAATATTCTCACTTATCTACTGTTGTTTTAGCTTGTCTTTTTAAATTTAAGCTAAAACTGCTTATACTCTGATTTTGGTGTAAATGTATAAAACAAACTGCGTTGTCAGAGTGGGGGCATTTTGCCCCACCCTGGAGGGCATTTTACCCCACCTGTGGGGCAAAACGCCCCCCACGGTACAAATGTAATTTTTGTTAAAAATCCAATAACATGAAACTCTGGACATTTTTCATACTTGGTTTACAATGTATGTCATTGTCACTGAAAACTAGGATATCTATTCTAATCTAGAAACATTTAACTTTTGCTTCACAGAAAAAGTTACATAGGGCGTTTTCCCCCCACTCCACCCTATTTGTCAATGATCTGTTGCGCACCAAATCCTCCGTCATCGGTCCTGTCAGTCACCTCTTCTTACTCTCGTCACGTGATCGTCTCCTGCTGCGCGTGCTGTATGGAGCAGAGCAGACGCTTTCAGTTTATAATTGCAGCGTCCATTGTCCAACTGAAGTAAATGGTTTTTTACATCTATAAAAAAGTAAAACGACAGTGGGGGCGGTGCTGCGGTGGGAAAGTAATGTAATCGGGCATTGCAACACCCTGGCAACCACCCAAAACACCCTTGAATCTTGCCTGTAAATTTTGCATAATCAAACACCACTCATTTTTTCTTTTAAGAAAATCTACCATCTGTTCACACACAGCACCAAGATATATTTTTTTTTCTAAATCACAAAATAAATCCCTATGTTTTGAAGCAGTAATATTTCAGCTGCAGACGGATATTCTATAAACTACCACTGAAAACAGCAGGAAGAACAGACTGCTTGGAGAACGCAGTGGAAATGCAGGGGAAGGGGAGAGTAAATGTTCAAACAGCAGGGCTCCGTTCCAAACACCTCTGCAGTACCACAAGCACCAGGGCCCAGAGTCAGGCCGAGCATTTGAAGTTTCTGCAGAAGAAAACTTCTGAAAACATGGACTTCTCCTCCTCCTCCTCCTCCTCCTCCTCCTCCTCCTCTCTACACACTGCAGAACCGTTAGGGAGGTATCCAGCACTCTTGTAGAGACCGATTGATAAATCACTTATATCATGTTGGACTATTTTTTTTTACACGCAGCCTGAAGCTGAAGGCTTTACTGTAGACCATTATAGATGAGTTACTGCTGCCACAGTATCCTTCTGTCCAACAGCTCAGATGGCTTCTGCTGGTA
Source organism: Hypophthalmichthys nobilis (assembly GCA_037950665.1). Lineage (NCBI taxonomy): Eukaryota > Metazoa > Chordata > Actinopteri > Cypriniformes > Xenocyprididae > Hypophthalmichthys > Hypophthalmichthys nobilis. Next base: position 4,836,288 of record CM075490.1, read on the forward strand.
CACTCTGAACCAACCACCATCTAGCGCTCCTGATCTACAGTACAGGATATTATAGTTTTGCTGGGGGCTGCAGAAATCGCACAGCCTACACATGAATTATTAAAGATGATAAAAAGAACAGTGTTAAAGGGAATCACAATTTGAGATTACGGTTTTGCTTCTCTCTCATTGATGAAAGTAAAATTGATCGCTGTTGCCTTAGGGAACGGAGCTATAAAACATTCATATTGGACGTTTACTGCAGATCTTGTTTCGAAATTAATAGCAATATGTACCTGACCCAAACAGATGAGTGCTTTTGTAAAACTAATCCATGTCTTTGTACAGAACATACAGATTAAGGAAGCTGTTCACCCACAGATAAAAAAACGATGTACTCACCTTCATGTTGTTTCAAACCCTTATGAATAACTTCTTTTGTTGAACAAGAAAGCAGATGTTTGGCAGAACGTTTACGTTGCTCATTTCCAATGAAACTGAATGTCAACGGATGCTGTCAAGTTTCAAATAAATAAAAAAATAACAACATGAGGGTGAGTAAATAATGACATAATTTTAATTTTTGGACTAACTATTCCTTTAAAGGGGTGGTTGATTATGATTTCACTTTTTTAACTTTAGTTAGTGTGTAATGTTGCTGTTTGAGCATAAACAACATCTGCAAAGTTACGCACTCAAAGTTCAATGCAAAGGGGGATATTTTCTTTTAAATAACTCACTGTTTAAAGACTACAACAAACGGCTGGTAGGGACTACAATGAGCTTCTTACCTGGTTAGTGACATCAATAACCCTAAAATTTCCATAAACCCCGCCCCCAAGAACACACAACAAAGGGGGTGAGGCCATGTTGGGCTGCTTTAGAGAAGAGGAAGAGTTGTTGTAGTAGAGTGTTGTTCCCGTGCCGTCATTTTACGCCGGACTGCTTCACAAACGAGGATCAATTCAACGCTGGATTTGCACAAAAGATTAACATGACGGCACATGCTAGTCGATGAGCTGAATCAACTCCACAGCAACTACATAAATTTATCCACTAACCATTCAGAAAAAAAAGAAGAAAAAATTGTAACTTCTTCCTGAGTCTCTCCATCAGTGTCCGACTCCGGTTTGAGCAATGTAAGGCTGAACACCGTTACTGACAATCCTCATTTTGGCTGCGTGAGATTGTCCAGTTTTGTTGTTGTTGAGAAACCGAAGCGCGAGCTGTTAAAGCTCCACCCTCTTCTGGAAAGGGGGCCGGGAGCAGCAGCTCATTTGCATTTAAAGGGACACATAAAAAATGCTGTGTTTTTGCTCACACCCAAATAGGGACAAATTTGGCAAGCTATAATAAATGATCTGTGGGGTATTTTGAGCTGAAACTTCAAGACACATTCTGGGGACACCAGAGACTTCTAAAAGGGGCATTATAAGTCCCCTTTAAGGTTTAGCTTTAATCTCATTGGTCAGGGTTAAATGTTAAAACTATGCTGTTGATCAATTCACTGCTTAATACCACAAGCACAATTAATTTGATGTCTTAACTTCATAAAACCACTCATATTTCTATATAAAAAAAACGTGTTGTCTTTTATATTCTAGTGATAATGTTCAGAGAGAAATAGGCAATAAACCCAATTAAATTCCTGATGTTAAATAAATGAATCAACATAGACATTTGGCATTACGTTTGATTGTTTGATTCATTAGCCAAAAAATTGCTTTATTGAAAATTGTTTATTTAGCACAGTTTTGTAATTAAAAAACTGTCAGCTTTTATCAAGAGCCAGAAAGAAAGCTAGGTTTGAAATAAGTATTTAATTTACACGGACAGGTTCATAAAGTTTACAGAGAACTAATGAGACCAAATGTTACATCAAATATGAAAAACAACCTCCCAAAGGCACAAATTTGTAGATAAGTGTAGATAAAGTCCAAGGCTGTGACACAAGGTCAGTTAAACATTGAAAGCGTTCTAATAGTCTATGTGTGGTGGATATGCTGCTCATTAATCTGAAATAAAAAACAAGCCAATGTAATTCAAGTTGCATTGTTCATTGGCACACACACACAGAGATCCCAAGGCCAAACAAATTCAAGCTCAGAGTGATTTGTGCTGAAGTGACCTTCTGTTTCTATGGCTCTATTATTCATTCACTCCATCTCTTTTATGTCTCTCTCCATCTCCTCTCACACAAAATGCAACCAGTGTGGTAACCACGTTATCTACAAGGATGTCATGTCCAGAAGATATTTAACTCACCTTTGTATTGCTCCAAACCTGGTTTCTTTCATGGAGCACTAAAGGAGATGTTTAGCAGAATAGCTGAGCTGCTCACTTCCGTACAATTAAAGCAGATGGGGACTTGGACTGTTGAGCTCTGAAAAAAAATGAGAAAAAACATCATAAAACATTATAAAAGTAGTCCATTCAAATATTCAACCTGAAATTTCAAACTTGTCTGACAACAATGGGCACCATTCAATTTCATTGTATGGAAAAGGACACCTTAGACATTCTGTTAAAAATAACTCTTTTTGTGTTCTACGGGAATCCGGGAAACCGGAAATCATACAGGTGAGATTGAATAAATAATGGCAGAACTAGTCCTTTAAGGCCAGTACAGAAAGATCAGATCATTGTTGATCCACAAACAAACAAATATGCGTGTGTGTGTGTGTGTGTGTGTAATAGACAGTGACAGGCCCGGAAAGAATATCTGCCCTAGATTCAATGTTTTAGATGTTTTCTGTGTGATGTTTTATTAAAGTGAGGTTGGATATGCTGACAGAGACACAACTGGATGCCTGACACTCCCTGAATCTCTCTCAGCCTCTCTCTCTCAAAGGTCAGTCTGTGGAAAGTGCAGCACCTTTGACATATTCATGTTTTTATCCAAAAAAAGCTGTTTATTTTAGACCAAAAATCTGGTTTATTTAATAAACAACTGAGAATGTATATTAAAAAACTAAAAGACAAAGAAGATATGAATACATTTTATAACTGTGAACACAATACAAACTATCCTGAACTATATTCTCAGGACAATGGTAAATGATAGGTTGTCACGTGCTATATATTTTGTCATTTTAAACTCAGTTTATGCTATCTTCTACATTGTTTAGCAATACTTTTCATATTTCAAAGAAATGCTGCACAGGGAATAAAGTTCAACATTAACCTGAACCGTATCTCTTTTCCTGCACAACAGTGAAACATATTCAAAAGCTTTTATGCAGCCTAACTTACTTACATACACCCACAAACACACAAAAACTTTTTTTTAAAGAAAGAAGACCCTGAGAAATATTCACTAGAGTAAGAAGTATGACAAACAGTCCCGGTCTCCCCAGCTTATTTATATAATGTGGTTATTTAAGGTATCAGGATTCGTGCACATCTAACTATGACGCGTTTTGCACCTCTTACTGTGTCACGACTACTCACTGGCATGTCTAGGTCTGTGAATAATAGGTGTTAACCAAGTGATGCATGAGACTGCACACTACTCGTTCTGTCATGCTGCCAGATTTTAGTCGGTGTAATTGCACCACAGTACCGCCAATCACGACACGGGGGCGCTAGAGTCATTCTAATGCAAACTGAGGAAATGCACTTATGCTCTGAATGTGTAGGGATTCGTTTTCGGGATTCTCTGTTTCTTACAGTCTATACTTTAGTTTTCACCAACAATCCATCTACGCATATGCATGTCAGATATTTACATATGTTTAAAGCTGCAATAAAGATATCCCAACCACATATGCCCCCTATGTTTCATGAGAAATATATACCTCTGATGTCTCTGCTCTATTTCTGTGAGTGATTTATGCAGGGTGCTTTTTAATATAACCCTTCAGCTGTCTGTTTAAATTCAAATTCTTTTCAGTAGCCACAAGTGACATTACAAGTTTTGTTTAAAACAATAGTTTAATCGTGCTTAAAGACACGCGAGAAGAACCTTGTGCCGCTAAAACTAGGCTACTGACACAATTTGACGCCCCTGAAAGTCTGTATAATTTGCACACTGGTGGTGGTGACAGTTAATATGGGAATAGAAAGAGGGAAAGCGCGAAAGAAATGTGATCATTACTCACTCACGCTGACCTGGAATGGGGCGTGACATTGGTATGTTTCGTTTACAACCTTCCTGGCGCGTGGCTATGACAATATCGGGCCATTAACTCGATCCGTTGTCAAGTGCAAATCCCTGGTGGCGAGTCTCGTGCCCACAGGGGCGCTTCGCCCTCTCCTTATATAGGAGCGCGTGGCACCGCCTCCTTTCTCATCCACGGAGAGCGGTCGGCGTGTGCAGTTGTAATCCATCCAGAGTAATTCACTTGCGTTGGGAAGGCGGACCAATAAGGGCGTGAACGCACACAAAAGAGGCTTGGATAACAGAAAAGGCACCAGACGGGACCAGCGCGGAGACGAGGGTCACCACTGCTCGGGTTTCATCACTGCTCGGGTTTCATCACTTTAACCACACCGGATTCAACCAACGGCATACATCAAGATGAGCACCCTGAGACCGTCCGAACCGGGACCGTTAGAGGAGATGATGCGGATGATGGTGATGCACGAGGCGCTCACGGGCAGCGATGCTCGCCGTTACGGTTCCCGGTGGCTTGTGTAGAATGAGAGTTTGGGTCAGTGCGCAGAGATGTCCGTGCCTTTGCTGAAGATCGGTGTGGTGCTCAGCACCATGGCCATGATCACCAACTGGATGTCCCAGACTCTGCCATCACTGGTGGGACTCAACACCACCAAACTGACCGCGGCGCAGGGCGGCTATCCGGACCGGAGTATAGGAGTAAGTGCCGGGTTAATTTCCCTGAAAATTCAAACGAAAAGTTCAGATATTAAGCATTTAACATGTAAAAAAAAATCCATTCGCGCATATAGCAGCGCGATGCAACTCCGCGTTTTTGTAAGGGGCGTTCACACGGGGACGTTATTCTTTTGCATTATGTAGCCTACTATACTTTTATTTTAATTTTCGATTGCAGGAACGCGTCTCGCCTCATTGCGCGTTCTCTCTCGTTTTCTGAAAGTGGCGTTCACAGACACGCTGCTTGTGATGTTGTGGAATTTCGAACGCTTAGCTCATGAATATTAAAATCTGTAATGTTTTCACTTTGAATATAAGCGTTCTAATTTGCCGTAATAAAACTTTTTTATTTTAATGAACCAGAACTGCTGCTATAGGCTATGTCAGTGAATATCAGAAGCATTTTTTGCGATTTCACTAGAATGAGATACAGAAAATGCCATTCAATTTGTTAAATATGTCTTAAGATACGGTTTAAAAAGACAAACTTGACACAGCGTCTTATGTCTCGTGTCTTGTGTGAGCACATTCTTGAGTTCCAAAACAGAACAACTGAATGAAACAAAGTAGCAACATTTAAAAACAGATGTAGCAATTGTGTAGTTCTTCCACAGTTCTGTCATTTTAACTTTTACAGTTGTAACTGGACAATAACTTGTAATATTAACAAATATAACATGAAAAGACTGCAAAGCAGCTGGAATCAAAGTCTTTGCAGTGTGGTAACATTCCATAAGTACACCATTGGTCTGGAGATTTAGGGCTCTCTGGACCTGCACCAGCGGACTTTCGTCAATCCTCCATCTGTTCATCACTCTCACCCAGTCCAGACCAACTGTGATTGGATGTAACTCAACAGCAGTTTTGTGAGCGTGAATGAGACTGATGTTTGTCTTCCTGATAGTAGATGCAATGCTGCTGCATTCTGATTGGTGGGTGGGGATATGGGCGTGGTCTGAACAGATGGGGTTTTATGTAATCTTGTGTCAAGTGTTTGTAATGCCAATGAGTATGGGATTATAAATGAGACTATGAACTTTAGATGTTGTAATACTTGGTAAGATCACCCTTCTCGTTCTCTCTGCTCTCTCACAGGTTTTACCCGCTAACCCAGAGGAGTCCTGGCAGGTGTACAGCTCGGCTCAGGACAGCGAGGGCAGGTGTGTGTGTACGGTCGTTGCACCTCAGCAGACCATGTGCTCGAGAGACGCCCGCACCAAACAACTCCGCCAGCTACTGGAGAAGGTGACCTCCCGACCCATAATGCTCTACTGGTTTGCCCTTGGGTATCATATTACCTTTAACGCAAAGTTGCCACAGACACCGAATCTATGACAACCAGAGTTTTCCTCCAGAGATCAAAGTGACCTAGAGGCATGAGTCTAATCTCACAGACAACAGTATCATTCACAAACACACAGAGTTAATGAGTTCCACTGGAGCACGACTGGCGCAGAGGCAAACAGCCTTTCCTCAGAAAGACAATGATGCAACTCCTCGGACACATCAAATCATTAGCAGACTTGGAATAGATACAGAACTCGCTAGTTTTCTGAAGGTCACGAGATTCATTATTTATAGATGATTTTAGAGTAGTTATTTTTAGATATTTCTTACATATATAGCGGTAACATTAATAACAAAAATTTTACAAAATTGAATTTATTTTTGATGACAAATTACAGATTGTTGAAAAGAATATTCTATCAAAACTTATATATATATATATATACCAACATTTTGAAAAAAATGTATATATATATATATATCCAACATTTTGAAAAAAATATGTAAAAATATGTTAAATATATACAGTACAAAGCAGTAATATATATATATATATATATTTGATGACAAGTTACAAATTGTTGAAAAGAATATTCTATCAAAACTTATATATTAATTATATACAGTACAAAGCATAACTATATATATATATATATATATATATATATATACAGTACAAATAACATTAATAACAATAATTTTACAAAATTGGATTTTATGAAAATGTTATTTTTGATGACAAATTACCAATTATTAAAAATAATATTCTGCCATAAAATAAAAAGAATATTCTGTCATCAAAAATAAATAATATATATATATACACACACACATACATACATACATATACAGTATTTTTGAAAAATATATAAAAATATAATATATATATAATATAAAATAAATATATTGAATAAATATAAAGCTATATATATATATATACACACACACAATATATATATATATATATATATATATATATATATATATATATATAAATAACAATAATTTTACAAATTAAATTTTATGAAAATGTTCTTTTGACAAAATTACCAATGATTAAAAAGAATATTCTGCCATAAAATATATATATAAATCAATATTTTTGAAACAAATCATAATAAATATATGAAATATAAATAAATATATTAAATATAAATAAAAAGCAGTAACATATATATATATATATATATATATATATATATATATATTAATAGCAATACCAATACCAATAATGAATATGAATTAAATGAATATGAATTTAGCAATATATATATATATATATATATTACAATTTCAACATTTTTATTAAATATAATTTTGCATTATATCTCTGATACCTGTGTGTGTGTGTGTGTGTGTGTAGGTGCAAAACATGACGCAATCAATCCAAGTATTGGACCAGCGGACCCAGAGGGACCTGCAGTACGTGGTGAAGATGGAAGATCAACTCCGAGGCCTGGAGACCAAATTCAAACAGGTGGAAGAGAACCACAAACAAAACATCGCCAAGCAATACAAGGTAAACACACAATTATATGCAAGAACTGCACACACTTCACATGAATCCACACATCAGACCATATGGATACAGCGTGCACACACTAGAGCACTACAGACTGCATGCACACCTATAAATGCTTGTGCGTTTTTTGTGAAATGTGCAGACCTCGATCCAAATAATTAGTGAACTTTTGTGCAAATGTAATATGCAAATACATTGTTAGTGCAAAACTGTAAAGATTCAGGGTTTTTTACATTTAAAAATTTTAATTAAATGAGTAATTATAATAAAGAATAAAAAGATAAACAAGTAAAAATATAACGAAAATCTAAATATTAAACATTAATAAAGGATCTGCACATTTCAGTTCCTATAATGTACCATAATCCCGTGACACACACTTTGCATGCTACGTGACACACGCATGGAATGTAATATTGTTTGCACTCTAACACAAGCGTGCTTGTGCGAGTACATGAGCGTGTGCGTGTGTGACTGTGAGAGCACGTGAATGTGTTAGATAGGTTAGCGAGTTAGCTCCCTGTGCTGAGTGTGTTGTTTCTTGCTTGCAGGGCTAACTATAAAGACATGATAGGAGAGCCAGAGGCCAGAAGAGGCAGGTGTAACCCACGATTGGCTGAAGTGGGCGTCAATCATGCTGTTTATGTCACGATTCTCATATTCTATACGACATTAGCTGTAAGAAACACTCCTCCCCCTCCCTTATCCAACCACCAATCAGATCTCCTCCTGCATGCTACCTTAAAGAATTGTTACGTTTTATTTATATGATCTACATTATTTAGTTTCATTGATATATTGCTATTATTATTATTATTATTACTACTTACTACTACTACCATTATTATTCTCATCTTTGCTAGTAGTGCTTAAGTTTTTTTTTATTATTATTATTATTACTCTTATTATTTGTCACTATGAATCTTTGGTTTTTGAAGTAATATGCGTTTTGGAAGTAAAGAATTTAATCTTAACATCACATTGTTGTATGTGAGTTGTAATTTCAGCATGTGTCCCTTTCTGCTGTTGCATTCTAAACGATAACTAATAAAGTCTTTTCCCAATTGTTTACCGTGTTCAGAGCGCTTGATTTCGTCGATAAATGTTTGTAGATCTATCATTTTTATACGAATCTCAGTAGTTTTACTGCAGTTTGGCCTCTGGTCTCTCACTGGCTCTACAAGCACACACACACACACACACACACACTGGGTTTTCATGTTTTATGGGGACTTTCCATAGACATAATAATTTTTATATTGTACAAACTGTATATTCTGTCCCCTAACCCTGAACCCAATGTACCCATCACAGAAAACGTTCTACATTTTTACATTTTCAAAAAAAAAAAAATCACTTATCACCCATCACTTATTATGATTTATAAGCTGTTTTCCTCATGGGGACCAAAAAAAATGGCCAAAAGTATGTGGACACCTAGTTAAAGGATTTCCATCTACAGAAACTCTAACATATGTATTAAATCAAATGCAGTTAGCTGAATTTTAGAGTGCTTTTGACCCACTCAAGTACATCTTTATGTAATTTCATAATTACTTCAAAAGTCTTTGAAATATGCTTGAAGCTGAATGTACTGACAGGCACTTATGGTGAATTAAAATATGCTTTAATGTTATTTTCATTGAAACTTGTAAATCATGTATTTAAATATATTTGTAATTATTACACATTTGTAATGATGAAATTGAAATTTTGTACATTTAAAAAAGTAATATCAAATAACACTCAGTTAAAATTACAATCAAGAACTTTGCATGTGCTTTAGTATGTAACATCAAAATAATTTTTCACAGCATTACAATGTTCACTTTTTATAAGTGTACTTAAGTGTGTTAACATATCTGCAAGTACAGTTTTTTTAAAAATATTATTTTAAAATTTAAAGTATGCTACAAGTGCACATTCAATAAAAGGACACTTCTTATTCACATGCATTTATAGGAAAACAGGGCTCTTTTTGCTCTTCATAAAGAATTATTTATCTCAACCCATGTTTGGGTCAAATATGGACACAACGGTTGGGGTTGTCTATATTTGACCATATCAAGGGTTGAAACAAGCCAGCATTTGTTTACAGTGTAGTTGTCTGACATGGAAGAAACTTGACTGACCTGCACAAAGAAGATTTATGCGATCTTTGGCGCTCACCCAACATCAGTACCTGACCTCACTGACGCTCAGGAGCAAATCACCGCATCCATGTCCCAGCATCTAAATTCCCAGAGGAGCAGAAGCTGTTATAGAATGACTAACTCATTATAAATGCTAATGGTTCTGAAATTAAAGCACATATTGATGTGGTGTGTAGGTGTCCACATACTCTGGGGCATATATAGTGAAACTCAATTGCTGTAAACATTTATTTTTAGGAGTTTCCAGACAAACAAACACATTGATTGATGCACACACCCTCATGTTCAAATCAGTGTAGACAGCAAGGGCTCAGACAGGCTTCACAATGTACAAGTAAGCCAGACTTTCCAACTTTCCCACATTACGTATTTGCAGGCCATAAAGGCAAAAATGGCGGAGCTGCGTCCGCTAATCCCCGTACTCGAGGAGTACAAAGCTGACGCCCGGCTGGTTCAGCAGTTTAAGGAGGAGGTGCAGAACTTGACGGCCAGCCTCGGCCTCCTTCAGCAGGAGATGGGAGCCTACGACTACGATGACCTGCACTCCCGCGTGGTTAGTCTCGAGGAGCGGCTACGCGCATGCATGCAGAAGCTCGGTAAGACACACCGTTAACATAGACATATACATGTTTTCTCAACATGGTTTAAGCAAACAGGACATGATCCTGGATTAACATTGTTTATACATTCTGGAATTCTGAGTGTACAAAATAAGCAGTGGCATAACATCTAGGCACTTTCAATGGAAGCAAATGGAGCCAATCTGTAACTCTTTCCCCGTTTTCCGGCAAATTGGGTCAAATCCATGGTTAGGGCTAGAAGGGATACAGCTACAGCCAGATTGTCCTACTGGGTATGCGCACATCAATATTGCGTCATTTTTGTCACCCTGAACAACAATTAATTACTGTATTTGCATTATTGTAAGGGTAGGTTTATGGTTGGATTATTGTAAGGGTAGGTTTATCATTAATAAAATTAATTTATTGTTGTTTTATGGCGAGATTTTGCATCACTTCTGGCGCTATTACGCATCTTCTGAAAGAGGACAGAAGCTCCAGATCAAAACACAGGGGAAGAAGCAGCAGAAACAAGCGAGAGAAGCATTGCTTATGCACATGTAAAATAATGCAATTATTAAACATTTAACAACATATATATCAGAGCGTCCAAACGTTACCAAATGAAATATGACCCTGGACCACAAAACCAGTCATAAGGGTCTTTTTTTTTTTTTTTTTAATTGAGATTTATACATCATCTGAAAGCTGAATAAGTAAGCAACTATTTGAAAATCTGGACTCTGAGGGTGCAAAAAAAAAATCTAAATATTGAGAAAATCACCTTTAAAGTTGTCCACTCACAAAAAAGCGATCTACTCCATATGATTTGATCATCATTCTGAATGCGATCCGGACATTGTCTCTGACAAAACACAATTTCTCAGCTTTTTGTTCAAAATGTTCCTTTTTTTATGAAACTTGCCCACATTCAAGTGTTGATAAAAAAGAATGCATTAAGAGCCAGTGGCAAATACCCGAATGACTGGCCGAGATGAAGCTGTTCTCAGCGGGTACACGAGCGCTGAACTCGCATCTGTGAAAGCGTCAAAACAAATAGTAAAATAGACACTGTTTATATATGAGTCACATATTTGAGATCTAGATAACTACATACTCGCCTAAAAACTCTTTAAACTACATTTCGTGACATAAAAACTGTAGTATTTATACAAAATATGGTAGATTTGCTCGACCGCCATGAAAGTCACCGCAAGCGGAGTTATACAAATGGTGAAATGATAATTTCATAACCTAATGTTAACATTAGCAAAACATCTTCGAATATATTTTTTACTGTATTCTCTCAAATGGGTCTGTTTTTATTTTAGCAGAAGCATCTGAGACATAGTTGATACTTAAATGAAGCACAACTGAGAACTCAGTTAAAGTCTCTTGAGCTATAAAAAAGTGAGATTATGCATTCACCATCACAGCTTCCACTTCCCACCATCCACACACATCGGCATCTGTTCTCTGGTGTATATTATCTTTCTCTTGTACATGCCGAGTTTCTGGAAGAGAAATCTGGGCCAATTTCACTGTACGATCAATATGGCTTTAAAACAACTCTGATTTATCTCTCTGTTTCATACACACTTGAGCTTCATCCATGTGCAACGCTTCTAATGAATATAAAACCTTTACAGGAAAACCAAAGGAATTTCACAAATTCCCATGTACAATTTCATCCCACACGTGACACAAATGAACTTGTATTTGGTCGAGGAGAGGCGCATTACTATTACTTTAAGCGATCAGACTTACGCCACATCGCCACCACTTACATTTTCATCAGAAATGTAAAAATCTAGTTTCACTTGTTCAAATATAAATCCCATTTTGATGCAATCACATGAGATTTATCAAAACACATGAATTTAACACTCCCACATGTGCTCTTTCCACATGTGAAATTCATGTGTTTTTATCTGTACGACAAAAATGAATCAATAATCACGCACATTGTTCCATTTCATTGTGTAAGAAGATTGTGTATTTTTCTGCAGATGTGTGTCTGCAGTTTGAGAGAATCAGGGCTTTAGTCTAAAGATAGTAGCGTAATAATTTAGGCCTGTATGTCCCTTCAGACAACAGATTACTCAGTGTGTTAATCTCAAGCATGTGTGTGTGTGTGTGTGTTGAATGGGGGAGGCTGAGCAGCAAAATACACACACACACAAACTGACAAACATACATCACAGTTATTACACTCACTGTCAACATCACAGGATGTCAAACACCATAATTTTTTATATTTATCTTGTGTTATCTGTACATCATATTTTCTCTCTGTCTGTCACACACATTAAAACATTTATATGTATTCATATATTATCAATGAAGCTACATTCACCAGCTCGACCCATTTACAGTATGTTACTGTAAGTCAACATGAACATCAAAAAAGCTATTAGCTTTCTTAATACACATATCTTATTGTGTGCAACTGAATATATATATCACATTATGGAACTAAATCTGGTTGTGATCGCATTTTAATGGTGACTTCAAGAAATAAAACTGTGAGGTGAAAGAGAGGTAGAAAAACACAAGCAAATTTTTTCTCGCTCTTCGTTGTGAAAGATCATAATGAAGCTCAGTGTGACTCAATTAAAGTCATTTAACCAGAACCTTCATTCAAAGATATAAGATTAGCACAGTAATTATGACTGAATCAGACTCATCATAACATTACAGCATTAAATCACCAAACTCATTAAATTTGTGTGTGACGGTAAGAAAGTGTGTGTGAGCGTGAGTATATGTGTGTGTAATTAAACGTGTGTTGTGTGTCCTGCAGCTTGTGGTAAGCTGACCGGCATTAGTGATGCAATCACTATTAAAACATCCGGGTCTCGGTTTGGATCCTGGATGACGGACCCCCTCGCTCCTGAAGGAGACACTAGGGTGAGTATAAATGCATATACATATATATATGGTCAGTTAGATTTTTTTCTCACCAAGGCTGCATTTATTTTGATCAAAAAATACAGTAAAAACAGAAATATTGCTAAATATTATTACAGTTTAAAATAACTGTTTTCTATTTGAATGTATTTTAAATTGTAATTTATTCCTGTGATGCAAAGCTGAATTTTCAGCATCATTACTCCAGTCTTCAGTGTCACATGATCCTTCAGAAATCATTCTAATATGATGATTTGATTTGCTGCTCAAGAAACATTTGTTATTATTATCAGTATTGAAAACAGTTGTGCTGCTTAATATTTTTTGTGGAAACTGTGATACTTTTTCAGGATTCTTTGCTGAATAGAAAATTTATTTGAAATAGAAATCTTTTGTAACATTATAAATATCTTTACTGTCAATTTTGATCAATTTAATGCATCCTTGCTGAATATGGTATGTATATATGTGTATTATCTTATGTGAAATGTTGAACACTGTTGAACACTCACTTAACTGATTTCATTTGGTAATGAATATAAGTGTAACTTCCTTGTGTAGGACAAACAGGATTCATTTCTGAGGTTCATTAACATGCGGATAGTGGAGGATAGCTGCTTAATTTATGCCTACAGTAAAAACCCATGAGCACACAGCTGCCGGCAACTGCTTTACAACCATGTTGCTTTAGACCAATAAAGAAAAAATAAAAGACAGAAAAACAAACCTCAAGGCCGTGCCGTCATATACACGCTTGAGGAAAAACTCACATCCTGTCATTTGCACAGAATGAAGTTAAACAGCACAAGGAAATTCTTCCTTATGCATTTGCAGAAAATATGTCATCTAAATATTTAGTCCATCATCAGGGTCGGTAAATATCTCATGATCACTGTGCAGTAGATGAATTAGTTCATTCGGATTCAGCTTCAATGAACCAATTATATATAATTCAGTGCTTCATTTGAATTAAGACTCATAGATATTCCCAGGATTCAAATCACTTCCTTTTACTGTATATATGAGCAATATCACACGAGTAGCCATGTGATATGGCTGTATATCACAACGTCTTCCAACCCATACAACACGTCACTTCCCTGAAATACGACCGATAGGAGTGTTTACTAAAGTTGCACCCCTATCAACAACAGGACACTTTCATTTTAATGCATTGTTTCCTTTTATCGGTGTCATATTTAGGGTTTCGCGTAGCTCAATTGGCAGAGCATTGCAATATACAACAATATGCAATCAGGTGATCATGCAATCGTGCGTTCGATCCCAGGGAACGCATGTGCTTATAAAGTGTACATGCACTATAAATCACTAAGGGTAGGTTTAGGGTTGGGATAGGTGTAGCTGTTAATAAAAAAAATTGTTTTGTTAAATGGAAATAGGACAAATGGTGGGTAAGGGACTGTGTAAAAAGTCCACGCATTGCATTTAAATGAACACGCATTTTGATTGGTAACGACAGTCATACGTCATTTCATGACGACAGACGTAACACGACACTGTCATTATTTTTACGCCAGCTAGAGGGCATATGACTTTAAAACGTAAATATAGGTCGTAAAAAGGTGCTTGAAAAAACGACCTATAGGGTAAGAGCCAGCGGCAAATTCCCCGAAGCACTGGCCGAGATGAAGCTGTTTTCAGCGGGTACACGAGCACTAAATGGCTGCTGACGGGCTGGAGCTCGTCTAAACAACAAGGAAAACGTCTAAACAAATTGTAAAATAGGTGCTATGATTAAATATGAATCACATAGTTAAGGTCTAAACAACTACATTCTTGCCTAAAAAACTCTAATAACTACAGTTCGTGATACAACAAATGTAGTTTTTGTAAAAAATACAGTGGATTTGCTCGACCGCCGTGACAGTGATACAAACAGTGAAAAGGTACGAGTACTGTTATCACTACAATATCACACGGCTCTCAGCCAATCAGATTTGTGAACCAGAAAGAACTGTTGTATGAAGTTAAATAAATAATTATGCTGTTGCTTATCATTATATATTTCATTATAATGATTTTTGCACTAGAACGAAAGAATAAAAAAAGAACCAGTTCGTAACAAGCATTCATTTACTAGTCGGACGTCTGTGAAGTTGAAGCCAGGTCACTAACACTCACAACGGCACAAGGGAAAAATAAGCGAGGCCAAATAATTTTCCACTCGTCCGGATGTGAAGTGCTCCAGTGGGGCTGGTAATGGAGGGCGCGGAGGGGCTTCTGATAACGGGTGGAGTTTAAGACAGCAGACTGTGGTGGATGAATGAGGCCAGCAGGAAATGAGTGTGAGACGTTCCTGACGGCCTGTGTGTATAAGCCCATTCTAAGCTTAATTGTTTCCCAGAGTGTAAAGAGGGCTTTTGGTGATGTTGTGTGGTCCCATGCAAACCTTTGTATGAATAAGGAAAGCTAAGTGGCATTGCAGAAGTGTGCTTTAACCTTTGACCTGTTTAGCTATCGGGTTACATGTCGTTGTGCTTAAAGATCTGGGCCCATTGCCAAATGTTATAGTATGCTTTATGAGCTCCCATGGCCAGAATCATAACCTCAGGTTGCAATAGATTGTTCCTGTAATAAATGTCCCGCAAACGGTTTTAGATTAAAGTGTGGGCTAAATGACAAATTGGCAATTAGCTGTTGGCATCCCAGAGCTGCATATGCTTTAACTGGTGCGTTTAAGAAGTATCTCAGCAAGCAGATGTGCCAGTTCTTGATGAGAAGTTCAAAATGACTAGTCCTTAGGTATATAAGCATGTCTTTTGTTTCAATTGGTGCTCACTGCAGAGCCAAATGACATCCAGCTCCCTCTCTGGATGTAATGGGTGGAGCTTGACAAAGTCCAACTCCACCTCTGTGGACCTAATGGTTGGGGCTTGACATAATTATGTTTGGGATAGGGTAATGGGAAGGGTTAAGGTGTGGCTGGACCTTCAAGCTCCATCCACTGCCATTGAGCAGCCAATGAATCTTTTGTTTTGCCATTAATGACGTTAAAACACAAAAACTGGATAGCTGCAGTGCGGTCCTGGATGCTGATTGGTCAGTGCAGAGTAACAGTGCTAGTAAATTATTATTGTTTTTAAAAGATTAACAATAGTAATCTAAATGTAAAAACAGGGGAAACGAGCATACGCAATTAAATATCCAATATCACCTGATTAAAAGAAATCTCTAATATAAAGTGTGTAAATAATAAAATAATAAATATTAAAAAACTATCATATCAGCCTATACCAATATGGTACCAGAAAGCATTGTACTTCAACGAATTTGCTTTATAAAATAACAGTTTAATATCCTTAAAGGTGCAATATGTAATATTTTCTGTCCGCTAGAGGTCGCTAGAGGCCTATTCAAAACAAAGACGTAGCTTGATGACGCCAAGTTTGAGCGTGGAATCTTGGGACATGTGGTCTTCACATCACAGCCGGTGGAAAAGAATTGAGATAGGACTCGGGCAGAAATCATGTTCATGGATGAGATTATTAACGTTACTGTAGTATGAAGCAAAATTCTGTATTACTGTTACTAAAAATAAAGTTGCATCTGATTATGCTATGTTAGCTACTTGACAAAATAGTGTTTTTCTCTGAGGAATGGTAAAGCATGGTACTCGCAAAAAATCAAGAAAAGTAGATTTAAACAATAAACGTGTTGAGCTATATAACAATAATTAGCTTTCTGTCTATAAATATATCAAAACAGTTGTTCCCTTGCCTATTAAAACATGTAAATATTAAAGCGTCTTTGGTGTTTCCATAGTTTCTACAAAATAAAACCGGAAACCGAGGGTAACGCGGGTAGAATTATAATGGTACAGCAGACTGGAAAATATTAAAGAATAAGAAATAGTCAAATATAAAACTACACAAGCAAACCCCCCCTACAAACCCAAGATGCCATTAAAGTGATGCCTGTGCACAAGCTAGTTCCTCCGAAACCCATAAATGCAGTAGAGCAATTATAAATCAAGCTAGAGAATATATAACCTTCATTCACACCCACAGACCCGATTTTAGTGCTTTCCCCCTCCCTCTTGTTCTGTTTTTCTCACACTTTTGGGTTGGAGGCTCTTGTTCTCAAAGATTGATGAGACCGTAGGCTGTATGTGTGAGACAGACCGAGCGTGGAGAGAGACGTATGTGTGTGTGTGTGTGTGTGTGTGTGTGTGTGCGTGTGTGAGTGAACAATAAGCAATATCTCAGCGGTTTTTGGCTCTTCAAAGATAAAAAGCTTTGGCACAGCAGTGTGTTTCTGTCAGAGATACCAAGCAGAGATGGAGCAGTATTCAATGTCCGCATGAGCATTTAGTTAAAGCCTGAACAAACACCCTGTGACCGACTAGTACGGTCAAATTTTAATGCTGCGTTCCATATTCTGATCATATTCCTATTTGATATCTCCAACTTTTGACCACAAAGGTATTTTGTGACTTGATTCTCAAAACCTGATGTATATAGAAATAAAATAGCAATGCTACCAGAAGCTTTACAAATCAACAAAAAGTGTCCTGACATCACATGTTCAGCTATTCTAACATTTACTGCAAATACACTAGAGATAGAATAGAGAGGATTACCATGTTTTATTAGCATTAAATGTTGGACATTTAAGTCAATGAAGCAATTTATTTGCATGAAATGAAGTTATTTGGTATATATACACAGTAAATATATTAGAGATGCACCGATGAACCGGCCGATAATCGGTATCGGCCGATAAAAGCAGGCTCTATATTTGACCCTATAAGTCTTCCATAGTTCAAGCCAGGGTTGCAAGGTTTGCAGGTTTTACCTACATTAAACATAATTTGTAGCGCCCCCCTTTTTTCCTTAAGAAAATCAAACTATCGATATCAGTATCGGCAGATATCATTCTGAATCATTGGATCAATCATTGGATTGGTGCATATCTCTCTCTCTCTATACAGTATATATATAGACTCTAAGTAAAATTTATTTATATAGCACATATAAATACAGAAAAGCTGGCCAAATTGATGAACAGAAGAAATAACTAATAATATTCCTAGTTTTACATGGAAAACTGACCAGAACCTGTCCCACAAATCATCTGTTTGCAAGTTCTGTTGGACTCAAATTCTCATTCTAGTTTAGAGCTGGCAGAGCAGTTTCTGAAAAACTACCAGATAGTATAAAGTTTAATAGTGTTATTTTGGTGTTAGCCAAAGAATGAACATCCTCAGCTGATTCTTGGCACTTCCTTCCTTCCATCTTAGGGGTTTATAATCGCCACTTCTGCCCAAGACTCGCTCACCAAGAGTATTAACACACTGTTCTGAGTAAAGCTTTGGAACAGTTTATATTGTGAAAAATGCTGTTAAACCACAATAAGATCTAATCAAATGTTATTGCTGCAGCCATACAGTGAACAACTGTGGCTGGATTTCAAAAGAAAGGGTGGGCCGAATGTTCCAACATGTAGAATAGAGTGTGTAAGTTGATATATACAGTAGATGTTGTTTACTGCCTCGTGCCTCCTATAGAGACCGCACAGACATCCCGCTGGGCCACGAGGCTCTGGAATATTCCATAAGCGTGACTGCTCCCTTTCCATTCGCTCACCGAGAAACAGAAGCCCCAGCCATGCTGGGAATTCTCCACGGAGAGTCGGCTTTTATCCGGAATGATCTGGAATTATCCCCATAGGGTTCGTAATGCCTGGCACACAGCAACTTCCTGGCTGTCAATTTTCACCGCCTGCGTTCTGCCACAGCCAGGGGAAGGATGGACACCTTCAGTCTCGAATTTAATTAAGACCTCGCTGAACATGTCCTGCTGTGCTGGCAAATTCATGCCAGAACAAAAAAATCTAATGCAAGCACAGACAAAATAAAGAACAACTTGACCCACTTTGATTAAATAGTCTATAGTTTAACCTTCTATACTTGAATTCTCTATATACTAGACGACTACTGCAACTACAAAGTCTACCAGTTTAATTAGCAAAGAATCTATCTATCTATCACACTTTCAAACAAGACTTTGTCAAACAAACATTCAAAGTGTGTCTTCTTGATAGACATTCAAATCAGAATTTCAGTTCAAGTTCCTGTTTACTACCTCATTTTTATTTCAAATTAAATTCAAAATGATTCACAACCCTGAGGAACATTGTAAAAAATAAATTAGATTCATGTATATTCTGGCTAAAAACATCTGCTGCATGTTGTTCTAACAACATATTCCTCATGAGCAAATACTAAAAATGACATCTTCCAAATGAAAATTAATGCACATCTGGTCAGCATACTTGTGCAATCAGGGATGCGTCTCATTAACTAAATTGCTTGTATTGTTAGTCATTTATATGAATTAATCACTTACTCTCTCACTTCTGTTCAGGTGTGGTACATGGACGGTTACCATAACAACCGCTTTGTACGGGAGTACAAGTCTTTGGCGGACTTCATGACGTCGGATAACTTCACGTCTCACCGGCTCCCGCACCCTTGGTCCGGGACGGGTCAGGTGGTCTACAACGGCTCCATCTATTTTAACAAGTTCCAGAGTAACATGATCATCAAGTTTGACTTCAAGACCTCCACCATTAGTAAGTCTCAACGTCTGGATAACGCAGGCTACAGCAACACCTACCATTACGCCTGGGGTGGACACTCCGACATCGACCTCATGGTGGACGAGGGCGGGCTCTGGGCCGTGTACGCCACCAATCAGAACGCGGGGAACATCGTCATCAGCAAGCTCCACCCGCTGACCCTGCACATCATCCAGAGCTGGACAACCAATCACCCGAGGCGCAGTGCCGGGGAGTCGTTTATGATTTGCGGGACGCTGTACGTGACCAACGGCTACTCGGGAGGGACGAAAGTCTACTATGCCTACCACACCAACTCCTCAACGTACGAGTACATCGATATTGTTCTGCAGAACAAGTACTCGCATATATCCATGCTGGACTATAACCCACGAGATCGCGCGCTATACGCCTGGAATAACGGACATCAGGTCCTCTACAACGTTACTCTTTTCCATGTCATCCGCTCGGAGCAGCTGTAACCATGGAGGATTTTGTTTGGAGAATCTGAAAGGAACATAAAACTGAACCTAAGACAATCCTTTGGAATGTTCTTCAACAGATTGTTACAACACTGCAAAAAATGATGTTCTTCCTCAGTATTTTTGTCTTGTTTGCCAGTATAAATATCTAAACACTCTTAAATCAAGATATATTTACTGGATGCAAAATGAATGCAACATGAATTCAAAATTAAATATTCGGCATGACACAAGGAATCCATAGACGCCATGATTTTCTGACAAACTGTTCAAAAGTTATGAGCAAAAATAGCCATTTCTTTTAGATCTGTAGGTGGCGCTGTTCCCAAATTTGGCATGGACCCTCAGATCATGGATCCGATGAAGCGTACCAATTTTCGTTTCGATTGCTCAAAGTTTGCCCGAGATACAGCCTCTGAACCAATTTCAAACTCGTTGAGTAAGCAACATCATAACTTTTGCACAAAGATGAATAAAAAAAATCTGTTCAGTCATTTCTGTGCGGCTCAGTCCAAAGATCATCTGAGCCAATTTACGTAAGAATTGGACAAAATTTGAAGGATGAGTAGCAAAAAAACTGAATACTGTACTTTTCAAAATGGCCAATACTGTAATAGTTGGAGTCTTAATGTAAGATGTTGAATGTGATCAGCATGAAGAGTGGAATCAGGTGTACTAGTTTTCATTTTTCTAGAGCAAAGGGTTCAAAAGTCATACAATTTAGAAAAGTGAATTTTTTAACTGGTGGTGGCGCTATAGAGTTGGTCCTTGAGACTCCAAAATTGGTCAAATCACTATTCATTACCATCTCTACCAATTGTCCCAAATTTGATCATTTTCTCATGTTCAGTCCATAGGGCTGCCATAGACGCCCCATGCGGAAGAAGAAGAATATTGAGTGAAGAAAACAAGACTTCTTCTTTTGTGTCATTTTGCATCTGAAGTAAAGGTATCTTGACATAAGAATGTTTAGATATTTGAACACAAAACAAGACAAAAATACCAAGTAAGAAAATATTTTTTTGCAGTTAAAAAAAATGCTATGCTAAATGAAAACTGAACCATTTAAAGAACAATAGACATGTGAATGGAAAATAAAAAACAAAAACCACGAACAGATGCCAAAAAAAATTAAAAAAAAATGAAATAAATAAAGCCACGCCTTTCTTTTTTTACAAAGAAAACTTTTCTTTCTAGGACACTGTCTGGTCAGAGGTTTTCCAGTAGCACTAAAAAGACATTTGTCCATGCTTTTCTGCACACTGAAATATGGAGAACATTGGGATTATTAACAGACTAGTAGCCCATGTGGACTACTCAACCCTTTCCTCATAAACAGTGTGTGTGCAGGAAAACCGATGGTGCTTCACTCGGCAAACTAACTCGGTCAGCTACCAGTCTGTGCAATGTCATAAGTCCAACTTGTGTGCTTTGCAGAGCTCATTTCTTTAGATAATTAAGAAAAAAACATGATTGGCTGAAGGCGCTGACTGTTGAAAGCTCTGTTGTCGTTCAAAGGACTCTCGTGAGATTTTACTTGAACTTCTCTGCGATCAAGTTCCCTAAATGTGGACCATATCATGATATTTTATAATGACCTACATGTATGTAGCACCTGAGAACAGACCAAAGCGTGCTATTAAAGTCAACATGAACTCAGAATTCACCCTCTTTACTGTTTTAATCACACTTTCTTAACCCTCTGGAGTCCGAGGGGGATTTTGCGCCCTGGAGATGTTCTTGACATTTGTGCTTATTTCAGTTACTTATAACACTTTAATGGCTAAAGTCTGTATTCAGCACAAAATAATATGTG
This sequence comes from Hypophthalmichthys nobilis, assembly GCA_037950665.1. Classification (NCBI taxonomy): domain Eukaryota; kingdom Metazoa; phylum Chordata; class Actinopteri; order Cypriniformes; family Xenocyprididae; genus Hypophthalmichthys; species Hypophthalmichthys nobilis. The sequence goes on from CM075490.1 coordinate 4,858,410, forward strand.
AGCAGCATGTATGAGAAAATGACGTTTATGCGTGGTTAGTGAAAAAAACTATTTTTAAAGTCACTGAAATAAGCACAATTGTTGTACCTTTTATCGAAAAATCTCTGAAACAAACTTCCTTTTCGGATGACATCACCAAGAACTCTTATTTTTCACCCCCTCCCCCCAATTGTCCATTTTTTTGGGATAAAAATCAAGTCTCATCCTGCATTTTTCTCACTGAATATCCTGTTAATCACAGAAACACGTCACATCAGTAAAATGGGTTGCGAACATAATTTCATGTTGACTTTAAACCTCCTCTGGTGAGAATATCACCATTCAGGCTACCGATACACACTTTGTTGTGCTTGTAAATGGATGTCAGCTACATCTGCATCATGGTTAACCAACTCCATGTAACAGATGTGCAGTTTTTACTAGCAGATGGTTCAGGTACAGTCTTACTCCGAATTAGTCTCTGTGCTGGTGAATTCTTGTAAAATGATTTCTTTAGTTTTGCATGAGCAGTTTCTACATGCCCAGATGTGCTTAAAGGAATGTTTACCTGTATGATGGGTTGGGGTTGGTTATAATCTTTAGAAACCTGGGAATTAAAAAAAAAATGCTTGTTTCTATCTGGTTTGTTTCGAGTGGCTTGTTTCTTAACACCCATTCTTGATTTTTGTAGATTTACAGTTTGATGTTTTTTGTAATATAGTACCGTCTGCTTGGGTGATGCTTCAGTGTCTTTGTTTTAGTTTAAAGGTGTTAGAAAGCCACATTTCTGTCACAAAAACTCAAAAAAGATCGATATCAGAATGTAAGATGTCACTTTAGAAGACATCTAAAATATGAATATGAAACTATGACGTCATTGAGCAGTCTATTATGTAATGTAAACATTTTAACAAGGTCTTATAAAGAATTAGCTGAACCTAATTCCAGTTTTCTTTATGCGCTTAGCTGGATGTGTGTTGTACCCACAATACGATGATTCAGATGATTCTGATCAATAAAAGAGGATTTATATCCTGATGTCATTCTGTATTGATCTCTGAGTTTGTTTCATCATGGGGTCAGAGTTTTATGTTGAAAGAAACTAGCAACAAAAACTAGCTATGGGATGCTAGTTTGCGCTCATCAAGCTGTTTAACTAGCTAAAACCACCTTGATTAACCAGCTTCATCAGCAATATAATATTAGCAAAAGGACAATCAAACATTTTATATTTAGTACAAGTTTTTAAAATATTACAACATTTTCCATGTTTTATAGCGGTTGTACCGAATGACCTGATGTTTCGGGACATGCGTATGAGCAAGTGAAAACATGAATTTTTCAAATTGTTAAGAGAGAGTTAGTTACTTTGCTTCACGACCATGTGGTCCTTTGCAGGTGTCTGAATGATGTCACATCCTGTCACATGATATTGAGCGCATGACTTGATCCAAAATGATCCCTTTATATTGGTTACTCCGAATGACATCAATGAAATTCATTTTTCTGGTCATTCTTTCTCATAACAAAGAAATGACTTCTACAGATAATTTTAATACACTATGTTAATATATGATGTTTTAAAATCATGCCAGAATAAAAAATAATACATTTATTACATTTTAAGATATTTTAATCACAAATCAAATGGCCGTATTGGCCTTTGAACCGAATGACCTTTTGACACTTCAAAATCTTTAAAATACCTTTATATGTAGCAAAATATAATTAAAACCTTTTGGATTCAATAAAAGAGATCTAGTTGTACTACCTTACATACTTTGGATGTCATATCTTTGTTTTGTTTTGTTTTTTTGGACAAAAAAAATTACCCATCACATCATTGACCCTACTATTTGCAGAAATCATTTAGCTTTAAATCATATAGCCTTGACATAACTGGAAATAGCAAATTATAATGAAAGAAATATAAGACAATAACGCCTCATATTTAATCTTGGTTACTCATTTTCTTTCACCATTACCATTTTATCTTTTAATTTAACATTTCATTTTGAAAGATAGGTGGTACTGAGACTGTCTGAGATTAATATTCTGTAAATAAAGTGGCAAATTATGTTTTTTTGTGCAAACCACTTGTGTCGCTTCATAAAATCGAGGTTAAACCACTGGAGTCACATGGTTTACTTTAATGATGTCTTTACTACCTTTCTGGGGCTTGAAAGTGGTAGAGTTGTATGGACTGTCAATGGAGAGACAAGAAGCTCTCAGATTTCATCAAAAAGATCTTCATTTGTGATCTGACGATGAACGATAGTCTTAACGGGTTTGAAACGACATGAGGGTGAGTAATTAATGACAGAATTTTTATTTTTTGGTGAACTAACCCCTTTAAATTTGTAGGATACCAAAACCAACATTAAAATGACCTTTTCACAACAACGTTTTTACAACATACTTGAACTTGAGCCCACATGGGGCGTAATGTAGCAATGACTAGCTCAACTAAAACATTGCTGAGCATTGCTAGTTTTTGTTTTTCCTGTTGAGGGACCCAATTATATTAAAATTATATACTTTGCAGACACTTTCCAAATCAAAATGTAAGTGGTAGCCTACACAAATCACATTACCACCTACTAGGACAGGAAGCAAAGAATTACAAAATGCTAAACTGGCTAAGCTAGTTTCAAAAAGGTTAAAAAGGCAGGACATGGTTTTGATATTTTTATTCTATGAAGTATAATATTATTGATGTTTTTGTGGAGTGGAATGGTAGAAGCAGATACTAATACTATAGAAACAGTAATGATTTTGGAAAAGACAGTGAATTAGCATCGACTTAAACTTGTTTTTCAGCAACAAAATCACTATTCCATCCTAAATTAAGATGCTAATGTTATGCCTATGCCTATCATTATGTAAAATATCAATGGCTATTTGTTGTTGCAATTTGAGATTTATAGCCATTTTCTGTTTGTTTTCATGTCAAACACCTACTTTTGAACCATACAAATTATTGTTAATGGATAAAATCAAGTCCTGTCCAACATGTTTTACTGCCTAAGTAGGAAATACTTCACATCACTGAAGTCAAATGAGTAGCAAATGCAGTTTTATGTAGATTTTTTTTAAATCTAGAGGAACAATTTCACCTTTTAAGTTAATAATGGAATTGAAATGGGCAGTAATGCAGTGTGCAGATACAGCATCACATGAATATAAGAGACCTGAGGCAATGACCCCTCGTGTCCTGATGAAAATATGATGGGATTTTGGCGAAAAGCATTAGACATTCAGAAATAGAAACTATCATCCCTCTATCTCTCTGGAAACAGCCTGGAAAAGTCAAGCGCTTTCTGTATCTCTCTTCTTTTCTTTTTCTCTTTCCTTCTCCATTTAGATAGCTTTTTTATCTTTCTCGTGTGGGTTTTTACAGTCTCTCTTTCGGTAAAGCATAACGATAGATGTTCAAACTGCTAATTCCTCCCTTCCCCCTTCTCTCGTCCTTTCTCTCTCTCTCTCTCTCTCTCCTCCTGCTGTCTGTCCTGTCATCCGCTCCCCCTTCCCATTCTCTCTCATTTGATGTTTCAATCGATGAATAAATGATTGTTTCTATTCTGAGCTGCTCGATCTGGGAAAAACGGAGAGAGAGAGATTGAACAAAATACAGAGCGAAATAACAGACTCTCTCTGAGTGAAACAATGTGCCGTCATTTGGACTGAATCAATCTACATCCTAAACAGGGCAAAAAATTCTGCTCTCCACCTCAGCTCTTCTCTTCACATCTGTCATCTCCCACCTCTTCATCAATCACTCTTTCTTTCACCGTTTTCTCTGCCCGGCAGCCTCTTAGACCACGGATGTCTCACTTGTGGCCCGCGGGCCAAATCCTCCCCGTCAATCATTTTTATACAGCGCGTCAATACATGAGAGCGCTCTGTGTGCTAAACTCAGCAGTCGTCAATTAGCGGATTGCGGCACAGATCCAGACTGTGTTTAAGGTCTTTCTGGTTTAACTATAGTTTCTCATCCATGAACTTTAAAGGCTCACTGAAGTGCCTTGGAACGCGCAGCATTATTCAATGTGTTGTCAAAATTTCCACTGAAACAGGAAGACAGGGTGGGACATATCAAACAGCTCCTCCCCTTTTTTTAAAATAGCCAATAGCGTTTTGTTCATATCACACCTCGGCCAGAGCCGTTGAGCTCGGTAAAACCTCAGTTTCCTTCTAATCTCTAACCCTTTTTTCCTCCTAATCTCCTCCATATCGCTTTACAATACAGCATTCTGTGCAGAATTGCGCATATGATCCGCTCTGTGCTCTCGTGTCTCTGGACCGGAGCAGACTGTGTGTACACTGCAGCAGTTTGCATAACACAAACGTGAAAACGGACTTCATTCTCCTCAATGTAAAGCATATTTAAACTGTCTGAATCATTCCCTATCCCATATAGAGCACTATCTATGTGGCATTCACCATGTAGAACAAGTGACCGATTTTAGCCGCAGCTTCTGCATCTATTTATAATGTAGGGGACGGGTCGCTTTAGATTCTAGAGAGCATTTGATTGGACAGAAAATCTGATGAGAAGCTGAAATGCAGTGTGATATCATCAAAATCGTTGATCCATGTTGATCCATGTTTTGAATGCTTATATCTTCTAAATACGAATTTTGTCATTGTTTTGGAGCGCACTAGCTTACAGATAACAGTAAGGTAACATATTCATACTAAAAGCTAAAAAAATTCCATTTTGATTTCATGGTGACTTTAACAGAATGCCATACTTTCAATCTAAAAATCACCTTGAAACCCTTTCCGTTTTTTTAGATTTGGCTCCTGAAATGAAGTAGCACAGGCCTGACATGGACTGAATCGTATTCTACATACTACCCATTTAACAAAAATACATTGTAAGAACATTTTGCTAATGTTCCCATTAAGTTCTGGGTTACACTTTATTTTAAAATGTCACTGTTACAGTGTGATTATACAGAGCCCCGCACATGACATGCAGGAGAAAAAAGTAGGCTAAATCGTGCTCACGATTTAGCAAATGGAAGGAATGAAATAGTAAATTGTGCGCGCGATTTAGCAAATGGAGAGAACTAAATAGTAACTCGTGCGTGCGATTTAGCAAATGGAGGGAACAAATTAGTAAATCGTGCGCACGATTTAGCAAATGGAGGGAATGAAATAGTAAACTGCGTGATTTAGCAAATGAAAGGAACGAATTAGTAAATTCTGCATGCGATTCAGCAAATGGAGGGAACGAAATAGTAAATCGTGCTCACGGTTTAGCAAATGGAGGGAATGAAATAGTAAATCGTGCGCAATTTAGCAAATGGAAGGAACGAATTAGTAAATTGTGCGTGCGATTTAGCAAATGGAGGGAACGAAATAGTGAATTGTGCGCACGATTTAGCAAATGGAGGGAATGAAATAGTAAATCGTTCGCGATTTAGCAAATGGAGGGACCGGATTAGTAAATCATGCGTGTGATTTAACAAATGGAGGGAACGAATTAGAAAATCATGCATGATTTAGCAAATGGAGGGAACGAAATAGTAAATCGTGCATGATTTAGCAAATGGAGGGAACGAAATAGTAAATTGTGCGTGATTTAGCAAATGGAGAGAACTAAATAGTAAATCGTGCCTGATTTAGCAAATGGAAAGAACGAATTAGTAAATTGTGTGTGCGATTTAGCAAATGGAGGGAATGAAATAGTAAATCGTGCGCGATTTAGCAAATGGAGGGAATGAAATAGTAAATCGTGCGCGATTTAGCAAATGGAGGGACCGGATTAGTAAATCATGCGTGTGATTTAACAAATGGAGGAAATGAATTAGAAAATCGTGAGTGATTTAGCAAATGGAGGGAAACGAAATAGTAAATTGTGCCTGATTTAGCAAATGGAAAGAACGAATTAGTAAATTGTGCGTGCGATTTAGCAAATGGAGGGAACGAAATAGTAAATCGTGCCTGATTTAGCAAATGGAGAGAACTAAATAGTAAATCGTGCCTGATTTAGCAAATGGAAAGAACGAATTAGTAAATTGTGCGTGCGATTTAGCAAATGGAGGGAACGAAATAGTAAATCGTGTGCAGGATTTAGAAAATGGAGGGAATTAATTAGTGAATCCTGTGTGCGATTTAGCAAATGGAAGGAACGAAATAGTAAATCGTGCACACGATTAATCGTGCATGCGATTTAGCAAATCGAGGGAATGAAATGGTAAATCGTGCACACGATTAACTTTTTTTCCCTGCATGTCATGTGCATGGCTCCATATAATTATACATTATTATTAAGTAGTAAGTAATAATAATTAACTACATGTAATTACTATATGGTTGATGAGGGTTTGGTTTAGGGTTATTTGCATGTAATTATGCATAATTTATAGTTATTACTACAGTAACTACATGTAACGTGTAATAAGGATCAAATAAAGTTATGACAGGTGTGTGACAGGTCAAGTTATGAAAATGTTATTTCTTAATGTTCTCTGAATGCTCAAAACATCCACCTTTGAAAATTGTCCACACTGTACATACTTCTCATATGCAATTCAGCGACCCCCACCCCACAGGCTGCCAGATTTCCGAGTGTGATGTCAGGCAGATTAATCTCAGCATTATGATTTTTGCCAGACTGTTGCCTGAGTAACACCTGCTCTCCTCATTATTCAAGCGGCCTCCAGATTGAGTCTCCACATGCACCTGTTGAGCAGGATTTCTGGCTTCAATCAGAGAGCAGATGAGAACTGCTGAAATGAGCTGATGTTTATGCCACTGGATAAAAGCCACGTCCTGAGGCGACACTGAACACATACACACACCTGTCAGCACTGGACATTAACCATTTACATTCACATTTAAGTTCACTAGTGCGATTTATGACAGTCGTGACCAAAGTCAGAGACTGGGAAAATGCTGCTTTAGTTTATAAATCTTTTTTGCACCATTGGTGCAGAATTTGTCGACGACATGTCAAGTTCAATTTTTAAAATGTGTAAATAGAATTTTGTATCTTGTTTTTAAATAAATAAATAAATAATGAAGTGTGCAATACCGTTCAAAATTTGTGGTCAGTAAGGCTAAAGTATTAAGGGAAATTAATACTTTTATTTATTCAAAATTTGTGGTCAGTAAGGCTAAAGTATTAAGGGAAATTAATACGTTTATGTAGCAAGAATACATTAAATTGATCAAAAATGACAAAAAAAGTTTTATAATGTTACAAAAAGATTTCTGTGTATCACAGTCTGCTCAAAAATATTAAGCAGCACAACTTTTTCAACATTGGTAAAACATAATAAATGTTTCTTTAGCAGCAAATGATTTCTGAAGGATCATGTGACACTGAAGACTGGAGGAGTGATGCAGAAAATTCAGGTTGATCACAGGAATAAATTACATTTTAAAATATATTCAAATAGAAAATAAGTTTTTTAATTTTTACTTGATATGTGTTTAATTAGTGCTTTTAAAATTATCTGAACCTTCCATACTGGTAGTTTAATTGTGTATTTGATTGAATTACATTTTATCTCTCAAACTTCTAACTGTGTGTCTGTATATTCCCCATGTGTCCTTCTCTTATTGATAGTGTATTTCATCTAAAATCTCATCACTTCACCAAGGGATTGCTCTGCATCTAAACACACACACACACACGCAAGTCTCTTTCTCTCCCTTAATGTGACAGACGCAACCATCGGCAGCTATGAATAATCAATGAACTCCATCTGTTCATGTGAGACCTGAGAAAGAGAATGAACTCACACACACCTAATGTCTACATTTCTCTGTACAGATGTGTGTGTGTGAGAGAGAGAGAGAGAGGCTGCAGGCCACATCCTTGTCAGAGCAACTCTATTAGTCAAAAAGACAAGCTGACAACATTAATTGATGAGAATATAATCAAATTTCCATTTCCTGCAAATGAGCTTATTAATCTACAGAGGAAGCAAACATTTACTCCTTATTTTCATATGCAAAGCATCTCATGTGATGTTGTTTGTGTATGAATGGACCCCTTCGGTTAGGTGAGCCCTGCGCAGCGTGTGTGTGTGTGTATGATGTCAGTGTGCCCTGGGGCTGCTGCAATAGCCAATGGGTTTCAAATGGAAATCAGTTACACTTACAACACTTACAGTATTTCCCTTGACACACACCATGTGTGTGAGCTGACGCAATCCTGTGATGTTCAATAAAAAGCATTCATCACAGACAATGGTAATAGAGACATGTCAGAACACACATCAGCTGAAGCTGCTGGACACAGATGGTTCATTATGATTCCTGAGCATGCACCATCTGACAACAACTCTAAATCATCCATCCTCAACTCAATAACCTGCCCGTTGCCTTTGACATGCCTTCTGTCCACCCTCTCTAAACTTGACATCAGAGGATCCGCACTTCAGTCCGACTTCACATGAGATCAAGGATATCTAGCATTGTTCACAGTTATACACTTCACCAGGGCTTGACATTAACAACAGCCGACCCACCAAATGCGGGTAATATCAGCAGTGGCGTGTTAAGCAGTCGCTCCTTTTAGCCACTTTGACAGGTTGAATTTTATATATAATATATACATTTTTTAATTGTAGTCTTTTAAAAAGGCAGCTGTTGTTGTCAAAAATATAGATTTTTCAATACATATTGATACTGAAATATCCAAAATGCTTCCAATACTCATTTTCCGCAGAATAGATACACGATACCAGCTGCTCTCTCTCTCATCTCTCTCATCTCATCTCTCTCATCTTGGTGTTACAGGGCTTGAATTTCGGCATGTGATTGCGTGTATTGTGCATAATTTTACTAATTTCCGCAGATTTTGTGCTCACACCCAAAGTACGCACACATAAAGCGGCCACATAAATCTTGACGATTATTCACGTAAACATAGTCAGTTAAGTGAACGAAAACATGTGTAACAGTATAATGGATCCGTGCATCATGTCTTAAAAGGGGACTCAGTAGTATTTCAAAAACACTGTTTAGAAGTTAGTCGGGCCGATACCACATCAAACGTGTAACCAATCAGCATTAGGGGGCGTATGACCATCGAGGAGAGAGAACTAGCAGAGATTTGAAAATAAGAAGAAAAAAAAAACTGCAGAACGAGAAATGGGACACAATTCAAAAGAACTCAAAAGAATATCACTGGAATGAAGGTTTATGCCTGGACAAAATACTTTAGGACATATTAGTTTATATTAGAAAAGCTTTCCAGCGCTGGAAAGAGCCAAGCGGGAAGGCCTGAAAACAGACGTGGAGGCTGCTTTGACCCCGCTCATGTGAGTAACACTGGGTTTTGATGGTCTGGAGCTGCTGTGCTGTTTGCAGCTAACAACGAACACTTTGTATTTACTCTTGTGTACTGTAAATTAATTTTTGTGCTTCCTTGTCGTTCGTTCATCAACTGCGCATGTCAGCTGTGATAAACAGGCATCCACTCGCATTGCGCGTGTAACAGTGGCCAAATAGTGAGAGTTCTGCAGTTAAACTACTGCACACTGACGACCGCTAGAGAATACGGTGCTTAGCGTCACTGATCGTCAGTGATCGTGCCAGGGATTGAGACCGACTCGGAGCAGGGTGGTAATATTGGAGTGTGAGTTTTGTTTGGGTGTTGGGTTTGTTTGGGTTGATTTCAAATATCAACAATGTCCAATAGCATAGTTCAAGATCTACTTAAAGCACCTTTAAAGTGACAGCAGTAGGGCTGTGAATCTTTGGATAGACAGCAAATTGATTCGATTCACGATTCATAGGTGTTCGATTCAATTCAAGAACAATTTTTGAAAATTCAGAACGATTCGATTCGAAATGATTCACATTAAAATTCGATGCGATTCAATTAATTCGATTCGATTCTGCATTTTTTTATACATTCATAGGGTTATTGAAATGCTTTCCCCAATGTATCTTAGTCAGGGTGCAAATTACACAGCGGACTTCAGGAGGTCAGAGAGTAAGGGCAAAAAACAACCTTTTGTCCATTGTTAATGTTGGTTCATGTTAGTTTTAATGATGCATAACTTTATTTTAATAGCCTAAAAATTGGCATTTGTAGAAATTTACATAAGCCAAAATTTTAAAAGGCTTTAAAAGTATTGTTAGTTCATGTGAACTATAGTGCAGGATAGTGTTAATGGCTACACAACCTTTTTCAAGTGTTCCAGGTACATTAAACATACTAATGCTTACATGGAGAGACTACGCACTTCCCCAACTAATCCTAAACTAACTTTTCTTCACGGAATAGTTATAAAAGCCCTCTTTGTTCTCTTTACACTGATAATTTTCCTTACGATGATTCTGAAAGAAAACGCGCTGGGTTTCTACTGTTGCTATAGTAACGAACACAACTTTAATGCGCATCTGATTGATAGATAAACCACGCGCTCTTATTTCAGTGTTGTTAATGATGTAGTTACTTCAGCAGTTTCCTTCGCACATTCAGTTTAACAACATTAAGTTAAATTTCATTTATCATTCATTGGAACTGTGCGTATGAGACACTTACATTATGTGTTTGCTCCGTCCATGCAATAAATGCGCGCCCTTGAATAAGCGGGGTTTTACTTCAACTGCTCAGGTAATGTCAATGGTATGACCCACTTCCGTAAACCTTGAGTATTTTATCTTATAGAAAATAATGGTGACGTTTCCACGCAATGAAAGCGTTTTATTTCAACAGTAGTGACCACGCAATGACTTGGCAGCTTTATCAATGGCTTGATCGGTTTGACTCAGAAGGACTATTGCTGTCTCAATAGAGAGCTGTCATCTGCTCATGTGAATAGCAGTAGTGGCCGTCCTGAGGACAGCTCAAACGTGGGCTTCTCAATAAAAGCTATGGACAGAGCGCGAGCGCATTCCAGTGAAAGGCGGTAAAGAGTGCAGCGCGTCTGTGTGAAGGAGAGCTGTGAGAGCGCGAATGACGGCGCACAACGTCTCCCATCAATTCGCGCATGTAGTAATTTAATGTTTATATATTTTAATGCACTGAATCGCTATAGAATCACGATTAATCCGATTATTAGCATTTTACATTGATTATCGACCGAAATTCAAAAAACATGTTTCAAGATCGATGCATATGCATCGTCAGGATTTGTAATCGATGCATCGAGAAAACGAGTGAATCGTTACAACCCTAGAGAGCAGCCTAATATACCTGCTGTCAAATTATGAGATAATATCTATATGGCAGTTTTTCTCCATTGAATCGATGTCAAAATTGTGGCCAGTGAAAATGCTGAGTGGCTAATAACTTTGGAAAACCACAAGCCACAGTGACTGGTGAGGAAAAAAGTTAATGTGAAGCCCTGCACTTCAACAACTGAGGTAATAATTCTGCTTAAGCCAACCAAACAAACTATATAAATAACTAGCTAGCAAGCTAGATAACTAACTAAGCAACTAAAATATACATATAACTAATTAAACAAATAAACAACAAATTAAATAAACAACTAATGGAATAACTAACTAAATGAACAAACAAACAAATAAACAACTAAATAAATAAACTGACTAAAACAACAACTAATGGACTAACTATTTAAACAATTCAATAAATAAAAAACAACTGAATAACTAAAGCAACTAAATAAACACTAACTGAACTGACTAACTAAATAAAAACAACTAACCGACTAACTAAAATAACTGACAAACTAAATAAAACAACTGACTAAATAAAAAGCAACTGACTAAATAGACATCTAACTAAAACAACTAATGGATTAACTAGCTAAATAAACCACTAAATGAATAAACTAACTAAAAAAATTAACTGACTAAATAAGTAAACTGACTAAATTAACTGACTAAATAAATAACTGGCTATCCAATGTTCTCCGTGAGCATCGGTCTAGACTCAGGGCTGCAGAGAGGAAGTGGCGCAAATCTAAAGATCCTACTGACCTTAGCTTATATCAGTCACTCCTTTCTTCTTTCTCTACTAATGTCTCCAATGCTAAAACCACATACTATCACAATAAAATTAACAATTCTACTGATTCCCGCACACTTTTCAAAACCTTTTCTTCTCTTCTTTGCTTTCCTCCCCTCCCTCCCACATCAGCTCTTACAGCTGATGACTTTGCCACATTTTTCACACATAAAATAACAACCATCAGCAGCCAATTCTCCACAACACATACTGACAATAACATCTCTACGGAAAACACACAAATTCTCCCCTCCTTCTCCATCCTCTCTGAGGCAGATGTTTCCAAACTCATCCTTTCCAATCACCCTACTACCTGTCCGCTAGACCCTATCCCCACTCATCTTCTTCAGGCCATCTCCTTCTCAATTGTACCTGCACTCACTCACATTATCAATTCTTCTCTTCACACTGGAACATTTCCCACAGCTTTTAAGCAGGCTAGGATTACCCCGCTGCTTAAAAAACCCCTCTGAATCCAGCACTTTTAGAAAACTACAGACCAGTATCCCTTCTTCCTTTCATTGCAAAGACACTTGAGAGAGTTGTGTTCAACCAACTGTCTACTTATCTCACACAGAACAACCTCCTTGACAACCACCAGTCTGGCTTCAAGAGTGGCCACTCAACTGAGACTGCCTTGCTCTCAGTCACTGAAGTCCTGAGACTGGCAAAAGCAACTTCAAAATCATCAGTACTCATCTTGCTGGATCTGTCTGCTGCTTTTGACACCGTTAACCACCAGATCCTCCTGTCAACCCTCATGTCAAAGGGCATCTCGGGAACCGCACTCCAGTGGTTCAAGTCTTACCTCTCAGGTAGGTCTTTCAGGGTATCTTGGAGAGGTGAGGTGTCCAAGTCACATCATCTTGCTACTGGGGTACCTCAGGGCTCTGTGCTTGGACCACTTCTCTTCTCCATCTACATGTCATCACTAGGATCAGTCATTCAGGATCATGGTTTCTCCTATCACTGTTATGCTGATGACACACAACTCTACCTTTCATTCCAACCAGATGATCCAACGGTTGCTGGTCGCATCGCAGCCTGCCTGACAGCCATTTCTGCTTGGATGAAGGACCACCACCTTCAACTCAACCTTGCAAAAACGGAACTGCTTGTGGTCGGTGCCAACCCAACACTTCATCATAACCTTTCAATTCAACTTGGGTCATCAACCATTACTGCTTCCAGGTCAGCCAGGAACCTTGGAGTGGTGATGGATGATCATTTAAGCTTCACAGATCACATTGCTACAACGGCCTGATCCTGCAGATTTGCCTTGTACAACATCAGGAAGATTAGACCCTTCCTATCGGAGCATTCCACACAAATTCTTGTCCAAGCGCTTGTTCTATCCAGACTGGACTATTGTAATGCTCTCTTGGCTGGCCTTCCAGCATGCACTGTCAAACCTCTACAACTGATCCAGAATGCTGCGGCAAGACTGGTCTTTAACGAACCGAAGAGAGCACGTCACACCTCTCTTCATCAGTCTGCATTGGCTGCCAATAGCTGCTCGCATCCAATTCAAGGCTCTGATGTTTGCCTACAGAACGACCGCTGGCTCTGCACCGCCATACCTTAACTCACTACTTCAGACTTATGCGCCCTCCAGAAACTTGCGTTCTGCAAGTGAACGGCGCCTTGTGGTACCATCACAAAGGGGCACAAAATCACTCTCGCGAACCTTCTCCGGGTCTGTTCCTGGCTGGTGGAATGACCTACCATGCTCTATCCGTGCAGCTGAGTCTTTAGCCATTTTCAAAAAAATGCTAAAGACGTATCTTTTTCGTCAGCACTTGACCCAGTAATAGTAGCACTTACTACTTTATCTATTTTAATATTTTTTTCGATTTCTATTCTTTTTCCATCTTTGTGTATTTATTTAAAAAAAAAAAAAATTCCTTGCTACCAGCACTTTACTGACGAAACTGTGACTTCACACAGCACTTACTTATTGTTGTACTCATGTTGATTTGATTGCTTCTACTACTCTCATTTGTAAGTCGCTTTGGAGAAAAGCGTCTGCTAAATGACTAAATGTAAATGTAAAATAAAACAACTAACTGACTAACTAAATAAAAACAACTATCTGACTAACTAAATAAACTACAACTAACAGACTAAGTAAATATCTAACTAAATGAAAACAACTAAAATAAACAACTAACTAACTAAAACATCAATGACCTAATTAAATAAAACAACTAAATAAAAACAACTATCTGACTAACTAAATAAACTACAACTAACAGACTAAGTAAATAACTAACTAAATGAAAACAACTAAAACAAACAACTAAATAAACAACTAACTAACTAAAACATCAATGACCTAACTAAATAAAACAACTAACTAAATAAAAACAACTAACCGACTAACTAATAAACTACAACTAACAGACTAAGTAAATAACTAACTAAATGAAAACAACTAAAATAAACAACTAATTAACTAAATAAACAACGAATTAAATTAATAAACAGCTAACTAAATAAAAACAACCAAATAATAAATAAATCGAACATTTGTATCATCATCAAAGATATTATTCTTTTCCAGACATTCTCTTTTTAAAAACTGGACTATGCTCACTCATATTGCTTACACCGTGTTTAATAAAAAAATAATTTTACTCGTGTCCTTCACATTATGTTAAAATATGTGCACACAAAACCAGCCTTGAGTGTATCACTTAGTTGCGCTTTCACCCATTTGTATATTGATTTATGCTAATGTTTTGATGCTTATAAACTCTCATTGTCTTTCTATGGTGGAAAGAGATTCCAGCTTTCACATGATTTACTGAAATGGTCATTACTCTCAAAAAATGGCTGAAGACACACTTGAGGACTCGACTAATAATACATATCCATAAACAAAGTCTTTTATAAAACACAACTCCTATTCACTAACTACACGAATCAGTGTAAAGAAAATAAAATTAGTTTCAGTAATATGGATTCTAGCTCATTGGTTTACAGCAGTCTCATCCCTCCTTCCTCACTCCATCTCCATCCTGCAATGTCTATTTATTCCATCATGACCTTTGACTTCTGTCTGCACTGTTCCGGGGAAACTGCTGATTTCCTTGAGCTCTCTGCAGGAGGTCAGGCCTGTCCCATAATGCACTGCAGCACTGCCAATTTCTTAGCATGCAGTGGTCTGGCTGGCTGTCTGGGCAGGATTCTTAACTAGAGCCAGATACAGGAAGTCCAAAACTATGAGCCATATATAAATAAATAAAAACACACCTATTCATCTAGTTCATGCAAGTACATCAGTGTTGGGGAAAGTTACTTTTAAAAGTAATGCATTACAATATTGCGTGACTTAGACTTTTTCATGGAAAGTAATGCGTTACATTACTTTTGCGTTACTTTTTCTCACCTGGGCTGGGCTTGCTTGTTTTTTTTTTAATAACGACAAAAAAAGTTCTATTTTTGGCAAATGTAAAGGCCCTTTCACACCAAAAGTGAAATGAATAAGCATCAGGCTGAAGGAAATATGATGTTTTTCTAAAGTCATTTTTGCCTATTAGTATGGTTGAAGTGGATCATCAAAGGTCAGCAGCAAAGACATTGGTTTATAAAGTAAGATGAAATACATATATGTGTTAAATTTAAGTATATTTGTTTAATTTAATACATTGAATGATTGCAGGTTTGTGCAATATTTTGAAATCTTTATCATGTTAGTCTAGAACTACAATAACCATCATGTTTACACACAGCGCGTCTGAACTTACGATTTCTCTCAAAATGGCGACAGGAGAGCTGTCAGCCAATACATGGGAAAAAAGTAACTTGCATTACTTATTTGAAAAAGTAACCTAGATATTTTGTTGCAAATTTAAAAGTAATGCGTTACTTTACTAGTTACTTGAAAAAGTAATCTGATTACGTAACTCAAGTTGCTTGTAATGCGTTACCCCAACACTGAGTACATGTATACCTAAACTAAAAGAAATCCTAATCTAATAACAGCTCATAAAACAGCATCACTTTCTTATTTTCAGACCTTTTGTCTTCACCTTTCTCTTATTTTCTTTAGCTGTTAGTGGTATTTCACTTGGTTTCATTTTCACCTTTCCTTTGATCCTCCAGTCTTTTCAGAGAAATTAACTGCTCTCTTTTTTTAAATTATTCTTTACACATTTTTTTTTTTTTTCATTATCACACACTATATTTTTCATAATCTTCCAATTTTCCTCTGTGCATCCTTTGAAACAGAAGTAATGCTAGTCTAAGCTGTTTCAGAATGAAATATTAGCATACTTCGAACTGGACAGCACACTGAATGCTGCCTACTGTTTTTTTTTAAAATAGCATGTGAAACAGATTATGTAACAATAAACATTTCAAATAGTAGTACTTGCATGACCTCATTATTTGTGCATGTTTCCAGCATTACTTGTGTTTCAAAGGACGCACAGAGCCAATGCTACAAATGCTGTTTAATCATCTCAAAAAAGTATTTTGCATTTTTAATCCAGTTTCAAGTTAACATGTCTTAAAGAGGCACTATCATTTTCAACTTTCTTTAGTGTAATGTTTCTGTTTGAGCATGAAAAAGGTCTGCAAAGTTACAAAGCACAAACAGTTATTCTGTATATCAGTGCGCACTGTTTCTGAACTCCTTGAAACGCCTCCATTGGAGTCTTGAATTTTCTTCCAGGAACAAACACGTCACAATATTCCTCATTTAAATAATTCCTGCCCAGGGCATATGCATATGCAAAATAAAGGGGCGGGGCCCTTAGTAGTGTGTTGAAACTCGTGGTTATGGTAAGGGGCGTGACATTTCCCAAACACGTTCGAAGCGGTTGACCAATCACAACACACTGATCCAGCCAACCAATCAGAGCACACTGTGCTTTTCGGAAGGAGGGGCTTCACAGAGGAACTAAACAGAGCATTACTGACAGACTACAAAGAAAGGTGCTGCAAAAATGTCAAAATATCCTAAAAATAATGTTTTTTTTTTAACATTCAAGCATGAAAAACTATTCTAGTAGAGCCCAAAAACAAAATCAAAACTTTGTAAAAGGGGATAATAGGTCCTTATTAAAAAATAATAATAAATCAAGGTGTGTTAGAGATACATACAGTATATAAAGCTACTGTATACTGCAAAAAACTAATAACATGAATATGGTAGTATGCTATTCTGAGGCTTATATTCTCTTGCCTTGGGTTCCATTACCCATCATCCTCTTGTACTGACCCCCTCTTGCTATTGTAGCAGCAGATTTAATGTTATACAAAATGTATTTCTGTAAACTGCTGCAGGTTGACAAGGACAAAAACAAGCTTTATCTATTCAAAATCTTCTTTGTTGCTATTTGAATGCACATCAGCTCTGACCAAATTCACAGAAGAAAACTGAAATAAACAACCTGTTTGAACATGTTGCTGTATCAACAGGAGACATTTTAAATTATGTTCAAAACTCCAATTGATATATTGAATATATTTCTTTCATCGCTGGTTCCCTTAAGAACTCACTTCTCACCTCAGTCTACAATCGGTCTGCTTCAGCTCACAAAATTTTGCTCTGAGAGATACTGTAGAAGGATGAACATTTCAATTCTCTATTTGAAGCATAAAAACATATTGCACAGAACAAGTGAGACTGTAATAACAGCGCTAGAAGGAGAAGAACAAAAGAGTAGGACAGACAGTGAGTCAGCAGAAAGTCTTACTATCCCGAGGTCTTTTCACAGCTGTAACAAGGACATATAAAATCCTGAGCTTCTCGTTCTCTCTCAGATAGATTTTTAATAAGCCGTGGAGCTGTAAGTGTGTGACACGACTGCTGAAGGTCACGCAGGAAGTTCACAGTAACAATCCAGGAAACTAAGGGAAGAACTAAAGTGAAATGATTCAATCTCAAATGCACCTCAAATGCACCTCCTGTGAACACTTCAGATTTTGTCATGCTCGCAGTAAACGGCCACAAAAAGCATTTGTACACTTAATACACACTTAAAATATGTCCTAATTGAACTAAGGCCTGGCTTAATCTAAGCCCTGTCTGTGAAACCAGGCTTTTTTTTTTACCAGGTAAACCAGTCTGGCTAGAGCAGCGGTCAACAGAAGGGCATTCTGTTCACATTCAGAGCTGCGTTTTATGTCATTTTTATGATATTCAGTCATAAACAACCTGAAACAATGCAAGGCTTTCATATAGGCTTATAATGCAGATTATTTTGCAAAAGCTACATAGAACAACCCTCAGAGAGTGTTAAAGACGCTGCCCACACATACATTCGTGCTCTGTCTCACACACACACACAAATGGAATATAAATGTCCTCCTCCACACACCTCCGGTCCATCCTACTCTCTGTTATGCTCCAACACACCTTGAAATTTCTCTCCCTCTTTCAGATTCTAGCTCTTTCTCTGGCTTATTCTCCATCTCAGTGAACTGAATTGCAGGTGAAGACAGTCTAACAGGTAAGACGAGTATCTGTACAAATTCTTAAATCAAGACACATTGACTTGAGAAGCGATTTTAAGTCTTGTTTTCTGAAATAAAACAATCAAAATTAAGTAACTTCATGCTTAAAACAAGAACAAATATCTCTCTGCCAGTGGGGTCAGAAAAATAATTCTGCTTTTCCTTTGAACTGAGTTTATTTTTCTGACCACATTGGCAGATATTTTTTTATTCTTTTAAGTAAAGTCATTTAATTTAGACACATTTTTCAGAAAACAAGATTTAATATATTAAGTCATTGTGTTTCTGAAGTAAATGTATCTTGATTGAAGAATGTTTAGATATTTGTACTGGAAAACAAGAGAAACCGACAATGTGGATTTTAATTATATTTAAACAATTTCATGAATTTTAAATTTGCCAAGTCTATATTTACACTACCATCTTTACATTTTTTTCCACTGATCTCAAAAACAATACAACAATTTATAATCTTTATATGAATCTGTTCTTGGTTCTTGCGGAAGCTCAAACGTGCTGTGTAACAGGAGAATGAACTTCACTGGTTCTTGTGGAAGCTCAAATGTGATGCGTAACACACAAGAATGAACCTCATTGGTTCTTGAGGAAGCTCAAATGTGATGTGTAACACATGAGAATGAACCTCATTGGTTCTTCAGGAAGCTCAAACATGCTGCGTAACACAAGAATGAACCTCATTGGTACTTGCAGAAGCTCAAATGTGCTGTGTAACAGGATAATGAACCTCATTGGTTCTTCAGGAAGCTCAAACATGCTGCGTAACACAAGAATTAACCTAATTGGTTCTTGTGGAAGCTCAAATGTGCTGTGTAACAGGAGAATAAACCTCATTGGTTCTTCAGGAAGCTCAAACGTGCTGCGTAACACAAGAATGAACCTCACTGGTTCTTGTGGAAGCTCAAACATGATACTTAACGCACGAGAATGAACCTCATTGGTTCTTGCGGAAGCTCAAACGTGATGCGTAACACACGAGATTGAACCTCATTGGTTCTTGTGGAAGCTCAAACGTCATGCGTAACACACAAGAATGAACTTCCCTGGTTCTTGAGGAAGCTCAAACGTGATGCGTAACACACGAGATTGAACCTCATTGGTTCTTGAGGAAGCTCAAACGCGATGGGTAACACGCGAATGAACCTCATTGGTTCTTCAGGAAGCTCAAACGTGATGCGCAACACGAGAATGAACCTCACTGGTTCTTGTGGAAGCTCAAACGTGATGCGTAACAAAAGAATGAACCTCATTGGTTCTTGAGGAAGCTCAAACATGCTACTTAGCAATTTTTTCATCATATAAAGCGATTGTGCCTCTTCAGAAAATTTAGACTAAACCGCTCAATTCATATGGATTAGTTTTTTAAGATCTCTTTTTGAAGCGTCAAAGTGGTAGTTGTGTGGACTGTCAATAGAGGAACAGAAATCTGTCAGATTTCATTAAAGATATCTTCATTAATGTTTTAAAGATGAACAAAATTTTCACGGGGTTGGAACTTTATGAGGGTGAGTAACTGATGACAGAATTTTCATTTTTGGGTGAACTAACCCTTTAATTAACTAACCCTGAAGGACAACACATGCTCAAACCATTTCAGACAGGCTGTCTGTCTTAATTTATCCCCTTTAAATTACCAACAATATCTTCTAAAATGATCCTAAGTTAAATGATGTTGTCTTAACATGCTGTCTAGTTCAGCAGCTCATTAGACTTTGGAACAAGAATTTTGACTCTCTTTCTTCCATTTCGAAGATCCTTGATGTATCTGGATGTGGATTATTTAGGATATGCTACTGTTATAAGTAAGAAAAGCCCCGATGGGAAAATCTGATGGGAAGGATGGTGAGAAATGAGCTGATAGTGTAATTAGTGTGTATGTGTGCATGCTTTACACAAGTCATTATCTCACTCTCTCACTGTATGTTCATTTTCTGAGAAGTTTCTAAATTAGCCGTGGGTAATTACATTCTCTCAGATCCGTTAACATGAGACTCTGTGCCCGGACTAGAAAAGATAAAGGCGGATTTAAATGGAAGGATTGATGAAGACCGTTCCATGCGATACTCCTGTTAAATCCATAACTCATTTTCTCTAGTAATGATCCTCCTGACGTCTGCGTGTGTGTGTGTGTGTGTGTGTGTGTGTGTGCGTGTAGAGCTTCATAAGGGTCATGTTTCCAAATGCAGGGCAGATGTTTCACATCTAATAATATTCAGCTTATGTAAAATGTGTCTGTGAGAAAAGAAAAAGAGAGAGAAGAAAGAAGATCATACTCACTTTCAGATGGCAAGATGTCAATCTAAAAATGAACATTAATCAAATAAATAACCTGGAACCTTATTACTAATATTTCTAATGATTACAATTTTTATAAATATATATATACACACACACACACACCGATCCGGCATAACATTATGACCACCTTCCTAATATTGTGTTGGTCCCCCTTTTGCTGCCAAAACAGCCCTGACCCATTGAGGCACGGACCCTGAAGGTGTGCTGTGGTATCTGGCACCAAGATATTAGCAGCAGATCCTTTAAGTCCTATAAGTTGCGAGGTGGAGCCTCCATGGATCGGACTTGTTTGTTCAGCACATCCCACAGATGCTCGACTGGATTGAGATCTGGAGAATTTGGAGGCCAAGTCAACACCTCAAACTCGTTGTTGTGCTCCTCAAACCATCCCTGAACCATTTTTGCTCTGTGGCAGGGCACATTATCCTGCTGAAAGAGGCCACAGACACCAGGGAATACTGTTTCCATGAAAGGGTGTACACGGTCTGCAACAATGCTTAGGTAGGTGGTACGTGTTAAAGTAACATCCACATGGATAGCAGGACCCAAGGTTTCCCAGCAGAACATTGCCCAAAGCATCACACTGCCTCTGCCGGCTTGCTTTCTTCCCTTCTTCCCATAGTGCATCCTGGTGCCATGTGTTCCCCAGGGAAGCGAGGCACACACACCCGGCCATCCACATGATGTCAAAGAAAACGTGATTCATCAGACCAGGCCACCTTCTTCCATTGCTCCGTGGTCCAGTTCTGATGCTCACGTGCCCACTGTTGGCGCTTTCGGCGGTGGACAGGGGTCAGCATGGGCACCCTGACTGGTCTGCGGCTATACAGCCCCATACGCAACAAACTGACATTCTGACACCTTTCTATCAGAACCAGCATTAACTTCTTGAGCAATCTGAGCTACAGTAGCTCGTCTGTTGGATCGGACCACACGGGCCAGCCTTCGCTCCCCACG
Source organism: Hypophthalmichthys nobilis (assembly GCA_037950665.1). Classification (NCBI taxonomy): domain Eukaryota; kingdom Metazoa; phylum Chordata; class Actinopteri; order Cypriniformes; family Xenocyprididae; genus Hypophthalmichthys; species Hypophthalmichthys nobilis. The sequence continues at coordinate 4,880,077 of CM075490.1, forward strand.
TGTATCAATGAGCCTTGGCCGCCCATGACCCTGTCGCCGGTTCACCACTGTTCATTCCTTGGACCACTGCAGACCGAGAACACCCCACAAGAGCTGCAGTTTTGGAGATGCTCTGACCCAGTCGTCTAGCCATCACAATTTGTCCCTTGTCAAACTCGCTCAAATCCTTACGCTCGCCCATTTTTACTGCTTCTAACACATCAACTTTGAGGACAGAATGTTCACTTGCTGCCTAATATATTTCACCCACTAACAGGTGCCGTGATGAAGAGATAATCAGTGTTATTCAAATCACCTGTCAGAGCTCATAATGTTATGCCTGATCGGTGTATATGCCACACTACAGCAAGTTGAAGTATGACCCAAGTCCTTGATGAGTCAATGCTACAACACAATAAAAGGTTTAAAGAGTCTTATAAGGGCTGAACAGTTTTTATAGGACTTACATAATTTAAAAATCTATGTAATATCAGACAATGCGGATGATTTTGTCCTGAAAGAAAGAGAGAGCGGAACAGTGTTGGAGAGAGATTGTGTTGGTGTTAAACGCCCTCAGAGATGCAAGGCCAGAGATCGTATAGGAACACAGCATTTATATTCATTCTGCTGCATAAGAGAGAATGAAGTCATCTCAAATGTTTCTCTGGTTAATAAATGTGTGTATGTGTGTCTGTTGGTACATTTGCATGATTTGCTTGTTTGTATTTTCTTACAAAATGATAAGAACTGAATTCCAGTGGAAACAAATTGCAGTCATATGAACAGACCAACATGCTCACACAAACACACACTCTCCCTCAAGCAATCTCTATCCCTGTGCATCTCCAAATCCGATCAAACCAGATCACAGGGGAATGATGGATTCATCCATCCTTCCCCTTTTGCTCACGGACACACATTAACGCTCACGCAGTCGGCCTCTTCTCAGAACGAAAACACAAACTATTCACATGCACAGAAACGAAAGGAGCAAATGGTTTATTCACTCTCGAATTTCCTCCCCGTGTCGAGCGCTTGAGGAGAGGATGTGCTAAAAGAGAGCGAGGTGAGAGAGAATCCGAAATTCCTCCCATGATCATTAAATAATTTAGAGACACCGCTCCACTGATCATTAGAGAGACGGAACAGAGGGAAGCACGGCGGGAGGGGGAGCACGAGGAGATTGTGAAGATACGGGAAGCAGGAAAAGTGGGTGTAATGGAGTGGAGGATCTTTCTTGAAGACAGAGAGAGAGAGAGAGAGAAAGAGAAAGAGAAAGAAGTTGGAAGATGAAGAGAAATCTTCCAGTTTTAGAAGAAGTTTTCATTGTCCTCTTTGAACCGCTGCCGCGTCTGAGGGGAATAGCGTGAGCACGCGATCAGAGGGCTTGAAAGTCTGCATTAATGAAGCGGAGATAAATTTCACATGATTAATTCTGATTTGTCTGTCCTCCTCCAGAGGTTGTGTTGGGATTAATTAGTACTCTATTCACAGTGTTTAGAAATTCAGATTCGATTGTTTGGAGTATGAGCCAATCTTGGTTTCACTGTTCATAGCAAAAGCTTCAGCCAAAACTGTACTTCTTTCTTAAAATATATATAAATGTTTTTTTATAAATTCAGAAGTGCTTGCCGATGCATAACAGTGTTTCTTCCTTTAAGACTGCTCATAACTTTTTTAATTCAGTGAGGGCCGTAACCATCATAGACAATGAGGGGGACAAGTCCCCCCCCAATAATTAGAAATGACCAAATTGTCCCTCCCAATATTTGATGTAAATATTGGCAGGGGACAATATTTATATTATGCTCTCTGTTTGTTGTTAGGATGACAAAAAAGTTCTACAAGTTAAATTTTTAGGCTGGTCTGCCTCAGCTGTCAAATGTCGCTCATCACTGTCAGAATGAGTGAGCTGGCCAATCAAATCAAAGAAGGCGGGGCTTACTGTTCAAAGAAGATGAGTGTGAATTCCAATGCAACGCTTTTGTTTTAGCAGTGAAAAAACTTTGTGGCAAGTAAGTAGCTAAACATTTAATATTTGGTGACTGTTTTATGGTTGAAATATTCAGCGACCGATAATAATGTCCAGTATGATGCAAACCGCACAACATTTTTATGAAATTTCACCGTTTTGAATTAAAAAACACGCTATTATTTGATTAATATGATTAATTCATAACTGAATGTGACGAGACGAAATGTTTTGCATTTTTGAAAACTTGGTCCCCCCCAATGTTCAAGACATGGTTACGGCCTTGAATTCAGTTACATAAAAAGATTTGAAAGTAAGACCGATTAACTTTTGGCTAATTAGTTGTCGTAATCTCCGTAATTATGAGATTTCAGCTTGTAAAAAGCATTTACGTCCTTGTAGAGCTAGATTACAACTTGCAAGCTGGGAAATTTCAGAGAGCTCCTACTTGTACCATGTGACTATTGTTCCACCTGACTGCTGCAGATTCATTTAGGCCCCGTTTACACTAGTGCGTTTTCGTATTAAAAAGCATACGTTTTGATAAAGTTACGCCTGTCATTTACACTACGCCGGCGTTTTCGAAACTCTACAACAAAGATTTTCAAAAACGCTGCAGACCTCGTTTTAGTTTGAAAATGCCGGGTTTGTGTTTCAGTGTAAACGTACCAAAACGGAGACTTTTAAAAACAATGGTGTGGCTGCCCACGTTCACTCTGTGTATCCTTGACGACCATGTAAACAATAAGATGGAGACTGAACTGCAATCTTTGCTGGCTTTGTTGTCATTTTTAGCAGCCATTGTGCAGTTAAACTCTGAATTTTTAATACTGCAGCTGCCTACATGCGCAAGAGGCAACTGTTTACACCTGTACGCGCATGCCCAGTGTGCATGAACGGTCATGTGACATGCGTTTTTGGCAGTGTAGTGTAGACGAAGATCGTTTCTGAAACGCTGTGGAAATGCCAGTGTAGACGAGGATCATTTTAATAAAAAAAAAAACGCACTAGTGTAAACGGGGCCTTAGGCTTTGATAGTGTTGCCATAGAAAAGCATAATTCCCAGCCTGACGACGTGAAAAGTGAGTACAACGTCACGTACTGTCATCTCAGAATTATTGTAATTTTGACATGGAGTGAACACAGCATGTGCAATTGGCTTTCTGGTCTCTAGGCATAATTTAATGTATTTTTCTTATCAGCATTTTATCAAAAACCAGGTGAAAGGTCTTTTTGTCCATATATGCATGCAGTGAAAGCCAAGTTGATGACTTTCATTGTATGGGCAAAAACACAAAATATCTTTCCTGATAGAACAACATGGGGGTGAGTAAATAGTGACAGAATCTTCATTATCGGGTAAACTAGTTCTTTAAGACGGACCACTGGAAATGAGTAGAGCACTTAAATACTTATGGTTAGAGGTTTCAAAAAAAAAGTACGAGCAAATGTAATAGTGATGCTTAACACACTTAAACACCACTTATCACAAGCATTTTCCATTATAAGCCTTTCACAGGCTATGTAAAACCTCACAAATCTCTACTTGGCACACCAGCAAAGATCCAGAGTGATCGCATAAAGGCTTTAGGTCTGATCCCATGTTGGTCTAGAGAATTATTGCCCTGCCCAACGAGACCACTACTATTGTGCCCTTGAACGAAGCACTTAACCACACGCTGGTCCATGGGGGAATCTGGTAATGACATCTAACCTATTTGACCCAGAGTAGATGCTTTTTGTCCCGATAACTTTAACAGCAATGGTCCGGAAGACCTGTGTTCATGCCAATCAACATCTGTAGCTTAGAAAAGACACAAAGGAAAAGAAAAGGTCTGATGAAAATTTAAAAGATGAAGATTTGTTTGATCTATGACATAAAAATAACAACTGTGAAAATACACAAATGGGCAATGAGGAAAATGAGCAAGGCCTCAAGACACGTTTTTTTAAAAGTTAAATTTATTTTAACGCGAGCGCCACGTTTTTAGAACGCAGTGTCATGTGCGAGACGCTGCAAAAGACACAAGATGTGAGCGCAACAGTCAAACGTGTGTCTAGCGCGTTTACATAGAAAAATAATAGAAAAGTAGTGATGTGGAATGGAAAAATGTGTTCTGTGTGAACAGCCCCTTAGAATGTTGTGTACCAAATATAATAGGCTTTATAGGGTTGAAATCCATTTTGAGCACAGAAAGAGCCAGGTTGAAATTGAGCTGTAATACAGCACTGAACTGAATTGATTCAAAGCATTTTCTGACACAGAATAAACTCTATATGTGTGGGCACACTCTGTCAAAGTGATAAAAGAACCTTCATTTTATATTTAATGTGAGCATTTGCTGGAAATCTAGGTCATATCCCCGTGTAAGACTAGTTTGTAATAGTTTCTGTACAGTAGTTGTACCAAAGCACCCTGCTCCTCTTTGCTCTGGGCTTGAATGTACTGTAACACACACAGGACACCTGTCCTCCTTAAAGGGATAGTTCACCCAAAAATAAAAAATTATCCTATGATTTACTCACCCTCAAGCCATCCTAGGTATATATGACTTTCTTCTTTCAGACGAATACAATCAGAGTTATATTATAAAATATCCTGGCTCTTTCAAGCTTTATAATTGAAGTGAATAGAGAATGAGATTTTGAAGCCCAAAAAAGTGCATCCATCCATCATAAAAGATAACCAGGGGGTTAATAAAGGCCTTTTGAAGTGAAACAATGCGTTTATGTAAGAAAAATATCCATATTTAAAACTTTAAAAACTAAAATAACTAGCTTCCCACAGACGGCCGTACGCATCAATTAACGACGAAAGAGTGAACTCTGACCTGACGCATAACGTATTGACAAATGCGGAAGGACAGAGGAGAAAGCAAAACAAATTAGAAGTCTAAAATGAGCATTTTTTAAAGAGAAATGTCTGAGAATTTCGATATAAGAGAATATAAGAGCTTGAGTTTGTTGCCCAGCCCTATTTGTTTGAACAGGAGAAGCTAACGCTACTCCCACATCGTGGCGTAAGTCGACGTACGTACGGCCGTCTGCCGGAAGCTATTTATTAAAAGGTGCTCTATGTAAGTTTTTGACTGCACTAAAGCATAAAAATACCATAATATGTTTGCAGATATTGATTAAACATGTTATATAAACAGTTCACATACTCGTTTCTCTAAAAACCAATGCTACAGCATTATTTTACTTTGAAATGTGCGTTCCGTGTTGAAATTTCTGTTTTTGTTTTGGTCTGTGCAAGACCGCATGTTGCCAATTTACCCAATAGTATTTCGCCACCCCGGGTTGCCAGTTGGCAGAAAACACATGCAGCAAATTGTAGCCATGGAAGCCAGTGAAAAAACTGGGTCAGAGATCACAGATTCTACCTGACCTAAAAAGCCTCAGCATCCATCTAAAAATCTCTATGAACGGGAGCATATTAAAACGTGATATCAACTCATCATAAATCAACAAATCAACTAATTATCTTACAGTGTGTAAGTCTCCTCACCTTTCAATGTCAATTGAGCTCGCTCCTGTTACGTGTCTTTAAACTGGCAACCCGCGTGATCGTCAGGTCTGAGGAGGAAGGGGCGGGGCAAACAATATTTTGAATTTGGACTGCAGTACCCATTTCAACCACTAGCTGTCATTCTTACCTAAAGCACCTTTAAGTTTTTAGAGTTTTAAGTTTTAAATATGGATATGTTTTTCTTACACAAATGCAACGCTTCGCTATAGAAGGCCTTTATTAACCCCCTGGAGCCGTGTGGTTATCTTTTATGATGGATGGATGCACTTTTTTGGGCTTCAAAATTCTCTATTCACTGCCATAAAGCTTGGATCAGCCAGGACATTATTTAATATAACTCAGATTGTGTTCGTCTGAAAGAAGAAAGTCATATACACCTAGGATGGCTTGAGGGTGAGTAAATCATGGAGTAATTTTCATTTTTGGGTGAACTATCCCTTTAAGTCCTTGGGGTGAAACATGGATTGCTAACACACACATACAGATACAGCTACCTTGAAGACAAAACACAGCTGCATGTGTAACAGGGGTCAGAGATAATGATGTGAAACTAGTTCTCCCACAGCGTCAAGTCTATTTGTCGAACAGTGTGTTACAGTGTTTAATCTCAAGAGGCAAGACTAGACCTCTAAAACTCTCCTGACCCGAGCTCTTCAACTCTCACTCAGCACTATATCGAGACCTCTACCTCCAAGAGTCTGGTCGTTCTCATTCAGACAGGCCTGTTTGATGTCATCTTGGACAGTGAGGAGGTGTCTGCCTGCTTGTCTCTCTCTCTTTTGCTCCTTCCAGGCTTTCTCTCTAGCTACACTTTAATATTTAATGCACATGCCATACAGCAGATGGTACCATAAAAAAGAGCATCAATATTTGATGCAAACTCTCCCCAGCCCTTTCTGTTCTCCTTCCTTAGATTTTTCTTTCGCACTCATTCATGATGAAGAACTTCGAATGGCGTAGTCGGTATTGTTAGCGATCGCCGTTGTGTCCCACAGTGTCATGCATTTGTGTTGCTTATGAAATATTAAATCTTTGTTGATGGTTATGACATTGCATGGTAGTGAGGTAATTTGCAGTCTCGTCAGAGTAATTTGTAGATAATCTGTGCTCCACGGTGCAGGTGGATAATTTGGGTCGTACATCAGCGCTGCACTTTTAATTCAAAGCTTTGTTTTGCAAGGTCAGGTCTCGCGTTGCACGATCCCACTTGTTCAATGTGCTCGAACAGCCATCGGGAGTCCAATCAAAGGTGAGGTGGAGCATAGGAAATTACTCATTTGCATCCTTGTTAATATGCAGATACTCTTATTTTTGAACATAAATCAAATGCTGCAACAGCGACTCATTCCATCACAGTCTGATCATTTTAAAACAAGAAAACGCCATTAATCATTCAATACCAAATGTCTCAACAGTTTTCTTGAACTAATATAAGGCAGAGCTACTCATTAATCAAAAGAAGAAGAATAAATCAACTGAAAAACAAAACCACTGAACATGGCCATTTTGAAGTGAAAATGCTAATACTAACAGCATATGCATCTACAGATTTTAGTTTTTTTCTTGCTTGCTGTCATTTGTTTAAAGGGATAGTTCACCCAAAAAAAGAAAATGTGATGTTTATCTGCTTACCCCCAGGGCATCCAAGATGTAGGTGACTTTGTTTCTTCAGTAGAACACAAATGATGATTTATTAACTCCAACAGTTGCAGTCTGTCAGTCGTATAATGCATGGCAATGGTAACAAAATCTATGAGAGTAAAAATAACATGCACAGACAAATCCAAATTAAACCCTGTGGCTCGTGACGACACATTGATGTCCTAAGACACAAAATGATCGGTTTGTGCGAGAAGTACAGAAGAACAGTATTTATATCATTTTTTACCTCTAATACACCACTATGTCCAACTGTCTTGAGCACAGGCACGGCATCCGGTGCATGAGGTGTGTTTTAGTTCAAACTAAAAGATTACGTGAACTCATTCGGGAGCGGTGACTTTCCACGTATTCCCAACTTCTGAGCCTGCTCGCATGAAGTTATGGTTGATTGCTCTTCAGCTGGATATCTATATATGTATATATAGCCCAGTGCTTTGGATTTGCCACTGGCTCTTACAGTGGTTAAACATGAGATATAATTCATTTTGGATACATAAAATGGACAATCTTTGGTCTAATTAATCTATTGCTTGTTCCTGAGCAAATCGAATTGGGCGATGTTGTGCCTATGGCCGAATCACAACCGTGCTGATATACAGCCATATCGCACGGCTACGAGTGAGATATTGCTCATTTATAAAACTGTTAGTTCCTGTCCTTGATTCTGATTGGTCAATAGCTGTTTTATTCACGATAAAACACGACTATGACCGCTTCACCCAACGGTTCTGTGTATCACTACACAACACCCTTAGCAACCACTCTTAGCAACATAAACTGTTCTCAATTGATATTGTTCATTGAAGCTTACTGTATTATGTAGAAGATCATTGTGAGAAAGAGATCGAGTGAGCGAGTTTATTACCTGCATTCAGATTTAGTATTTTCCTTCAGGTCAGTCCTATGTTCATAATAAAACATCTGTTTAAATGTCCAGTGTATTATCTTGTCCTTTTAACATTTAAGAGGTTTTCCCATGACTGACAGCGCTAGTCAAAGCATTTGTCAGTTGCGTCTTGTTCCGTGTTCACAACAATTCAGTCTTTTCAATGTAAAAGTCTTCACTACTGACTGACACACTCATAAAGACAGACTTTACCGCCATCTAATGGCGTAACAATGTAACTTCTGTTGCTGTTCACGGTCAGGGACTATTTTTTCCGACGGAAAGAAGGCTTTTAGTGAAAGTTTACTTCATGAAAGTTCCACTGATACATATTTTTGGCTTTAATATCTGTATTGTGTGGTAACCGTTTTTATAAAAACAATAAGGTACTCGAAGCTAGTGCTGTATCATGAATAAGCCACGACTCCACTTTGCATCGTGCCTAACAATGCCCTTCAGCCGTGACTGAAGGCGGGAGCACACAGTGTTATTTTGGCCACGATTTGGTCGTCTGAGACCAAATTGAAAATCCTAAAAGATTCCTATAACCCTAGGCAAAAATCTGTAGTCTTTGATCGCTAGTTTGACATGTTCAACGACAGCCGATTGCGATCAGATTTTACCTCCGACGAAATTCTGGCAATTTGGCGCACAGACCTGCAGTGTAACTTCTCTTATGACAAAGGTCAAATTGCCGTGATCAAAATTAACGCTAGAGATTTCTTTGTTAGCCACCATTTCAGTGTCGCGTGTAATGCAGCTCACTGTCACCGAATGTGTGTAGGTTGATGATGTAAAACTCCGGACAAGTTTTCAAGCGCGCGTCCATTTTTAACACGTCTTGACTGTCGTAGTCTGACATATAGGACAGCTGAGATCCCACAGTGTGACATGAGGATCATGTTCATAAAGGCTGACAAGCAACAATCGTAAATGAATTATAAATCGCACAGTGTGCACCCGCCTTTATTCACGATACAGTACAGCCTCTTGTACCTTTTTGCTTACAAATACTCACAACTAATAAGAAAATTAAACTAAAAGTGAAAATAAAACTGAAAATATAAAAATAAAGAGTGAATTAATAATTATAATAAAAACTATAATAATACTATAATAACACTGCTAGTATGAAGACTTGTAATAGTGATTTTTAAAACATTAAAGCCTTAAAAACATGATGGATGTAGTAGAGATGACCGCGGAGTTGAACAGGGCAGCGCAGCGACAGTTTAACGGTGCATATGGACAACCTAAAGCTCTCAGATAGAGTGGCCTGATGGTCCATTAGTGGGTATAAAGATGAGTGTTTCTCTTTCTCTCCAGGGAATGAACAGATGCATGGTGTGGGGGTTGCAGGTCTGTACATAATCCATCCAGTACCACTTTCACTACGAACCAATCAGAAGAGCTCATTTTGCTCAGAGGCTCATACTATTTCACCAAACCAATCAGGATGTCACAACCACGCTGGCTTAAGAATGTTTGGTGAATTAATGCAACAGAAGGAGAGATTAGAAATATGGGTTCGATTAAAAAGGTGTGAAACAGATGCGTGTATTATAATGATGTTCTTTATTTAGTAATACAAACTATGCCTGAACTTTTCACATCGCTTTTACTGTGATTACGAGATGAGATTCTTGGAAAATTGGTTTCAAATAAATAATGAAAAACATGATTTAAAGGCAGCAATCCAAATGTTTTTTTACTAGTCACTACTGTAAACTGAAACTATGTCATAAAGAACATGGAACTTTCAAATTGCACTTGCAAACATGATGTCATAAATGGAATTTGCTGATAAAAAAAAAACTAAAATTATGATGTCATAATGAAGATATGAAAGTTTAGTTGAAAGTTCCGCAAACATGATGTCACAAACAAATGGAAGTTGCTGCTGAAAATTCAAACTATCATGTCATAAAGAACATGAGGATGTTCAGTCTACACTAGCAAATGAAAATGCCTGTGTAAATGAAGCTTTCCATTAATTTGAAGCTCCAACTGGTCACTTCTTGCATTGATGGATGGTTCAGGTAAGATGGATGATTCTGTTTGAGCATACAGAGCAGAGGCTTAAAGTCGAGAGGGAACAATGTGCTACTACAAATTCATCCAGTGCTGCATTCAGACTGCCAAACGCTGGCGTCTCACAGGAGTCAGAAACACTGAATCTGATCCCTGATGCACTCAGACAGAAAGCGAGAGTGAGAGTTTATCCGGCCAAGAGTGAGCCACTCAACATCATGCTGAAGAACGTTTCGAGTCGGTTTCACTAGTCAAAAACCACTTCAACAAAACACAATACAAATAAACAACAGCAAGTGTCTCTACATTGAAAATAAAGATCCATCCAAGTTCCATGTCAGTTTTTTAGACTTGTTAATTGTTTAAATTGGATAGTTAATTATGGCAGACCTGGTGTTCACCTCTTATTTTGTCTGGTTCTCTAATGATTCATAACAAGGCAAGTGCAATTATAATTAGTACACTCTAAAATATACTCAAATGCATCAGCATATGTCACCCAGTTTTAGGTCTTAAATTATGCATGCATTAAATTATAATGAACAGCTCATCTAATGATATTATGTTGCATGTCTGAGGCATCTATGGTATCAACTGATACACAATGCATTTGCATTTTAATTGCTCACACGCTCGCTCTTTTTATTGTTAAACCTCTAGTATTGTTTGCCCAGAAGCTGAACTCAAGCAAGAAGTCACTTTCTGGTGTTTGGAACAGCATGCTTTCATAATACTTTTGTATATAGTATATATACTATATAGTATGTATGCTAAATTTTCAGTATGTGCAGAAAACCCAAATGAGCTACTACATTTGCCAAAATGTGCAGTACATAAAAATTTAAACTGTATCCCATTTACAGTGATTATGAGAGGAGAACCCTATAGATTCTTCTTAGAAAATTGGTTTCAAATAAATAATTGTTAGATTAGATCTCTGTTTCTCTGTGGCACCACAATATGATAGATTTATTTTACAATAATGAAAAGTTGAATAAGGTAAAAAAAAAAAAAAAAAAATTCACGTTATTTAAGAGCAATAATTTGAATTTTTTTTTTTTCCTAGTCATTCCACCTTATTTTTCAGGTAAGAGCGGGCGCAGCCATTTGTAAATTTAATGTGTCTGGCTTCCGGTGTCATTCGCTTCCAATTATTTTTAGCTGTACAAAACAGGTCGTTATGCTGCTTGATTTTGTAAACTGGTATTTCTTACCATATTATTTTAATGTATTATCTTAATTATAAACATGCTGGTTTGTAGAGCGAACAGTTTTACAGTTTACTGCACTTTGATATTCTTCTCGTGTTTCCTATAGCAGATAATAAATCGGAAGTCGCACACATTGACAGAAAACACTTTACTTCTGTGTGGAAAAATAAGGTGGATACTTTAAACTGAAAATATGATGCCATAAGGAACAAATGGAGATTTCAAACTGCACTTGCAAATATGATGTCATAAATGGAATTTGCTGCTGTAAACTTTAGTGTGCATGACATGGACATCCATTACTGTGTAATAAAATAAAATAAAATAAATCTACCTCATCTCTCTAAATATCTCTAACATGCACACAAATGTAGTGTACTGCTACTACTCCTTAACAAAAAAATAGCAGTCAGTGTACGCTAATATTCCATTCCAAATGAATGCTGTGTTCAGTTGGGAGATGTGGAATATTCCTAGTCGAAACATCTGACTTCTGACCACAAAGGCGTTCCTGTGCTCAATGTTCAAAACTAGCATTTGCATTAGAGGTTAACAAAGATGTCTGATTATTAACAAAAGCATCTCCTGGCAACCAAATTACAGAGGACAAATAGTGCTAGCATTTACTTTGCAAAAAAAAAAAAGCCTGTTTACAGTGTTGTACACTCTTGCAGTTACACTTATTGTGTAGAAACCAAGATGGCATTTAATGTGTTAGTTCACCTAAAAACCCTCATGTCGTCCCAAACCCACAAGACCTTCGTTCATCTTCGGAACACAAATGAAGACATTCTCAAGGAAATCCAAGGTTTTTTTTTTTTTTAATCTCCCATAGAAAGCAACATAATTACTGTCATTCAAGCTCCAGAAAGGTTTTTAAGACATCGTTAAAATATCAATGTGACTACAGTGATTCAACCTTAATGTTATGAAGCGATGAGAATAATTTTTGTGTGCAAAAACAAAACAAAAATAACGACTTTATTTTTGTTTTACGTGAACAGGGGTCGACCAATACTGAGTCGGCGTTCTGACATAGAACCTGGAAGCGCTGCAACGAAAGGAGAATGGCAGGGGAGAGATCAATTTGTTGAATGAAGTCATTATTTTTGTTTTGTTTTTGCAAAAAAAGTATTCTCATCGCTTCATAACATTAAGGTTGAACCACTGTAGTCACACACTGACTATTCTGAATATGTTTTTACAACTTTTCTGGACCTTGAATGTGGCAATTATGTTGCTTTCTGTTGAGGATAAAAAAAAAAAAACCCTTCCGGATTTCATCAAAAATATCTTAATTTGTGTTCCAAAGATGATCAAAGGTCTTACGGGTTTGGAACAACATGAGGGTGATTACTGACAGAAATTTCATTTTTGGGTGAACTAACCCTTTAAGTAGTGTTCTGTAGCTCTTTTCAAAGAAGAAAGTTGGAAATTTTTGACTTTTTGAGTTGAATGGAATGCAGCATGATCTCTTAGACTGTAAAATGAGAAGGAATTATAGATGAGCACTGGTGGTGGAAAAAAAAAATCTAGAGAAACTAAAAAATGTATGTTGCACTAGGGTCAGAATTAGGCCAAGAGGAAATTCTGAATACCCGCTTAGTCTTAAGGCCCGTTCACACCAAGGACAATAACTGTAACAATAAAGATATAGTTGATCTTGAGAAACGTATTTGTTGTCTACAACATGGGGTAACATCCCTGAATGTCATTCACAAATGTTACTAGGCAACCAGTAGTGGGAACGCCCACTAGCGACCTCACCACCAGCCCCTGGTGACATGCAAAGATAAAGTAGTGTTGTCAAAAGTACCAACTTCGGTACCAAGTCGGTACTGAAAATTTTAAAATGTGACGATACCAGCATTTCCCCCTAGCATTTTGAGCACTGTTAAGTGAATTCTTAAACACCTCTGATTGGCCATTGTGTTCACACGCTCAACAGATATGTCTGTGATTGGCTACAATTATCAACGCTTCAAAAACATGTTGTAAATAGACACAGATACACACGGGAGCGTTTGAAAGCAGGCGTCTACCAGTGGATCTGTCTATCAGCGGATATATTAGGGATATATTAAGGATATATTAGATATATTACACCTGCTTTCAAACGCTTTGAGCATCAAAGATGTCCATTTACAACATGTTTTTGAAGCGTTGATCATCGTAGCCAATCGCAGACATACAGTTGAGCTCAAAAGTTTACATACCTCTTGCAGAATCTGCAAAAATGTTAATCATTTTAACAAAATAAGAGGGATCATGAAAATTGCATTTTATTTTTTATTTAGTACTGTCCCTAATAAACTATTTCGCATAACAGTTGTTTACATAAAGTCCACAAGACAAAAAAATAGCAGAAAAACAGCCATAAGTTAAAAGAACAGTCATCAGTTAAACAAAAAAAAAACAGTCATAGATCATCCAGGTAACCACACAGTATTAAGAATCAAGGGTTCCCAAACTTTTGAATTGGGTCATATTTATAAATTCAACAATTTTTTGTCTTATGGACTTTATGTAAACATTGTTTATGTAAAATATCTTACTCAGGACAGTACTAAATAAAAAAATTACATGCATTTTGTATGATCCCTATTATTTTGTTAAAGTTATTCACATTTTCACAGATTCTGCAAGTGGTTCACAAACTTTCAAGCAGCACTGTACATTTCGGAAGGAAAAGTCTAAATATAATATGGAATATATATATATATATATATATATATATAATACTAAATATAAATGGAATCAGTACATTAAAAAGGGGGGGGAGAAATACAATTTAAAAGGAAAAAGATCTCACTAGTATTTATAATACAACTGTTGTGTTGGGAGCCTTTCTGACAAGAGCGAAATTTCTCTTCCTCATTTTATGATTTTTTTTCTCCGAGATAATAAAAGAGCATAAGGAGAGTGAAATAAAATGAGAAGTGCGAATGCAGCGTGCATGTGAAATCACAATAAATACAAGTGCAAGAATGCGGCAACTGAAACTACAATGGGATTTATTGCAAACACCTCTTTGCAGGTGACATGTTTATGAGTTGTTTTGTGCAAACACATTACATGACCAATAACAATTTAATCAGCAGGATTGAGAAATGAGCTGCCCTGGACTCGAATTTATCCTCACACTAATCATTGACTGCGGACTTCAATCAAACCTATTTTGTGTTAACAATCAGGAGTCCCCCAATCACAGCGTGAGGAGCGAGTTAATGCCGTCGGGTAGACGCCATTTCTCAAGGTTTTAATTTGACAGATGCACCAGGGACCTCCAGGCCTGATACGACTCTATAAATCAATTTCATTCTTTCTTGCTTTATTTATTCCAGGTTTGTGTATGTGCATCTGTCAATGGCAGTAGATCAGGCCTTCAGAAAAATGTGCTTTGAATAATTAATCTGCCTTTCTTACAGGTGCACAGACATTTCTGTACCAACACATTGTTAGATAAGAGACAGGACAAGAAGGGCTGACATATTTTTATATTTTAATACATCTAATAGATTTGAAGCTGACATTTGTAACCACTAGCGTCAGCGTACTCAATTGAAAAATAATGGACAAACAGATTTAAGCCTGACACTGGTTGATTCAACTTTGCTGCATAAACCTACAGGTAAGTTAACCTAAGAAGAGTCTCAGCTTAAGACGTCACGCTCATGGACCTATGCCTGAATGTCTGATGTATAAGGCTGACAAAATGGGAAATACTTTGGGAGTATCAAAGTCGTCATCTGATTGGTTGAATTCTTCAGGATTTCCGGGAGACTTGTGTATCACGTTTTTTAAAGGTCCGTCTGGAAATAAAGCCGTCGTGACATCAAACCCCCTTGTGGAAAAAGAACGGTGTCATGTTTACAACTATAACAATGAGCGTTTATCATGGAAGTTTGTGGCTCCATTGTTGAAATAAACTTGCACAACGTTCTTGAATTAATCATTTATTAGAGGCAAGCCGGACTGTTATCGTAGGGACATTGACTTTACATTTTCACGCTTCTAAACATGACGTGGAACAAAACAATCTGTGATTGGTTGCTTTATATGTCAGTCCGAAGTCCTCTTGGGCGGTCCTTGGCCAATGAAAACTGCGATAGAGACAGAGTCCATAGAGTCCATTTGGCTATGAAAAACTAACCTAAGAATGGCTTTTTTACATATTAAATAGGCTATTTAACATGCAAAATATTATACACTTTAGATTTAAATAAAACAAACAAAATGTTAAATTAACACTGACCTAACCAAGTGCGATACAAAAATTAAGTGATATTTTCTCTCCACACTGAAAGCTGCTTAAAGTAATAAAATTGCAGCCAATTACAAATATACTGGATGTTAAACTCACTATAAAATAAAAATTAACACTTTTTTTTTGGAATATTTATGCAGTATTTATTATAAATGATTTATCGGTGCACATCATTATTTATTTTTCTAATTCATCTTGTAACCTTTAATCATAATAACCCCCCCACCCCTAGCAACATCTCTTTTTTCTGATGACGTGTGTACTGGTGCGAGGGCGGGGCAAACTGTCACTCACATGAGATCCACTAATAGCAAACCACAAACATCCAATCAGTTCCCCATGGAAAAAATCCTTCCCTACATTTATTCTTGTTTGAGAAGCAATTTCACTTAGATATACATTATTATAGGGAAAAAAGCCAATCGCAACTTCTGTTTCATGCCGACTTTAATGGGTCCCTGGGGTCAATCTGACCCCGCTGACAGTTTCCTTCGTTTTTAAAAAGTGTTCCCTTCATCTCTGGGGCATGAGACTCTGTGACTTTTCCTAAATAATCTATCTAAACATGCACAAAAAATCTGGGCTTCATTTGGTTGTTCTAAAGGTGTGTAAAAAAAAAAATCATTTCATTTGTCAAAAAATAAATAAATAAATCCAGTATAAATCAGAAAAGTTCTACATTAAAATAAAGGTCTAGTCCTACCATAAACACAAAGTGGAACAAACTTTCTATCTCATACACACACACACATACACACACACAAACACACACGTGTGTGACTGCAACAGAGAGCATTTTTATAGAAATTGGCAAATAAAATCAACAAAACTGGCATAAATCTGAAAATTTTTACATGTCAATAAAGCTCTGGTCCTTGACCATAAACACAAAGTGGAACGAACGTTCTCTCTCATACACACACATACACACACATAAACACAAACACACACACACGTGTGTGACTGCAACAGAGGGCATTTTTGTAGAAATTGGCAAATAAAATCAACAAAACTGGCATAAATCTGAATATTTCTACATTTAAATAAAGGTCTGGTCCTAGACCATAAACACAAAGTGGAACGAACTTTGTATCTCATACACACACACAAACAAACAAACACACAAACACATGTGTGTGACTGCAACAGAGAACATTTTTATAGAAATTAAAATCAAATAAAATCATCAAAACTGGCATAAATCTGAAAAAATTTCCATACATAAATGAAGGACTAATACTAGAGCACAAAGGCAACATGGAACAAGCATGTTCACAAAATATATCATAAAGTTGTGAGAAGTTGAAGCATCAAGAAAAATGAAGTGAAAATGAAATGAGTCCCTATTGACCTCTACTGGATATATGTGGTCATTGCACTTTCTTTCTTTAACTATAATTCCTTGAGTTTTTCCACAAACCTGTAGATGGTAGTATTCTATCCCTAACACAGAGCAATGTCCAAATACAATTTAGATTTAATTAAGTTCATCATTAAAGCGATTTTTTCATTAAAAATCAATTTTTCATAAGCCAATTTATGGCATGGTTAAGTAATTGTGCAGTAAATAGGTAAAAAACTACAAAATATCCACAAAAACACAGCAAAAATGCATAGTTGAGAAGTAAATTAAAAAAAATAATATATAGTTTATCATATAAAAAAATGTATATTTCCTTATGCAATCGCTCTGTAAAAGTATGGGGTCAATCTGACCCCAAGGGACTAAAACGTTAGTCCAAATAAGGGACCATTAAAATATATAGATATGTAGAATGAGATTTTAGACCAATGAGATTTCACTGTGGGCAGAGCTATCTATCTTACAGATCTTTATGTTTTAATGAATAAGTATTTATATATATATATATATATATATATATATATATATAAATAGATTATTATTTTTCAATGTCACATAATTTGATTAGTGATATAGAAATTGTTATATATATATATATATATATATATATATATATATATACACACACATAGGCTATATTTATTTATATATATATATATATATATATATATAGACACACACACACAGTATATACAGTTCATATGTTAGCAATAAGTGCAGTGGCTGTGCTGTATTGTGAATAAGCCACAGCTGAAGGGGTTGCAGGCACTCCGCTTCACGTCGTGCCTATCAACGCCCTTCAGCCGTGACTTATTCACAATACAGCACTAGCCTTGAGTACCTTATTGCTTTTAGAAAACGGTTACCACACATTACAAATATTAAAGCCAAAAATATGTATCATGCAACTTTCATGAAGTAAACTTTCACTAAAAGCCTTCCTTCCACCTGAAAAAAATTTCCCTGACCGTAAACAGCAACAGAAGTTATATTATTACGCCATTAGATGATGGCAAAGACTGTCTTTATGAGTGTGTCAGTCAGTAGCGAAGACTTTTACATTGATAAGACTTAATTGTTGTGAACACGGAACAAGACGCAACTGACAAATGCTTTGACTAGCGCTGTCAGTCACGGGAAAACCCCTTAACTGTTAAAAGGACAAGATAATACATCATACATTTGAACAGATGTTTTATTATGAACATAGGACTGACCTGAAGGAAAATGCTAAATCTGAATGCAGGTAATAAACTCGCTCACTCAATCTCTTTCTCACAATGATCTTCTACATAATACAGTAAGCTTCAATGAACAATATCAGCTGAGAACAAACAGTTTACGTTGCTAAGAGTGGTTGCTAAGGGTGACAAAACTGTTGGGTGAAGCGGTCATAGCCGTGTTTTATCGTGAATAAAACACAGCTAATGACCAAGAATCAAGGACAGGAATATACAGTATATACAGTTCATATATATATATATATATATATTCAGAGAATATTTCAGTTTTTAGAGAACTTCTGAGAACACAGCTGTTTCTTAGGAAAATGAGACTTGAATTGAATATGAATGCAGAATGTGTCCTGTCTGCGCTGCTAATCAAAAGCTCCCCGCATTGTACTCCAACCGAG
This sequence comes from Hypophthalmichthys nobilis, assembly GCA_037950665.1. NCBI lineage: Eukaryota > Metazoa > Chordata > Actinopteri > Cypriniformes > Xenocyprididae > Hypophthalmichthys > Hypophthalmichthys nobilis. The sequence goes on from CM075490.1 coordinate 4,898,610, forward strand.
AGAGCCCCATTTTTCTATTGTCAGATCAGACAAATATTAATTTAATCATCAGTCAGAGGTGCACACAAAGCGCTGCATATTCAACATTTCGTTTGCCGTAGCCCCAGCTTCCCTCGCCACCCTCCCTGCTCTCTTGTTTGATCGTTCATTCTTTTTCCCTTCTCTTTTGTCCGAGCTTCATAAAAGCAGCTCCAGGATGTAATGGAGCTCTCAGTGGTGCTGAAGCAGGATATTGGCTTCATTAACTCACAGTCTCATGGTCTGGAACTATCCTGAAAACAACAGCCAGCGCTAGTGTGTAAAACTGGAAACAGTGGATCTGCTGCGCTGCTTGATTGTCAGGAAAACTAATTATTCCAAAACGCTGAGAAGGGAGAATGTGATGCAGATTAATCCAAAACCCACTACAGAACAATCAATTTTCTCTCCCTTCGCATTCATTTTCACAAATATGGAAAGAATGAAAAAGAAGTCTGTTACGAACAGTTTAAATGTCAATAAATTATTACAATAAAATGGAACACTAGCATACGTCCTAGTGCACACTGTGCAGTATAAACTTTAAACTGCATGCTTATTTAGGATAGTATATGAAAAATAATGCGCTTTGTAGAATGGTTATTAAAGTATAAAATAAAAGCTAATTCAAAATATTAATAAAAACTATAAATGTATCTCAGTGATACTACAATAATGCTTTGTAGCAATAAAAGTTTCAAACAGTATTCTAAATTGTAGTCACTAGACAGTGATATGCTGACATTATCTCATTAATATGGTTAAATTGAATTTTATTTTACCCTTTTTGTTTACATTTTTTTTCAACGTCTGGCAATTTGAGTAATATAATGCTATAAATAAATAAATAAATGGGTTTATGAATAAATTAATTAATAAATTAATGAAAAACCGAATAAAAAAAAATCCACCTCTGCCTCACAACCTCATTTTCATTTGTCTCAAATGAAGCATGCCGTCTACCCTGGCTAAGACCCACTGGTTTATTCATTACACTGTAAATAGAAGATCAAGAGTGACTTGCATTATGGGATTTTGTATCCAATGTAGTATGCTCTGATCGTATGCTTCACATAATGGCAAAGTACACACAGTACACAAATTGCGTACTGCAGAATCAGTATGTGTAGTATCAGTGTAGGACTGACCAGCAAGTAGTTGTTTTTTATGATTGAATGACCCAAAATGCACCACAGCTCGTTCGGCTGCTTGAGGAAACCGCTTCAAAAACATGACCACAAAGCTGTAACATTTCCCCTCACTCAAGAGAGAAAATTAGATTGCTGCTGGATGTTTTTTTGCAGTCACTTGAAAGAAAAAGAGAAGGAAACCGGAATTGGTATTCAGAAAAAACATTCCACACAGTCAGAGACAGAATGTTTCCTGAGAAAGAGAGTAGTAGTGCATGTAGTGCAACATTGTCAGAGATTCGTATGTTTAAGAGCCTGATGTTAAAAGAAAAGTTCAACTGCAGAATTCTGTCATCAAACCACACTATATTTCTATTAGTTGGTATATTTTTTCTTATTTGGTATATATACAAAAGAACTGAGCAATTAAATCATTAAAAGATCGCAATCTTGATTTAAACACGCAATTGTATTCCTAAATGACAACGATTAGGCTGTTTATTAAACCTTAGACAAGTATGATTACAGCAAATTTTTATATCTGCGTTAGTGCTGCTGCTGACCCAGAGAGACTATTTGTTGTGTGTATATATATATATATATATATATATATATATATATATATATATATATATATATACACATACACTATATTGCCAAAAGTATTGGGACACCCCTCCAAATCATTGAATTCAGGTGTTCCAATCACTTCCATGGCCACAGGTGTATAAAATCAAGCACCTAGGCGTGCAGACTGCTTCTACAAACATTTGTGTCGCTCTCAGGAGCTCAGTGAATTCAAGCGTGGTACAGTGATAGGTTGCCACCTGTGCAATAAGTCCATTCGTGAAATTTCCTCACTACTAAATATTCCACAGTCAACTGTTAGTATCATAACAAAGTGGAAGGAATTGGGAACAACAGCAACTCAACCACGAAGTGGTAGGCCACGAAAAATCACAGAGCGGGGTCAGCGCATGCTGAGGCACACAGTGTGCAGAAGTCGCCAACTTTCTGCAGAGTCAATAGCTACAGACCTCCAAACTTCGTGTGGCCTTCAGATTAGCTCAAGAACAGTGCGTAGAGAGCTTCATGGAATGGTTTTCCATGGCCGAGCAGCTGCACCAAAGCCTCGCATCACCAAGTGCAATGCAAAGCGTCGGATGCAGTGGTGTAAAACATGCCGCCACTGGACTCTAGAGCAGTGGAGACGTGTTCTCTGGAGTGACGAATCACGCTTCTCTGTCTGGCAATCTGATGGACGAGTCTGGGTTTGTCGGTTGCCAGAAGAACGGTACTTGCCTGACTGCATTGTGCCAAGTGTATATTTTGGTGGAGGGGGGATTATGGTGTGGGGTTGTTTTTCAGGGGTTGGGCTTGGCCCCTTAGTTCCAGTGAAAGGAACTCTTAATGCTTCAGCATTCCAAGACATTTTGGACAATTTCATGCTCCCAACTTTGTGGGAACAGTTTGGGGATGGCCCCTTCCTGTTCCAACATGACTGCGAGCCAGTGCACAAAGCAAGGTCCATAAAGACATGGATGAGCGAGTTTGGTGTGGAGGAACTTGACTGGCCTGCACAGAGTCCTGACCTCAACCCGATAGAACACCTTTGGGTTGAATTAGAGAGGAGACTGCGAGCCAGGCCTTCTTGCCAACATCACTGCCTGACAGAAATTCCCATAAACACACTCCTAAACCTTGTGGAAAGCCTTCCCAGAAGAGTTGAGGCTGTTATAGCTGCAAAGGGAGGGCAAACTCCATATTAAACCCTACGGATTAAGAATGAGATATCATTAAAGTTCATGTGCACGTAAAGGCAGGCGTCCCAAAACTTTTGGCAATATATATATATATATCAAATATGTAAAAACAGAATAAATAGTCTATTTTTGTAATTTTACTTTTCTTGATTCATTTCTGCTCTCTGACTTGCACACTAATCTAGTCTATACTTGAAACTCGCCATTGTGTTCACTGAAAACTCTCATAATAAACTGCTGGATAAATGCATCTGCGAAATTAAAAAATATATATATATATATATATATACAATGTAATATTCCAAGGCATCTGAATCCATTTAACATCTTTATGTGATACATAGACTGAAATTTAATGTACTCACTGAACATCTTTCCCTTCACTCAAGTCAAATCATTGACTTTGATTACGTTTGGTCAAGAGTGGTCAATGGTGTTTAGAGTTAATGGCATCAACACACCATTTTTGTAGTCCATTTGAGAGTTTCAGTGGACTTTTAGTCAATAATGACTTAAATTACTGTCTGTTTCTCACAAGTTACTTTATGACTTTAGACGACTTGAAATATAGTCATTTGGGCGACTTTTAATGTGCTTTGTTTTATCTTGGAGCTAGATATACTTAATAAAAATTCACTTTTGACATGGCTAATGAGTAAATGATGAAATTTTCATTCCTTTAACAAACATTATGCTCACACAAACAGACTCAAGAACAGATGTTGAAATATGCATGCTATATTATGAGAATAATGATTAAAGGCATAATATGAAAGATTTTTGGATTAAAATAAACACTAGAACAATGTTATATATTTTGTTGACTTGTGTATTTACATTATCCCAAATGTTTCCAGGAATGTTTAAAGCAATTTTAACCAGGACACGAACCGTGTCCGTGCGTCTTCTATCAATAACATCATACACGCGTTACCCTCAATTTATTTTGTAGAAACCATGGAAACATGCTTTAATATATTATGTGTTTTATTAGACAGGTGAGCAACTGTTTGGATACATTCATTGACAGAAAACTAATCACTGTTATATAGCTCAACACAGTAAAACTTATCGTTTCTCGTTTTCTTGAATTACTGCAAGTACCATGTTTTACCATAACTAATATCGCTCTAGCTAACTGCAGTATGCAACAAGTGTCTCATAGCCGCCAAGCGAATGCACATAGTAGTACTATAACAACTTTCAACACACAAATGTATCTAATACGATAAACAGCGCTGCTTTACTCAACATACTCTTGACCGGAAGAAGTTCCGCTCTGCAGCATAATAAACGCTCTACTGCTCTCTCGCCATGTCATGTGTCGCGCTCGTCTCTTATTAGCAATCGATCCAGCAGCCTTGTTCCGCTTTGGATGGTTTTCAGCCACACCCTGCTTCATACAGTGATGTTAATAAATCTTTAATACATTACCTGATGTACCCATCGGATTCTTGTCCACCGGCTGTAGACGTGAAGACAACACCTCCCATGATTCCACGAAATCAAGCCGCCATCAAGCTACGCCTTTGTTTTGAATAAGCGACCTCTAGTGGCGAAAAACTACATATTGTGCCTTTAAATACACTCTGAATCACTCATGTTCCTCTTTCTCCCTCACACACACCATCACAATCACGGCTGCCAATATTCTAATCACTCTTATTCATTTTCTCGGTTTGATTAAACAAGGTGTGTGATGAAACTGCCCTCATTAGAGATGAGTGAATGTGCCAAATGTCTCTGTCTCTCTCTCTGGAGCTCCTGCAGTGTGATCTATTAGTGCAGTGCATCGGCGCAAGGCAACAAACACACACGCTCACTGCATCTGAGTCTGAAATACTCCTGCACTAGTTGATGATGGCTCCGTTTAGCTCAATCCAACAGAGATGCTATTGCATTCCTGCTCCTCTCTTACACGCATATATATGCAAGTAGTGCTTTATCGAGCTCCTGTATCTACTCTTATCATATAGGCTTTTAAACTCTTAAGAGTGTCCATTGCATTCTTGGTAATGAGATTAATGAACAGGATGTACAGGAAATGTGTGTGTGGTCATTTTAGACACTAATGGTTTTGTTTAGACTTGCAACCAATTACTGCTCTGTTCATTTCCAGTGTTTTTTTTTCTATCATCCTGAACTGTTTCACCCTTATTTGTGTGTTTAAGTAGGCAATGTTCTCAATGCATTGCACAAAGTTTCATTCCCTTTAGACTGTGAGCTGAGCTTAAGCTACTGGAAAACTGATTTAGCTTTTACTTCGGTCAGCAGCACCCAACAGACTCTATAATGAGCGACTCGTGTTTTTTTTTCACTGCTTTGCTGCCCCTAGAGGAAGGTCTGATTATGGCAGCGTACCACAGCTACAGTTTAGTATGTATTATTAAAGAGGTCTATAATACCTGTAAGAAAGCTATCCGCTAGCGTTCCCATTCATCACAAAATGCAGCTGGCAGTACACAGCACCTTGAGACTCGGCTGATGGCACAACAAGAACACACACAGTCCCAAACAATTTAATAGTGACTGTCCTAAGCGGTGACATCAAAGACAACAGACGGGGTAAATCTAAGTACATTTCAAACTTTTTAAAAAAATGCATGAGGAAAAAAAGGATCAGGCACTGGTAAAGCATGTACTATAACACCAAATATGAGTATTAGCAATATAAATTTGCTGGCATTTTACAGTAGGAATTGCTAACGTACTGTTTACTACCATGAGATACTAGTAAAATAATATACATCAACAGTAATTAGTTACACTACTAGTTATATTACTTTTCTTTCTGCCCCACAGAAGTTGTAATTGTGTATCTACCCCATAAAATTCTTCTAAAATGTTACTAACAACATATTTCTGCCTCATTATTTGACCAAAATCCACATTGGATCGCAGTCAGAAGTTATTACAAACACTCAATGGTGATTGATAGTGACTTTTAAGTAAAAGTGTTGTATTAATCTGACTTATAGTCATGTGTAGCTTGAAGCTAATTGTAGCTATAATTTCTCTGTTACCCATACGATTATATTTCATGATGTTTTTTATCAAAAGAAATCACATATGTTCGTAAGAAAAATGTTTCGATTTCCAAAAAGATTTTTAATTATAGTAATCTAATTTATACCGGGATCAGAGGGATGTGGGTGGGCAAGCCATGTAATGCCACAACTTACACAACAGTGTTCAGATCATCTTTTCTCCTGACAAAATCAATGTAATGGCAATATTTCCATCCACTGAATATAAGCTTTTCCATATTCCAAGCTTGCCTGCTGACTTCATATGCCTGTGCGAGTTGTGACAATTATTAAAATAAATCTAGGATTTATTGGATTGTTGGATTTCAAATCAGTAGGGGTTGAGGCATCAAAAGTAACAAGCTGTTTTAAGGATGGTAACTGTAATATTGTTACTGAAATCTTAATAGTAATTAGTTACACTAGTTACTGCGAAAAGTAATATTATTACTGTAACTAGTTACTGCCCAACACTGCTCATCACATTCAGTTATGAATAGCATTAATCATATATCAATCAAATAATAGCATGTTTTCAATTCAAAATTTCATAAAAATGTTGAGTAGTTTGCATCACTGGATATTACTGTCGGTCGGTGAATATTTCAATCATTAAATAATAGTCAAATATTAAATGTTTAGCTACTACTGCCATGTACTCTTTCACAGCTAAAACAAAAGTGTTGCAATGGAATTCACACTCATCTTCTGTGAACGGTAAGCCCCGCCTTCTTTGATTTGATTGGCCAGCTCACTCATTCTGACAGTGATGAGCGCTGTTAAGCCGCTGAGGCAGACCAGCCTAAAAATGTAACTTTTAAAACTTTTTTTTTGTTATCCTAACAACAAACAGAGCGATGCATAATGGAGTACAGCAGAGCAGTAACATGAGCGATCCCAGCCATCAGAAGAGGAGCGGGCGGAGTTAAAGCAAGCGAACGGCGATCATCGAGTTTTCCTATTCCTATTGTGTGCAACAGTAATGCAAACAAACTTAAAATCTCAAAAACTCCTAGTAGCCTCGCACACTCGCATTTAAATAACATATTTCAAATCATTAACAAAATCTGAGATGAACTATCACATGAATGTTTTCTATGATGCTCAAAATGCGTTTAAAAGCTTATGTTTCAGGTTGCTCCAGCTAACGCGCATGTGTCTCATGTGAGCGCACTTTCTTTCTCCTATTTTTATAATAATATTATGAATGAACCGTCTTGTTATATCTAAAGTTTTGGTCAGACTCGGCTCAGAAAGCACAGAAATGATCGCAAATAAGTAATACTAACGTCAGCGGCCATGTCACTGAACAAGCAATCGTTATTATTCAAAATAAGGGCAAACAGTCAAAGTTATTTTATTATATGAGTTGACTCGAGATACAACAAAATGCAAAACTGCAAAGTCGCATTTGTCATCATGACAGCAAGTGGACTTTTAAAGCTGGAATGATGAGTGGATTAAGCATTTCAATCGGCAAGAGAAGAATAACGGATGAACTTTCTTGGCAAGTGCATCACAGTCAGGTACAAGGGAGAAAGCTACTAACGTTAGGTAAGACAAAACGTTTTATTTTCGCAACTTGTTTATTGACTTATTAATAGCAATTTGCTGTGGAATAGACCTACGTGCCGATCAGAATAATAGTCGGGCCCGGGTCGGTTCCGTGTAGCACATTTACGGGTCTCTTCGGGTTCGGGTATGAATTTTTGGACCCGTGAAGACCTCTACAAGGAGTCTCACAACAGCCAGTATGATCTGATCTCACAATCATCGAGTCTTTCTGGGATTACATGAAGAAACAGAAAAAACTGAGACATACTAAATCCAGAAGAACTGCGGCGACGTCTCCAAGATGTTTGAAGAACCCTTTCACTATTCATTTAATGGTATTATAGTACATGACAGCTATTTATATTTGTGATTATATTATTTCACGAATATTTCATGGTATCAAAGTACATGTTAGCAATTATTCAAAAAAGGCAGCTATTTAAAATGCCAGCTTAAACAAAAACCAGCTGTTATTTTGTGGTATTTTAACACTCATTGCTATAAGACTAGACATATTTTCTGTGGTGACAGCGCATTCTTTTATATTATACTGCATTGTATTTATTGCAGATGACTTTATCAGGGCACAGATGCAGTCTCCGTAGATAGCTGTTGTTTTCTTTCCATCCGTTTAGTGCTTCACTAATGCTGTAAACCCTCATCTGCTGATCAATACAGAGAGAGAAACACTCTCTGCCCATGTGGGTTAAATTACAACACAATTCAACTAAGCCTCAGGGTGCAAACACATCAAAGATATTTGTGCGCGTGAAAGCTGAAGTGAATATTTAGAGAGGATGATGCTATTATTTAATTCAGCTGTTGATTTGCAGGACTCAGATGGAGCGTTTCAGACCGTTAATCTTCTCAATGGCTCTTTTAGGACGCCATCGTTAGGCGGCAGCGACAGGCGTCGGTACACATTGGTTTAGCAATGCAGGACACCAAAGCATCTGACTTATTTGCCTAAACTAATTCTGACTAGATTTATGAATAAATGACATCAAACAACCAGCATCTGCGCTTGTGGGTCTGGTGCTTTGCTGCCCTGCAATTGGTTCGATGATTGGTGGAAAGAATAAAAATGTCATAAAATTATTTCTATCATGACATCTCTAGGAGAGATTGGCATTGTAATGGATGTGGCAATGTTAATGTATTTGGTCTTGGCGGAAAAGATCTGCTACTGCTGCTGCAGAGCAAGTACGGGGACTTGCTACTGCCAATACATTCACAGACGTGCTGCTGTGAACATGTAAGATATGCTGCTGCTGCTGCACATATAACAAACATGGAATAACCCCCATAGCAGATCTATACAGGTGGAGCTGGGGAAGGAAAAGGGTTTCTGAAAGCCCGATGTAGACTGCTGTCAGCAATACAATGTCTTTAATTACAAAGCAATACAATACAAAGTATTTAAATGTTGCAATAAATTTAAGAACCTATCAGCCTTTGCCATCTAGAGTTTCATGCCAGAACTTTGTATTTATAAATGTCAACTTAGCATATGTTTTCCTATGACCCAGTCTCTACTGAGAAATAAGCATCATAGTCACTACATATTTGCATTTCTAATATTTGCATGGGTAAAGCTTGAAAACTTTAAATCTCATTAAACATGATGCTATTATGATGCCCTGGTAGCCTGTCTGAAACTAGTTTAATTACTGGGTACCTTTTCTCACACGAAACGCTGTCTGATTATTTATTGAAAGACTGGACATAGCCAATGTAATTATGGGTTTGAATATGTAATTATAGGCCTATTCTAAAATAATATTAAAATTCTAGACATGTCTTCAGACAAGTTCTCTCAAACACACTAGCATAAAGGTGTTAAAATCAAGACTAAAACCAGGTTAAAAACAAAAGCTGAGCCTGGAAACCAGTTCTCTCTCCCAGCTGGTTCTGATGCTCTGCCAATATTGCATGTAAAACAATCATTGCAATAATACTAAAATATCAGATTGGAAATTTAACCAATATAAATGGAAGAAGAAATTTAAATTGGAAGTCAGTTATAAAAATGGAATTTACTGTATAATGCAGAATGTCAAGGAATTTGAATGGATAAATCATCTTTTTTATATTTTCAGCTTTCCTTAGTGTGTAATATTTCTGTTTGAAAATGAAAAAGGTCTGCAAAGTTAAAAAGCACAAAGTCACTCCAAAGAGAGTTATTCTGTATATCAGTGCTGTTTCTGAACTCCCTGAAATGCCTCCATTGTAGTCTTGAGTTTTCTTCGAACATATTCCTCATTTAAATAATTCCTGCCCAAGACATAGGCACTATAAAGGGGTAGGGCCTGGTTGAGTTAATTAGTAGTGTGTTTAAACTAGGGCTGCATGATTTATCGCGATCAAACCGCACGCGATTTGGCAAAGGCTGCAATTATTTAATGCGCAGCTTGTCAGAGCTGTATGGCTCTGTGCTTTTCCATCTGAAAGCCAGAGGGCACTCTTGCGCAGAAACTCCAAATATGCCCTGCCGCAGAAGAAAATAACACGTGTCCTATCGCTGTAGCTGAATAAACAGAAGATTTAAACGCTTTGATTGATTAAACATGACTAATAAACACACAACTGCCTTATTCTGTGTAAGAAGCCACATCATCTCACAGAAGGACGCTCAACTGTCGTTATGAAGTGAGTTTGGAGTAAAAACATGTTATTAAATGTTGTCTTTTGTTGGACAAGATGTTAATAAATGCTTCTTCATGTCTGGAAAGATGTTTGACGCGTGCTGCTGTTTTATCAAATGCACATTATAAGCGACTCAAACTCACAGTGCTTTCAGATGGATTAGCATTTGGAGCCATACTTCATTGTCAAGCTGCGCATAAAAAAATATTTGCAGCCTTTGCGATTTCATAATCGCACTAAGAATTGCGTTTAAGCAATAATCGTGTTTAAGTTCAATGCTATTTTTCGTATCGTGCGATAAATTGTCCAGCCCTAGTTTAAACTTGCAGTTATGATAACGGCCATGACATTTCCGAAACACACTCGAAGCCGTACACCAATCACAATACACTGATCCAGCCGACCAATCAGAGCACATTGCACTTTTCGGAAGGAGGGGCTTCATAGATAGGAACTAAACGGAGCGATGCTGACATACTGGGACGAGAAGTGCTGCAACTATGTTAAATATGTGAAAAATAATGTTTTTGAACATTCAAGCATGAAAACCTATTCTAGTAGAGCCCAAAAACAACATCAAGACTTTGTAAAACGCCATAATAGGTCGTCTTTAAACTTTAAAACAGTTGTTTGAAAAATCTGGAAAAGCACATACAGTATATGTGCATAAGATCATGGTACATTCCTCAATGGCTGAAAAACAACTGAATGGATGGATGGATGGATGGAAGGAAGGAAGGAAGGAAGGAAGGAAATTAAAACTTTTCATTCTAGAAACCAAATCTTTGCTACCAAAACATCTAAATCAAAATCACATAATGTAGGTGATATAAAACAGGGCTCTTGTTTTAAAGCATTTGATTATACTTAAGGTGACAGATCACGTGGGAAAAATTTGCAGGGTGGCATCATATCGCGATCAATGCATTTGGAAAATAAATCGATGGTGAAAAGAGCAATAAACACAGAGAGTTTAAAGATTCCGCAGAGAGGCATTCCAGAGGCCTCCGGACGGCTCACTTCTACATTTATATTAATGAGTTTGGAGAGTAGTTGGAATTGGCTGCATCCTCTGGCCTCTCTGCAGGACTCACAGATTAAATCGCTGCTCTTAGCAGGTGACCTGCTGCTCCTGCGGCCGACAGCATGAGAGCCTGCGGTATTCTGGGCTTCATTACGTACAAGTGAAAAGCGGGAGATTACAAAGACCTGTGCTACTCCTGATCATATTTCACAGATACTGCTACATATAACACTGGAGAAATAAGAGGGTGAATTCACCACTAAATCAATATTTCATGACCATACTGTTTTTCTGTGATAAATAATTTAGTTTTGCATTTAATCAGCAGAAAAATATCATCACTATTATATTTTGCATTCAGATTTCTGGTTAAAATATGACCTTAAAGGGTTAGCTCATCCAAAAATAAAAATTCTGTCATTAATAACTCACCCTCATGTCGTTCCAAACCTGGAACACAAATTAAGATATTTTTAATGAAATCTGAGACACTTCAAAAGTTCATAAAGAGATCGTTAAACTAATCCACATGAATCGAGCGGTTTAGTCCAAATTTTCTGAAGGGACTCAATTGCTTTATATGATGAACAGATTTAATTTAGGCTTTTGAGTGAACTAACCCTTTAACATGTTCTTGAACGTGTTCTTGACAGTATTTGTGAGATTCGCTCAAAGACTTGCACAAATAATTTTTAATCCGTGTTGTAAAGATAATTGCATTGTCTGTGATTTTTTTATGCTTTTTATATACATTTACCATAACATAAACACTGTAAATTCATTGCAGTATCCCACTTTAAACAACAAAAATGTCATTGATTGTTGTGCAGGAAGGGAAGGTTAAGAGAGTGAGATCAAATAAATCAAGAGATGGTAAACAGGAAGATAACAGGACAGATGATCTAACCATATTGATCTTTCCTGGCCAGATACAAACACACAGAAAATGAGAAGAGATTAACAGTAGACCTGAGGGGCAAGAAAGGGCTCTGAAAGGCCAGTGTGTGTTTGAATTGATCTCAGAAACCACAGTGCTAAGTGGATGTCAAATGTATGCGCCTCACACACTGATTATATGGAGGTCAGTATTGGAAGCATCCTATCAATCAACCCCATTACGGTAAATGCATAATTGGTCAGTCAGTGATTAGTGGAGATTAGTTTGAGGGAAACTGAGGGAAAAATGAAGATAAATGACCCTGAAGAACATATAAAGAGTCTCTCAGTGTCACCTGTCAACGCACACAAAATGAAAACAGAAGATATAACATGAAATGGTTCAGACTTTAAAAACTGATCCGACGAGTCACATTTGAAGCTGTAGTATAATCCACAAACCTCTCCATTTAAATTTATATTCATGGGCCAAGTTGCACAGCCTCAACATGAATATGTAAAACATACAGTTTCAAACTTATACTTTGCTTTGTACGAGTGAATTAATATTCTCTGATTGTTATATGTTGCTATTTTCTTGTTCAATCAAATTTTAAAAAAAGTTGTTTACTGACTATTTGGAAACGAACACCTCCTAGGATGAATTTGGAGTCTGAGCACGGAGTAAATTAAAACTCATGGTAATATAGTGGTCGACCAATATCTATTTTTTGATGGCCAAAGCCGATATCTTAAGAGAACAGGGTGGCCGAATCTCACACAAACTTAAAAATAGTAAAAACACATGCATAACAATTGCTGAAATTAAATTTATATATATTTTACTTAATATTTACTTAATTAGAATTATTATTTAATTAATACTTAATTATTGTGCTTAATTAGAAAATACATTTAAAAATAAATCTGTAAAATAAACAGACATACTTTAGATGGCAACTTCTTGATTCTGTAATCCTATTGCAGTATTTTTCACAAATAAAGAAAGTTAAAATATGAATAAAAAGAAAGTAAACATTGTAACCAACAGGTGGCCACTCAGTAACACTATAATACTTTTTCATATAATGTTTCTTTTTTTAGACAGAACTGTTAAACAGAGGTTTTAAAGTGATGAAGACGGAGAATGGGAGCACTGTGTCAAAATTAAAGTCCCGCTTCCGACACGGCGATATATATCGGCTGACCACTAGTAATGAGTAAAAAATTATTTGATTCAAATACTAATTGTCCTAAATACTAGTTATAAAAATTGTGTAACTATTCAAGACTCAGACCTTCAAAAATTATAAAATAAAAAATAAAATAAAAGTAATTAATCAAAATATCATGATAAAATAATACAATTAGGTATTGTATTACAATAACAATTCGACTCAGCATGCTGCCCTGAATCTAACAAGACCAGTTTTATCATTTTTGGCCAAACCCTTCAGAAGTTATAAGCCATTTTTGCTATCTCCGGACCACTAGGTGGCACTGTGCCGAAACGCAGCAAGTAGCCACAGGTCATGCTTGTGATGACATGTACTAAGTTTGGTCTGAAAATGCTAAAGCCTTGCGGAGATATAGCCTTGTGTCCAATTTGGCATGCTCTTCTTCAAATTTGTTTGTGCGTTATTCGAGAATTGTTGGGTTTATCAAAAAGCTTTTGATAACTTTTTGCCAGCATAGTCTGAAGATGATCTGATTTGATTTTCCTGAAAATTGGAGAAACCATCTAGGAGGAATTCTGTTTCTAACCCTTATGGTTAAAAAGTTATTAACAAAAACTTCAAAAGTGGTGGTGCTAGAGAGTTAAAGACACCAGATTTGCTGTAGGTAATGTTGGGACTGTCGTCTATCAGTGTGCCAAATTTCATAACTTTCCCACAAGCGGTTCTATGGGCTGCCATAGACTCCCAGAGTGGAAGAAGAAGAAGAAGAACGCCAATGAACACAACAGGAGCCATCACACATTCACTGCTTGCCCTCTAAATATAAATAACAACCTAATAAAATAATTTAATGAAATAGGTGATAGATTAAACAATATATAAAACCATTCTAGGAAACAGAAACACTCTCCTAACTGAACAGTCACTCTTATACAAACTGACAGACAAATATGTTGTCTATATAGCCATGTCACAGATGTGGCACATACTGTAAACACCAATTTGAAAATATAATATTCCTTTAAAAGAATACTTGTATTCCACAATTTATCTATGAATTTGATGTAAGTAATGCTGAAATATTCTCAGCAAAACTGCTTAGTGACGTCCATCTGACTATGAGCTGAAGATAAGATGAGTCCTTGAGTGAAACAGGAGAGAGATCATGCGGATCGAGATCAGACAAGGACACACAGATGCGATTAATATGGAGGTCTTGATGTTCTCATCGCTCTCTCGGTCTCCGTCAGCAAAATTCATCACTTTTACACTCACGGCCTGTACAAACCCCGTCATCTCCAATCTTACTGAATCATCTGGATGAAACAATACACACACAGAGTCATCTATCAAACACTTGCGACTTCTGTATGAATATGTATTTAATCTTGGACGCATTAAGCCACCAGCCACTTAATATTCTGAATATTTAATTACCCAAACAGCGTTTATGGTGAGTGCAAACCATCAGATTAAATCACAAATGACATTGATGTACTTTAAAGGTCTGAGATCGCTGAGACGTGTCTGCGTGACAAATGCAGAGGGAGAACAACAAGACAGAGGTTGAAAATGGCATTTACACACAAGCACAAGCACAATCTAAAGATCTGTTCCAAATCCTAGTATGCTGCCTACCTAGGGAGCATTTTACAGTATTATTGGCACACTACTGAGGCTGTTTAAAAGTGATGCTGTCTTCTAAGATTTCATATTTTGACCAGAATCTGAAGCGATCTCATAATGCACTGTAACAGAAAAAAAAAAAAAGAGTTCGCCAAGATTTCGATTAAAGGTTGCAGTTTTCCAAGCACAACAACAGTGAGACTAATGAATGTAGGACAGCTTTATTATTACTCTAATGAAAAAAGTAATAATTTTTATGTGCTTGTCATAAACTTAAAGAACAAAAATTTCACAGTGTCCAATAACCTTCAAAGGGCATAATTAAGAATATATAATTGTTATATAAAAAGAAATTTACAAACAAATTACAAACAATACAACAAATACTAGAGATACAAATTAAATAAACTTGTTTTTCAGATACAGTAGGTTTATTTACCATGTATAAATATATAACATATTTTGTTGTTTTATTAACATTAATGACAAATATAGGCTACGGTCCCTTTAAGACCGAATCCATGGATACTGACACATATCCTGTTTTCACCCATATGTTTACGTCCACTGAAGCCATAACCGACTGTATTTACGTAAGATACTCCACACAATGGACATTTTGAAAACTATGTGTGCATTTGACCATTCAGGCGCGAGGAGAACTGATCGCGCGCTGTCTGAGAGAACTGGGATCGTGCACGAGAGAGAGCGCTTCTGGTCTGTGTCATTCAGCGCGATTCCGCCTATCCCGCCTTCACTAATCGATAACGAATTGTGATTGAAAGCATGCAGTTCGCAATGTGTGTGTTGTCATCATTAATTCTGAACTATTTCCACACCTCTGAGGCTGACATTGTTTCTGCTGCTGCCGCCTCTGTTTCTGCACGGAAAATTCTGTCAGTTACGTCACGTGAGGTATCGGTCTTTGGTATAAGGGTTATTTTTACGAGTACAAGTACATGAGCTTGGTATCATGCCAGTACCAGTATAGGTATCGGTGCATCCCTACTTGAAATATAAAATGAATGTCTATGTATTGCATAACAAAACACAACCATGCCTAAAAATGTATTTTTATGAGGATAAGGCTTCTTGCAACATACTATGTTCTGTAAAAGTAATTTAATATTAATTTTACACAATTATAGTAATGTGGTATATTATATGATATTACTATTATAATTTTAATAAATTAATTGTCATGCTAAGTACACACAAACATCAGTAATTTGAAACGTAATTGGGAACTATACCTAATATAAGCTAGCAGGCTAATCGGGTAGATGTATGCTATGCTAGTACATAAGCTTAAGAGAAATGCTTAATTTCACAACCTATAGCTTCAGTTATATACTAATATATGAACTTAGGGCTGTCACAATATTAGATTTTTCACACCATGGTTATTGTGGCCAAAAGAATTCAGGATATCGATATATCGCAATATCTGTAGAATCCTTGGGGGGAAAAAATGTATCAGTTAAATTAATTTTTACTTTGTTTATTTAGTTGTTCTTTTTCAGGGTTGCTGCACATTTTTTTAAAGTCAAATTTAAGGCTTTTTAAGACCTGAAGAAAAAAAATTAATACTAGCCTAGTAGCCTATACATTAGGGCTGTTACCAATCAAATGAAATCATTATCAACCAAAAATCCATCTTTGCAATACAGAGGTGACACAGAATGAGAAGTGGCATTAATATATTTATACAGCATTTACAATTTGTCTACATAAATTTAATTCAATATTTAAATATGGAATTATTTCTAATTTTAACTTTTTAATTAAATGTACTTTTTATAGGAAACTAAACTGCCAGTAGGTGGCAGCAAGTCATTGTCTTAATGAGTTCATTCATTCATTCATTCAACCGATTTGTTCAAATGACTCATTCATTCAGGAAGGAAGCAAGTGACCGTCTTTATTGAATGGGTCATTTAATCATTAATTAAACTGATTCATTCCAAACACGGATTCAGTCAGTATAACAAAAACATTTCTGTCTGTTGTACGGCACTCTTGCTCATGTGATATTGTACATCATATCATATAAGTTAATGACAAAAACTCATCGGGGCAAAAATGCCCGTGTATCTTGAATTTTGAGGGCATATAACTGCATGCATAGATACATCACGCTGAGTAAGACGAGTAAAGAAAACGCGTAAACGCGTAAAATTTCTATGTATAAAGTCTTTGTCATTACTCCAGTCTTCAGTGTCACATGATCCTTCAGAAATCATTCTAATATGCTGATTTGCTGCTCAAGAAACATTTCTCAGTATTATCAATGTTAAAACATTTGTGCTGCTTAAAATTTTTGTCATCATACTTTTTCAGGATTCTTTGATGAATAGAAAGTTCAACAGAACAGCATTTATTTGAAATAGTAATATTTCGTAACATTATAAATGTCTTTACTGTCACTTTTGATCAATTTAATGCATCCTTGCTGAATAAAAACATATATATATTTTTTTTTTAAAACATGCTCATACGAGTATAATAATTCTTTTTAGCTGCAACCCAGATGTGCTGAAGGAAGGAAACCGTGCATTATGACATCACGGAGAGAAGAACTGCAAAAAGATGAAAAACACTGGCATACTGGAGACCGGCCTTATGCAAGAGCTTCTTCAGGGCATCATGAAGCAATTAAATTGTGGTAACATCTGCCCATCGAGAGACGGTTTTACAAAAGCATCTTAGCACCTAATGTGGCAGCATAAAAGCACTTATGTAGGAATCATAAATCGCTGGTTTGATTCATAGTTCAGCCTCACAGACACTCCCGCCACTAAGAGAGAATGAACATTAAAGAGTGAAATACAGTATGAGGACAAAGTGGAATAAGAGGTCAGATGGAGGTGTGAAATAACGGATGAATAAAACGCAAGACGTTCAGTATTCCTTCTCTCGTTTCTCACCACGAGAATGTGAATCCATTCATTTCTGCTCTTGATCCTTTCCCCTCTCTCGCATACATTAGCAAAAGCCACATCATTCTCTGGGACGCACACTCTTTCTGTGGTAGATAATAGATTGTCTCTGTCACAATGCCGGCAGGCTGAAACTTGCCACTGAATCTAAGGGGGGTCGTCTCAAGGGCATCAGCAGTGAGGTGTGTGTGTGTGTGTGTGCTAACGTGAGACTGAGAAGCTGTGAAGTTATTTTTGCTTTGAAACAAACATGATTAATAAGAGTTCTCAATGGTCACTGAACAACCACTGATAGCTAATAATCGGAGTTGCTGATCTAAAATGACAAATATGTGCAGACAAGATTTATCATAAAAGGATAAGCTTTTCTCATCTGACTCTTAACCTCAGACAGATCTGCATATGCTACACGCAAGCCTTTGCAAAACAATAAAACTCAATCTGATTGGCTGGCTTTACACAATTTCTGGGAGTCTGATACAATTGACCCTTCGCAAAGACCCACCTCCCTTAGTTACTGTTGCTACATTCAACAAGCCATGGCGTTCTCACGCCACACAACATATTCTCACGCAGTAAAAAATACATTGCGGAGCAAAGAGGACACTGACAACGCGCTGACAGACAAGACAGAGCAGGATACTTTTAATATAAACAAAGTCTCATCTTTCAAGATTTATAATTTTTTAAGACATTCAAACAATACATACCGTTTTGTGACTATTGTGGCGTGACAGATCGCCTCAGTTCAAGCAGCACGTGAACCAATCATCTCTTCCTACTATAGCACCAAATAAATGTGAATGAACATCAGAAGTAATGTTGTTTCAACCGTGGAAAGACGTCAATACACACCATTTTTCAAGTTCATGTCCACCGACATTAATATACTCTCTCCTGTCCGCTTTGAACGAACGAATGAGGCATTTATATAGCGCTTTCTTATGTACTACTGTACACCTTTGTCGGTGTGTCGGACAAAATGGTGGATTCACTGTAATGATTGGTCAGATCGCTTGTCAATCAAACTCCCGGCGAAGGTTGAATTGGTCCAGCGAGAAAGTCATATTTACAATATGACAATAAGGGCTTTTCAGAAGGAACTAGTCGATTGATGTAGTAAAGTTCACCAAAAACATTTATCTCAATATTTATCTCAAGTAAACAAGATTTTGTTTAGCACAACTGAATTTATCAATGTGCATAGCCCCAATTTAACCTGTTTAACACTTCAAAAATCTTGTTTAAATAAAAAATGATAAAAATAAATTTAATAAAACACCACCAACAACTTACTACAATTGTATTTTTTTAAATCTTGAATGTTCAACTACCTATTGCAAAAAAAAAATGTATATTGCAAAAAAACAATTTAACATTATTATAGTAGTATTACTACTATTACTACTACTATTCATAATTAATAATAATAATAATACAATTTTGGTCACTTCATATGCAGTTAGAACAAAACCTGTTGTTATTACTACTACTACTACTACTAAAAATAATAATAATAATACATAATACAAGTTTGGTCACTTCATATGTGGTCAGAAAAAAATGTATTAATTAAGTTATTATTACTACGACTACTACTACTACTAATAATAATTATTATTATTATTATTACTATTATTATTATTATCAGTAATAATAATAATAATACCAGTTTGGTCACTTCAGTCACTTTGGTCATGCAGTCAGAAAAAACTGTTATAATAATAATTATAACAATAATATTAATAATGACTATTATTATTGCTATTGTTATTATAAATAATATTAATATTAATAATCATTTATATGTGGTCAGAAAAAAAACTTGTCATTATTATTATGACGATACTACTCAAAATAATAATAATAATTATTATTATCAATAAAAACTGTTGTTATTATTATTACTGCAGTACTATTCATAATAATAAATACTTTAGTAATATTATCATAATAATAATAATAATAATAATAATACAAGTTTGGTCACTTCACATGCAGCCAGAAAAAAACTATTTATGCAAGATGACTGTCATCCTAACAAGCACAAATAATCTTATAGGAATCTTGAAATGGAAATCGCTTATCACTTATTTGAAGTGGAAAGTATCAAACCCAATGCTGTCAATCATGATTGGATGGGATTTAGCTACATTAAACTGTTTAACAAATATCATATAGTATCTGATTAAAATGCACGCTCACAGACTGTCCCCAGGGTGATTCCAAGAGCAGATCACTGGCACGGAAAGAGCCTGTTCTTAAATGAACATTCAAGATTAAAAAATTAATATTCCAGTAAGTTCCATCAGAAGTATTTCGGCATTACAGGTTTTCATGTGGCAGCGATGCAGCACAAACAGACAGAGGATTATTCTTTAATCTCATTATTAAAAGATTACATCACATTATTTCTCTGATCTGCAGCAGAAACAGTTATGAAATAATAACAGCGTTTAGAGATGCGGCTTCAGGAGATCAGCTGTCAAACACATGACCAGGGTATGAGCAAATTTAATGCAAGCCTAATATGAATGTGTAATCTTTCATTTAAAAAAAATCTGTCTGCCTTGCATTGCATGCTTACTAGACTGATGGTGCTTTAAAAAAATGCAAGCCTAAGTCCTTTCTAACAGAATAAACTGCATTGACAAGATATAATAAACTACAAATTTTTAGTTCTGTTCGTCTTGATTCATCAATCTACTTGTAACTATCAATTCTGTTTTTACTCTGTGAACCTTGTGGTATTATTGTCTGTATTTATAGTCCATATTTCCAGCAACAGTGTTTCGTTTTTATCCATGGCCATGTGATATGCTAAAAATGACAATAATGTTACGTCAAAGACTTTAGATATACAAAGACGGTGCACTCATATTACTTATGAATGGGAGAAAGTGCCGGATTAAGTTCCGCCTTCTAAATAAATGAGCCAACCACTGATCGGTAAGGACATGGCGTCACTGCAGCTCCCGTTAGAAGCACTGTATATATACTTATATGCCTCATTAGCGGCTGTTTCTATGGGTCGCTATATGTAAACTGTCCGCCATATTGGAACTGTCAAAGCCACTACATGAACTGAGCAGCTGCAACCATAGTTAGACGCATGTATGAATATCTATATCTGCAATAGACCTCAGCAGATGATTTTGCTAAACTAACACAATACAACAAAACGAAGGAATCAGCTAACACAACATTAAAAATTTACCATAGTAAAAGTAAAAACAATAAAAGTACCATAGTAAAAAAACAGTTCATGTCAGATTTTGTTGCTGATTTAAAATATGTTATTTACTGGTATTTGCGAGTTCAGCATGCAATTTTTGAGATTTCGGGATTCCCCCAAGTAGATATGACTTGGGGTGCGTCTCAATTAGCTCCCTAGCTCTCGAGCTCGTGAATCAGTATTTCATGTTCAGAAATTCGGGCACTGGTAAGGACAGTAAAGGACCCTGGCTCACTACACATTGGGACACTGATGACTATTTTCGGCGATGTGACAACGCCATCATTTTACAACACCTCTAGTGTTACTTATATACAACAGCAGAGCTGATATGTTTCTGACATGACATTACTTGTAATGTTATTTAAAGGGTTAGTTCACCCAAAAATGAAAATTAACTAACCCTTTAAAGTACACTTGATAAATACTTTGCTTGTTACAACATTTCAGCCGGAAATAAATTATAAATGCTATTCATTACCTGTCTAGCGATGTATGTTTATGCTGAAATATAATAAAATAATGGTCTATTTTTTTTAAAAAACATCTATCACGTGTCGTTCAGTGCCCTAACTACTGAACAAGGGAGCTGATTAAGACGTACTCTTGGTCTTGGATGCCCGAAATGGCTGCCCAGAGGCATAGACTTCCCTTGAAAGGGGCTTTGATAAAGTCGACTTTGACTTTTTGATCTAACAATAACTTAATCAAGGAGGTCAGAACCCAAATGGAGAAATTTAATTTAAAAAAAATAAATAAATACAAATTCTGAAAAGCCAAAAATAGAAAGAAAAGGCTAATTTAACAAGCAACTATCGCAAACAAAGCTCAAATACTCACCATTTTTGCAAAGTTGGAAAAAAAACAGGGCCAGGTAAGAACATTCAACAAGGGAACAGAGAGTTACAAAAACAGTAAATACAATTCCCTAACTCCAATTCAAAGGTAACAACTGACAGCAAAAATAAAAGGCAGTTACCCTGAGAAGTCAACAGATTATGTTAAAATGTAAATGTTGCTCATGTAGTTTCTGTGGTTTTGGATTTGTTTGCACCGGTTCGGCTCGATAAGATCGTCTGTTTACTCAGTAAACACTGCTGCACAGAGGTTTACAAGAATAAACTTACTTTCTGTTGTTCTACTGCTACACAAATGAAACAAAGACATTTGTCAAGGGCAAAGACTAAAGGATGCAAAAGAGACAGTAGAAATTCAAGTCATGACAGCCTGAACATAAACAACAAAAAAACTCAAACCACCCTAAAACTGGAAAGTTGGGATCAGTGTTGGGTGTAATGCATTACCAAGTAATTAAATACTGCAATTTAATTATTTTCCCTTGAAAAAGTAAAGTAAGGGATTACTCTTAATTTTTCTGTAATTTAATTATAGCTACTTCTGATGTCATTCCATTAAATGCTATATAGACTATAGAACAATTCTATATGAAGCAACAGTGGATTTAACATCAAAATTTAACGTCTAATGATAAAATGTATGTTTTTAATGTAACTTCCTCCCTTGAAATATTTTGGTCAGTTCAAGAATCGTTTATGCAGTTTTATATTTTTTATTTAAAAGAATTTAAAGAGCAGTTTCATGCCTATCCTTGTACAGTTCAACTGGTCGAGGTTAATTACTCAGAAGTAATTAGTAATGGAAAACTTCTTAGAGAGAGTAATTAATACAGTAATCTAATTACACTGTTGAAGATAATTAGTAGCAAGTAATGAATTACTTTTTTAGAGTAACTTACCCAACACTGGTTGGGATGAACCAACAAACAAACATATAAAAATTACGGTCTGGGAAAGAGTCTTGTGATGGGTCCTAAATTAGCAGACACAAGGCCTGAAATGTTTTTTTAAATGGATGGGAAAAGTAAATCTAATTTCAGACAGCTGAACACAGAGGAGAAGTAATTAGCCCTGATCTCTGAGCATCTAAGAACTGTAATGAGAACTGAGATGAACTCTTCTGTGCTT
The DNA here is from genome assembly GCA_037950665.1 of Hypophthalmichthys nobilis. NCBI lineage: Eukaryota > Metazoa > Chordata > Actinopteri > Cypriniformes > Xenocyprididae > Hypophthalmichthys > Hypophthalmichthys nobilis. The sequence goes on from CM075490.1 coordinate 4,921,610, forward strand.
TCATTCACCTGCTGTGAACTTCAGTCAATCTTTCCCCCAGCTCTGCTTCTGAACATCAAAAAATGCTTTACACTTATTGGAGAAATATTTCCCTCTGAAATATGAAGCAAATTCATTTTGTTGCACTTCACAGGACGAACTGATGTTGACAAAAACATACTTCTCTGATGCGGATAATTAAGAGCGATTCAAGAGGATATGGCTACAGGTTTCTAGAACAAATTTCATCAGGCAGGAGATCGATTTGTTCAAGGAAAACCTCCTCAGGGGGCCTTCCAACTTTGATGGTTTATTAATGACTTGAAGGTGCTCCTGTAAACTATCAGAATCAGATGACTGAGATTATTAGACTTTGAGAAAAGTTATGACAAGATATTTTGATTTTTCTGTACTGGCAGTTGCTTTATGAAATGCATTTACTGTATTTTGTACTGCAATTTGCAAAAGCTAAATACTAAAAATACTAAAAAAAAAAAAAAAATACAAAAACATATTTTCATGTGAACGATGTGTTCAGGTGTTGAATGTTTAATACTTTGCTACAGGCAAATTAAGGTTTGCCTAAAAAACAGTCAACAGAATAGTAAGACTTTCTGTTCAATAAAAGCTAGATGAAAAGCTACAAAACGAAATAAGATTTCATAGGGTCCAGTCTTTATTTGTATAGTGTTTTCATAATATATTTTTTCCCCACTATCGTCATTCTTCCTCACTTTTAACCCCGGGTAAAGGAACTTTTAAACACTTGTTTCACAGTTATCAGTTTAATGTATTTTCAAAGTGCCATTATTTTTCCTCACCAGGCTACTTTGAGAGACACCTCAGTTGAAATCATACAGACAGGCTAAAAATGTTTCACCCTGAGATAGACCCATCCTGATTCATGTGTTTCCACAGCTACCGTATACACGCTCTAATAATGAACCTCATCTTCTCGCTGCTGTTGTTTTGTGCATCTGTGATCTTAGGGAATCTCTGAGGGTAACTGTCATCAGTAGCCTGCATGCATAGTTAATGAAATCACTGAGCCAGTTTATCAGTGCTCAAACCAGAGACAGAATAAGGACGAGCCGCTCTTAAGAAATTGCAGTGTAAATTGCAAAGCTTAACATTACAGCTTTAAAAGGAAAAATATCCAGCTGACATACAGTTTTTGTGATGATATCACCTGGACTGTACAATACATTCTGGTACACAACTGGTGGCTTATGACCCAAAAATGGGCTGTATAAAGGTAAATAATCGTGTTGTTAGGAAAGCAAACAAAAATATTAGAAAGGAATGTCGAAGGCCATGCATTCAAACACACTTCGTATTTTGGTGCAAATTCATCTGTCTCTTGACAGCTAGCCAAATTACAACTATGCCAGCATGCTTAATTAAAAAATAAAACTATAAAAGGTAAAACCAATCTATTTAGATACAGCTATTGTGTTTGGCACTTGATCTTGAATGCAAAATTGGGGTTCTGAAGTAAAACCAGTTGAATACCACTGCTTTACAATGGGACTGAACAATGATTCAAGCAGTAAACACTTGCATTCAAGATTTTTGCATGATAGTAAACACCTGCCTGAGGCATTACTTGCTTCACACAGAACTACATTTCATACGTTGTTAGCTTTTAGGCTTTTATATTTTAAAGCTAACAGATATAGAAATAAAAGTTAAAACTTTTGAAGGTAAAAGTTTTAAAATGAAAAAAGTTACAACTTTTTGTTCATGCTGGCATTTACTGGACCATCTTGGTGACTTTAATGTAAGCGGGTGACTGGGGTGATTTAAGAACACTGTAATACCGATGTGATTCTCTTGGGATACTCTGAACTGAAGTCTTTTTTAGAACAAGTGTGTATGTGTGTGTAATTGGGTGATAGTTGATACTGGCACATTGTCACTCTAAAAACTCACACCTGCCTCCAACTGTCTTCTTAAGGAAAAAGAAAACCCTCCCGAGTCCAACACTTCTGTGTGTGAGACAGAAAAAAGTGAGACTGCCATTTTCTGTCAGCTAACGTGTGTCCTCACTTCAGGTGACTCAGTAGTGACAAAACATGCCACAAATGGCATGATTTACAAATCAATCATCTTTCACACAATTTCTTTGTGTTCTGCCATTTACTTCATAGGCTCTCACACCTGTTTCTCAAAACTTTCTTTCCACACTGTAAACAGTGAGAATAATTTTAACCAAAAATGATGTAAAAATGTTACAGTTAATTGATAACCTATACAGGATACCTTACCATTTATAGTAAAATATTACATTTTAAAAGACTATACATGTTATTTTACTGTAGAATATTGTACAATTAAAAAATATGTAATATATTTTTAGACATAAGATTAGGAATTAACTTATAATCTACAAAAATATACAATTTTAAATGACAATATATCATTGTACAGCAAAATATTGTTAAATTATAATTTTATATGAATTTATGCTGAAAGAACACATTTACAACCATCACACTTCTTTAGATTGTTAACACTTTAGTATACGGAACACATAAACTATTAACTACGACTTTTCCCTCAATAAACTCCTGATTTACTGCATAATATTAGTTAGTAAAGTAGTTGTTAAGTTTAGGTATTGGGTAGGATTAAGAATGTAGAATAAGGCCATGCAGAATAAGGCATTAACATGTGCTTAATAAGTAATAAACAGACTAGTAATATGTATTCTAGTAATTCTAGTAATATGCAATCTAATAAGATACTAGGTAAAAAACCCTAAAATAAAGTGTTACCTTTATATTTATTAAAAACGTTGGTTTGTAGTTTTTAGTTTTTGTAATGTTTTATGTTATTTATTTAATGTACCTCGGATGGATACATTATATACAGTTAGAACTTGTAGGTAAGATACAGTAAAAATAATACACTTAAAAAACAATACAATATATATAGACATGAGATTAGGAATTAATTTATAATCTACATATATATATATATATATATATATATACACACACACACATTACCTTACATGGTAAGATTTTTGATGTTTTTAAAATAAGTTTCGTCTGCTCACCAAGGCTGCATTTATTTAATTAAAAATACAGTAAAAACAGTAATATTGTGAAATATTATTACAATTTAAAATAACTGTTTTCTGTTTGAATATATTTTATAAAGTAATTTATTCCTGTGATCAAAGCTGAATTTTCAGCATCATTACTCCAGTCTTCAGTGTCACATGATCCTTCAGAAATCATTCTAATATGCTGATCTGCTGCTCAAGAAACATTTATTGTGTACAATTGTACAAAATATTTGTGTACAATATTTTTTCAGGATTCTTTGATGAATAGAAAGTTCAAAAGAACAGCATTTATTTGAAATATAATCTTTTGTAACATTATAAATGTCTTTACTGTCACTTTTGATCAATTTAATGCATCCTTGCAGAATAAAAGTATTAATTTCTTTCATTTCTTTTCAAAAAAATAAAAATAAAAATTCTTACTGACCCCAAACTTTTGAAAGGTAGTGTATAATATTACAAAAGCTTTGTATTTCTGTTCTTTTGAACTTTCTATTCATCAAGGAATCCTGAAAAAAAAAGTACACAACTGTTTTCAACATTGATAATAATCACAAATGTTTCTTAAGCAGCAAATCAGCATATTAGAATGATTTCTGAAGGATCATGTGACACTGAAGACTGGAGTAATGATGCTGAAAATTCAGCTTTGATCACAGGAATAAATTACATTTTAAAACATATTGAAACAGAAAACAGTTATTTTAATTTCTAATAATATTTCTCAATATTTCTGTTTTTACTGTATTTTTAATTAAATAAATGCAGCCTTGGTGAGCAGACGAAACTTCTTTTAAAAACATTAAAAATCTTACCGTGTCCAGACTTTTGACTGGTAGTGTATATACATATATATATGACAACATTTTTCATGGGGAAAGAATTCTGAATTTTTGGGATTTTATTAAAGAGTTAGTTTCTAGTTTCTAGTTGTTGAAATGTTACATTTTATGTTACTTAATTATTGTAGCTCAGATATCATTATATTGTATATACCGTTAGCAAATGTAAAAATACAATCATCAAAATGCTACCCATATTGACAACATCATTATTTTTACAGTAAATTTTAGGCAACCACAGCTGCCAGTGATTTACTGTAAATTTAAGAAAAAATTACAGTGCCTTCATTGCTTTTTCTCAAACTGTTGCTGTTGTTTTCCACTTTGTTATTTCAGAATCGATTATAATGCTGCCTGTATTTTTGGCCCTAATTTAATCTCCAAGGTTATATGTCGCAACACAAGCTGTGAGGCAGTTTTATGGAAAGAAATGCATGGGGAGTCACTCACACACACACTCACACACACACACACACACACACACACACACACATAGAGCTATAAATCATCCTCTTTGTTGCCTTCACTCTGACATTTTCGTTTGTTTTATGAGGTGAGGAATGGGAAACCATCAAAACGTTTTCGCGCTCACACAGACGTCACACACACCCTGTTCTCAGCAGTAAACTTCCACTCTTCCACCTTCAAAACGGAAGGAGACAGAGAAATACATTCATCGTTGCCCTTGCCCTGGAGACAAGCAGTGTGTTGAAAGTGGAAGTGTGTAGAGATGCTGGATGTGTGTGTGAGATGTGGTTTAGTCAGTCTAATGTGTGCTTCAGTGTTCTTCAGAGAGGTTGATACGGGTACGTTTACACGGCAACGATGTACTAAAAATGGAAAAGTTTTTCCTTTGTGTTTTTCATATACAGACGACAACAATGTCAAAACGATCCCCATTCGCACGGATCCGTGAAAACGATTAAAAACGCTGTATTCTGCTGCCAGGCCAGTAGCTGGCGACGTCACTTTGTACACACATATAATATGTATGCACATGTCGTCACCGTTTTCACAAATTCGTGTTTTTGTAGTTCACACAGAGACGATAACGGTATCGTTTAAAACGTGCACTTTGAAACCCATTTTCAAGAGTTTTCAGGCCCCCAAAACGCTGTTGTCGTGTAAATGAACGGCTGAAACGCATCAAAAACTTCTCTGTTTTTAGTTGATAATGGCGTAGCGTAAACGGCCCCTAAAAAAAAATTCACTGTTTAACCTCAAGAAAAATTAAATGGTTTAATTCCTAAGAGACAACATAAAATCAAAGACGTGATATTTATTAAGAAAACTTTTTTTTTCATAATCAAAATCGTAACACATTTTTCTTTATAGTAACATAACCTGAGGCTACATAGGTAGGGGAAATATTAACCAACTAGATTTTTTAATTTTCTGAAGAAAGTGAGTGGAAAAGTTGCCCTAACAAAGCTACTATGTTGTGTGTGGTTGCCAGGGCGTTGCTATGTGGTTGCTAAGGTGATCAGAGTGATTTTAGCATTTTGTTGTGGGTTTGCTAAGTTGTTTAGATTTGTTTGTATCATGTTGCTATGTAGTTGCTAAGGTGTTCATAGTGGTTTTAGTATTTACAATGTACATAGAGGGCTTTAATTACGTTGCTATAAGGTATTTGGAATGGTTTGAACTAGGGCTGCAACTAACAATTATTTTGATAATTGGTTAATCTGTCAATTATTTGTTTTTAGATTAATTGATAATCTGATGAAAAATACAATTATTAGGCTAATACTTACAAATGTAGGCCTATATTTTAACAAAAATCAATGATTGTTTACCATTTTAAAGCAGAAGTTAAAATGACTAAATTAAAAATTATAATAAATAAAAACAAAAGCACAAAATGGTAACTTGTACGAGGTCTGAGAAACACACTTTCACTCATCTGAAAATAATAATTATTTTACATTAATGGCTATTCCAACAATATTACGCTCAGTCAAAATCTGTTTAACGGGACTCGCTTGTTGTCAGAATATGCACAATGGAAATGCTCGTTGGACTTTATAAAATTTACAGGTAAATTAAAGATATAACCGTTACATGTAAATTTTGCGCTGAGGAAAACACGTCTCAAAGGGACGACAGTGCTGGCCGCTTATTAGCCTATAAATGTAAAGCATTCTCATATTTAGGACAACTTGGATCATGTACCTTTCCCGCAGCAGCTCACTCTGTGTCCTTCGCTATTTTCCATATGCGTTTTGTCCACAGAAATGTGTCATTCACGACTGTAAAGCGACGTGAATGATGGACGGTTTCCCTCCACAGCGCACAGACGCGACTAATCGATAATCAAATTCGTTGTTGATTAATTCTGCCTTCACGTGCTCTCGGAATTATCGTAAAAACGAGTTTAGGTAAAAAAAAAAAAAAGTAAAAAAGAAAAATTGCACATGAACGCCCTCTTATTATTAAACTTGAATGCAATAAGCTCGTAATTACGATTTCAGAAGTGGGAATTATCAAATTTCTGATAGCTAGCATGTGAAGGCAGCATAGTTTCATTATCGATTATAATCGATTTTTATCGATTAACTTTAGCTGTTGCAGCCCAAAATATGTTGCTATATGGTTGCCAAGGTAATCAGAGTGGTTTTAGCTTATTGCTAGGCCTACTGTGTGTACATGGGGCGTTTTAATATGTTGTTATGTGGTTACTAATAAAGTCCCTTTAAAGTCTTTGTTACTAAGATGTTCAGAATGGTTTGAACTTACTATATGGTTGCTAAGGTGTTCAAAAAAATTGTATTATGTTATTTTGTCGTTGCTATAGTGTTCTGAATGGTTTGTACAATGTTGCTAATGTTTGCTAATCCCTAAAAGCTATGAGAAATAGTAAATAGCCAAACATAAATCCTTCCCATGATTAATGCTGCCTTCACGTGCTTATGGAATTAATAAGTTTCCTAGGTAAAAATTGCACATGAACGCCCTCCCATTTCGAAACTTAAATGAAACTTGATGAGCTCGTAATCATGACTTCAGAAGTGGGAGTTATCAAATTTCCAATAGCATGCATTAGTCCATTCCCAATGGATAAGGCCCTGGCCTAAATTATTTCTTTTTGAATATTGTTAGAAAAGTTAAATGCATTGTGAATGCCATTTCCTTTTGTTTTTAATGCTGTAAAATTTCTCATCATGGAATCTCAAAGGGCTGTTTGGATGTGTGGGAGAATGCTGGGTAATCAGAACAGAATAGTTCAACAACATGCAGACTTTGCCATGTTACATCACCATTAGAGTGATGAAAGACAGGAGGAGAGGATGGAGAGAGAGAATAGTGCGACAGAACAAACAGATCAAAGAGAAAGAAACACAAAAAGTGCTAATTATCCAAGAGGGGTTGCCTGAAATTAATTATTCAAAAATCAAACACATTTAAAAAGACGGCATGCATTATTCAAAACAAACAAACTAAATGTCATGTGTAGAGATCTGACTTTTCTGAGGGCATGAATTATAGATGGTTTTGTCCATAAGTAACCTTTAGTTCACATGAAATATTAATGCACATATTCACACACGCAGCAGGAGATTTAGAGTCTCTCTCATGCAAGCTTTCTCTCTCGAATTGACATGGACATAAAAACAACTCAAGAGATGAACCGCAGAAAGAAACCACAGCACCCGTCGATGGCTTGACATCTTGAAACTAGAAGTCTGCAAAAGTGCATGACATAACAAAATCTGTTTAACAGGTGAAAATTGACATTTGACACATAACTTGAACTGCTTTTGCTCTATCACTTCAAAAGTGGACAGTGCCAATGCTGTGGTGAGTCTATGGTTCGAAACACTAGTGTGCTGTTTATCTCATACTGCACAATACATACTATATACTTCATACTATTTAAAAGAAATTTTAGAGTGGCATCCAGTTATCTTGACAATTAATGTGTGTATGTATGTGAAAGGTATGTTTGACTGCAGTGCACTGTGAGATAGAGTATCCCGTTACTCTGTACAGTTTGCAATAGTAAGCCAGCATACAGAAATTTTGCATACTGTGCATGATAAATTTGAATATTCAGAATTGAATTCAGATATGCCTCATAAATTCCAAAACAATCCTTAAATTTGAATTGAAGAAGCAAGAATTTGAGGATGTTGAATTAAAACAAATTTAAATTTAATGTAACTAATTTTTTAAACTAGAAAAGCAAAGTTTGTCAGGACTTAATTTCCCAGAATGCATTACCTGTGCTGAATTTCTTTGAATTGCAATTCAGTAAATTCCAATTAAATGCAATTCAAATAAAATTCTAGCTCATGAACTGAAAGGGAAAAGAGTAGTACAGGGATGATGACCAATTCACCACTGATTCTCTCAAGATTTTCTTATGGCGTTTTAATGGGGTTTTTCTATTTATAAGTAAAATAAGGTCTGTGTTAAACATAAGTTGATGATATTTGGACGTTTTGCTCTACAATGTAAACTGCACACACTCACACCCCAAATGCTCTTATCTAGTTACTTATTAGAAACATACCAAGTTCTGTCATGAAACTCTAGATGGCGCAAGCTGAAGGGTCCTTAAAGGCACAATATGTAAAATTTTTGGATTAAAATATTCAAAAACCACTAGAACAATGTTATATATTTTGTTGTGTACTTACATTATACCAAATGCTTCCAAGAATGTTTAAATCCAGAGAAATAAGCAATTTTAACCAAGACTCAGGACGTGTTCGTACGTTGCCTATCAATCATACCTGTGTTGTCCTCGATTTCCGGTTTTATTTTGTAGAAACCATGGAAACACCAAAGACGCTTTAATATATGATGTGTTTTATTAGACAAGGGAACAACTGTTTGGGTGGATACATTCATCGACAGAAAACTAATCATGTTATATAGCTCAACACAGTAAGTCTTTTTGTTTAAATCTCGTTTTCTTGATTTACCGCGAGTACCATGTTTTACCATGACTAATATCGATCTAGCTTTCTGCAGTGTGCAACAAGTGTCTTATAGCAGCCTCCGAGCGAACGCAGAGTAGCATTATAACAACTTTCAACACACAAATATATCTAATATGATAAAACAGCGCTGCTTTACTCCACATATGAATGACCGGAAGAAGTGGAAGTCCTGCTCTTCTTCATACTACAGTAACGTTAATAATCTCATCCATGAACATGATTTCTGCCCGAGTCCCATCCTGATTCTTTTCCACCAGCTGTAGACATGAAGACAACGCATATCATGATTCTGTGAAATCAAGGCGTCATCAATCTACGCCTTTGTTTTGAATGAGCGACCTCTAGCGGCGAAAAATTTACATATTGTAGCTTTAAAGGGTTAGTTCACTAAAAAATTAAAATTCTGTCATTAATTACTCATCCTCATGTTGTTCCAAACCCGTAAGACTTTCGTTCATCTTCGGAACACAAATTAAGATCTTTTTGATGAAAACTGAGAGCTTTCTGTCCCAGAAAGCAATGCAATTGAAACTTTGACGCTTCAAAAAGTTCATAAAGAGATTGTAAAACTAATCCATATGAATTAAGTGGTCCAGTCCAAATTTTCTGAAGGGACTCGATCACTTTTTATGATGAACAGTTTAAATTTAGGCTTTTACTCACATATAAACATTGATCAGCGAACATAAACGGAAGCTTAACCGAACCTGAATGACATGCGAGAATAAACCTCTTCCAGAAGCTCAAATGTATTGCGTAACACACAAGAATGAACCTCATTGGTTACGCAGCACGTGTCAAGCAAACATCCTTGAGCTTCTATTGGAATTTTGTGAATAAAAGCCTAAATTAAATCTGTTCATCATATAAAGTCATCAAGAAAATTTGGACTAAACCACTCAATTCATATGGATTAGTTTTATGATCTCTTTATGAACTTTTTGAAGCGTCAAAGTTTCAATTGCATAGGCTGTCAATGGAGGGACAGAAAGCTCTCAGTTTTCATCAAAAATATCTTAATTTGTGTTCCAAAGATGAACGAAAGTCTTATGGGTTTGCAATGACATCAGGGTGAGCAATGATGAAATTTTCATTTTTGTGTGAACTAACCTTTTAATGCAACCCAATGATATTTATATCGTTAACTACATGGCACAAGCTGATTGATTCATGTAGCCAATGCGCTTGCTGCTCAAAATTTAAATAGCTTAGCATTCACTATAATCTAAGCGGGACTTGAACCTTGTTCCGCTGACATGGGAGTTGGGCGCTCTAAAAAGGCAGGCTAAAGACGGCAGTCTCTGGCATCAGTCGCTAGAGTGCCACTTGAGATCACACACAGCTCTTACAGGCCTACGTCCATTACAATAGCACTTTGCAGCATGCAGTTCCTCTGAGACCCTCCACCATCCCCAGCTCCACCTGTATAGATCTTCTATGGGTAATTTTATATAGGCTGTTTGTACCAAAGCAGTACGTCTTACATGCTCAGACCAGTGTATCGTGTATGTATTGGCAGTAACAAGTTCCTGTATTTGCTCTGCAGTAGCAGCAGTGTAGCAGATCTATTCCATCAAGATCAAATACATCAGCATTGTCACATCCAAATCTGAAGAGAATGATATAAATATGTTTTTAAAATAAACATAATAGCTTCAAAATCTTCGATATGGGTGTGTGCAGTTTTATGTTGTAGAACAAAATATCCAAGTATCATCAACTTATGTTTACCACAGACCTTATTTTACTCATAAATTGAAACCCCTAAGAAAATCTCAAGGGAACCACTGGTGAATTAGTCTTATGGGTTTTGACGACATGACTGCAGCACTCTATTTTGGCCAAGACTGCTATGCATACTACATTTATACTGCAAAAACGGCTCAACTAATGTAGTAGTATGGCTTACCTATATATAGATAGGGCAGAAAGAGTAAGAGTAGTATGTTAGTGTGATTTCCAAACACCTCTCATATGCAAATGTTTGTGTGTTTTACTGTTCTCTATAGCTTCAAAACCTATTATACAAAACTACAAGAATGTATCAGCTTTTTATCAAAAAGTGCAAACAATTTTGACTCCTGTCTACACATGAAATATAATCTACCTGTAAACATACTGATATTAAAGCATTCAGTCTCAGGTAACCAGTAGAATTGTTTTGCTCTGTGTAAATCTGATTGCCAACACACATCCACAGGGGAATTGCGGTTAGTCTCTTGTGAGTTGTGGGTGGGCGTTTTGTTGTGCCTTGCAGTTTATGACATGAGTTATGAATGCACTCTGCCATCTGCATGCATATATATACATAAATGCTGTTCTGTATGTGCATGTTTGGCTCATGCTGTTCTGCTTGAATATGAATCACCGAAACATTTCTCACCATTTTCTCCCCATAAACAAATCCAACATGAAGTGACTCTTTAATATCAAAGGCTACGGCCGCCTGAGGCCCAAACCACACTGTGCATTTTCACACACCTCCTTTGGCTGCTTCTCCTGGCTCTCCATCCTCATGAAAAATTCATCTCTCTTTCTTCCGCCCCGCTGGAGGGGCTAGAGGAAAGAGAGAGAGAGAGCGACAGAGAAGGTGGAGAAATGAGCAAGTCACGAATCGCATATTATTCCAGAAACGATCCGAATGTTTCACCCAGCCCCGCCCACATTTAAATATTTGATAATGGCTGCTCTAAAATACTGCTAGAGAAATAAAGCTGTAAAAATGAGTAAGACATATTCAGGAGATGTCCTTCAAACTTAGAGCATTTGACATATTTTGACATCACCTGCTGAAGACATATTTTACCCCTTTTCCACTTCAATGAAACTGAAAATATTTTCCATTTTTTCATGTCCATTTGTCTTTTTAGAATATTTTTGTTTTATATATGTAAAATATTGTTTCATTTGTCTTAATAATATTCAAGGAAATGTCCATATATATATATATATATATATATATATATATATATATATACATAAGCAATAAGGTACAAGAGGCTGTGCTGTATCGTGAATAAGTCACAGCTGAAGGGCGTTGTTAGGCACGACGCAAAGCGTACAGCAATAGCCTCGAGTACCTTATTGCTTTTATAAAACGGTTACCACACAATACAAATATTAAAGCCTAAAATATGTATCAATGCAACTTTCATGAAGTAAACTTTCACTAAAAGCCTTCCTTCCACCGGAAAATATAGTCCTTGACCGTGAACAGCAACAGAAGTTACATTATTACACCATTAGATGGCGGCAAAGACTGTCTTTATGAGTGTGTCAGTCAGTAGCGAAGACTTTTATATTGAAAAGACTGAACTGTTGTGAACACGGAACAAGACGCAACTGACTAGCGCTGTCAGTCACGGGAAAACCCCATAAATGTTAAAAGGAAAAGATATCGCAGCGGACATTTAAACCGATTTTTTATTATGAACATAGGACTGACCTGAAGGAAAATGCTAAATCTGAATGCAGTTAATAAACTCGCTCACTCGATCTCTTTCTCACAATACTCTTCTACATAATACAGTAAACATCAATGAACAATATCAATTGAGAACACAGTTTACGTTGCTAAGAGTGGTTGCTAAGGGTGTTGTGTAGTGATACACAGAACCGTTGGGTGAAGCAGTCATAGCCGTGTTTTATCGTGAATAAAACACAGCTATTGACCAATCAGAATCAAGGACAAGAACTAACAGTTTTATAAATATATATAAAATTCAAGAAAATATGTCCAAATATTTGAAATATATATTTATGCCTTTTATATCTATTAATTATTTCTTTTATTTATTTACTATTTTTTATTATTTATTTTAATTTTTTTGCATTAGTCTTGCCAGGCTGTTGTTGTTCTGAAAACTTTTTCTACAGATGATGTAAAGCTGAGTTTTCTGGCCCAGAACCACCTTTTGGTCAGAGTGGTTTCAGATTTGTGGCTCTGACACCATAACCAGAAAAGGGTCCAGAGAAACACATAGTCCTGCGGAGGCTGTTTAGTATGCAGCAGAAATGGCCTCGTTGGGTCATGTAGTGTTGGACAGCTTTGGCATTGGCACCAGATTTGTAGCTTGGGCCTGTAGGGGTTTAATTCCTTGCAAGGCTGAATTCAAATCCAGCTCTGTCCTTTCGCTCTGGCTCTGATACACTCAGGTCACTTGAGAAAACACATACCTCTCACCTTCTGGACAAACATCTGTGTAAGAGATACTAGATTATACTCAATAAAACACCTGCCTCGTGTGTGTGTGGTGCAAGTGTGAGTCTGTTTAGATGTGGTACATTAGCACTTTAGGTAACCAACTCACAGTTTTTTTCCCCAAACACCCATACAACATGTCCTTACCAGGCGTGACATGGTTTGAATTTAGATAGCTCAATATCTTTGAATTATCTTCATTAGGGAGCTTTTCTGAGCACATTAAAGGGATAGTTCACCCAAAAATGAAAATTCTGTCCTTTTTTACTCACCCTCAAATCTGTATGAGTTTCTTTCGTCTGCTGAACACAAAATAAGATATTTTGTAGAATATGGGTCATCAAACCAAACAGTTGATGGGCCCCAATGACTTCCATAGTATGAAATCAAAATATGTATCAAAATATCTTCTTTTGTATCTTCTTTATCTTCTTGCATGTTCCCAATCCTATTGTGCAGTTAATTTCAAGGGGCTATACACTATATTGCCAAAAGTATTGAATTCAGGTGTTCCAATCACTTCCATGGCCACAGGTGTATAAAATCAAGCACCTAAGCATGCAGACTGCTTCTACAAACATTTGTGAAAGAATGATATATCAACATAGTGCAAAATGGTATTAAAATTATGTTTAGAAGTTGTTGCTCTGTTATGAGAAAGAATGTCCGGAAAAATGAATTTCATTGATGTCATTTGGAGTAACCAATATAAAGGAACCATTTTGGGTCAAGTCTTCCGGTCAATATCATGTGACAGGATGTGACATCATTCAGACACCTGCAAAGGACCACATGGTCATGAAGTAAAGTAACTAACTCTTTCTTAACTATTTAATGTTTTCACTTGCTCATACGCATGTCCTGAAACATTCGGTACAGCCGCTATAAAACATGGAAAATGTTGTAATATATTAAAAACTTGTATTAAATATAAAATGTTTGGTTGTCCTTTTGCTAGCTAGCAAGCTAACTAGCTAGATATCAGCATGTTAGCATGGTTTGAAAATATCGTCATTCGGTAAAATCGAAATTTTGGTTAAACCGAATGACTTTTTTGGTGTCAAATTTTGTCCATGTTGTAAAAAATGACAAAAGCAGTGTTAATTGATTATAAAAACCACATAATCTCATTGTTAACATTTAATAAAACTTCAAAATTAATTATATCTCCATTATGTTTTTTTTTTTTTACACTTTTAAAAACCTTATTTATCAATGACCAGATATATATGGTGAATTCAGGTTGATTGGGACACTTTTTCCAATTCATCTCAATGGCAAAATGTGTCTCAATCACCCTGAATTCACCCTATATTGCATTAGTCTTGCTGCTTCCATACAGAACTTTTAATGTTAAATCTCAAAATTTGCATTAAAACACATGAATGGAAACCAGGTTGTTGATCTGTGCGATTATTTGCATGTTATGTAATCAATTAGATTATTATGAACAGATTGACAGCCCAAATTTTAACCTAAAATCTTATTAAAACATTAATGGACATGTTATTTGTCAAATTTACCAAAGAGAAGCAGGATTTGGAGTTGAAATGAGACATTTGTCTCCACAGAATGCAAAGCATCTTCCGAGAGAGAGAGATCCGATCCAATTACTGTTTAACACGAGGTCACACTCCAGGAGTGTGTAAATGACAACAGTGGTGTAAAGCTATTTCAACACTTATTATCAGCTCTGGACAGCTTTGCAATTTAATTGTGTCTGTGTGTGATAAACGTGCTATCAGGGGCTGTTGTTTGATGTTTTTCTTACCTGATGCCTAACAATATGAAGCTGTAATCACACGCGTGTTTGCACCTCCAGTGTTGTGAATCCACTGCTCTTTATGTCACGTCTGATTTGGACGTGTTACTGCACCAAGACGGATGGTTAAAGTGCAACTGTCTGTGTTAATGAATCTTGTTGCATGACTTACAGAGGAATTGTCAAAAATTGTGGTATTGTGGTAGGATGTAATGAGAGGGATCTCTCTCTTATTGCTGAGTATTTCTTTTCTTTCTTTTTTTTTTTTTTTGATTTGGTAAATGACAGTAAAATGCGCATTAGAGGTTGACACTGTTTTGTATGCAGGCATCTGCTTTGATCATTTCCTTTTATTTTCATAAGTCAGTGAGTAGAGTTGTTGATGTTGGTGACACCAAGTGGATTAAAAGATGTTGCAAAAATAAGTGAAGTTATTTCTGAGAAAAGTCAGCATTTGCATTAACAGCATTTGATCTTTGATCATATAATAATAATAATAATAATAATAATAATATACACTACCATTCAAAAGTTTGGGGTCAGTATTAAAGAAAAGTATCATAGAAATAAATACTTTTATTCAGCAAGGCATTAAATTGATCAAAACTGACAGTAAAGACATGAATAATGTTACAAATGCTGTTCTTTTAACCTTTTTATTCATCAAAGAATCCTGAAAAAGAAAATGTATCATGGTTTCTACCAAAATATTAACTACTTTCAACATTGATAATAAAAAATGTGTCTTGAGCAGCAAATCAGCATTTCTGAAGGATCATGTGACACTGAAGACTGGAGTAATGATGCTGAAAATTCAGCGTTGATCACAGGAATAAATAAATATATTTAAATAGAATACAGTTATTTTAAACTGTAATAATATTTGACAATATTACTGTTTTTACTATATTTCTGTTCAAATAAAGGTTGCCTGGGTGAGCAATAGAGACTTCTATATGTATATAAATAAATAAAAAATCTATTTTCATTGGTCTTATTGAATAATATTAATAAATAATGCAGTCACTGCAGTTTCATTGTGAAAATTGTCCTCAGTTCACTTAAAGTTCATTCTTCTGGCATCCAACGGCCCTAGAAGTAAATGTGTGTTCATGCCAAAAGTCTCCGGCTGTTGTTTTGCAGGCTGCCCACTCACACTGCTATCTGGCTATTGCTTTGCATTATCCTATAGACTGCACGGCCTCAGTGACTTTAGCGGAAAAGTGAAGATAAAGCAAGTTATTTTATTTTGACAAAGATTACACAGTTAAACACTTTTTTGCTTTGAAATAACTGTTAGCAGACGTCACAGTTACATCACTTAAAGCTACACCTGCATTGTGGTGGTAGAAAAACAAGGGTAACAAGTGGAGGAAAACAGGCGAAATCCACAGAATAATTGTTGTGCCTTTGGATGTCAAAATTGGAATGCAAAAAACCCCCATGGTCTTAATTTTTACAGAATACCGTGGTCAAAGATGCCCTTTGAAGCTAAACGCAAATGTTTATGGTTGCAAGCCATACCTTTTTTTTTTTCTTTAATAGATTATACCAGGGCTTAAAATGAAAAAAAAAAAAAAAAATTCAATCGTTTCACTCCGAGCAGAATCGGTTCTGTATTATTAACTGTATTAATTTAAGTGCGCTACAATGAACCACTTTCGTTTTGTTAAACTGTAAACCTATTTCACGTAGCCTATAGGCCTAAATATTCCCTTTTATTTTATATGTGTTATGTTGGCCTATGGTTTTATTCTGTTTTCTCCGTTCACAGCGCTGCATGTGGGTGATGTGACGTTGTGTGAACTTATGTTCTACACATCTTGCAATTTTCGCTGGTTTCAAAACGCACAACAAGCCCCATATTACTTGACATTCATTTTCACAAACGACCTGCTGTGTGGAGACTCGCATCTGATGCCTGTGATGGGCAAACCCATGACTATGACGAGAAGAAAGTATATGTGTGAGGATTCTGTCCTTTTTAGGGTCTCATCTTCCTGTTTTTGGTTCGTGTACATGTCTTTGGTCCATGTTGCGTTCATATATTATTCGAACTGCACCACAGTTCGTTTGGAAAGTGAACCGAGACCCATCTTTCTCGGTCTGCTTGTTTGGTGCGCACCAGGGTTTGAATGGCAGCGTTCACATGTTCAAATGAACCGCACTAACAGAGCAATCACATCCGGGTGCGTTTTAATCGAACCAAACATGACAAGTGTGAACACACCCTTAGAGGCAGGAGAGAGAAAGCCCCATTATGTCTGAAAAACATCCACACATATCCGTAACTTTGTTGTTTCAATCCACTTTGTGTTCACCTGTGCACTTCCACTTTATATGGTATTCCTACTTTTCTTTCTGTCTTCTCTCTCTCTTTCTCATGTTGTTGAATGCAATACTTGGACGCATTAACGGCACACACTCTCGGGTCCATCTGTTTTGTCCGGCAGTGCCAGATCTCCCCTCCTCTCTCCATCTTTCTACTTTTCCTTTTCTTTTTGTTGCTCTCTGTTCGTCTGTAGAGTATACAGATCATCATCTGATCTCCCAATATTACTGTGCTCTTTCATGCATCCGTGACCTCTGACCTCTCTTAATCGTGGCCCGTGCGGGTTTGACCTGTGGAGCAGACTGAGGTCACAACTTCCACCATCATTTTGCCCTTCATTTAGTGTCTGGACCGCCGCCCGGAGCCTCTCTCACACATACACATGGTTCACAGCCAGAAAGTGTGTTTCTGAATCTGTGTTTGTGTGTCTCTGAGCACATCGTGACTGTTTTTGAGCGCATCTGATATGTGATCATTGGCATCTACCAAGTGAGTCCAGACGTCCCACTGTGATGATGTAAGCGAGTGACTCATGCATGACAAAACATAGAAACACAGCTCTTTGAGCTGTGGGTGTGTGTGTGTACTCCTGTATATGAGAATGTATTAAAAAGGTGATACGTAATTTTTGTGCCACTAGTGGCACAAACAGGTTTCTGAAACCTTTCCTGCCCCACTCCCATCTGTCATTGGTTGAGATGTGCGGTGCAGCAAGAAGATGAAATAATCACTGGATTTGCTAGGTTAGTAGCATTAAATCTTTGAAATATGCGGAGAACTCTCCTTCTGTGTTTGCATAATGATGCATTTAAAAGTAAATGACCATATGTATGTTTATAAAAGTTCACAATGTTGTTATAGATTAAATATAATGCGAATAGCACTGAATAAATATTTTTTACGTCATGTTATACTGATACTGATTATTAATCACCAGTCAAACCCCTCTCTCTACTTAGCCAGACCTTCAGACTGACGGCAGTAGGTCAGGACTCTATTGCACCTTTCATTGGCCGCCCAAGAGATTGTCTGACCAGGGTTGCCAGGTTTTCACAAACAAACCCGCCCAATTGCGACTTAAAACTAACCCAAAACTAGTCCAATCGTGTTTCAGGGGGTGTCCCCTGGTAAAAAGTATCATGTTATTTGGGGTTGCTTCAACCCGCGGACATTAAAAACAACCCGCGGCAACTGTGTTAAAGTAGCCCAATTCCGCAGGAAAACCGCAAACTTGCCAACACTGTGTCTGACTGACATGTAAAGCAACCAATCACCGTTTGTTTTGTTGCGTGTCATTAGGGGGGTGAAAATGTAAAGTTGATAGCCCTACGATACCAGACCGGCATGCATCTAATAAATTGTTGTGTAGTTTTTTAATACTGCAGCTGCCTACCTGCACAAGAGGCAACTGTTTACACTTGTACACGCATGCCCAGTGTGCATGAATAGTCATGTGACATGCGTTTTCGGCCGTGTAGAGTAGACAAAGATCGTTTCTAAAAAGCTGTGGAAACTCCAGTGTAGACGAGGATCGTTTTCATTTTAAAACGCTGTTTTAAAATGAAAACGCACTAGTGTAAACGGGCCCTCCAGTCTTCAGTGTCACACGATCCTTCAGAAATCATTCTAATATGCTGATTTGCTGCTCAAGAAACCTTTCTGATTATCAATGTTGAAAACAGCTGCTTAATATTTTTGTGGAAACCATGATGCATTTTCAGGATTCTTTGTCTACACTGTCACTTTTGATCAATTTCTTTCAAAAACAAATCTTTCTGACCCCAAACTTTTGAACGGTAGTGTATGAACCCGTGTGCTCCAAAACTAGCTAGCGTTAGCATTAAATGCACCATTCTGTTGTTATTTATAAGAAATAGCAGATGTGAACTACAACTCTTCTCTACCCCACAGTATTTGTTTCCTAATGCCACTAAAGAATCCAGTAGCCGCCGGGATGTGTACGTCAGAGAGAGTGGCTCTGTCTCTCTATGCATGTTGTGTAGTCATTAAGATCTCACGCAGAGTTTTGCTATTAAATTTACAGCCCTAGTCTCATAACCCACTGGAAAATTACTTCTCACACTGACTAGCAACAGCAGCAAGAAAGGAAAGTTACACAAACATCTCCAGGGAACAAATTAGTAGCTTGAGTCAAAGTATATTTACTGTAAGAGTTAAAAAAAAAAAAAAAGAAAAAGAAGAGACCTCACAAAACACATGGACAGATTACGATCAATAACACCAGTACGGCTAAAGGGGGGGAAAAGAGAAAGGAGAAGTGATGGAAGAGAGAAT
Organism: Hypophthalmichthys nobilis; assembly: GCA_037950665.1. NCBI lineage: Eukaryota > Metazoa > Chordata > Actinopteri > Cypriniformes > Xenocyprididae > Hypophthalmichthys > Hypophthalmichthys nobilis. The sequence goes on from CM075490.1 coordinate 4,941,040, forward strand.
GAGAGCATTTTATTTCACATTGTTCCCTTTGTGTCATCGTGTAGCTCATGGGAGACGTTGACGAGAGACATTTTGCAGCAGCAGCAAGTGTTCGCTCATTCTTCGCTCGGTTTATTTTTAGACTCATTACAACTCTCTTGTTTGTCTCTCTCTTTTCTGTCTCTTTCTGCTGCTAATTTACCCACTTTCTCAGATTCACACTCAGTTCCAGTTGTAATAAACAGTGTGGTCTACCCTGTAAGTGAGCAACTTTGCTAGTTCGGTCACGTTGCTTCCTTGATGGCTTTGTTGATCATTATGAGAGTGTTTAAAGTTTTTAATGTTGCGTGCTTGCAATATAGACAATTTCATTGTTTTTAAAGGCACAATATGTAAGATTTTTCGATTAAAATGTCCAAAAACCACTAGAACAACGTTATTTGTTGACTTGTGTACTTAAGTATTGGAGGCCAGCTAGTAGTTGCTGTGAAAGTAAACCTCAGTTCGACTGACACTAGAGATTGCAGCGTTTAGCCTCCTCATTAGAGCGTCTGACACCCAGGTTCGAGGCCCGTACAGAGCGGGGCAAGCAGGACCTGGGTGAGGGGTTACGTTGGTGCCGTGACCCAGATGGGAGTGAGGGTAACGGAGGCCAGCTAGTAGTCGCTGTGCGAGTAAACCTCAATCCTCTGATCTCAAGAGATGCTCTAGCGACTGACGCTAGGGGTCACAGCATTTAGCCTCCTTGTTAGAACGTCCGACTCCCACACCGGAGATCCAGGTTTTGAGACCCGCACAGAGTGGGGCAAGTAGGACCTGGGTGAGGGGTTACACTTACATTATCCCAAATGTTTCCAAGAATGTTTAAATCCAGAGAAATAAGAAATCCGTGTGACGCCTATCAATGACATCATACCCGCTTTACCCTCGATTTCCGGTTTTATTTTGTAGAAACCATGGAAATACCAAAGACGCTGTAATATATTATGTGCTTTATTAGACAAGTAAGCAACTGTTTGGACACATTCAATGACAGATAACTAATCATTGTTATATAGCTCAACACAGTAAGCCTTACTGTCAATCAAACTCCTGGCGAATGGTGAATTATGATTAACAGTTAGTTCAACAGCTAAATCCGATCTGATTGCCAAAGTGATGTTGAGTCACAACACTGTGTTATTGCAAAAAATATACAACCATATTCTTACTAAAATTTCACTAGGAAAGCACACAAGAGGGAGCATTAATAGTACAATTTGAATTTGCCACTCTCACTGCTCACCATTTCCATTACTTTATATTTCGTGCATTCACCTTTAGAGTGAAATACTATTTCCTTTGTCCTCTAAGGATCTTTTATAGTGGCTATTTAAAAGGGGACACACACACACAATGAATGCATTTATATAAACCGCCTGCAATTTGTCTTAGTCTCTTTCTCTTAGTTTTTTTTTTTTTTTATTACCTCTGTAAGGTGGCATGCGGTTCTCTTGTTCTTTTATTCTCTCTATTCTCTCTTCCTCCTCTGACAGGCTGGAGAAGCCAATTAAAGACTGCAGGGCACAGCAGAGCAGGCATTTAGTTCTGCTCTCTCTCTCTCTCTCACACACACAGAGCGCGGAAGGAGGGTGTGACGGCATGAGATTGTGTGTCAGAGAGAGGAAAGGTCTGTATAATTGCTCTCACATTCATCGCTATGAAGGTGTGTTACCTCTACACCTCTTTTGTTGACTTTTTCATCCTCATTTAATCATTAGGATGTTTATATATAGAGGTAAAATGTTCTAATGCTGTAGAATGATAAATTGGATAGTATAACATATCTAAGTTTAAGTGCATTTAAAGGTGAAGTGTGTAATTGCAGTACGACTAGCCTCAGCAAAACGGTTTACTGATCACTACAGGCTATACCCTATTATAGTGCTTTAAAGACCTTCTGTGGTGAAAAATATAATATGCTTTAAAGGGGTGGTTGATTATGATTTCACTTTTTTTAACTTTAGTTAGTGTGTAATGTTGCTGTTTGAGCATAAACAACATCTGCAAAGTTACGACGATCAAAGTTCAATGCAAAGGGAGATATTTTCTTTTACAGAATTCTCTGTTTAAAGACTACAACAAACGGCTGGTAGGGACTACAACGAGCTTCTTCCCGAGTTGGTGACATCACTAACCCTAAAATTTACATAAACCCTGCCCCCAAGAACACATAACAAAGGGGGTTGAGGCCATGTTGGGCTGCTTTAGAGAAGAGGAAGAGTTGTTGTAGTAGAGTGTTGTTCCCGTGCCGTCATTTTACGCCGGACTGCTTCACAAACGAGGATCAATTCAACGCTGGATTTGCACAAAAGATTAACATGACGGCACATGCTAGTCGATGAGTTGAATCAACTCCACAGCAACTACATACATTTATCCATCAGTGTCCGGTTTTAACAATGTAAGGCTGAACACCGTTACTGACAATCCTCATTCTGGCTGCGTGAGATTGTCTAGCTTTGTTGTTGTTGAGCAACCGAACGAGCTGTTAAAGCTGTTTCCTTTTGGAAAGGGGGCGGGAGCAGCAGCTCAATTGGATTTAAAGGGACACACAAAAACGGCATGTTTTTGCTCACACCCAAATAGGGGCAAATTTGACAAGCTATAATAAATGATCTGTGGGGTATTTTGAGCTAAAACTTCACAGACACATTCTTATATTACATCTTGTGAAAAGGGCTTTATAAGACCCCTTTAAGACAAATCATTGTCTATCAGTCAACATCATTTCAGAGTATTCTCTCTCTAAACTGCAGTGTACCAAGGACAGTCTCGAAAAATGTGGTGTGAAACTGACTGTTTCCTGCCGTCAGAAACATGTAACCAATCCCGTCAATGTGCAGGGCAGGGCTTTTCTCCACTGACGTTCTATAATGAACTGACTCTGAGATGGCGAACTGGAACATGGTTTGTGTATCATTAGCAACACATTATTAGTTGTTTGATAACATAGTCACACCAAAGGCTAATCATATCAATTACCGTTATGTGTACGATGTTGTAGAGAACGATACATAAAACGCATTACTATTCTGATACATCGACTTGTATACAAGCTGTATAATTCATTCTCTTCTTCTTCTGAATTTGGTTCAAACATATATGGCTGAATTAAACCAGTATTTCCACTTGCGATTACGTAGCATTTACTACAGTTGAGCAAGTGAGTGGAGGCGGGGCTAATTTGCATATTCATGGTTCCTCGTATACTAAATGAAGAGTTATGTAGAGTTACATTCAAGCTATTTTAAGGCAAGAAGAGATTATTTTCACACTGAAACTGTTTATAATCTCTTGTTGCTTTTATTTGTAGATTTTACTGTGTATTGTCCCAGACACAAACTTTTTAAATATAAAAATAAAGATATTAAAATATATAATATTAAAATGTACAAATATATCATAAAAAATATATAAATATATATATATATATATATATATATAAAAAAAACATATTCCGTCAATAATTTTTATTCAAATTTTGACTGTCCCACAGTTGTGAAGTAATTTCCACTGCAACAATCTATTTGGCATTAATAAAGTGTTCAAAAGTTAATGTAGCTACTTGGTTACCAAGGAAACAAAGAAAAATCAAGGTAATTATCCCAAGTTGACAAAATATTTTGTACATAATTTCCAATTAAGCTGTAATTTTGTCAAATTATGCAAAAAGTGTGATTATTATTTAACTTTTTTTAATATTATTTAACTCTATATTTGCATGAAATGTAAGCTATAAATGAGCTTTAGCAAGACAAAGAAGTCAGCAATTTTATTCCGAAAATGTTTAAAATGTCATTTCTGCCACAGACATACGTAATATGAGATGTGTTGGAAATGTGGTGAAGTGCGTTTTAAGAGAATTTATTTTCTAAAAAGTTCATAGGGACAAAAGCGCCCATGTTTGAAAAAAAACACCCATATATACTGCATGAAAATGCCATAAGCTCTCAGTTTCAATATTTTATTCGTGTCTATCGTTCTGTTCACTAGTCTCATTCCAGCTCTCAGCTGGACGCTTCTGGAGCCGCTCTGAGCCAAAAACCCTCCAGCCTGACATCCCAGAAAACCCTGGGGGCGACTCTAGAACGCATGTTAAAACACTGGAACAAGCTGTGATTGGATGTAAGTAAAACAGCCATAAGATACACCATACGAAATGCTGAATCCTCATCAAATAAAAATTATCATGACAAATTGTATATGTATAATTTTGTTTCGGATGATTTGTTTTTTCCACTCTCTATATTTTGTGATAATATGCAGTATTTTAAGAAGTGTAATCTGTGTTAAACAATTAATTTTTTATTCTGGTGTAACAAAACAAACAAACAAAAAAAACAATATTAACCATTAATATCAAAGCCTAACAAATTCCACAGAATATTCTCTTTTTATATAAACTGTATAGAGCACATAACACTGCACAAAAATAAATTATATCAAGGAATTCCAAAAATAACAGAATTCAGCACAAAACTCAAGCGCTTCCTACAGCTCTCCAGGTATCACACACACACACACACACACAAACTGACACAATTTTAACTGGGTCAGCTTGCGAAGTCTGCTGGGAGAGTTAAACGGATCCGCTGTTCTTTTCTTTTCATTTTAAAGTGAAAATGGGGCAAAATGAGTGAGTGTGATTGTGTGTGTGATTTTGTGTGTGTGTGTGTACATTATGGGGACAAAATGTCCCCTCAAGGATGGCAATATCAGAAATCTTTGACATTTTTGGTCCCCATGAGGAAAAATCATACAGAAAAATGTTTTTTGAAAATGTAAAAATGCAGAAAGTTTTCTATGATGAGTAGGTTTAAGAATAGGGTTAGGGGACAGAATATACAGTTTGTACAGTATAAAAATCACTATGTCGAACATTTTAATAAAACATGGAAACCTAACACACGCTCGTGTGTTTCTTTTATGATACTTGGCGTAATCGCTGCATTTTAGGACTTTCAGTAGATGGAAATGATATATAATATATTCATGTAACAATATACTGTATATCTGATATATATTAGCCTATTACAGCCTGTATATCATATGCACATACATGATATCATATACAGCCAGGGACGTCCTTACACCGTGTCCTAACTAAACGGTATGCCGCGACACACGATAAAAGTTATTTTTTCCATGTTAATCAGAGTTTTTGACCTAACTAGCCGTGACAGCGATAGTACAATTAAAATGCCAGATAACCATAAAACATAACATTTACTTATCTAATCTATCACATACTATCGACTACGGCAAATCGGCTATTCTCTCGTACTAGACAGTTACAGTAGAACGCAGAGAAGTAGCAGTTAAATTTGCACGTGCGCAACAGAACGCCAGAATGTCATTGCCGTTGTATCAACAGCTGCTGCTTAAAGTCCTTATGATAAATCACCTCAGAACTTAATGAAATAGAAACAAGAACATTCAAACTGTGAACAAACTAGTGTATTCTGTGACGAAGGTTGTTTTAGTAACACAGTATGCATTTTTAATATAGTATAAATGGTGTAATATTTGTAAATTTGATTATGTACTTAACCATTTCCTTGCGAGTGCCGTCAAGATTAATCTCTGGTGTCGTTCACTTGCCGTGAGAGCTCGCCCACACGCTGTTCTGATTGGCTGTGGTTTTTGATTGATTTTGTCTCATCTCAGTCGCGTCGTGTCTGGTGTGGACAGACAAATTGCTTGTCGCTGGAATCTTATGCATCGCATCTGGTTAGGACACGTGTTAGGGTGGCTAAGCAACCAGTGGCTTGATGGGGCCCAACCCTGGTCAAGTTAATAGTTATGTAAGTATTTTGATTAAAATATTTTTTGAAATAGCACTTATTTATTTCTCTCTCTCTCTCTCTCTCTCTCTCTTAGCTGAGTGGCTAATGCTCATTAAGGTGAAGAGGCACTTCCTGGGGGACAGGAAGTCAGCAGCAGGTGGCATGAAATAACAGTGAGATGTCAAGCCATAGTATGATGAGAACACACACACATACACAGCTGCCACCTCTAAGACTGTCGGTCTCTCCTGCTCGCTCTTTCTCTGTCTAGAAGCAGCCGAAGATAAAGAGAGAGAGAGACTTATGTATAATTCATGCTCCTGGAGACTCATTTGCTATGGAGACAGAAAGGCACATGAACTTGTGAGTGAGTGTGTGGAGGGACAAGCACATACGTGTGTGTGTGTGTGTGTGTTTGTGTGATGAACAGCCCTGCAGCGCTGGTGTCAGAGCTCACAGGAGCATTAGCACACATTCTTTAGACACCAACATTTGCTAAAGATTATCTCTTCTGAAAATAATACCTGCTTTGTTTATAATCAAACATTATTAGCTGTGAGTCATTTCTCAGCCTCTAGTGGCATCATATAGAATTCCAAAAATAATGAGTGTTTTCAAACAAGTTTCCTGAACATGCTTCAAGGCTGCGATTTATTTGGAAGTCCCTACAGTAATTAAATGAATAGTTCACTTTCAAATGAAAATTTGAAATATAAAAAAATATCCATATTTAACAAGTTATGAAGTAAAATATCTAGCTTCCGCCAGACCGCCTTCCGTATTCAAGTTACGCAGAAAGTGTAAACTGGCGTTGTGTCAGTTACACTTTTTCCGTAAGTTGAATATGGAAGGCGTTGGATGTAGCGTCAGCTTTTTTAACTGCAAGAGTTTTACACTTTCTTCATACGTTGAATACGGAAGGCGGGTCTGGCGGAAGCTTTATTTTACTTCATAACTTGTTAAATATGGATATATTTTTTTACACAAATGCGTCGCTTTGCTTCAGAAGGACTTTATTAACCCCCCGGAGCTGTGTGGAGTACACGTTTATGATGGATGGATGTGGATGGAGGCACTTTCTTCAGCTCATCCCTATCACTGCCATTATAAAGCTCGGATGCGTCAGGATATTTATTAATATATCTCAGATTGTGTTCATCAGAAAGAAGAAAGTCATACACACCTAGCTTGAGGGTGAGTAAAGCTTGGGCTAATTTTCATTTGAAAGTGAGCTAATCCTTTAAGTTGCTACAAATAATTATCAAAAAGTTTTTATCTTGAGATATTTTTGTTTTGTTTTACTGTAGCAGTTTGAGTTGATAATTTCTGTAATAATATAAATAATATAAAAATGCCTCTGTCATTCAGGCACAGGCAGCGCCACAGTGGCTGAATTTAAAAAGAGATGTGTGTTCACGATGTTTACGATAAACTGTGTGACTGTCAAAGCAGCTAAAGTGCAAAACACAACCTGACACTCAATGTCATCGTGTCCCCTCAGCATCAGAGGAAAGGAAAGACGTGAAAAGAAATTGGAAGAAAGACTTTCTGCTCTCAAAACATCACTTCAAAGCCATTCACATGCTACTGTATTCTGTCATTTTGCCCCAGTGTTTCCTCTTGAGCTTTTTCAGTTTTTATCCTTCAGTTGACACATAAATGCACACACAAAGACATTTTCAACAAATATGGAATGTCCTATGGTATTTCTACTGTTTTATATAAAGCTAATTATAACAGAAGAACTCTAACCCTAGCCCTAAAAAAATAAAAAAAAAATGTTTTTTTTTGAGAAGTCAAACTCACATTATCTAATAATATAACTTATTTTAAGCACTTTTGTTCTCTAGTCTATCTGTACTCGGCATGCATTGCAGATGGAGTGTTTACTCGCCTCCTGATACACACATCTGACTCCAGACAGTTATACTGTGACCTTTTGTTTTGTTTTCAGAACCCAGTTGCAACATTTCATTACAAAGACAAACAGAATCGCATCTCAGCAGACTAATGCAATCTCAAATACAAACAGCTCCTCTGTGAAATTACTCCACAAACACTTTTCTCTTTGTCTCTCCACAAAACAATTTATTTCTCTCTTGCTGTTTCCAAATTTCATGCGTTTTGTACCTCATACTTTACTACTAATTTGCTGTTTCACACTGGAAATTGGAAAACCTTTTTTCATCAGGTTACTAGTTACATGCAGTTCTACCACACATCGCAAAGTGCCTTTGAAAAATGGCGGATTTCACAAAGACAGATCTGAATATCACTGGAGCTCCTATTTGTCTTCCTTCAGGTCCTCTAAACTCAGTGTTGTTATCCCAGCTGACTCTTTCTGCCCCTGTCTCTCTGCTGTCATAATTTAACAAGTGACTGTTTTAAAAGGAACATTCTGGGTTATTTTCTATGGACTGTATCTGTATAGCTTTTCTTTAGATTCACATAGACAACTATATTCTGTCTACAAATATACAGGAAACACAATAGAGTGCAACAGTTGGGTTCCAGAAGTAAAACCTCCAGTTTTTTCCATAGGGAAATTGATTTTTAACAATAAATTATAAACCTTTAAAGTCCCCCTGTGGTGAAAATCAAGTTAATGTTGTTTATATGTCTATGTGGTGTTTTTAATGTGCTTTAAGACAAACCATGTGCAAATTCATCAGTCAGCACCATTGCTGAGTATTTTCTCCTTAAAACTGCAGTGAAACAAAGACAATATCAAAAACGCAGTTTGAAATCGACAGTGTTCCTTACATCACAAACTACCTTGTAACCAATCCCGTCAATGTGTGGGTGGGCTTTAGCATATCATTAGACGCTCTGAAGCTATGGAATCCCAAGTCTGCCAAAATTAAAAAATAAATAAATGCATAAAAAAAATATACAAAGAAATGTAAAAAAGCTAAAATAAATAAATATATAAATAAATATACATAGAAAAGCAAATAAATAAATAAATATTTATACATTTATTTACTTAATTATGTATATATTTATTTTTTCCACATTTATTTATTTATGTATTTATTTCCATATTTGTTCATTTTCACATTTATTCATTTCTACATTTCTTTATTTCTACATTTCTTTATTTTTACATTTTACATAATGAGGAGGGTTTACCTCAGACATAGCAATCGAGCTCAGAGTAGGCGAGAGCGAAGCGTTGAGGCCACAGTGACGCCTTGTGGTGTGCCCGAAGTACAAAAAGTGTAGCCTACTGACGTTAATACTGTCTATGATGAATGATTTGGATAGGTAGTATGGTCAAAATCTTATATCACGGGTTAAGTAATATCACCCTAACTGTACTGTGTGACATGGATAGGCTATACTTTATTAAGTTAAAATGTCCTGCGCTGACAAACATGAACAGCAACATCTTCATCAGAACTGATAACAGGGATTTTGAAATTGAAGCACTTGTTATTTCCCATTATTAATCATTTGAATGAATGGGCTTGTGTTTGATTGAGATTCGGACACCGGTCAGAACACGGAAAGGATCGAAGCAGCGCTCATGCATATAGGCTACAGTGAAGTCGACGCAAGCATATTGATCAACACATTTGAAACGAGACCAGAAATTCACTTCACATTCATATTTCCTACTTTTACGTGCACAACATATGACAAACGCTTAAAATACTACGCAAACGCTTAACGTGGCTTAATGTACTAAGACAGTGATTTTAAAAAACGTTGAGATCATATTCAGGGCTCATCTGATTTTTTTGTAAATAGTATACTTTATTAGTATGACGTTTAGTGAGTTTGGTTTTTTAAAATTACTGTCTTAGTACATTAAGCCACGTTAAGCGTTTTCTTATAACAGGTTTCTATGGGAGGAAAAGGCTTAACGTGTTATTAAACGCTTTTTTGTACATAGTAAACTTTATTATGATGATGTTTAGTGAGTTTGGTCTGTTAATATCACTGTCTTAGTACATTAAGCCACGTTAAGCGTTTTATAATGTCCCCACGAGGGGAGACGCGACGCGACAAAATGTTCAATTCTAACCAACGCCTAATTCTATTTTGGATCTTTGAAATATGTGTAGTATTGTAAGCGTTTGTCATATGTTGTGCATGTAAAAGTAGGAAATATGAATGTCAAGTGAATTTGTGGTTTCGTTTCAAATGTATTGATCAATATGCTTGCGTCGACTTCACTGTAGCCTATATGCATGTGCGCTGCTTCGATCCTTTCTGTGTTCTGACCGGTGTCCGAATCTCAATCAAACACAAGCCCATTCATTCTAATGATTAATAATGGGAAATAACAAGCGCTTCAATTTCAAAATCCCTGTTATCAGATCTGCTGAAGATGTTGCTGTTCATGTTTGCCAGCCCAGGACATTTTACAAATCCAGACCAGACGATGTTCTACGGCCATGTTCGGAATAAAGAGTAACCTATCCATGTCACACAGTACAGTTAGGGTGATATTACTTAACCCATGATATAAGATTTTGACCATACTACCTATCCAAATCATTCATCACAGACAGTATCAACGTCAGTAGACTACACTTCTTGTACTTCGGGCACACCACAAGGTGTCACTGTGGCCTCAACACTTTGCTCTCACCTACTCTGAGCTCGATTGCTATGTCTGAGGTAAACCACGCCCTCCTCATTACCCTACAGACAAAGAAATGTAAAAATACATAAATGTAAAAATAAAGAAATGTAGAAATGAATAAATGTGGAAATGAACAAATATGGAAATAAATACATAAATGTGGAAATAAATAAAAATCGTAATGAATAAATGTATAAATAAACAAAAGAAAAAATAAATAAATGTGGAAAAAAATATATACATAAATAAGGAAATAAATGTATAAATAATTTTTTTTTTTTTTGCTTTTCTATGTATATTTATATATATATATATATATATATATTTTTTTTTTTTTTTTTTTTGCTTTTTTACATTTCTTTGTATATTTATTGATGTATTTATTTATTTTTAATTTTGGCAAACTTGGGATTCCATATGAAGCAGGGGAGTCTCAAGAGAAGCTAGGTTATCCCAGTATATGATATGAAAAAGCATGTACATTTAGCAATATAGTGGGTGAATTATGTATATGATATATATTACAATGTTATGATGAACTATATGCCTTTTTCCACTGACGTTTTAAGTTGTTCAAAGCATTTCCAAGAATACTGATTTTTGATTTTTAGAAGGCAGACTGATATGGAGAATGGGAACATGGTTTGTGTAACATTAGCAACACATTATTAGCTGTTTGATAATGTAGTCAAGCAAAAGGCTAATCATATTAATTACCGTTATGTGTCTGATGTTGTAAATAGCAATACATAAAACGCATTACCATTCTGATACGCTGACTTTGTAGAAGACCCTGTATAATTCACTCTTCCACTTCTTCTAAATCAGTTTTTGGTTCAAACATATATGGCTGAATTAAACTGGTATTTCCACTTGCCATTGTGCAGCGTTTACTACAGTAAAGTTGACCGAGTGGATCTCTAAGCTCTTTTGCATATTCATGGCTCTTCATATATTAAATGAAGTAAGGTGTAGAGAGGGGGACTTTACAGACAGCCCTATTGTGAGCTATGAAGTTGTTAATCGATAGTGTTCTGTTGAAGCCGTCAGCCTGCATTATTTTAAATTAGTTTTAATATTGTTTAACAGCAGAATATGTGCTGAAAAACTATATTACCCATGATGCTGTACAGTAAATTCCACCAATCAGAGTTGAAATATATATATATATATATATATATATATATATATATATATATGTGAATATATATGAATAAAAAATATGTTTTACCATTTTTTAACACTACTTTTATTCAATTTGATTATGCTGTTCGCAATGCTTCATGGGATTGTAGTTTGTTAAGTAGGCCGTTAAGTACACAGTCTTTTTTTCAATTTTCAAATACTTTTTTGCTTCAAATCAGAGTTTGTAATGTTATGATTCACCTCATAGCTGGTTGGTTTGGTTCATGGCTTATAATGCTTTAACAAAGACTTTTTTTGAAATCCCTGTGGAAAAAATACTTCCAGAACCAACAGCGCTGAAAAAGTGGACGGGTACTAATGCACTCTATTACTGTAAAGGAGCAGTGCACTCAAAAATTTTAATTTAATTTATAATGTTATTTTGCTTTATTGTTTATTTTATTTTTGGCTATTTATTTTGATAATGTCTGTGCTGCTCTTTTACTTACTGTACAATGAAGGTGGATGGGGACTGACCAAAAAAAAAATCACCAAAAGTTTTCCATATGACTTGTGCACTTATTTTAAGTCTTATGAAGCCAGGTTTGACATCAATGACATCAAACATAATTGGTTTCTTCTGCGTCTTGTGATCGTTCATCAATGATGTCTAACATGATACTATGAACATATGCAAATACAAAAAAAATTTGAAAGCTTTGATAAAGGGGAATATTTTCAGTACATAATGATGTACATTTCAATTTGTTCATAATTTATTGGCTTCAGTTTTAGAATGTAAAAAAAAGAAAAGAAAAAAAAAGCATCATAAAAGTAGTCCACATGACTACATTTTTGTACCTATTATTACTATTATTTTTGTACCTCCAAAGCCCCAGACCACTTACACTGGAAAAAAGCAGCAATGATATACAGCAAAATACCTTTTTTGTGTTCCAAAGAAGCAATAAAATCACATAAAATGACATTAAGGCCCCATCCACACGGAGACGCGTTTAGGTGTATACGCAAAAAAATTTGTATCGTATAGGTGTTTCGTCCACACGGATCCGGCGTTTTCGGAAGGTGAAACCGCTATTTTTTGAAACTGGGTCCCAGAGTGGATAAATCTGAAAACGATGCCCTTGCATTTTCATGTGTACAGCCTATCCGTATATTTTGTGAAACGATGGTGTCATCACCCCACGTGTCAACCCTAGTCAGACAACAACAACAATAGCAGACTCTAGATGCTTGTGTTCATGCTGCAGAAGCTACTGAGCCAAAATAAAGTGTTATTTCTAAGCTTTACTAAAGTTTGTATACAGCGTGCAAGGTTTATGCGCATGCTCCAAGTCTTATTTGCTGTTTAAAGTGTATCTCTGTGGCAGAATTACAGCGCCACATACTGGTCTGGCATGTATACTACATCGTTTTGAGTCTGTTTAAGTGGTTTCGTGTGTACGCAGATATTTCTGGAGACAAGGAAAAAAAAGATTGGATAGGGAAAGATCTGGCTTCGTGTGGACGGGGCCTAAGATGAGTAAACAATGACAAATTTATCATTTTTTTGGGAAAACTATTCCTTTAAAAGCACCACTGTTGACATTTAAAATGCCAAACACACATCTGCAAGTTATCCAGTGTATCTTATGGCCACATAAATGGTATTTCTCTTCAAAAGTTGATACTTTGCCTGTGAAATGAAAGGGGTATTAGGCCACATGCACTCTTCTGAACGCCCAGGTGGAGGGGTGAGTGAATAGAAGCTGAACTCAACGAGTGGTTTGGGGTTTCCTGTCTGACTCTTTCTCTTCCGCTCTCTATCTTTCCCTTCACCGCAGTCTCAACCCGTTCCATCAAACGGCCCCAGAGCACCAGAGTACGATGCATTGAAAATCTCTCTGACTGCCTTCGAGCAGCTCACACAACACAAACACCACAAGAAGCTAATTGGAAATGAACAAAACTGAGGGAGAAAGGGCAGAATGTTGTGTGTGAATTACCAAAGGTGAGAGACTTTGACGAGTTCTGCGTTTGCTTGAGGCATATCAAACATCAAACTTGTGACCTTTGCAAAAGAAAATGAGCACGTTGGCCTTTCGCCAGGGTTTAGGGGCTGCAGAAACCACATTTATAACAGGTTTTATTACATAACCACTTGACACTAATGTAATAAGAAAAAGAACAACAAGGGGCACAGAACTAGTTTTAATTGTCTCTTCAAAATGGCAGTAATACCAATTATTAATCAAATAATTGGGTCTTTAAAGGGATATACACTACCAGTCAAATGTTTTAATGTTCTTATTATTGTCAGTGTTGAAAACTAAGAAATTATTAGATGTACTAGACCAGTGTTGCCAAGTTTGCGCCAAAAAGTGGATTTTACCCCAGAATGTGATTTTTACCAGGGGACCCCCCTGAAACACGATTGGGCTAGTTTTGAGTAGCAATTGGGTGGGTTTTGTTGTGAAAACCTGGCAACCCTGTACTAGACACATTCTAATACGCAAAGCTTCCTCCTCAGTCTACCAGCACTTAATAAAAAATAAGATGCAAAAATGGGTCTTAAACAGGTCTAAATGATGCTCAAACCCTGAAAACACTGAGCTCAAAGAGAAAACCAGGCCGACATCCAGTGTATGGAGCCACATCAGAGGCTGAGAGAATAAGAGGTTGTAGCTGGTAGCAGGTGAGGTTGAAGATGAGATGAATGGAAAGAGAAATATACTCTGACATTCCATTTGTGAGAGTGTGTGTGCATGAGAGAGAGATCTCATTCTGTACTTAATGAGGACGGCAGTAATAAGGGAAGGAGAGACAGACCAATGCGGTGTAATTTCAGCCAATTCAGACAGAAAGCAGCTCTATTAATGGACTATCAGGACTCTGTGAACAATGTGACCACTTACATGCTCACACATTTCCTTGTTTTAGCTGTACAGTTGATGCTGCTGTACAAACGGTACACAGTAAAATCCCCAGAGTTAAATCAACTCTGCTCAGAGTACATATGGTCCCTCTCTAAGTAGTGTTAAAGTAACACTGAACCAGAGTTAAAGTTAATGAGATAATTAAGCAATTAATATGGCTGTGACTGAAGTCAGTTGTAGTTCTTGTGTTTCTCTTTTCTTCAGTGATTCTTGTTAACAGCAGGTATTCATCAATAATGCGCAATCATTACTTAATTAATTGCTTAATTATCTCATTAACCTTAACTCTGCTTCAGTGTTATTTTAACACTATTTACAGAGGGACCATATTTACTCTGAGCAGAGTTGATTTAACTCTGGAGATTTTGCTGTGTATGTAGACATTATGACTGACAGCCGGGGTGTTGCTATACATTTAGAGGAGATTGGGGCTAGTTGTCACACGTCGAAGATTTGAGTAAATTTTTGCTGTTTACGGCCTGATGGTGCATATACACTATATTGCCAGAAGTATTGGGACACCCCTCCAAATCATTGAATTCAGGTGTTCCAATCACTTTCATGGCCACAGTTGTATAAAATCAAGCACCTAGGCATGCAGACTGCTTCTACAAACATTTGTGAAAGAATGGGTCGCTCTCAGGAGCTCAGTGAATTCAAGCATGATACCATTGCCACCTGTGCAATAAGTCCATTTGTGAAATTTCCTCACTACTAAATATTCCACAGTCAACTGTTAGTAGCATAACAAAGCGGAAGCGATTGGGAACAACAGCAACTCAGCCACAAAGTGGTAGGCCACGTAAAAGTCACAGCGCTGGGTTAGCGCATGCTAAAGCTCACAGTGTGCAGAAGTCGCCAACTTTCTGCAGAGTCAATAGCTACAGACCTCCAAACTTCATGTGGCCTTCAGATTAGCTCAAGAACAGTGCGTAGAGAGCTTCATGGAATGGTTTTCCATGGCCGAGCAGCTGCATGCAAGCTTTACATCACTAAGTGCATTGCAAAGCGTCGGATCCAGTGGTGTAAAACATGCCGCCACTGGACTCTAGAGCAGTGGAGACGTGTTCTCTGGAGTGACGAATCACGCTTCTCTGTCTGGCAATCCGATGGACGAGTCTGGGTTTGACGGTTTCCAGGAGAACGGTACTTGCCTGGCTGCATTGTGCCAAGTGTAAAGTTTGGTGGAGGGGGGATTATGGTGTGTAGTTGTTTTTCAGGGGTTGGGCTTGACCCCTTAGTTCCAGTGAAAGGTGCACAACACAAGGTCCATAAAGACATGGATGAGTGAGTTTGGTGTGGAGGAACTTGACTGGCCTGCACAGAGTCCTTACCTCAACCCGATAGAACACCTTTGGGAGAGGAGACTGTGAGCCAGGCCTTCTCGTCCAACATCAGTGCCTGACCTCACAAATGCACTTCTAGAAGAATGGTCAAAAATTCGAAAAAACCCTAAACCTTGTGCAAAGCTATCCCAGAAGAGTTGAAGCTGTTATAGCTGCAAAGGGTGGGCTAACTCCATATTAAACCCTACGGATTAAGAATGGGATGTCATTAAAGTTCATGTGCATGACGTCCCTAAACTTTTGGCAATATAGTGTATATAATCTATGGATAATTTTTCCAATTAATGCATGTCTTCTGCATGTCCCCAAAGGGAGGTTTTGTCAAACTGAGTTCACTTCTGGGTACAAATTTATCTCAGAAGTGTAGCTCGCCCACACACACACTGCCAGAGGTGTCTGAGTTCGCAGCTGCCACTAAGACATACCGATATTAATTACCATTGTGTTGATGTGACAGCTGAGAGCAGGGGTCTCCAGCCTTTAGCTTTACAGAAGAACAATATAAGCAAATCCACATTTGATATGACAGCTCTAGGGGAAAAAAGAATGATCATAAGGTGATATAAAGAGAAAGAAAACACCACCATTTTGGACACCCTTGACTGAATTTGTTTCTCATTTTAAAACCTTTTGATCAGAAGGTTTATGAAATGCTTGAAATTAATTCTGCAGAAATATATAAAGTGTGCCTATGTAAGAATTTCTTTACATAACTGCAATTGTAATTAAAAGCTCAAATATAAGACCATTTTAAATGATTAATTTATTTATTTATTAAGTTATTAAATAAGCTATTTTTTTTTTTAGTTTTTTTTTTATGGTCACTATATAATCCCCATATGTTATATTTGTTGTAAAACGTATTGAATAGCCTACTATTGTTGAAAAATGTTGCAAGAAAAAGTATTTTCAAACTTTTGACTGATATTTATGTATGCTACTTTATGTATTTGTATGTGTATACATAGAGAGACTTTGTAATAAAACTCAAGCAAATATAATTCAGCTCAATATTACAATACACAAACACATCTGTCATATAGGCATAGAGATGTTTATTGAGTGAGTCTGTTATTGGACGCGAGTTTCTATTAGTCTGAATGACAAATGCAAGACTGAGGGAGACATTTATTATTAAACCCCGTGATGACAGACAATCAATATGCAGGTGTTTGCTATTGTCCCAGACGCAGGTGAAGCCGTCTACGACAGACAAAATTATTGACTTACATGCGGTTTTTGTTGTGTGATAATCCAGTAAGGGCCTCCTGCAGTCTGTCAGCTGAAAAGAAATGGCGGCGCTCGGAGGATGTTTGTGTGTCGCGTGCGTTGAGAACAGGAGACGAGATTAGCATAATGAATGATGAAAGGGAAGATTCACAAAACAGCGCACATTTTAAGCGAAACCACGTGTTATTATTTCATATATCACTGGCAGTACAACTTTAGTTGTATTCCTTTAATTTATTATCGTTAATTTCTTTTTATGCAAATTAGGCTCGTAGCGCGAAATTTAAACGGGCTACAGATAGCCTGATGCAACGGTTGTGATATGACATCACGCTCTGTGGCGCATTTTTTAAAAACATAAATTCGATAACAAATAATAATAAATTCAAAATGTAAAAATGTACAATCTACTCCATTTTCCAGCAACGCTGAAAACCTGCAGCTTTAAAGTTTGTATTTTTTTTTTTTTAGTTAAAGACTTGGACCTAGTCTTCCCTATTTGTGACGTATATCGGAGTGAAATGCTTCTTGAACAAAAAAATGTAGGGTGGGACTTGGGACACTCTTAGCGACGTAAACATATGTTTGTTCTCTATTTAGATTGTTTATTGAAGCTTACTGCATTACATAGAAGAGTATTGTGAGAGAGATATCGAGCGACTAAGTGTATTACCTGCATTCAGATTTAGCATTTCTCTTACACTCAGGTTTGCAAACTTTTTTTGTGCTGGTCCATTTTGGTGTGAAAGATTTGCTTCACTAAATAGCCAACAATTTTTTCAATGAAAGGAAAGAGATATCCCTATAGACAAATAACTGTAATTAGCAGGCAGGATAATGGTCAGTGTTCTTTGAAGAAAACAACTGAGGCAGCGAAGTTCAAATGCAAGTAAAGGAACACTATGACTTTAGTTCACTTTACCCAGTTGAACATATCCAGGGGTGTTAGCATTGCTCATTAAAACACATATAGCAAGTTTAGCTTAAGTTTCCAACTTTCAGTGCCTACAGACCCCTCTGACCTCAGCATTTGTTTGTTTACAGTTGTCACGAAAACTGCAGGTTTATGTGCGTCATTATTAGCTTATTAAAGGTCATAGTCTGTGGTTGTACATTGAGGAGGGAAACCACTATGAATCGTGGCATTTTTAATACACGCTTGAAGGGACAGTAAGACTACAGTTTCCTTCCTTTGATTCCATTCATACTCATGCAAATGTGGGCGGCTGGGAACGCAAGCTCATGCGAAGAAGTTTCACATTTCGTGAAGATGTTTGACTAAAATAGGAGATCGATATGTCACAGCATGACAGCATAAAGTCACCATGAAATCAAAATGGACAATTCTTTTTTTTTTTTTTTTTTTGTATTTATGGAATATAGCAGTATTTATTTTAAATGACTTATTTGTGCACATCATTATATTTTTTTTAATCGTGTTTACTGGCGCAAGGGAGGGACAACCAGTCACTCACATGAGATCGACCAATTAATTTTTTCCATAGGGAAACTGATTTTGAACGATAACTAATAAACCTTTTAAAGACAGCCCTACTGTGAGCTACGAGGTTGTTAATCCATGGTATTTGCTTCTGTTTAAGATGTTAGCCCGCATTATTTCAGCTTATTTTTTAAAATAATTGTGCTATTGTATGTTAATAATATTGTTATATAAAATAACAGTGGAATTCCTGGTGAAAAACTACATTACCCATAATACTGATGCATGATTCTACCAATCAGAGAGTCAAAAAAAAGCAACACACGCCAAAAGATCTTTATATATATATATATATATATATATATATATATATAAAAGCAATTAGCCCCAAGAAGCCATGGTTTACAGTGAATTTATAGGGGTGTTGTCAGGCACCACGGCTTCACGGGGCTTATTGCTTTTATAAAACGGTTACCACACAATACTAGTATTAAAGCCAGAAAATATGTATCAATGCAACTTTCATGAAGCAAAATCATTAAAAGGCTTCCTTCCGCTGGAAAAAATAGTCCCTGACCGTGAACAGCAACAGAAGTTACTTTATTACGCCATTAGATGGCAGCAGATTGTCTTTATGAGCGAGTCACTCAGTCGCAAAGACTTTTATATTGAAACTTGTGAACACGGAACAAGACGCAAATGACAAATGCTTTGACTAGTGCTGTCAGTCACGGGAAAACCCATTAAATGTTAAAAGGACAAGATCGCAGCGGACATTCAAACTGATTTTTTTTTTTATTATGAACATAGGACTGACCTGAAGGAAAACACATTCTGCTCATTGAAAAACAGATGTCATAGTCTATAAAGAAGGATTTGATGTGGTAAAACGTAAATGCACGGTGTAATATAGTTTAGTTTAGGCTTATATTATAGACAGATGCAGGTTTTATATTGTTAAGTAGAAGATGTTTGTGAGAGAAAAACTGAATCTAGGTCATGTGGTTGTGCATGGCTAGGACTACTGGCCTGATGGTGCTTTTTGTCTCTAAATTCAGCCAAAATCTGAAAATATTTAGTGAGATAATTAGTTTTATTATCCAATATAAGAAATAACCTGGTGTATTTATTCTGACTTGGGAGTAAAATGTGATTTCTTAACCTGTTTTACTTGTTTGGTCAACAGAAGTACACAACAAGCACATCACATTGAAAACAAGGTCAGAGGAAACCAGATGCACAGCACTTTCCATTTCCTGTCAATGACCCATCAATACCACCAGTTTCCACCCTGAAATTTGACATCTACCTCCCTCTTCTTCTTCTTTCTTTCTTGCGCACGTAATTACACCAGCTTTACAGTCAATGGTTTTCACACACTTTTATTGTAAATGGCAAAAGAAACCACAGTATGAAAGTGTCAGAAACATTTCTAAGAGGGCTGAAAGGCATAGCAGACATCTGTACAGCGTAAAACTCAAACTCTTCATGGTTAGACTTCAGGTGCAGGCAGTGTGTACTACTTTTATACATATTTGAATTGCATCAGTTTGGGCATGAAGTAGTTTTCCATGTCAGGTTGAAACTTTTTCAGACAACTAAAAAGACAACAAAATTAAAATAAGAACAAAATCAATCAGTGGAGCTGCTACAAACAGATTAACATCTGAAACCACAGTCAAGAGCTCAGATGGCTTCCGCAGCTTCTGCTATTTACAAAAACACTCACAAAAGAAACAACAATGCAAAATACAGTCCAATGATCAGAGCATCACGTTTGTCTTTCCTTTCTAGTTGTCATTGGTCTTCTTCGCCCCTCTGTAGATCAAAGTAAGACCAGTAAACTGGTACTTGATACTGTAAGGAGAGAGAGAACATGAAACAAACATTGAAATATGGATGGAATCATTTCATCAGAATGCTGTAGAATTTAAAGAGATGTGCTCTGATAAAAGAGCAGATTTGGCACAGAATGAGGCTCAGATGCACACGAGTGAGATCTCAGAGAACTCATGGTGGAATTGCAGATGTTTCTCAGAGATTGTGCATTATGACATCATACAGTTATGTGGGAAGCAAAAAGTAAAAACATCTTTTAATTTATTCTGATTTAAAAGAAAAACATGTTTTTTTAAGATGTAGCTGGACATTTGTACATCACAGATATTGCATTTATTGTGCTCTGTATTGCAATGTGTTACTGGTGATTCGGGTCAAGGGTCCTTAAGTGAAATGTTTGGAATCTGCAGTATGCAAATTTCTGTATGAATATGAATGAATACCTGAATGACCTACAACATGTTAAAACATTACACTCAGAACACACTCCCAGACGACACATCAACATTTATTTATGGGTTGAATCGTTGAATTTGCATTGAGATTTTACTAATCTAATTAATGGTAATATTGCAAATAGCTTGCATATTACTAGTATATTGTCTGTTTATTAGTACTTATAAAGCACATATTAAAGGAATAGTTAACCCAAAAATGAAAATTTAATCATTATATTACCATTATTTTATCACAAGTCGGCTTGCGCAGTATGCGTAGTTAGTTATTATAGTTAATAAAGGTTTAAATATGGATATTTTTCTCACAAAAACCCATCGCTTCACTTCAGAAGGCCTTTATTAACCCCCTGGAGCCATATGGATTATATTTATGATTGATTGATTGATTTTTGGGCTTCAAAACACACCCCCATTCACTACCATTATAAAGCTTGGAGGAGCAAGGATATTTTAAAATATATCCCATTGTGTTTGTCTGAAAGAAGATAGTCATATACTACACCTAGGATGGCTTGAGGGTGAGTAAATCATGGGATAATTTTTATTTTTGGGTGAACTATTCCTTTAATGCCTTATTCTGCATGACTTTATTCTACATCCTTTAATCCTACCCAATACCTAAACTTAAATGCTACAAAACTGCTACCTTACTAACTATTAATAGTGTTAATAATAACAAAAGTGTTACCATCTTTTGTTAACCTTTTTACAACTATCTAGCATTAAATGTTTTATTTTATATTTATTTATTTTATAAGTTGAAACTGCAACTGACATTATTTGAACCATTTCAGCATTGCTGGCTGGGACTGTGTGGAATACTATTTTCCACAATACAATGCACTTCTGTCCGGTGTGATCAGTATCAACCATTATACTAAAAGTGAGGAGATTTGAAAATTGGAATAAAAATGCAAAATTGGCCTAAATAAAATGAACTTATCTGAACATGCAACATCATGATGTCATGTGACACCAATATAGCATGCTACAGATTGAAACATTACTATTTTGTTTTTACAAAATAATATACAGTACATAATTTGAAGAATGCAGTATATTCCATTTCAAACCGAGCCAAAGACCAGCATTTAAAGCTGTGGGTGTCTCACATTCTCAACAACTTAATACTTTGTTCAGCTTTTATAGTTGTTTCTTATTACAATCATGGTTAGGCTTTAAAGATACTGTTAAAAAAAAAAAGAGAGAGAGATGTAAAATAATTTAGTCAAAAACTGACATTCCCACAATTCCCTGCGTGACACTTCACATTTGAAGGTATTTTGTTTAAATAATCATGTTTCTTAATAGTTTTTGTTATCAGTTTTGCACATTATTGCATGTCATGTGTGTTACCATGATGGTATTTTGTGTTTGCATGAAAGACTAGCGCACAATCTATATACTAGTATATACTTTAGTTTGGGAAAAAGCTGCTTGAACTTTGTGATCCTTCATGTGGCTTCCTCTTTTACCACCAGCATTATTATGGTGGTTGTCAGTATAGAAGCAGTGTGGGTTGTTGAATTTACTGGTTCTTCTGTAAATATGTTTTACTTTTTACTGTATTTTTTACAGAATTATTCTGGCAACCACAGCTGCCAAAACACGTTGTATGTTTTTGCATGACTCAACATACAGTTTTGCCAACTTGTACATGTTATTATGACTTCTCATGAGGTCGGATCTCACTTACCCATTGAAGGGATCCTCGAGAGGAGCCTGTGCTGCCGTCCTCCTCCTCCAAGTGCTCATGCTCCTCACCCTCGCTGTGTGGCGTCTGGTGAATGACCACTCGTTCTGAGGGAACATAGAGACATTGGGATGTATTATATATATATATAAAATTACTAAAACTTTAAATTTAAACTGAAAATGTAAGATGCAAAAAAGAAAAACTTATACAAAAGTGCAAACAGATATACCTTACAAACTTTTCCAAATAAGTAAAGCTCTTTGCATGGGTAGAGGGTATGACAACATGTCTAGCTGCAAGCAAGCGATGTGAACCAACAATAGACTGTTCCTATTAACAAAGTGGTCTATACTGCAAATATATATAGAGGTGTTAAAGTCGCTGCATGCAAACTTTGTCCAGATGACAAAAAAAGAACTGGCAAAAAAATAAAAATAAAAATAAAACCTGCTAGCCAAACACAGCACAACTGAGAGAGAGCCTCAGCCAACTCAAATAGTAATGCAAGTAACTGAAGCAGTGGTTCTGCGTCAGGAACGAGGTTTTACATTGGATTTTGTAGAAAAGTAAACAGAAATGTCCTTATTTAATTATATTAATAAGAACTGCAAAGGCCCAGTGATATAAAAATTAATAGTATGACATTGGCTGAAAAGGAAAATAGGAAAATTGTACCAATACTATTTTGTAAATGCATAAGTGCGTTCTATCAGCCGAACACATGGAACAAACACTGATGCTACGTACTGTAATAATATTATACACATTTTTAAAAATAGCTTAAACAAACAAAAAACAAATCAAATTTACTTGAAAATGACAAATATTATCCAGAATGCATTGTTTTTATGGTATATTTCTGCTTCAATGGGAAAAATTTTACTGTGTAAATTTGTTTCATTTTTTAAAGCTTTTTTTTTTTTTTTTTAACAACCAAATGATAGAACTGAGTATGTTTATTTTTTTTTAGTTGCTTTCAACATTTTTTTTCTTGCTGTTTGGGGGTTGCAACTCACCATTTGAGAACAATGTAACATTTATTCATAAATAAATATAAATGTATTATTATTACTTATATATAAAATCTAATTCATATTTATTTTTTATATTAATATACTTACAAGTTTTTAGAAGTAATGTTTTAGAACTTCATAGAAATGATTTTTTCATTTTTTTTTTTTTAAAGAACACAATAACTTATTTTTAAAAGTAATGTTAAAGGTGTGGTTGAATAAGCTCAACAGCTGCACTTCCTGTGTGGAGAGGCCACACCGTTCTGATAAGCTTTGACAAAGACCTGCTCACACAGCAACTCTGTGACACAGGCTACATTATTTTTCATATTACATGTACTTGCATCATACACTGTACTGTTAGTCAGTAAGAGTGTCTGGATGTTTGCATGACAGCATGCTGCTGTTTAGTCAGCTGAAGAAAATGTCCAATCCTTCCTTTAAATGAATAATAAAATGGACACACTGGTTGTGATTTCAGTATTGGACTGGGTAGAAGAATTCTTCATTAACACTTAATGTCTCGATAAAGGAACGCAACATAAATACAAACATATCAGTACACTCTCAGAAAAAAAAAGAAAAAAAAAAGGATCAGTGGGTTTTTATAAAGAACTCTAGGGTCCGTGACTCAGTTTTAAAGAACCCTTTATGCCAAAAAGGTTCTATATAAGGAGAAATGTCGTAAATTATTTATTTAAAGGTTATTTCTTCTTTTCTTCTAGTGATAAATTATGTTTAAGAGGTATTTAATTCATAAAATGTAATCAAAATAAAAAATGAATTAAAACTAAATCTATAAAATGATCCCATGATGGAACCCATCTAAAAAAGTACATATGAAGCGCCTGACTGAATCCTTCAAGACTCTACTGTATATATAACCTTTTCTTCTAAGAGTGTAATGAGCCTCAGTATTAAAATGAAGTGTACCTGTTTTTTTACAAGAGTTCCTCATCTTGCACACGCTTAAGGCCAAGCAGAGGGTCACCAGGCTGATGGCAGCGGCCAGGGACAAATGCAGGGTGAGATCTGTTTGTGGGGCTGTGGTTGTATGTTGTGTAGTATGGGTTGTTTGAGTCGAGGAAGAAACGTCTACAGAAAAAAATAGACTGAATTAGATCAAATACTGTATGAGTTTGATAATGGTGGTCTTTTAGTGTTGTCTTTTAACTGTATTGGAATGTGTAGAGAAAATAATATTGTGACAGAAGAATCTTACCAGTCGTTGTGTTTTCTAGTTGTCTGACACTGACAGATAGATCTGTTCCATTTCCTTTCACCTGAACCAGGACTGGTATGTCTTGAGTCACTTCACAAACATAAAGACCTGTATAATTTTTAAGTATGTTTGTGAGTTGAAGAGTTGAACAGTTATGTGTTTGATGCTCTTGGCGTTGCTCGTTTACTCCTAAAAGTTTTGTCTCATTGATGTACCAAGCAACTTTAGCATTAGCTCCGGTTTTATTCCAGCAGCAGGTGATTTGAGCAGAATCTCCCTCATTCACAGTGATGCTGGATTGGGTCTGATTCACAGTCAGCTGAGAACTTAAACCTGTGACCGAGAAACACACACACACACAAAAAAAGAATGTTTATGGCTGTTGTTCTTGTAGTAGTTTGTATCTTTAGGGACTTCTCCATTACTCAGACTTGAAACTGTTAACAAAAAATATTTTTAACCTTATAAAACAGGAACCACAAAAAGTGTAACTTCATATATAAAATGTAAATTTATTTTTTAAAATTGTTTTTGAAATTTTTCCAGGATGCAATGTCCGTTATGTAGAATTTTATTTTGCTAAATTGGATTTGAAGACCAGGATAAGAGGAAGCGCATCTTTGATTAGACAAAAAATGCAGATCATAATGGTGTAAAGCCACTGATTTAAAAATATATACAATATTTTTGTTTTTAATTAATGTCTTACGTAATGGGTAATAATTTTGAAACAAAATAAATAAAAGACCAAAATCTTTTTCTTCCAATGCTCTTTTGCTAACATTGACATTTCCAAGCAGCTTACTTGTGTTTCTTTTTCTGTTAGATGAAATAAGAATGAAAGTGCTGTAAAGTTTTACATTTTGCTGAGGTTTCAGCATATGTACCATTCTTCACTTTTGTGATATATAGATGATAATAAATGATACATAATTACTTTATCTAGGTGGTACATTAATTAACATAAATAAAAACCCTCACAACTCATATCAGCCTAACTATACCAGCTCATATCTGCCAAATTTTCCATGTGTTGTAATAATTATGATCACAATATGTAATCATTGCTTTAATGAGATCATCGTTTCTGCTTAAATGAATATGTGACATGAGTTAACTGCATGATTTGTATCATCTTAGTACTGTACATTTCTACAATTATGGACATTACCTTGACGGTCACCTCTGATAACGGATTACTCTAAATTTTAACCAGGTAGTAACTGATTATTTGTAATCTGTATTATGTAGATTCTAAAACTTAAACACTTACAATTAGATTATATTACATTTTAAAATACTCATAATCAGAATTCAGTTACTTTTTTTATTGATTACATGATTACTTAATATTCACAAAATGGCAGTAATTTATTCAGAATTTTTTTTTTTTTTTTTTAAATCTTTAAAATGTTCCTTTTTCAAAAGTTTTGTGGAATCGCACACACAGACCAGCCATTAGTCAAGTGTATATAATTACATGGAAAACAGAGATTTTATGCATTTTAATTTAACATTTTTATAATTTAATTAAGCTTTTTTAAAGTTTATGAACACACCTCTGTTCCTTCACAAACCCTGACATAATGTAATGTTTAATGCACTTCATTTTGTTGATAACAAAAATGGAACCATTTTTCTTTCTCTTCGAGAATTTCTTTCTTTTTCTTTCTTTCTCTTTTTTATCAATATGGTACAAGATTATCCTATACAAATCAACCTTACATTATGTCAAAATTAATCTAAAAGTAATCAAAAAGTAGTCCTAAAATGTGTAATGTACTGGGGATTATGTTACTAACTACAGTTTTTAATTATGTCATTTGTATTCAGTAATGGACTACAATTTGTAAGTAATCTACCCAAGACTGATTATAACGTAGAAACATGCATTTTCTGTAAAGCTGCCGTGAAACGACGCATTGTGAAAAGTGTTATACAAATAAATGTGAATTGAACCGAATTGAATAAATATCCAAACATGGGCTGCTTGTTTAAAGGATGTTGTGTTTATAATGCCTACAAATGTTACTGAGTGACTTAGCGAGTTTTAAAAATGTCTTACTGCAATTTAAATGAATACCTTCCTCCTTCCTCCTGCCTATACAGCCCTACCTCATAAAAAAGTACATTTAAATTTATTTGCATACATCAAATGTATATAACAAATCAGATAAAAAGTTACACAAAAGGAATGCAGGAAGGCAGCATCATCTCACAGCTCTACAAACATTCAATTTACTTTATTTTGCACCAATACTGAATAGTATCCTTGAATATCTATGCTGGTTTTCCATTCAGGAAGTTGTTTTGTGTGGCACTTACCTCTGAAACAAAGGCATGACATGAGGAGCCCACACAGGAGTCTGGAGGAACACTTCATTTCTGAGCATCTGCTGAGAATCTAAAGTCTGCCTTACTCCTACATCACAACCTTTCACATGAAAAAAAAAAATTTGTGCTCTCAGATTTTCTCTGAACCCCCCCCACCCCCCCAAACAACCCAAAACAACCACACAACTATTTTTGCCAGAGCGAAGTCTAGAGTAAACCACAACACTGATCTCATGCTCGTTCTACCCCGGACACACTGAGCACAACCATACACAAAAACCCCACAAAAAACACAGAAAGATTCATGCATGAAGTTGAAGACTTTTTTTTATTGTTTCAAAACCAGTTTAGATACAGTCTACTGAAGAATTCAGTCGCAATCATTGCAAACCCTTAGGAGTCAGCAAACAAGCTATGAGACAGGAAGTGACATCATAGAACGGAACAGCACACCCATAACTCCATTTCCTGTGTCTCACAGAGCTGAAACGAAGCCACCTAGCACAGAAACAGTCACGTCTTCAACATCAGCCATTAGATTTGTCTTTTCTTCAGTGTCCAGAACAGAAACGGTCTTGTTTTCATCGTCCTGCACTGGAGATGAACCTTGTTCCACAACTACAACAGTCTCTTTTTCTTCTTCGGTTGCAGCAGTAACTTCAGGTTTCTCTGAGTTGTCCCTCCCTTTCTCCTGTTCAGAAACTTTCTCACCCTGTTTTATCTCTTCAGTTTCATTTCTCTGTTTCTCTCCAGCCTCCAGGTTTTCATCCGGTCCTTCTCCTGATTCTACAGCATGCTCAACTGGTTTAGATTGAGATATGAATATATATGAAAATCAGTAAGATGTCAGCAACATCTAAGGGTATAAACTTACTTCAACTGTGGTACCAAACATATTATTTAAATTTGCTTACCACACTTAGTCATGACAGAGACAAAAGAAGAGTATTGGTGCTCATGCACAAAAACAAACTGTCTGAGATGTTACTAGACACTGACTATATTCAAATGAATCCTTTGGCCACAAGTTCATACATCAATGCTGCGGTTTTAAAATCTGAATATTATGTCAAGGGTTTAGTGGTCTTAACAAAAGTAAACAACAAAATAAAACTTGGCTGCCTATGTAGTAGAAAGGCGGAAAAAATTGATATTGGTGCTACCTGACTAGAGAAAACAGAGAAGGGCTGTTGTCTTCTCTTTTGCCAAACAGAAAACTTCAACACCCATAATGCACTAGGCATGTTGCAAAGCAAAACACCGTAGCGTACAGATAAGAAAGCTGTTGCCATTGTGTTCCATTTTTACCATAATGCTGTTTAAAGAGTAGAGAAAGTACGATATCATTTTCAGTGATAAACCTACACTTACAATAACTGTTCTGTTAATAACCATCCTTTGATCCGACCGTCTGTGGGCAGGGATACAAAAATGCAGAAGAGTCAAAAGTCAGCAGAATGACGCGTTTTGCATAATCTGACAGACTTTTGCAGATGAATAAACGTTGTTCATTTATATATACTACTGTCATTATAACAATACAAAGCAGGTTGAAAATTGGCAAACTTGCACTTTAAATAATACCATTTGCTTGTCATAGGCAGAGTCACTGTCATGGGGTGTAAAATAGTGATTTTTATTATTTTTATTAATAGTTATTTAATGCATTTTATTTCTAAACGTCAACTTTTGTGCATTATTCTTGCATCATCGGGGATTTTTTTTTTTCTCTGAAACTGTAGCAATGCATTTTTGCAATTCTGGATTTTATTTTATCTTTCTAAAAAATGTTAAGCATACAGTCTATTTCCAGTTTTCAAATATATATTTGCCTCAAATCAAATGTACTAATGTTGCGATTCTCCATCTCAGAGCTGGTTTGTTTGATTAAAGGCTAAACAAACAACTAAACTATATTGTGAATTTGGTGTTGGATATGTTGAACAGTTACCTGGTTTTGATACGGTGGCTTTTTTGTCGTCCCTGTTCAGATAAAAGAACGCCATCAGCAGACAAATGAAGGGCAGACTTCTGAAAATGTAAATCATCACAACCTCACGTGAACTACCTGTGAGAAACAATTGATCTTTTTAACAGCTGATCTTTTTAAGATCTTTTACAATTATAATACCTACCCAAAACTCTTATTAAAAAAAAAAAAAAAAAAATGAAATTTAGAAATATAAATATATATAAAATATATTGTGTTGGTCCCCCTTTTGCTGCCAAAACAGCCCTGACCCGTCGAGGCATGGACTCCACTAGACCCCTGAAGGTGTGCTGTGATATCTGGCACCAAGATGTTAGCAGCAGATCCTTTAAGTCCTGTAAGTTGCGAGGTGGATCCTCCATGGATCGGACGTGTTTGTTCAGCACATCCCACAGATGCTCGACTGGATTGAGATCTGGGGAATTTGGAGGCAAAGTCAACACCTCAAACTCATTGTGCTCCTCAAACCATTCCTGAACCATTTTTGCTTTGTGGCAGGACACATTATCCTGCTGAAAGAGGCCACAGCCACCAGGGAATACCGTTTCCATGAAAGGGTGTTCATGGTCAGCAACAATGCTTAGGTAGGTGGTACGTGTCAAAGTAACATCCACATGGATAGCAGGACCCAAGGTTTCCCCTCAAAACATTGCCCAAAGCGTCACACTGCCTCCGCCGGCTTGCCTTCTTCCCATAGTGCATCCTGGTGCCATGTGTTCCCCAGGGAAGCGATGCACACGCACCCGGCCATCCACATGATGTCAAAGAAAACGTGATTCATCAGACCAGGCCACCTTCTTCCATTGCTCCGTGGTCCAGTTCTGATGCTCACGTGCCCACTGTTGGCGCTTTCGGCGGTGGACAGGGGTCAGCATGGGCACCCTGACTGGTCTGCGGCTATGCAGCCCCATACGCAACAAACTGACATTCTGACACCTTTCTATCAGAACCAGCATTAACTTCTTGAGCAAACTGAGCTACAGTAGCTCGTCTGTTGGATCGGACCACACGGGCCAGCCTACACTCCACACATGCATCAATAAGCCTTAGTCACCCATGACCCTGTCGCCGGTTCACCACTGTTCCTTGGACCACTTTTGATAGATTCTGACCACTACAGACCGGGAACACCCCATAAGAGCTGCAGTTTTGGAGATGCTCTGACCCAGTTGTCTAGCCATTACAATTTGGCCCTTGTCAAACTCGCTCAAATCCTTACGCTTGCCCATTTTTCCTGCTTCTAACACATCAACTTTGAGGACAAAATGTTCACTTGCTGCCTAATATATCCCACCAATAACAGGTGCTGTGATGAAGAGATAATCAGTGTTACTTACTTCACCTGTCAGTGCTCATAATGCTATGCATTACACTTTATTCTGATAGAATCCAAAATTATAGTTTAATCTTCTGGATTTATTTTTGGATGGTCAAATACATCTGTAATTTCTTCAATTTTAAAATATTTATGAAAATAATATTTTCTGATGACATTTAGCCTGCTAATTTAAGAATTTATCATAAATGTAAAAAATTGTTAATTTATTATTTATTCGCTTTATTAGACAGAGACAACAGAGAGTGACACTGCGGTTAGTGGAACGGATGTCCATCATTGAGGAGACAGTCACACTCTGACTCGAACCTAAATCACCCCTGTGATCCATGACTCAACACATCGAGACAACATCTGCTACACCACAGAAAAATAAAACAATTTAACAATTTAATTTAAAAAAATAATCTTGTGTTTGCATGCTGCAAGTACTCACTGGCTGATGGGAGTCTGGTGGGAACCTGGACCACTGTAGGTGTGTTGAAAACTATAGGAATATTTTCTGTAAAACAGCAGAATAATTAGATCATTTTCATTATGCAACAATCCTTAAATCTGATTTTGCTTAAATGACACACAGGAAGAAATGCACGTCTACCAAAATAGTGGTATTTTAATTGCAATTGTATTGTAACGAGGTTGGAATTTGTGTGATACAATCTCAGTTCTCGAATGAATGTGAATCATGAAACAGGCCTGTTTTTATTCCCAGGAACTGTACTGTATGTCCTGAATCACTTTTCAAACATAAATCACCTACATAATTTTAATTGGGATTTTTAGAATAGATCAGTTCAGCATTAGCTACGTGTGTAAAAGGCTTTTTTTGTGCTGAAATTCTTCCTTGTTCTTTCCAGGCTGGTTTTATTCTAGCAGCGGGTGATTTGAATGATAACGAATACTGTCATGCTCAAATGTTTACATACTCCGTGTAGAATCTGTGAAAATATTAATCATTTTTACAAAAATAAGAGAGATCATAAAAATTCCATGTTATTTTTCATTCAGTACTTCCCTCCAGAAACTACAGACGATACCTGCATGTTGCATAAACTAAAAGGATGATTTTTTTAAATTCAGCTATTATTTTGTCTTGTGGGCTGCACATCTCTTATGTGAAATAGCTTATTCAGGACAGTCCTAAATAAAAATAAATAAATAAATAAATAAAAATATCATGCCATTTCTATGATCCCTCTTATTTTGTTAAAATTATTAACATTTTCACAGTTTCTGCAAAGGGTACATAAACCTTTGAGCAAAACTTTAACTGTGTTCTTCTAGTCTTGTAATAGTATTGGAATGTGTAGAGAAAATAATATTGTGACAGAAGAATCTTACCAGTCGTTGTCTTTTCTAGTTGTCTGACACTGACAGATAGATCTGTTCCATTTCCTTTCACCTGAACCAGGACTGGTATGTCTTGAGTCACTTCACAAACATAATGACCTGTATAATTTTTAAGCATGTTTGTGAGTTGAAGAGTTGAACAGTTATGTGTTTGATGCTCTTGGCGTTGCTCGTTTACTCCTAAAAGTTTTGTCTCATTGATGTACCAAGCAACTTTAGCATTAGCTCCGGTTTTATTCCAGCAGCAGGTGATTTGAGCAGAATCTCCCTCATTCACAGTGATGTTGGATGGGCTCTGATTCACAGTCAGCTGAGAACTTAAACCTGCGACAGAGAAATGATAAACAAGCCATTAACATTTGCATTTATTCATTTAGAAGCAGCTTACAAATGAGGAAATATTTATGTGTTGGTTCAATATTTCTGTCAATATACTGTACATTTGATATTTAGAAACCCTTTGGGCTGCAGGTACATCTAGAGAAGCATACGGATATGAGATATGTATGCTTCTTAAGACGTCCCTAATGTAACCTCAAGATAATAAAATAAGACATAAGTATTTAAATAACTAGCATTTTGAGTAGGTGTTTAGGCGGGATGTGACTCTTACCTTTGAAGCAAATGCAGGACAAAAGACCACAGATGAGAGGGCAGGAAAACTTCATTTCTAAACATTTGATCACAAATGCAAAGTAACAAAAGTGCTGACACACCCGCTCACATTAATACACACGAACAGTTATAACTTCCTGGACTGTCTGTATCTGTGTGCCAAAGGTGTGATTTCCCCCCCTCTTTCTCTTCTATTTTCTGGTCAATCTGCATTAAGTGTGCCAGACCACAGTTTTAACATTTACCAACTACACTTTTTAATTGTTCTCAATATTCTCAAAATTGATCGTTACCCAACACACTCAATTAATTTATGTGTAATTTATTAAAATTTTAGAATGAAATACAAATTGTAAATAAACTATAACAATCAACATGAATTACAATTTTCTGTTCATACTAAGGAACATGTCTGAAACAGTTTGATAAAGGATTCAGTTGATCATTCTCTCTAAACACCTCCTTTCTGAGGGTCTACTCTGCTCTGATTGGTCTGATGGTCCAGTCTGTTGTGATTAGTCTACTCTGCTCTGATTAGTCAAGACGGCCCAATCTGTTGTGGTTAGCCCATCACTTGTTGTAAACGAAACGACCATTACCATATCTGAATTTCAGCTCTGAATGTTTCCTCAGCACTTTTATACACAATGGCATCAGTTTTATCACATCAATTCGAGCCAGAGTCCTCATGCTTTGGAAGTGCGTGCCAAGTGGGATTGATATCGCAGTGCAGAAAACAGCATCTTCACGACATGTCGATGACACAAACCAAACTCTTCCAGTCCTACAACTACAGTGTTTGACAGAGGGACAAAGTAGATGTTGTTTGCAGACATGCAAATTTGTTACAAACCAACGTAGGTTCAAGCAGGAAGTAAAACTGGAATTACTGATGACTCATTTCAGGCCGTTCATAATCCATAACTCCATTTATAATGCATTTAGATCTTTGAAACTTCACCAACCTTTTACATTCACAGACAGCTATATTAGACACTAGGTAAAAAGCCCTTTAATGCTGACCTTTTGAATGACTTTTGAACATCTAAATGCATACTGGGCACTTCATTAAAGACATTATGTTCTCATGTCTCTTTGCTAACATTCGCCTGCAGACTTTGCATGTTAATTAAGTGAGCTGCTGTGGTTAGTTTGAGCCCTTCAGCACTGCTGTCTTCTTTCATGCACCTGCGATGCAGAATGATTGTTTTCAGTTGCTGGTTTGACCACTGCTGTTCTTCTTAAAAGAAACAGCAGATGCAGTGATGTCCTGAATGATATGAGCTAGTCATTAGCCACTGAGATAAAGACACTGTGAACAATTAAAGCTGCAGACAGCATTTAAACTACCTCTTCTACAGATTTAAGACATCTGTATGACAGCTTCACATATTTGTGCATGCATTGAATGCATTCCAGTATTTTTTACTCAAACTGACACATGGCAAAATTTTCAAGATCTGAGTTCATAATGAATTTGAAAAAATACCTAAAGCATTTTAAAGATGGACTACACCACAACTTCATACATTTGGGGCATCTTCTCACAGGGTCTCTTGGCAGGAAGTGGTCACGATCTTGATAAACAGGACGTCCATCATGGTCTATGAAGAGAAAAGGGTTCACAGTGAGTCAAGATCAGAGCTGGGTGGGCTTGTGGTTATCTGTTATGTCTTTTAAAACGTTCCCAACTAGTCTGCTAAAGAAAGCTGTAGGGAGTCTGGGCGTCATTTGTTTATGGTCATCGTTTATGGTTTTCAGCTGATTTTCTGTTTTGTTCGTTTTTTATTAGGTCACTGTAATTATGTTGATCTTCCCCCATGAAGTTCTGTTGCTTTTTTCCATTTATGAATAAATATAATTTGGTTACAATTTTAACTCTTGCTCTTGAAGTGCATTTCAGAACCATTTTTCCTCACCAGGTTGGATGGAGAGATCACATCCTCTGAAAGAACAGCGGGTGAGATGCATGATTTTACACACCTGTCCCTTGGACATTAACATGTGTGAAGGTTCATTTTATTTCCTTCATGTCAAATGTGTTCATATAGGCACACGTTACCATAGGAATCACTACAATGATTGACAGGATGTCAAATCTGTGAGACTAAACCATTTAAAAAAAAAAGAGAGAACTTCAAAATGTCAAATTTAAAAGCATTAAAGAATTTCAGGATTCTTTAATGAATACATTTCACAGCATGTAAACCATGTTGAATGAATATGATCATCTTTTAGTACCATGGTATACAGTATATGTGAGTGTGCACCGTGTTACTACCATCTAATACCATGACTGTGGCATTAAACATCTTAGTATTCTCAGGTGGAGAGAAACAAAATGAGATTGGTGATGGTTTTTACTAGCAAGAACACCTCTACCTATATTGAGCTCATAATATAAAGCACAGCAAAAAAAAAAAAAAAAAGAGCACACCCAAAATGAAATATCCTTTAAGACGAAGCTCAAAGAGGGCAGAAGGCACGGATCTAAGACAGCCCTCCTTTAATCACTGACCTACTAAACTCACAAAACAACAAAACCCCCAAAAATCAATGGAAGAGATCCCCCAAATTTCTTTAACCTTTTTTTCTCCAAGCAAATAAAATAAGACTCACGATAGACAAATCTTCTCAATAATCACTCTTTTTCCTTCAACATTCTGGCACACTAGATTTCCACTCATCACACCCACAAATTCAAACTATCCTTCTTTCAGTTCCACTCAAATTAGGGTTTTTAAAGGCCTTTCAGTGACCTGCAGCAACTGGCCCCACAACTCTAATCTGACGCTCGTTCTAACCCTGACACAACCATACACACAACCCCACAAAAAAAAACACACAAAGTTTCATGTATGAAGTTGATATTCTTTTATTATTTAAAATCAGTTTGGATACAATCTACTGTAAGAATTCAGTCACAGTTATTGCACACCCTTAGGAGTCAGCATACAATCTATGATACAGGAAGTGACATCATAGACCTGAACAGCACACCCATAACTCCTTTTCCTGTGTTTCACAGAGCTGAAATGATGCCATCCAGCACAGAAACGGTCACGTCTTCAACATCAGCCATTAGATTTGTCTTTTCTTCAGTGTCCAGAACAGAAACGGTCTTGTTTTCATCATCCTGCACTGGAGATGAACCTTGTTCCACAACTACAACAGTCTCTTTTTCTTCATTCTTTTCTTCTTCGGTTGCAGCAGTAACTTCAGGTTTCTCTGAGTTGTCCCTCCCTTTCTCCTGTTCAGAAACTTTCTCACCCTGTTTTATCTCTTCAGTTTCATTTCTCTGTGTTTCTCCGGCCTCCAGGTTTTCATCCGGTCCTTCTCCTGATTCTACAGCATGCTCAACTGGTTTAGATTGAAATATGAATATACATATGAAAATCAGTAAAATCTCAGCAACATCTAAGGGTATAAACTTACTTCAACTGTGGTACCAAACATATTTAAATTTGCTTACCACACTTAGTCATAAAGAGACAAAAGAAGAGTATTGTTGCTCATGCATGAAAACAATCTGTCTGAGATGTTACTAGACACTGACTATATTAAAATGAACCTTTTGGCCACAAGTTCATACATCAATGCTGTGGTTTTAAAACCTGAATATTATATCAAGGGTTTAGTGGTCTTAACAAAAGTAAACAACAAAATAAAACTTGGCTGCCTATGTAGTAGAAAGGCGAAAAAAAAATTATAGTATTAAATAGTAATAGTATAGTAATTATATTGGTAATAGAAAACTTCAACACCCATAATGCACTAGGCATGTTGCAAAGCAAAACAGAGTAGAGTACAGATAAGAAAGCTGTTGCCATTGTGTTCCATTTTTACCATAATGCTGTTTAAAGAGTAGAGAAAGTACGATATCATTTTCAGTGATAAACCTACACTTACAATAACTGTTCTGTTAATAACCATCCTTTGATCCGACTGTCTGTGGGCAGGGATGCAAAAATGCAGAAGTGTCAAAAGTCAGCAGAATGACGCGTTTTGCATAATCTGACAGACTTTTGCGGATGAATAAACATTGTTCATTTGTATACAGTATACTACTGTCATTATAACAATACAAAGCAGGTTGAAAATTGGCAAACTTACACTTTAAATAATACCATTTGCTTGTCATAGACAGAGTCATGTCATGGGGTGTAAAATAGTGATTTTCATTATTTTTTGATAGTTATTTAATGCATTTTATTCTAAAAGTCATCTTTTGTGCATTATTCTTGCTTCATCAGGGAATTTTTTTTCTCTGAAACTGTAGCAATGCATTTTTGCAATTCTGGATTTTATTTTATTTTTCTAAAAAATGTTAAGCATACAGTCTATTTCCAGTTTTCAAATATATATTTGCCTCAAATCAAATGTACTAATGTTCTCCATCTCAGAGCTGGTTTGTTTGATTAAAGGCTAAACAAACAACTAAACTATATTGTGAATTTGGTGTTGGATATGTTGAACAGTTACCTGGTTTTGATACGGTGGCTTTTTTGTCGTCCCTGTTCAGATAAAAGAACGCCATCAGCAGACAAATGAAGGGCAGACTTCTGAAAATGTAAATCATCACAACCTCACGTGAACTACCTGTGAGAAACAATTGATCTTTTTAACAGCTGATCTTTTTAAGATCTTTTACAATCATAATACCTACCCAAGGCTCTTATCATGGGATTTGTAGTTTGCTTTATGGCACATCCTACTTTTTAGAGAGAATTTAAGAGAATTTACTACAAAAGTAAAGCTAGTAAACCTGAAAAAAAAATTTAATTTATAAATATAAATATATATAAAATATATTGTGTTGGTGCCCCTTTTGTTGCCAAAACAGCCCTGACCTGTCGAGGCACGGACCCTGAAGGTGTGCTGTGATATCTGGCACCAAGATGTTAGCAGCAGATCCTTTAAGTCCTGTAAGTTGCGAGGTGGAGCCTCCATGGATCGGACGTGTTTGTTCAGCACATCCCATAGATGCTCGATTGGATTGAGATCTGGTAAAATTTGGAGGCCAAGTCAACACCTCAAACTCTTTGTTGTGCTCCTCAAAACATTCCTGAACCATTTTTGCTTTGTGGCAGGACACATTATCCTGCTGAAAGAGGCCACAGACACCAGGGAATACCATTTACATGAAAAGGTGTACACGGTCTGCAACAATGCTTAGGTAGGTGGTACGTGTCAAAGTAGCACCCACAAGGATGGAGTAACCCCAGAGTGCAGCCTGGACGATTGGGGCAGGGCGACATATTAAGGCGGGGTGACACGTGTCGCTCCGCCTACACCCAATTTCATTGGTTATAATACAGCAGAGCTTATTGGTGTAGACGCTTGGGGTATGAGCATGCGCATTCCTTTTTGAGCAACTTTATGAATGATCTACTTCTACGCTGTTTGACCGTACTACATATAAATATAATATAATATAAGTGCTATAACCATGGCGATTTCAGCTACGACCAATTGGCTAATGTTTTGATGAACTTAAGACTTAAGATTAAGATAAGTTAGCGTACTGTACGCTTGGTACGGCATCTCCGGGTTCTTCAGGCAGAAAATCGCCATCTAATATACTGCTAAATCTGGGGAATGAATTCCTAATTCGTGGCCACGATATAACCTATATAGAGCCAGGACTACATCAAGTGAAGTAAAGTCAAATTTATTTGTATAACGCAATACACATCGCTTCAAAGTAGCTTTACAAAAAGTCATATTGTCTGCAAGCTTTAACCTAATTATGAGCAGTTTTAGGGCTGGGCGATAGAAATATGTTGCTGATATAAATGATACACAGTTTGAGATTTAGCTTAGCTATATTGTATTTATTCATTTATCCAGCAGATAAGTCAGTGCCACTTTTAAGACTGCATGAAATTATGGCATTGCAAAGGAGAGATATTTTCTATAGGCCGATATATTTTCTATCTAGACTATATTTTCTGCATGCAGTAGCGGTTTTTGGCACGGGCGAACCGGGCAGCTGCCTGGGGCGGCATTTTTTCATGATACTTGGGGGGCGGCACGAGCAGTTATAAAAAAAAAAATAAAAAAAAAAATCCTCTGCACCACCGCCGCAAAGCGGTTTTCTATTATCTATCATTTCACTGTGTGGCGAATTGGCAAATTGGCGCCCTTGCTTGCTGAGAAGGTACCGTGCACAGAAGCTGTGTGAGAAGGGGGAAGGGGAGTGGGGCGCGGCGCGGGGGACAGTTTGTTACAGTACAGATGGCACGGAGACAGGAAGTACTAGAATAATCGTTTATTAGAGACACACAGCAGAGATGACGGTAGTGCAGGTGAGTATGTGAAGTTCAATGGATGTATAGTAGATGTAAGAAGGTGATACTGTCCTTTGTGTAGTTGCAGGTGGGTGGCAGACGCTGGAGAATGGAGAACAGAGACACTCACACACTGACTGGGAACACACAAGGAGACTTGGAGACGTAGGATACAGGTAAGTAGATTGTTAGGAGTCCTTGAGGTAAGCATGTAGGTACGTCTAGATGCGAACGAGACCGGACAATGAGTGAAGGTGTGTGAGTGTCTTATATGGTGCAGTTGATGAGTGAGCTGATGAGGTGCAGGTGCATGTGATTAGTATTCCGGGGATGGAGTGCGCTGGGATTGGATGGTGCTGGAACCTGGCGTGTCTGTGACACAGTTCACCTCTGGGTCTCTCTTAAATGGAACGGACAAGGGGCGGGGGAACGGGGGATCCACTGTATAGAGCAATACTCTAATGGAATTAGTGGGCTAAAGTCAGTCACACCTCGACTTTCTTCCAAATAATGCACATTTCATTAATACATTAATTCATAAATACAGGCCTACAGTCCCTGCAACATATTTGTTTTTCTGAATTGTGTGAAATGGCTAATAAAAACAGGTATTACAAAACGATTATGTGGTCACCAAGGTGAAATGGTTTAGTCTCGACTTCTGGTCGTGAGTGACAGGGTTGGTGGGATGGGAAATCTGTTGATTGTTGAGTGCCAAATAAACACAGAGATGGACAGGAAAAGGTCAAAGCCATCAGGTGCCCAATTTAGAAAAAAAAGAAAAGAAGAAGAGGAGAAACGAGCAAAAGATAAAAGGTATGCAATGTTCTCTCTGTATGATTATTACAGTATCCATGTCATGAATGAAGGGCTAATGTTAATTGGTGGGTATAACTCTTAAGTTTGTTAGCCTTTTTGCTATGATGCTTGCTATGCTTATACAACAATATTTCGGTTTTAACTCTACAAACACGAGATCTAATTTCACCATAATATTGTGCTTTGCAACAAAATTGTTCAGTTATTATTTATTTCCATCAGTTGGGTTAACGTTAGATTCTCTCTTTAGCGTGTTTTCACATTTGTGTGATGAAGAAGTTATGCTATTTAGAATATTTATTCTATATTTTATTTGTATATAAATCTTAATATTTTATATTATTGTTGCTCTCTGCTTTTGTTACATTTTTTATATATCTGATTGTATATATTTTTGGCACATTTATGTATATAGTGTATATTTAAGTTCTGATAACTTATACTGTCATATTTTGTGCAGAATTGTGTTCATTGTCTTTTGGCAATGTTGGAGGTGGAGACTGTGCACCTTAAAAAGTGTGTTTCCTGTTGTAATTGCATTAGTTAAATAACTGGATTCTCTTAAGTGTGTTTTTCAAATGTTCTAATGCAGGGCTCTGTATTTTTACATCATCCATTTAGGCTTCTTCATATTTCCATTAGGATCGGTGGATGCACAAACTAGGGATTTTACACAAATTATGATAATTCACTGTATTTCAGTAAGACATCGGATAAACCCGAAAGTGCGTTGATTTTACATTTTAAAGCAAAACCGCGGTGACAAATAAGACAATAATAGGCTACCAATAGCCCACATGCCCTGACCATATTTTTTGTGCGTATAATAAAAAACCTTGCAGTGCTGAAAAAAATACATCTTTGCATTTATTTTGTATGCAAAGATGTATTTTGAATTATTTTTATTAACAAATGTTATTATGTCGATCTGTAGCAAATAGTATTATTTATGTGCTCAAGTATTTAAGCAATGAATGTTCATATCACTTCTCTGCTTGGTATTTTTCAAGTCCTAATGTTATTGCACAGATTTACAGCTGCATGTGATTTTTTTTTTTTTTTTGCAGCTATATGGCTATACAGTGAGTGGCAATTTGAATCTATTTTCACTCGTACATACACAGATTATAACAATTCGGGGGTTAATAAATAAATAATTGGATTTTTAATACCACTTATTTATGCCAACAAAATAAGAACCTTTAAAAACTATAACATAGGCCTACAGAACCAATAGGCCAGCATATTTTATTAACAGGTAAACAAGGAAAGAGTTCGCCATTAAACATTTTATATGCACTTTGTTTCATGTAATGCAAGCATTGGACAACAAATCATCTCGTTAAAAAAACGATAAAAAACAAAACAAAACAAAAAACGGTCATGATTTAAAATGTAAAAATCGGCCGTTTGCGTTCAGGTTTGTCCGATGTCTCAGGACTATTTAAATACATATGGAAATATTAAGAAGTCAAATTAATGAAGCGTTAAATGTAAAACAGCTCTATTTAGCCGTACCCGGAGGTGCCGTCACCATGCTCGCTTGTAAACAATAACTTCATCTATTCTGTTTCTTAAGTACAATAAAACATTACCCAATAGATCCTAACTAAAATATTAAACAGATAATAAGATATGATTAGAGTTAGGGCTTAATATTTCTGTATACACAAAATCATTCACAAAATCGTACATAAAGGAATGCGCATGCTCAGGCTCATTCTAAGTGTCTACTAATAAGATTTGCTGTATTACAAACCAATGAATTTGGGTGGGCGGGGCGACACGTCCAGGCTGCACTCTGGGGTACTTGCATGGATGGCAGGACCAAAGGTTTCCCAGCAGAACATTGCCTAAAGCATCACACTGCCTCCGCCGGCTTGCCTTCTTCCCATAGTGCATCCTGGTGCCATGTGTTCCCCAGGTAAGCGACGCACACGCACCCGGCCATCCACGTGATGTCAAAGAAAACGTGATTCATCAGACCAGGCCACCTTCTTCCATTGCTCCATGGTCCAGTTCTGATGCTCACATGCCCACTGTTGGTGCTTTCGGCGGTGGACAGGGGTCAGCATGGGCACACTGACTGGTCTGCAGCTATGCAGCCCCATACGCAACAAACTGATGCACTGTGTATTCTGACACCTTTCTATCAGAACCAGCATTAACTTCTTGAGCAATCTGAGCTACAGTAGCTCGTCTGTTGGATCGGACCCACACGGGCCAGCCTTCGCTCCACACGTGCATCAATGAGCCTCGACCGCCCATGACCCTGTCGCCAGTTCACCACTGTTCCTTCCTTGGATCACTTTTGATAGATTCTGACCACTGCAGACCGGGAACACCCCATAAGAGCTGCAGTTTTGGAGATGCTCTGACCCAGTCGTCTAGCCATCACAATTTGGTCCTTGTCAAACTTGCTCAAATCCTTACGTTCGCCCATTTTTCCTGCTTCTAATACATCAACTTTGAGGACAAAATGTTCACTTGCTGCCTAATATATCCCACCAATAACAGGTGCCGTGATGAAGAGATCATCAGTGTTATTCACTTGTCAGTGGTCATAATGTTATGCATTACCCTTTATTCTGATAGAATCCAAAATTATAGTGCTCACCTTCTGGATTTATTTTTGGATGGTCTTTTCTTAAATTATAAAATATTAATGACAATAATGTTTTATGACTACATTTAGCCTGCTAATTTAAGAATTTATCATAAATGTAAAAAATTGTTAATTTATTATTCACTTTAGTAGACAGAGACAACAGAGAGTGACACTGCGGTTAGTGGAACGGATGTCCATCATTGAGGATACAGTCACACTCTGACTCGAACCCAAATCACCCCTGTGATCCATGACTCAACACATCGAGACAACATCTGCTACACCACAGAAAAATAATCTTGTTTTTGCATGCCGTAAGTACTCACTGGCTGCTGGGAGTCTGGTGGGAACCTGGACCACTGTGGGTGGGTTGGAAACTATAGGAACATTTTCTGTAAAAGAGCAGAAGAATTAGATCAGTTTCTTTATGCAACAGTCCTTAAATTTGATGTTGCTTAATTGATGCACAGGAAGAAATGCATGTCTTTTAACTGCAATGGTATTGTAATGAGGTTGGAATTTGTGATACAATCTCAGTTGAATTTGAATCATGATACAGGGCTGTTTTTATTCCCAGGAACTGTACTGTATGTCCTGAATCACTTTTTAAACAATCACCTACATCATTTTTATTTGGGATTTTTAGAATAGATCAGTTCAGCACTGGCAATGTGTGTAAAAGTCTCTTTTGTTCTGAAAATATTCCTTGTTCTTTCCAGGCTGGTTTTATTCTAGCAGCAGGTGATTTGAATGATAACGAATACTGTCATGCTCAAAAGTTTACATACCCCTTGCAGAATCTGTGAAAATGTCATTTTTACAAAAATAAGAGAGATCATAAAAATTACATGTAATTTTTCATTCAGTACTTCCCTCCAGAAACTACAGAAGATACTTGCATGTTTGCATAAACTTTTGAACAGGAAAATTTTGATAAATTTTATTTTAAATATTATTTTGTCATGTGGGCTGCACATCTGTTATGTGAAATAGCTTATTCAGGACAGTACTAAATAAAATAAAAATACCATGCCATTTTTATGATCCCTCTTATTTTGTTAAAATTATTAACATTTTCACAGTTTCTGCAAAGGGTACATAAACCTTTGAGCAAAACTTTAACTGTGTTCTTCTAGTCTTGTAATAGTATTGGAATGTGTAGAGAAAATAATATTGTGACAGAAGAATCTTACCAGTCGTTGTCTTTTCTAGTTGTCTGACATTGACAGATAGATCTGTTCCATTTCCTTTCACATAAAGCAGGAATGGTATGTCTTGAATCACTTCACAAACATAAAGACCTGTATAATTTTTAAGTATGTTTGTGAGTTGAAGAGTTGAACAGGTCTGTGTTTGATTCTCTTGGCGTTGCTCGTTTACTACTGAAAGTTTTGTCTCATTGATGTACCAAGCAACTTTAACTCTATATCCAGTTTCATTCCAGCAGCAGGTGATTTGAGCAGAATCTCCCTCATTCACAGTGATGTTGGACGGGCTCTGATTCACAGTCAGCTGAAAACTTGAACCTGTGACTGAGAAATGATAAACAAGCCATTAACATTTGCAT
The DNA here is from genome assembly GCA_037950665.1 of Hypophthalmichthys nobilis. Lineage (NCBI taxonomy): Eukaryota > Metazoa > Chordata > Actinopteri > Cypriniformes > Xenocyprididae > Hypophthalmichthys > Hypophthalmichthys nobilis. The sequence continues at coordinate 4,984,656 of CM075490.1, forward strand.
TTTTCCATTGCATCCAAAGCAGCTAACAAATGAGGAAATATTTGTGTGTTCGATCAATATTTATGCATTCGATTAATACTTCTGTCAATATACTGTACATTTGGTATTTAGAAACACTTTGGGCTGCAGGTACATCTAGATAAACATACATTGAGATAAGTATGCTTCTTTAGACGTCCCTAATGTAACCTCAAGATAATAAAAATAAGACTTTAAGTATTTAAATAACTAGTATTTTGAGTAGGTGTTTAGGTGGGATGTGACTCTTACCTTTGAAGCAAATGCAGGACAAAAGACCACAGATGAGAGGGCAGGAAAACTTCATTTCTAAACATTTGATCACAAATGCAAAGTAACAAAAGCGCTGACACACCCGCTCACATTAATACACACAAAGAGTCATAACTTCCTGGACTGTCTTTATCTGTGTGCCAAATGTGTGATTTCCCCCCCTCTTTCTCTTCTATCTTCTGGTCAATCTGCAGTAAGTGTGCCAGACCTCAGTTCACAGTTTTAACATTTACCAACTACACTTTTTAATTGTTCTCAATATTCTCCAAATGGATCTTTACCCAACACACTCAATTAATTGCTGTGTAATTTATTAAAATATTAGAATGAAATACAAATTATAAACTATAATAATCAACATGAATTACAATTTTCTGTTCATACTAAGGAACATGTCTGAAACAGTTTGATAAAGGATTCAGTCTCTCTAAACACCTCCTTTCTGAGGGTCTACTCTGCTCTGATTGGTCTGATGGGCCAGTCTGTTGTGATTAGTCTACTCTGCTCTGATTAGTCAAGACGGCCTAATCTGTTGTGGTTAGCCCATCACTTGTTGTAAACGAAACGACCATTACCATATCTGAATTTCAGCTCTGAATGTTTCCTTAGCACTTTTATACACAATGGCATCAGTTTTATCACATCAATTCAAGCCAGAGTCCTCATGCTTTGGAAGTGCGTGCCAAGTGGGATTGACAATATACCTTTTGAATGACTTTTGAACATCTAAATGCATACTGGGCACTTCATTAAAGACATTATGTTCTCCTGTCTCTTTGCTAACATTCGCCTGCAGACTTTGCGTGTTAATTAAGTGAGCTGCTGTGGTTAGTTTGGGCCCTTCTTCTTTCATGCACCTGCGATGCAGAATGATTGTTTTCAGTTGCTGGTTTGACCACTGCTGTTCTTCTTAAAAGAAACAGCAGATGCAGTGATGTCCTGAATGATATGAGCTAGTCATTAGCCACTGAGATAAAGACACTGTGAACAATTAAAGCTGCAGACAGCATTTAAACTACCTCTTCTACAGATTTAAGACATCTGTATGACAGCTTTACATATTTGTGCATGCATTGAATGCATTCCAGTATTTTTTACTCAAACTGACACATGGCAAAATCTTCAAGATCTGAGTTCATAATGAATTTGAAAAAATACCTAAAGCATTTTAAAGATGGACTACACCACAACTTCATACATTTGGGGCATCTTCTCACAGGGTCTCCTGGCAGGAAGTGGTCACGATCTTGATAAACAGGACGTCCATCATGGTCTATGAAGAGAAAAGGGTTCACAGTGAGTGAAGATCAGAGCTGGGTGGGCTTGTGGTTATCTGTTATGTCTTTTAAAACGTTCCCAACTAGTCTGCTAAAGAAAGCTGTAGGGAGTCTGGGCGTCATTTGTTTATGGTCGTCTTTGTTTTCAGCTGATTTTCTGTTTTGTTAGTTTTTTATTAGGTCACTGTAATTATGTTGATCTTCCCCCATGAAGTTCTGTTGCTTTTTTCCATTTATGAATAAATATAATTTGGTTACAATTTTAACTCTTGCTCATGAAGTGCATTTCAGAACCATTTTTCCTCACCAGGTTGGATGGAGAGATCACATCCTCTGAAAGAACAGCGGGTGAGATGCATGATTTTACACACCTGTCCCCTGGACATTAACATGTGTGAAGGTTCATTTTATTTCCTTCATGTCAAATGTGTTCATATAGGCACACGTTACCATAGGAATCACTACAATGATTGACAGGATGTCAAATCTGTGAGACTAAACCATTTTAAAAAAAAGAGAGAACTTCAAAATGTCAAATTTAAAAGCATTAAAGAATTTCAGGATTCTTTAATGAATACATTTCATAGCATGTAAACCGTTGAATGAATATGATCATGTTTAATACCATGGTATACAGTATATGTGAGTGTGCACCATGTTACTACCATCTAATACCATGACTGTGGCATTAAACATCTTAGTATTCTCAGGTGGAGAGAAACAAAATGAGATTGGTGATGGTTTTTACTAGCAAGAACACCTCTACCTATATTGAGCTCATAATATAAAGCACAGCAAAAAAAAAAAAAAAAAAAAAAAAAAAAAAGAGCACACCCAAAATGAAATATCCTTTAAGACAAAGCTCAAAGAGGGCAGAAGGCACGGATCTAAGACAGCCCTCCTTTAATCACTGACCTACTAAACTCACAAAACAACAAAAACCCAAAAATCAATGGAAGAGATCTCTTCATAACATTAAGGTTGAACCACTGTAGTCACATGAACTGTTTTAAATACGTCTTCAGTAGCTTTCTGGGCATTTGAATGTGTAAATTTACTTGCTGTCAATGGAGGCCTCACTGAGCCATCGGATTTTATCAAAAATATCTTAATTTGTGTTCTGAAGATGAAGGTCTTACGGGTGTGGAACGACATGAGGGTGAGTAATTAATAGAAATTTCATTTTTGGGTGAACTAACCCTTGAAGTGACAACTGACGCTGGTAGTTCATGTGACAATAACAACACGGCGGATGTAGTACAAATGTAAGACCATTATTCCTCGTCTGGGATCGTGTAGATCCCTTTGAAGCTGCATTGAAACTGCAATTTGGACATTCAACCCGTTGGTAGCTATTGAAGTCCACTATATGGAAAGTTTTCATCAAAAATCTTAATTTCTTTTCAACTGAAGAAAGAAAGACATAAATATCTTGGATGACATGGGGGTGAGTAAATTATCAGGAAATTTTAATTATGAAGTGAACTAATCACTAAACCAACCTATTAATTTATACCAAGAAAACTCATTTTTATGGGTTAAATCAGGTAGAAATAGCTCTTTAACATAACAATTGCAGGTTACCTCTTTGTACAGCGCATGATTTTCTGTAAAGCTGCTTTGAAATGATGTGTATTGCGAAAAACGCTATATGAATACATTTGACTTAAATTTTAAATTGTAGATTTTCAATGCAATGTTTTTGAACACCACTCTGCATATGAGCATTAAGCTTTTCCTCTCATACTCTACATCTCATATCATATGATTATTATACCTTTCTATGTTATTTAAATCCTTGGGCTTTCTGGCAACAGCATCTTGACATGAAATCATCAATGCAGCACCACACAGTGGTTTAACTTTAGATTTCTGACAGCACCAGAACAGGAGACTCCGAGAAAAAGAAGATGATCTCATCTTCAAGTCAAGAACCTTCATATAGCCGTATGCACCTGCTTTTCCACTGTCTCCTAGCAACCAGAGAGAGACAGATTGATTCTTGAGCCGCTTTACGAGCATTGGGTGTCTGATCATGGCACATAAATGGTGGCTAATTGAATTGTGTTTTTTAGCTAAGCACTTTCAAGGCCGACGCAACATTTGCGCCCGCGTCTCACAGCTTAAGCGCTCCCAAAAACATCCTCACAAGCACTTTAGCAAAGACTGTTTAATTCAATTCAGCTCCATTCTGAGGCCTTATCGATATGACAAATGATCATGTGTTACTCTAATACTCACAGACTTTCATTCAATAGAATGACGTAGCTGATTAGAGTTATAAAGCATACATAATATTTATAAACAAAAAGTGACCAAGCTAAAGAAATAAAACATGCATAAATAAAACAGAACATTCCAGTAAAGAGTTTTAGACATTCATATCCGGCTTAAAGTAAACATGAAATCAAACCCTATTTACCTGGTCTGTGCACAATTCGCCTTTGTGATTTCATAGTCGTTCCTCAATTATATTACAGACAGTCACATTTGGTTTTGGGTTTTGAAATCACATTTAGGTTATGTCTTTTATTTTGTATTGTCATTTTCATGTCTCTTGTCATGTAAAGCCCCCTATACACTTAAATAGGGTACTAATTGAGGGAACAGCCATTTGTAGTCGTGTTAGAAACCATAGAGGACTTATCGAGCGCACTCATTCAATTCCATAATGCATATCTTTAACACTTCCTGAATTAAAGACATGTAAACTTAGGAAAAATGCTTGTTTTTTGCACTCAGAGAGTTATGTTTTATGCAATTCTTTTGATGGAAGGAAACAATATATTTCTAGTTTAAACATTATTTATTCTTCAGACACTCCTCTTTAAATGCAACAAATATCAGCTGTATGCAAAGTGAACCACATTTGGTTTTCAACCACTGATAATGGGTAAAATTCAACAATTTGAACATGGAGTCACATTGGGGTCCCAATATCTATGGGACTGAACTATATAGGGCCTTAAAAATGACGATTTCAAAGGAAAAGTTTACTAAGTATGATAATCTAGAGGGATATTAAAATATCTTGAATACTTTTAGAATTACAGGCATGCAAACTTTGGAAAAAGAATATTTTTGGCACTCAGACAGGTATGTTCTATGCAACTGAGTTGGTTAACATTATTTGTTATTTAGATAATCCTCTTTAAAAGAAGAAAAAAGTATAAGCTGTATGCAAAGTGACCCACATTTGGTTTTTTAACAACTGAAAATGTGTACATTTTAACAAATTTACCCATGAAACCACATTAAGATCTCCATATCTCTGGGATTGAACCATCGAGGGCCTTTAAAATGAGGAACTCGAAAGGAAAGTTTGTTAAGAACCAGAATCTAAAAGGATATTAAGATATCTTTAATACTTCTTGAGTTACAGGCATGCAAACTTGAGGTACAAAAAACACAAGAAGTGCTTTTTGCCCTTTTTGAACTGTCACCGTTGGCATATAATGAAACAAAGATTGCTAAAGTCAACAGATTTTACTAATAGACCTAACAATTTCTGTGTAAAAGTTAAATAATGATGCTGCCATCTTTCTAAAGTCATTTTACACCCCTCTAATTTGACTCCAAATCTCAGGAGAAAATTGTCATTTTGACCCCCTCTACAAAATAGTGGATTACTCAGTAAATATACATCTGTGACATTTAATATTTTGCCTTTCATCCCTATTTAGGTCACAGTATCACAGCCAAACATTAACTTAAATGTGAACGTGCCTACATTATTTCTCAATTAATATTCTGTTTCACTCAGAAATACCTCAGAACACAGAAGATAAATTGTTTTGAATGCAGTTTCATGTTTAAATTGTGTAAAAGGGCTTAAACGTTGCTGTAAGGACGATTGTACGCGTCTTCACTCGGTATAATTGTTTCCCTGTCGTGCTGTTTGAGAACCTGCTTATAAATTATTCACAGAACTTTAGAGGGAAACGTCTCCCTTGAAGGACATTTTGTGAAAAAAGAAAATCAACATTGGAAAAGGAAGCACATTTGTCCTTAATCCCCAATGTGAAACTCCACAGAGATGTTTGTGTCAACACCAAACTTTAATTATTTGGATGACATTAGCCTCACTACACTAATTTGTGTGTGTGTGTTTGCCCATGCAAAACCCATTGCCATGATTCTATGGTGATGTGGGTGGTTGCCATGGTGTTGCTATGAGGGAGTGTGTAAACATAAGGTCGCTGCAGAGTTCTTTTACAGTACTGGATTGATGTTGCCCTCTGAATGAACTTCCTTCCTATAGAATTTCCACTGATGATATGATGAACTCTCTGATATGAACACTTTCATTTTCTCTCTCACTCAGTGTCTGTGCCATGGGGCAGAAACACTAAAGTAAAATGCTATTAGATACTAAATATCATTAAGCGCACACACACACACAGATGTTCCCACATGAGGTGATTTAGATCTCAATAAGTACTGCTTCTAGTGTCACAACATTAATCACTACAGCAACACACTATCGCATGATGCTTCACGTAGCCATGGACACTTATACAGCATATTCAGCAACTAATATTCATTACTGAAATCTGCACACCAAAACGACAAATATCGAAAATAAGATTACCAAAATGGAACAATATAATTCTTTCTAATAGATTTACACTTTTCATTCTGTAAACTTATACACAAGCTGAAAGTATAATTTACGCATGGTCGAACGCACAGCCTTGCAAAGTAGGCTATACTTCATTTGCCTCGGCTCGTACGTATACACAGTTTTGAGCAATCTCTCGCCACGAGTTACAACCCATGTAAACATCTTTGTATTCTTTCATGCTAGAGTTGTACAAATGAGGGTATTTTCTAACCTCTTCGCACAATCTGCCATCTATATAGGCCTCCATTGCCGCTGTAGCTCGCATGCGTTCCAGTCTGTTCTGTTCGACGCCCCCAGGGCACGTTTGCCACCTTGTGGATAAACCAATTACTACAAAAAACATTAAATGCGCATGTGCAACCTGCGAGTACAAAGTATGTGCGGTTACAAAAAAAAAAAAAAATCGAGTCCCCCCCCCAGGAATTGGGTCTCCTTCAGGCTTCTGAGTGATGCCACTGGTTCAACAGACTTGTGATGGTAGTATTTTTAGCGGCTGATTATAATTCCTGCATAATCACATTATGATTTATACAATTTAAAATGCATTATAATGAACATTAATGTCTTTTAAATTACATGGTTCATACATAACTGAAGCTATAGGTTGTGAAATCAAGCATTTCTAGTTCTTACTGTTTTTTTAGTTAGCTTATGTACTAGCATAGCATACATAGCCTAGCTTAGCTTATATTATATTAGGTGTGTTTTTTGCTTCCAATATAGTTCCCAATTACATGTTTCAAATGACTGATGTTTGTGTGTACTTAGCATGACAATTAATTCATTAAAAATTATAATAGTAATATTATATACTATATACCACATTGCTATTATTGTGTAAAATTAATATTAAATTATTTTTACAGAACATAGTATGTTGCAACAATCCTTATCCTTTTATACATTTTTAGGCATGGTTGTGTTTATAGTTTGTTTCATTTTGCAATTCTTAGGCCTTCATGTTATATTTCAAGCATGTTGTTTGTGCACTTAATGTAATAAACATCATATAATAGTGAAAGAGGTTATAATTAGTCAAGACATCACGATAACAACTTTAATCAGGCATTACCGCCTGGGCCCTAAAGTAGGCCCAATTCCTGGGGGGGACGCGTACTCTTTTGATGACGAAATTCGCGTCATGCCCACTATATGCTGACCCTCACTTATGGGTAAAAAGTGAAGTATACTTTGGCCTACACACACAGCTGTTAAAGTCGGCATAAAACGGAAGTTGTGAAAGTCTTTTTTTCCCTATCAAAGTGCTTCTCAAACAAGAATAAATGTGGGGCGGACTTGATTTTGATCTCATGTGAGTGACAGGTTGCCCCGCCCTCACGTCAGTTAACACGTCATCAAAGAGAAGAGATGCTGCTGCAAGAAGGAGGGGAAGTTGGAGGGAACATGAATAAAAAAAAATGTAAAAAAAAATGATGTGCATGGATAAATCTTAATTAATAATAAATATTGCAATATTCCATAAAAAAACAACAACAAGAATTGTCAATTTTGTCCCATTAGGATGGTGCATACATACACACAGACCCACAGCTACAAAATCTTTTGGGTTTTAGTCCTTTGGGAAATGTATTTTATCCACCTCAGAAACTCCCACATTCACATTACCCCTGAATTATTTTAACCAGGAGGAGGCGGAGCAAACTGCTCATTAAAAGATTATTAGCATAAGAACATCACTATCATTACATGTGCGAGGCTGATAATGGCTCCATTACTTTGAGATGCTCACTTGTCTTTCCAGCTTTTGTCACTGATTAAATTTTCCTCCCTCCAGGGGGTCTGCGTGTGGATAAGATCATAAAACCATATATTGATTCCAAGTAATGTGGAATTTTATATGGAATCGTGAATTTAATGTGAAATATAATCACTGAAACAAAAGAGGCTTGTTCTAGCTTGCAGCTGAAAGGTAGTTTTAATGTGTAAATGATTCCCTATTCAGCACCATACAAGTCAAGGATAGGAGAACAGTGCCCCCTGTTGGCCAATCAGAACACCACCTGTTATACTCAACATGCAGAATAGCATACTATCACACTACTCTCACTATTTCTGCAGTATATTATATGTATGCCGTGCATAGTATGTGAATTTTGTTTATGCACAGAATACCTGGATGACCTATAATATTTGTTCAAAAATGTGCAGTATACGGCAAAACACACTGCATGGAATACCGTTTCTCCACAATGCAATGCACTTGGCTTGACTTTCCATTTCCAGAGTGATAAATGAACAGGAACATAATATTAGCTTATTTTTAGCATCTCCTTCATGACATATTTATTTGGTTTGCCAGCATTTTAACAAAAATAAGGTTAGAAATGCTAAATAACTATTTACATTTAGCATATATTTATTACTGAATTACACATGCATGTATGCATATTATTGATGCATATTAATACATAATACTTTTTAAATATTTGCCATTCAAATATTTATACTTTTGAAAGTCTCTTATGCTTATGTATCAAGGCTGCATTTATTTGATAAAAAAAAAACAGTAAAAATATTTTCTGTTTGAAAAGATTGTAAAATGTAATTTATTCCTGTGATGCAAAGCTGAATTTTCAGCATCATTACTCCAGTCTTCAGTGTCACATGATCCTTCAGAAATCATTCTAATATGCTGATTTGCTGCTCAAGAAACATTTATGATTATCAATGTTGAAAACAGTTTTTGTGAAAACCGTGATATAATTTTTTAGGATTCTAGGAAAATAGAAAATTCAAAAGAACAGCACTTATTTGAAATGTCTTTACTGTCACTTTTGATCAGTTTAATGCATCCTAGCTGAATAAAAGTGCTAATTAAAAAAAAAGAAAAAAAAAGGAAAAAATCTTACTGACCTCAAGTAGTTACAGTATGTCTTATTTACAAACAATATTGCACTCTGCAATGCCTACTAAAATAGCATTACAGCAAGAGTTACTTTTAATAAAATACATTTTAAGTAACATATTTTGAAGTTTGTCATTCCAGTTTTAGTCAAAATAGAGAACAAATCAGATGATCACACTGGAAATGGAAGGTCAACTTGAGCACATTGCATTGTGGGATGCAGAAATCTATAGTAGCTTCTCAAACACTCACAGCTCAAACAGCAGTATTCAACTAAAATATGCTTCTGAGAACATCAGTGAGTGCTGACTTAAACAAATCGGTGAATCGTTTCTCTTTCTTTTGACCGCTTCATTGAGACGAACCATCCAAACAAACCAATTCACTGAAATGAATCGTATTTCTCAGCTAAACAAGTATTCTTCATCGATGTGTAACACACACTAAAAATAATGGCTGAATCTTTTCTGCTTCACATGAAGAAGCAGGATATCTAAAATTCTTCCTGCCAAAACTCTCAGTGTAATGACTGGATGTTTGTCCTCAGCGACACGCTCGCTACCTCTGTCCTGCTGCGCCTCAGCGATGCTGCGACGCTCACACTGACCATCCTTGTCAAAAACACTTTTCCTCACAATTCCCTGCTGTGTGAATGTGAGGTTTATTCTGTGATTTGAGACAGAACAACAAGAAAATGTTATTGAATGGTACTTTTGTTAAAAAAAAATAAAAAATCAATACAGCTACTGGCCTTCGAAAAGATGTGGGGCAATGCACAATGGCTGCAAGTTTCTGTAAAAAATTGCTATTGCTGTGATAGACACTGAAAATTGTAATACAAATAATGTTTGCTATATTCTAAAAAATGTCTTTGCCACACAAAAGTCTTCATTACAACCAAGCAGAAACGCATTTACAAATCCATTTCAAATTATTATTCTCTCACTTTTGATATGGATATTAATATTTAATTTCACTGCAGCATCCATATTTAAAATGCTAGACATGCTTCTTTTAATAAATCCAAACTAACATGTTCCCTTTATTAACAGTAGTATCATGCAGGAACTAACAATAAACAACATATTTTACAGAATTTATGAATCTAGGTTAATGTTCATTTATAAGTATACCACTGTGCATTGCTAATTCATGTTTGTTCATTAAACATGAACTTACTATACATTTTTAAATGTTATAAAAGTATTAGCATATGCAGACATTAACCTAGAAAATAAATGCTGTACACCTACGATTCATTGTTATTTTATGATACCTAATGCATTAATTAATGTTAATTAATTAGCTGGGGGAAAAAAAATCACTCTAAAAGTGTTTCCAACGGTTTCTCTGTGCTGTTATCATTATAGTGGTTTCTGCTATTCTCTTACATTTAGAACGATTTTCAAAACTATATCTTTATTGTTATCATAATAGTTATCCTTGGGGCTTTACTTTACTCGATTACTTGGGGGATCATTCGTTTTATTTTTTATTACTTTGGGAGCAGGCCTGTAACTACAGCCCAATATAAAATTACTTATTGTACAATCTTAAAAATAAAGGCTCCAAATAGGTTTTTTATATACAGTAATGCCACAGAAGAACCATTTTTGGTATCCTAAAGAACCTTTCAGTGAACGGTTCTTAAAGTAACCTTTTTTTAAAAGTTCCCCTGTGGTGAAAATCAAGTTTTTAATGTTGTTTATATGTCTATGTGGTGTTTTTAATATGCGTTAAGACAAACCATGTGCAAATTCATAAGTCAACACCATTGCTGAGTATTTTCTTCTTAAAACTGCAGTGAACCTAAGACAGTCTCAAAAATGTTTCTGACATCACAAACTACCTTGTAACCAATCACGTCGATGTGTGATTGTCAACGAGTGGATCTCTGAGCTGGTATGAGTAAGTGGAGGCTCATTTGCATATTCATAGAATCACGTATACTAAATGAGGCAAGGGTGTAGAGTTATATTCAAGCTATTTTAAGGCAGGATTTTTTTTTTTTCAAGGAAAAAACGTTTAAATATGTAATTTTGGTAATCAAAGATGAGTTTTAAGGGATAAAATTATTGATTACAGGGGGACTTTAAGTGTAAAGAACATTTTAATAATCTAAAGAACCTTTTTTTCACTATAAAGAAACATTTGTGCAAAGGAAAGTTTCCACTGATTTTAAAATTTCTTTATGGAACCATTGATGCCAATAAAGAATGTTTATTTTTAAGGGTGTACTCTGCTAAAATAGACATTCCTATATTTTTAGATGTGTATATTCAGGGGAGGACAAAGTCTGTTCAAGGGGACAGAGTGTGTGTGTTTTGCAGTTTGTCTGAATAAAACAAACTTTTGGGGGCAAAGACAAACATCATTACAAGGCTGGCTTTGATTAAACTTTGTGTGTGTGTGTGTGTCCTACTGCAGGGTCAAACACACACAGATTAATTTATTCAAAAGGCATATTAACAAAATCTCTGCTGAGTTAAAGGTGCCCTTGTAACCGGGTTTACAGGGACGTTCTGCCTGCAATAAATCACTCCAAAAACATCCATAATCTAAAGACAATTATCAGCAAGATAAATCTGCCGCCGTTGAAAACTTTGGGTCATATTTCATCAGAGGAAATTGGCAGCTCAAACCACAGGGAAACAAACTTGTTTAGCGGAACATATCGGATTTTGTTTATCGGACATTGCTTATTTTCTCTCCCTCCCAATCTCTCACTTTCCACTCTTTTCTTATCTTCAGTAAATCATTGATAATAATGCTCCTGTGCAATTTCCTAGAATTTCTCTCGCTCTTACACCTCACTTGAATACTAACATGTTCATTTAAATACTCATCACTTCCATTTTTCTGCTTAAATGTCTCTCTTCCTCTCTCACTTGTTTCACTGATAGACATTTAGAGAAAATATGACAGTCCAGGGCTGGTTGGGAAAATTTTCATTCTTTGATGAATAAAGGAACTAGGCGCAAAATAAACTAATAAGTATTAGTTGATCATTTACTCACAATCATGTTGTGACTTTCTTTCATTGAGCTCAAAAGGAGTTATTTTGCAGACTGTCCAAGCTGCTCTTTATTTCATCCAGTGAAATTGAATGGTGACCACGGCTGTAGGACAAAATTTTCAAGGCGAGATGTCTTAGTCTGTTCAAATATTGGACACAGTTGGCCTAATTTATAAACTTTTGATATAAAGCTTTTACTTAAATGCTTGAAATACATTTCATAGTTGTGCATAAGTAAACATTTCCTTAATGTTGAAGAAGTTGAAATATAAGATCATTTTGATACACTACATCTGTCGAGAACAATATTGATACTCTAAAATGTGGAAAATTAAAATAATGAAGAAAGATAGATGTTTCCAAACTTTTTATTTGGTATTGTATGTTTTCTGTTTAAATTTAGATTGCTTCACATAATTTAGTCCATTTTATCTTGCATATTAAAACACAAAGTGTGTTGTGACAGTCTGGTTACTATATCTCCAATAGTAAAATGCAATTTTACTCCAATGACACTCTTAAAATTAAAAGGTTATTTATTGCCATTGATGTTCCATGAAGAACCTTTTACATCCATCATGGAACCTTTCCATTGCACAAAAGGTTCTTTATAGTGTAAAAAGATTCTTTGGATTATTATAATGTTCTTCACACTAAGGGAAAAAAAATGGTTGCTTTAAAGGATTAGCTCACTTCCAAATAAAACTTTCCTGATAATTTACTCACCCCCATGCCATCCAAGATGTCATGTCCTACTTTCTTCAGTCGAAAAGAAATTAAGGTTTTAGATGAAAACATTCCAGGATTATTTTCCTTATAGTGGACTTCAACGGACTCCAAACGGTTGAATTTACGGTCAAAATTACAGTTTCAGTGCAGCTTCAAAGGGCTTTAAACAATACCAGATGAGGAATAAGGGTCTTATCTAGAGAAACGATCAGTCACAAGAAAAAAAATATTATAAACACAAATGCTCGCCTTGCAAGTGCTTCCGCCAGACCGCCTTCCGTATTCTTCAAAAAGCTTACACTGTATGTCCTACACCTTCCCTATTCAACTTACGGAAAAAACGGAACTGGCGCCGCGTTACATTAATACGCCATGAGATGGCGGCAAAGAATCTTTATGAGTGAGCCAGTCAGTCACAAAGACTTTTATATTGAAATGGACTGAAACAAGGATGTTGTTGCATCTTACAAAATGCAACTGACAAATGCATTGACTAGTGCGGTCATGGGAATGTCTTAAATGTTAAAAGGACAAAGATATTGCTTTCCTCAGTGGACATTCAAACTGATTTTGTGATTATGAATATAAGATTGCCCTGAAGATCAGCTAGATGCAGGTAATGCACTCGCTCAGGCGATCTCTCTCATAATACTCTACATATTACAGTAAGTTTCAATGAAGCAACTCAACGATCCTTTGTTACTAGTTCTAAAGTGACGTTTTAGAATTAGTAACAGAGTTTTGGGCTTAACTGTTAAACTGTCAACTTGAGATTTGAATCTGTGGCAGGTAAGGAAGTAGTTCCTCACAAAAGAGGGTTTTTAAAGACACTCCATTGTTGTCCTTATGTCACACTTGTGCCATCAAACTGTTGTATAAATGCAATATCACACTCTTGGCCGTGTGATATGGCTGTATATCAGCACGCTGTGTTTGCTATACAGCCGAATCACAGCCGTGCCGATATACAGCCATATCGCACAGCTACGAGTGTGATATTGCTCATTTATCCAGCAGATTCACTGTAAAAAAATACTTTGTGCAGCTTAGTTCTATTGTGACCCGCAGTGGGACCCCATCTCTGTTGAAATGCAGAGAAGTGACCAGAGTACCCCCTAATTCTCAGAAGAAAAAAACACTGGAGTGGTACCTTTTCAAAAGGTACACCTCTGTACCTTATTTAGTAATATTAGTACTTAAAAAGTGACTCAGGTTGTTATAATTCATGCATAGGAGGGTTAAGAGTATATTAAAAATGTATGCATATTAGGTCAGATTTCTGTGTTTGTTTATGTGCTTTGTTAATAAATTCAGTGCAAATGTCAGTCATCTGGCAGGAAATCTTGAATAAGCAGGTGCTGCAAAAGTATAAAGCCACATACAGCCCTAAATAACTCAATCAAAATGATCAGAGAGAAATGAAGAAGACAAGAGATGGTGTGTCTGGGACTGTGTAGGTGTTATAGGCAGTCGAGGAGAGACAGCAGGTAAAAATTATAATGACAGTGAAACACATCTGAATCATCCGCCAAATCAATCTGAAAATCACACCTATTCTGTTTCCGTCTCTTGTCCTCCCACATATGCATATAAAATGTTGTCTTCTTCACAATGATGGGCAAGACCCCGCTTTTACAATGAAACAGACAAGTGCAGACTTTGCAATGACATATGAAACTTCTTAGATGATAAAACAATAGATACATTAGGACGAAAAAACATGTGATGCACTACAGCACACCTGCGGTTACTCTGCTAAGAAAACTGCTTAAGTATAAATGATGAAGAGAAGTGAAGTTAGTTCAGAGTAATGGATGAGAAAAGCATTCAGAAAATCCAAACATACAACAAAACATACCAAATCACCTAATCCTTTTCTGGCATTTCAAAAACAGCCAGTCTGCCTTGATCCTCACTCTAGTAAACAGCGCCACCATGTGTCCAAAGACTGTTACAATATACAATTCAAACAATAGTATGCTACTGCTAAACCTTATTCATTGAGATTGTAATAAATAAAAAAATATCTGTATTCAGCCTCATCCCTTCTGTTCACTTTCCTCTTAGGAATTAACAATTTAAGAGAATTTGTTACAAGCTTTACAAACAAAGTGTGAATGAATATATAATTGAATTAGTTGGAACACACAACATAAGCAGATATGAAAAGTGGCAAAGAATCAAATCAGAAAACAAGGAGTCAACATGTTTTGATTCTTGACTCTCCCTGTATTCTGATTTAATTCTTCACATTTTGTTTGTAAAGCTAAACATCAATTTACAAGTTGAGCCAAAAAAATCAGCAGGGTTTTTAACGTTAACTAAAACGAAAACAATTAATTTAGGTTCATTTAAAAAGGTACACTTTGTAACTATTGGCCCCCTAGCGGTTAAATTGGGAATGCAGAAGAACATTGTTTTGGTTGTGCTTCAGCTCATCCCTACAAGTCTAAAATATAAACACCATAGAATCATGGTAACACAAAAACACGTTTTCGAAGAAGGATTATTGATGTATATTAAATTTTTAACGTTTTTTGTTAGTTTTGAACAAAAAACTTTGCTTAATACAACTGAAATAAAATAAAATATAAATATTAGATGAAAAAACTAAACTTATTTCAATTAGTTGCCAATTTCCATTTAATGTTGAAACACTAAAATTACTGAAAATAAGTAAAGCCTGAAACCGAACTACAACTAAAATAAAATAAATTAAAGCTAAATAGTAATATTTAAAAAACAAAACCTAATAAAAATGACAAAAGCAAATAACAAAATGACTAAAAATTAATGAATTAAATGAAAAATAAAAATATAAAAATAAAAGCTAATTAAAAAGTATAAATAGTAGCATATATCTAAATAGTACTAAAATAATGCTTTATAGTGCCTAAAGCCCGGAACCAAAGACTATAGAATAACACAAGACGTGTCACTCCTATTGTTTTGAATGGGAGAAAGTGCAACGCGCAATATGGCTGAATAAGTCCCGCCTTCTAAATAAGAGCCAATCGCCGATTGGTAAAGTCATCGCGTCACTGCAGCGGCTGTTAGAAGCTCCGGTTTCTATAGAAACAGTCAGACGTGCGCCTCCGAAATAAGGAACAAGAGATGCGTATTTAGGACTGCGCATGCGCATTAGCTTGATCCAGCCTGAAAAATACAGTTTTTTTTCATGATTCGAGCGTTTAGAAACAAAAATGATGAGATAATTGTTGTCATATTTCATTGGTGATTTCAAATATGAAATTTAATCAAAAGCTTGGCAAACAGCTTTGGAGAATTTGATGTTTCCCCATTCAAAGAGATAGGAGCTGCACTTGGATGCCGGAGAGGCGTTTCAAAGATGGCCGCCGAGTGAAATGACTTGTCTTAATGGGACTTTGCTGGAACACACCAAGCCGATGGTCGGCCGACGGTCTGACCCCCCTAATAAAGGCTTGATCCCCTCTGAAAGACAACAAAATAAGTCAAAGAAAATAGTCTACAGTAATATGAAGCGTTACCTATAAATATGAAAATTGCGGCATTAGCCTACATTTAGATGTTACATCATATTTATAGTGAAATTTTCTTTTACATGTAGTTTCTAGTGTTGAACATTATAACCAATCACACGTTTTTGTTGAGTTTAGCAATGCAATGTCCAATCAGAGGCGTTGTGATTAGTCACCGCGCAAATGTCGGTGTCATGAGGTTGCACGCGCTCACTGACTGAATTCTGAATCTGAACTCACACGAATTTCTCTTTTATCATCATAAACACTGAAATGCAGAAAATATGCAAGTAAGAGATTCATTTTGCAGTATAGACAGTTTCAGAGGTTTTATCGGGAGTTTTTGCGAAAGTGTACTGAATGTGTACTGAATTCATGGACCGCTTCGGTGTTATTTGATCGCTTTCTAAATGTAATGGCTAAATTCCCAGTTTGAAAAACACGTTTTGTTTTTTATGCTACTGAAATAATCAATGTTAAGTCTTCTTTTACTAATCTGTAAAAAAGCAATAAAGAAATTAATTGTAGCCAGAATATGATGCTTTTCCCCACCAAAAAACTCGATTTAATAATCATCAATACAATTTTAAGAGCAATAATAAACCATAATGATTTTGTCATGACATTGCAGCTTCACCCCTAGGCTAATGATTTCATGTTAATAGGCTTTTTACCTTATGCAATGTTGAGCAGCATTAAACAGTTGGCCTATGTGTAAATAAACATAAATGCCATGTCAGGAATGGCTTCTGTTCCAGCTTTGCAGTGTAAAAATGGCTTTAGTTGATGGATGAAAAAAAAAAAATCATTGGTAAGTCTGTAGAATTGTGACTTTTTTTGTGTTCAAAATTTACAAAAAATTATATAATGAGAATGTACAGCATGAATCCATTTTCCAAACCGTGTTTTTGTCTTACCCTGAATCATTATGGTACACTTATAATAAGTGTTTATATTCGGACTATTTCAGACCGGACTGGTAGGACCCGCCGCAGAGTATCACAGTAACTGCGTGACTCGCCATAGACATACACGGAGAAAAGTAGCTCCGGCTACAATGTTCTTCCGCAAGACGCGTGCAGTTCTGTTTATTAATCGCTAGAGGGCCAAAAATCGGACTGCAGCTTTAAAGTAACTGGTTAAATTTAGGTATTTTAACAACAAATACGCAGATTCAAGTATATTTTAATAAGGTAATTATGAAAACTAGCCCCTAAAAGGTAAAAAAAAAAAAGAAAGAAAAAAGGTGTATATGTAAAGGCATATACAGTGTATATATATATACAAGAAAAAAAATCATTGACCCCCCCCTGAAGGGTTTGTGTAATTCGCATCCTGGGCATAAATAAGAGTTCAGTGTAAAGCTAAGGGAGCAGCACATGTCTCTCTGATGGCTGAGTAGAAGTGAGCTTGAGCTGCTGGAGTGTGAAATATAGAAAGAGTAGAAGTAAAGAATGAGAAATGAAAATGTTGAAGATGTTCTGCAGGACTGAAGTTACTGATCCACATAATATAGACTACAACATCATCTCATGGACCATTTATCTCATCTGTCTGCCCAATTCCAATGAGAATAATGGTTTGCTAATTAATTATGCAATCATTAAATTATGATTATAAACATAGCCTAACTCACAATGATATGCTAGAGTCTAAGCATAATATACATATTGTCCAGTAAAGTCATGACCATGAATAGCCAAAATATGAAGTCACCATGAAATCAAAATTGACAGTTTGTGTTTTTTTATGGAATATTGCCGTATTAATGATTTATCCATGCACATCATTGTGTTTTTTAAAATTCATGTTCCCTCGTAATTTTTAATAAAAATAACCATCTCTTTGCTAATGATGTGTCTGCTGGTGTGAGGGCGGGACAAACTGTCACTCACATGAGATCAAACAATAGCAAACCCCAACCATCCAATCAATTCCTTTTGGACAAAATCAAGTCCCGCCTTACATTTATTCTTGTTTGAGAAGTCGTTTCAATCATATGTCACAGTAGAGAAGCAAAGACTATCGCAACTTTCGTTTCATGCCGACTGAAAATAACAAATTTCAATGCAAATCTGTAGTGTACACATCAATAGTTGTCAATAGTTTTTACTTAAGTAAGTTTATTTTTTAAAGAGTTGATGAATCTATGTCCAAGTCTTGGCTCCAAAAAAGCTACTGAACATTTCAATCGTTGTTGCACAGCATTCATTAAACACATGGTGACCTTTTTATAAGGAAGGTTTTCACAATAGTGCCTGCAATTTTACAGCCTTTCAGTCAACCTCTGCTTACATTTATTACTATTTTCCACACTTTTGAATAATACACCCTAAAACTATGCAGTGACTTAAATATTAAACAAATAACATTTGAGCTTTTTTTGTCTGGACATGCACATTCTCTCAACCAACTTTTTTTTATATATTCTAGGATGCTTTTCACATGTCCAGTATATTAGACACCTGTTGTTAGCTGCTTTTCTTCATCATACAGTAAATAAAAAATGTGTTTTGAAAAGAAAGTCACATATTCATTATTCTTTATCATTCATTCATTGCACACCACAAATTCAGTCTGTTCTGCAGTACTGTGTCTTTAAGTGATTTCTGAAGGTAAGTCGGAAGGCAGAAGGGGTGCACGAGACAGCCGCGCGCACCCGCACCCGATGTGGACACTCAAAAAATGTGTTAAGAATCACAAAAGGTGGATCTGTTACACTGGAAGATAAACGCAACAGCTGTTCATCAGTCGTAAGGTGAGCATCATCCCGTTTATCTGTCGCTTGGATGCAGCAGGCTGTTACTACTCTCATGGTTTTCGTTAGAGAGACAATACAAAGAGGGTTTTGCAAAATGAACCGGCGAGAAGTGAAGAGGCCCCGCGAGCGTCTAGCCGCATACATCTCAAGGCGAACTTTAGCTTTCCTCCTTCCCTTTCTTTACTACATTTTAGGGGGGCTGTTTTATAAAAGGTACACTTTTAACTTAGGACCCCCGAACTTCCACCTAACAGACCCTCTTTTGACACTAAACGAGTGAAAACATGACCGGAGCTACCGTGGCCGGCAGGCGGAAGACGCTCGTTCCTCTACGGTGTCTGTTAGCTCCGCTCCCCGGTCTCTGGTGGAGGCAGAGCCGCGAGATGGGCGCAGGGACAGCCCGGTGCGGTGAGACGGAGCTCTGAAGGGCGGGTTGCAAAAACCCCAAAAACACCACAAGCTTCTCGCACTGAAGTACAAAAAAGACACAGTGTCTCTGTTTGGAGGGAGTTTCATTGTAACATCATAGTGGAGGGAGTTATTTGTCATAACTTAGAGGAGTTTATTGTCTCTGGAGATGAAGCATTTGAAGGCGGCGGAGGGGCCTCGGCCATTGCGCTGCTCGGTATCGTTACATGCAGCCGAAGCACTTATAAAATTAGGAATCGGAATCGTAATGAATATTGACATTGTGAGTCCTCTTAACTATTCTGGTTCATTATCAGTTCTATTAGTGGTTCTTTATAGGCTACTTTCAACATATACATATGAAATAAGTAATGTTATTGTGTTTCATTCCCCTCATCAGCAAATGTATCAAAGCAGAAATACATTTTTACACAGAAATTATGATTTGTTATAAATGAAATCATTCCACTAATAGGTTTTAACTATAAAATGAAAACTAATTTAATTATAAAACACATGTATAATTTTTCCTTCAAGCATTTTCACTCAAATACCACTGAATAACAACTTTTGTAAACATTATGATATGAACAACTTCTGTTGAATGTGTTCAATTTTATAATTTACAGAACATGAGATTTATGGTATTTAATCGGCCTATATTGTTTTTGTATAGTCAATAACGTTCTTCCTTACCAGATGATGATGAATTTTTTGAAAGTGAAGTGAAGATGGCAAAGTGAAGTTGTAATTTATGAGCCTTTTGCAAATCTTTAGAAATACTCTTTTAGGTGTTTATTTTTTATTTTTTGCCTATGTAATTGCAATACAATACCTGTAAGCTTGGCAGGGCCTTAACCACTATCATCATTGAATTGTGATTTATCAGCCTACACATAGAATAAACACTGAGCTAAATATTGTATTAGCATTAGCTGTTCTTATACCACACGACTGTATAATTAGTGTAATTACAGGATTATATGGTTAGTTGCATTTTATTGTTTGCATTTAGCATTGTTTTACCTCCAGGGTTCATGTGAAGTTTGGAAAAATATGGAATTTGATTTGAGCAATTGGATAATTATGGGGGAAAAAATGTCTTTACCATAAGCAAGTCTCTTTTGAACTTCAATAAAGAAATGTGTTTGTGCCACTCAAACCAGCAACCGATAAAGGACCAAACAATCATCTAAATCAGACTGTACTTTGCTGTTTAATGATGGAGCAACATCAAACCATGATTACAGTATCAAACTGATGTGTCAGATGTGCAGGTTATAAAGCTTTTTAGGTTTAAAGGTTTCTTCTCATCATAAGCACATGTTATCACTTGGAGAAAACCAATGAAAAAAGAACAGAGAAAATAAAATATTTATAGATGTATTATATACCAACTATAATGCTGAAAGTAATGATGTGTGAACAATTTATGTTAAATGTGGTCTGAAAAATCAACAAGGTTTGGAAATTTTAGTTTGGAAAAGTATGCTGTAACATCTGTTTGCTTTAATGTCAGTAACTCTTATATATAGGCTAGTTATCAGTAAAATCATTTATACAGTTTTCCAATATTTATCTGCTACAAATTAAAGTGGCAACATCCCTAAACTATGTAAATTAATGTTGTTGCTATTGCAAAGAGCGCTGTTGTTACAACCTGGCTGAGTTGTAACAGTTGGTGGGGTGGGTTGTAACATTAATAATAAGAAAAAATGTAAGTAAATTTTGTACATGCATATACTTTGTTAATCAGATGTACATGTTCAAAATGACTTGTATACAAACCCCAATCAACCCCTTTCCCCAAATCCACTGTTTCAATTTAACAGGGTTTGTACAAGGTGCTTGAATTTGACGTTTTTTTTTTAAATTGAAGTCCTGGAAAACCCTTGAAAACAGCCACATTTCTGAAAAGGTACTTGAACAGTCTTTCATTATTGAAAGACAATATATGAAATTAGTGCTTATTTTTTTCGATAAAACACAAATACAATCTTTTCAAATAAAAAGATTTTTACCTCTTGTCAGTTGGACCTTATTAGGTGTTGTTCAAAATTAAAATAATTTCCTTGTTTACAACCTAAGCATTTTTAACGAATGTCTACTAAGACTACTTAAAAACTATCTTAAAGTCAGTCCCTTGCCGCCACCTACTGGCGTAACTGTGTAACCTGAAGTTGTTGATAAATCCCCATCTTTAATGGGTTAGTTCACCCAAAATGAAAATAATGTCATTTATTACTCACTCTCATGTCATTCTACAGCCGTAAGATCTTTGTTCATCTTCCGAACACAAATTAAGATATTGTTGATGAAATCTGATGGCTTAGTGAGGCCTCTATTGAGAGCAAAGCCATTCAAACTCTCAAGATCCATAAAGGTACTAAAAACATATTTGAAACAGTTCATGTGAGTTCAGTGGTTCTATCTTAATATTATAAAGCGACAAGAATACTTTTTGTGTGCCAAAAAAACAAAATAAAGACTTTTCAAGACTTTATCTAAATGGGCCGATTTCAAAACACTGCTTCGCAGCTTTACAAATCGAATCAGTGAATCAGAGCGCCAAAGTCACATGATTTCAGCAGTTTAGCTGTTTGATAGGAGATCCGAATCACTAATTTGAAACAAAAGATTTATAAAGCTCAGAAGCTTCATGAAGCAGTGTTTTGAAATCGGCCCATATAGTCTTTTTGTTTTTTTTGGCACACAAGAAGTATTCTTGTCGCTTCATAATATTAAGATAGAACCACTGAACTCACATGAACTGTTTCAAATATGTTTTTAGTACCTTTATGGACCTTGAGAGTTTGAATGGCTTTGCTCTCAATAGAGGCCTCACTGAGCCATCGGATTTCATCAAAAATATCTTAATTTGTGTTGCGAAGATGAACGAAGGTCTTATGAGTGTGGAACGACATGAGGGTGAGTAATAAATTAACTAACGCTTTAACAAACAGACCGTTTCACAATACCAAGTATGCCAACAATATAATATAGAATATTATTTTATGAACAATGAAAGCCATTATAAACTTGGAATTTATTAGCTTATATATTATTAAATAAGTTGTAAGTTGTATTTTGGATACCTTATATCTGTAATTTTGTTTTATTAGTATATTTTATTTATTTATTTAGGCCTACCTTTTTTAGAATTTGAAAGCTAATAAAGATATTGTTTGATAAGTGGGATTATCATTTCAGTCCACAAGACTCATAGAAGTTTTAGTCCACAAGACTCATAGAAGTCATCAAACATATGACGTTATGGTTTATGTGTGTTTTTCAGGCCATCTCTGGGTATTTTTTATAACAATAAATTATATGAATAATGCGGTGCTAATTGACACAGCCTTTATTTATTACAGTATTTTATGCCTTATTCTGTGGTAATTTTTTTTTCACGTTATAAAATCAATATTATTTTATATTATATTATAATTATTATATTATTATATTATAATAATATAATTTAATATTATTAATTTAATATTCATATTGTCATAAGGAAAACATAAGAAAAAATTATAGAATACAAAATAGTGTTTATTGTTCAGCAGTGTATTTGATTTCTTAGCCAATTAAAAGAGATTAAAAAAAAAACTGTCAATTAGACAAAGATAAGAAAAAATCTGGTATTACACTTGACATTTCTGTCCCCCCTCACTTCTGAAATGATGGCTAAGGCCCTGCCTCTTACTAATTTCTAAGTAGCTAAAAGTGACAACTTTATAACTCTCTGATCCCTCCTATGGTTAATATTTTTGAAAAATTAAACCTTATAAGTTTAAATGTGATCTATTGCACTCTGCCTACATTGTCATGTTATGTTTTAGAAGTAAATAATGTTGTTGAAATTAAGAATTCTGTGTCTTCTATTTTAGAATGTAATGATCACCGGTGGAGATTCCCCATGCACCTACATCCCTTCCATTCCGACCTTCTAGAATGTTTCTGAAGACGGTTCCTCCGGTGGTGGCTATTCACTCAGAATGGAGGTCCAGTAAAAGCTGCAGCCTGCCTCTCTTTTTCAATGACAGTGCGTCCGACAGCGACCTTGCCTCTGTTAGCGGCACCCCCTTCCCACAGAAGATCCAGATGATTATAGAGAGCCTACACAGCACCCAGTCTTCGGACATGAGTGAAAACATGCAGACCGAAAAGGCTGCTCATTCCAGCCACGAAGCTGGCTACAAGGGTCAATTGCGATGTATGGACACGTCGGCGAGATCCCGGGGAGCAGGGGCAGACACTAAGCTACAGACCGCCAGGGCTGATACTGGCGATGATTCAGACAGTGACGATTCTGTGGACAGGGGCATTGAGGAAGCTATTCAAGAGTATTTGAAGGAAAAGGTGGACCACAAGCGCAAAGGGGATCTTGTGACAAGTTCGCCCCCAGCACCCAAACTTCAGCGGAGAGAACCAACTGCCCCAGATGCTGCTAAACCACACACACATTCCAGTAGTGCCAAGGTGTTAACCGCTAGCAATCATATCCAGAGAGCCTTGAGTGGGACGCTGGCCTTAAAGAAGAAAGTCATAAAGAAGAAGCTAAGCAAAGAAAATCCCATTAAGAAAGCAGACTCGAGTAAAGTTTTGCCTGTAAAAAGTCTTCCTCTTCCCAGAACTAAGAAAGGATCTTCCTCGTCTTCTGAGATGGACAGATCTCCACCTCGTCTCGTCATTAAAGAGGAAGAGGAATGTCTCGATTCAAGCAGCGATGATGGAATCGAAGAGGAGATTCAGAGATTCCAGCAGGAGAAAAGAGAAAAACAGGAAAGTGACAAAGATGCCCTGAGACCTTCACGACAAAGGGAGGACTCTGATTCAAGCAGTGATGAAGGTATTGAGGAAGCTATCCGACGCTTCCAGGAAGACAAACACAAGCAGAAGAAAAATAAAAGTCCTCTCAAACCTGCCCAACTGCTGCCTGCGCAACGTAACAAACCATCCATCATAAGCACTCAGCCACTCAAAGCGCTGTCAAAGAAGAACAACAAGAAGAAATTGGCAACCAAGAAGTCTAATCTCCCAACACCACTGGCTGTAAGCCACTGTTTGAACAAGTGTACATCCCAGGGCTCTAAAGTTAAAGGGTTTACACCTCCCCCTTCAAACCCAAAACAAACCCACACAGAACATCAGATCCACTCCAGCCTGAAGGTCAACACTGCTGAGCTGATGTGTGCAGAAGCCATTCTAGACATCTCAAAGACTGTCATGCCTGAGGTGTTTGAGTCCAACTTGAGCATTGCTAACAGAAATTTGCTGCAGACGCCACCATTCCCCACTGTTGCACCATCTGAAAATAAAAGTGATGAGAGCTCCGTTGACAGTGAGGATGGAATTGAACAGGAGATAAGGAAATTTTTAGAGAATAAAGCAAAAATGAACAAAGAGCTTCCGATAACAGCAGGTGCACCTCCACCAGCTTCAGGAGATCCAACAGCAAGCAAGGAGCCAAAGAAGAAGACGAAGGAAACGCAGCCAAATAAAGCAGTTAGGCTCTCACTGTCAAAAAAACGCAAGATTAAAGAGGAACAAAGCAAACTTGACAGAGATGGTGACTTGGTATTGAATGTTAAAGAGGAGCCTCCAGGGACACCTCTGATTCATAGTGACTCCACCAGACCAGACCTTTCTACGACTCCCACTGTGACATCACATTCAAGCAGTCTAACCACCATAAGAAACAGCAAACAGAAGCAGAACTCTCCACCTTGCAAGGGTTCGGATGGTAGTGTACCCAAAGACAAAGGTTCCACTTACAGTACATCCAGCCCAAAGACTGTGACTGGCTCTGAGAAAAATGACAGCAGTGACAAAAGCAGCTCCCTGGACAGTGATGAGGACCTAGATGCTGCAATTAAAGACTTGCTTAAGACTAAGAAAAAAGTCAAAAAGAAAGTGAGGGACATGAAGGCAAGAAAAAATGCCAGACCTTCAGAGGCATCGTCTTTGGATGTCACGAAAAAACAGAAACCTTTCACAGACCAGAAGAGTATCCCATCTGCCAAGCTTAAGTCTGGCATCTTGAAAGGTGGCAAAGAAACACTGAACGTTCAGGCTAAAAACGACAAGGGTTCTAAAAGCAAAGCTGTTAAAGGCAAATCAGAAGTCCAGAACATCAAACAATCTAAAAGCCCTGCACAAACCGACAAGGTGACTGGGAATGGTGGGGTTCCCAGGGCCACAGATGGGGACATCCCTTCTTCCAGTCCACATGCAGAAGACCATGACAGTTCTATTGACAGCGATGATAGCATTGAGCAAGAGATCAGGAGATTTCTAGCTGAAAGGGCCAAGGTGTCGGCGCCTCTCGCCACAAACATCAAACAGGAAGAAGCTGTGAACTCCTTGACCTCATCTGCAGAGTTTGAAGTTAAACCAGAAATTCAAAAGAAGCTGGAGATTGAAACTCCAGTCTCTGCTTCAACATCAGCCTCTGATAGACTCTGCAAAAGTGAAACGCAAGAGGAATCCACAGCCACACCCACAATACCCATGGATGCACCTGCAGAACTCAACAAGGGACCAGTCCTGACACCAGGCAGCTCTTGCATTATGGGTTTCAGGAGGACCGAAAGTCAAAATTTTGAGATCTCGACCCCAAGAGATCCAAAGATCGGCAGCTCCCAGACAGGAAAGGACACTCCAACAAGTCATGCCATAAAAACCAACTCCTTAACAACACCCTTATTGAGGTCAGAAACGCCCCGTTCATCAGGTCATCAACACCAAAACCTGTTCCTGTTGACGCCTGTTAACAGCAGTATGAGCGACGTCAAGGAACCTTCCTCTGCAGACTGTAATGACCTTCCCATCAGCCGCCAGAGTAAATCAGCCACCAGGATACCTTTAAGGGATGTCATTAGCTCTCTTTGTCCCTCCCCTCTTTCGAAACCTCAGATTAGTTCCCCTGCAGAAAACCCTGCCGTCATCACTGGTGATCTCCCAACCTCGGCACCCCCTGGGGGCAGGACAGAGGGATTTTACTTGCATAACCGCCTGAAAAGGGACAGACACCTCTCCGATAGACCACACTTATCCCCCACCACCTCACATCCGTGCCAGCCCTACCTGGGCGATAGAGTAACACAGGTGCAACGGGACCAGGCTGCTTTCCCATCACTCTCAGCAAAGACAAACCTAGCTGAGGTCAACCAAGCTGAGTCGACTGAATCCAATGCAAGTTTAGGGGTAAAACAAAGGGAGGGAGAAATTGTTAGCAAGGAAGAGAAAGAGCAGGATGATGAGGAATGTGTTGATGAGACAGATGTAGAGTCAGATGAGGAAAGGAAAGATCAGAAGACAAAAGACAGGAGGAAGCAGCCCACTAATCAGTGAGTAATTACTTGTTGTCTCCAAACACACACACACATATCAGTTGAGGGAACATGGTTGCCAAAAGCCCAGTACCTATCCATGCTGTTAGTCCATCTAAGATACGAAAGACTTCTTCATCAAATTGTTGCTGTCTTTAATTACAATGATTAATGAGTGTTTTGGTCATTGGTTTGGGTGGAATTATGGATCCAAATTCTGATCCACTGGTATTTTGCAAGTTTCCAACCATACAGCCGAAATTTTCCTTCGGCTTTAAGTGTTAGTTGTGTTTTATTTTAGCATTAGCCTGACGGACTGCAGCATCTCATCCTGCATTTCAACATTTCTGTCTTTTTGTACTGTATTATTTAGGTTTCAAGGGACGTCACATAGGAATGTTTGAGTGTACCACATCCTTTTTTGTATGTTTGTACATTTATAAATATATTTAAAAGCAGACATGATGTCATAAAGAGAGATTAAACTTTGTTTTTTATTGTTTTTGTTGTATTTTCTCTGCAGCAGCTGCAGCAATTCTCAATGAATCCAGCTTTACAAACTTTGCTTTATACATAATGTTTTGAAATTGTGACTATGAAAAGTAATTGCGATGAAAAACCGAAGGTTTATGAAAAGATGACAATATCAGTGGTGAGTTTACATGTTAAAG
The DNA here is from genome assembly GCA_037950665.1 of Hypophthalmichthys nobilis. NCBI lineage: Eukaryota > Metazoa > Chordata > Actinopteri > Cypriniformes > Xenocyprididae > Hypophthalmichthys > Hypophthalmichthys nobilis. Next base: position 5,012,133 of record CM075490.1, read on the forward strand.
AATTCCACAGGTCCATATATTCACCCATCCATAGGTAAATGTTTTTTTTTTTTTTTTTTTTTTTTTTCAAAAAAAAAAAAAAAATTGCTAAAGGTTAAATAAAACCATGCAAATTGCATCTTCCAGTACTAAACTGTAAAAAGTACTGCAGAATGTAGAGGTCAAAAGAATGAAACTGTTTTAGTGTGCATTAATGCATATTTATTTGCAATGGTTCTTAAGAAATACATTTTTTGTAAATCTTTTGATATTTTCCAGAGTAATTTAGCCTCCATCCACACTAGAATCATCATTTTGACTCTTGACCTCTGAGAGGGAAGTCTGAGTCACCTCTCAGTAACATTAAAATGTTCCCTGAGGGTTCTAAATGAGGAAAATCTCCTCAGTGCAACAGTGAAGGACTAAAATAGGCCTCATTTGTGAAACATGAGCAAAATGAATGTCTGTTAAAATAGTTCAGAAAGCCCTTCTTGTATAAATTGTTCCATTCAGTTCGATGTGGCAATCTATGCAAGAATAGTCTTACAATTTACAGATAAATTTGTTCTGCTTGTGTTTCTTAAGGAGCCCCGTTGAGTTTACATACAGTATGTATATAGAATGTGTATGAAAAACAGCCATTTACTTGGTATGAAAATTTTACAGAAAAATGGCAGTAGCAATTATTGTATCCTTTACACTTTGAATTAATACCTTGCCCTCAACAAATGCATTTTTTCCAGATGTGCCCTTTTAACATTTTTTTGTATTTAGTTAGGAATTCTTTATATTCTTTTGTCATAACTAGGTTATTTTTGTACCACTGAACTTGCAACATTCAGAGATTTATATCACACTGCAAATTACAAGGAGGAAACTCAATGTTTCAATATTTAGTCATCTTTCTCTTTTTGCACACTTATCCAAACACAATTATCAAGTCACACCTCCCTCTCTCCACACATTTCTTAGTTCCTGTTTTTGTTGCTTATTATATGTAGGTGTTTTCCTATGTGAAAAGAATGTTATTTATTTTTGTTTATAGAAGAGAAGAAAGTAAAGACTCATGCTGACTATGCTGGGCATTGCCAGTTTTCATAAATATTTTGCAAAAAAAAGAATTTTTTTGGTCCCCTGCTCTGCACAGAGAAAAGAAACTCAAACTGTATCTCTGAAGATGTATAATAAAAACTGACTTTGAGACACAAGGCTGTATGGTTCTTAACTGGGTGCGTGTGCAAACATGTATGAACGTGTGAGTTCCTGTACATGTTTATAATCAGTATCTTGCGTAGCTTCCTCTGTTTTGTCTTAAAGGGGTCCTAATGCCCCTTTTTCTAGATGTAATATAAGTCTCCGGTGTTCCCAGAATGTGTTTTAGCTCAAAATACCCCACAGATCATTTATTATAGCTTGCCAAATTTGCCCCTATATTTAGACGCGATATGTGAACGGCCCCTAAAGCAGCCCAACATGGCCTCGTCCCCTTTTTTGTGTGTTCTCGGGGGGCAGGATTTATGTACATTTTAGAAGAAGCTTGTTGTAGTCCTCAAACAGCGAATTCTTTAAAAGAAAATATCTCCCTTTGCATTGAACTTTGAGTGTCGTAACTTTGCAGATGTTGTTTATGCTCAAACAGCAACATTACACTAACTAAAGTTAAAAAAGTGAAATCATAATCAACCACCCCTTTAATATAAAGTAGCTTCCTTTCACACAGATGTCTAAGTAAACTAAAGCTAATGCCAGTCTATGTGCATGCTTTTGAATATTCTGTCAAAAACAACTACAGTTTCCTCGCGATTTAAAAATAAACTATATCTACATCATGTGTGAGTGACGAATAGACAATTTATATATATATATATTTCTGTCCTGCTGAATGTTCATGTTTTTACTCTAGAGTAATTAAACACTCATCAAGACACAAAAAGGAATGGGCTGTCAATTTTTCCTCAAAAGAAGATTGGAGGATTTCTTAAGCATGTAATGTAATACATAACTAATTTTATTCTTTGTCAAAGATGTTTGTTGCATTATTGTGTCCACATGCTGTGTTGGTTGAACTTGATGCATATTTCAGACCAATATAATAAGCAGATAATGTTTTTATATATATATATATATATATATTAACAGTCGCTTTTTTGTACAGTTTGCATGTATTCTATTGTAAATTTTGATGTGTTGTTTTTACTTGAACGTGTAATTCTAGATTCATTGCTTTATCTAAACTGAAATGCTAAAGTAAATTCCCAGTGAACACACATTCAGATGTGTTTGAAAAATACATAAATGTAGATTATAACTCTAAATTGAACAGAGTTTATAAAAACATGTATTTATAGTATAAGCAATCAAATTAGTTATTGGCGTTTGCTGATGGCAGATGCAGAGACTGGCAGTGTTTATGTATGTGTGAATATGTTTCTTTTGTGTGCTCCAGGTCTCTGTCCACCTCTATTGATCCAGGGTTCTTACTAAGTCCATATATTGCCCTGGACACAGAGGAGAGGAGTCTGAAATTCCAAACCAGACGCCTCCATATTCAAAAGCAGCTAGAGGTACATACAAAGACTATATTAAAAATTCATGCATTTACTTGCACATACACTGATGTAACAGATTTGATAGACTCAGTACATGTAAGGGAATATATGTGATAGTTGCGTTTTTGATTATGTGCACATAAGCTAAATGGTTTAAAAGTCTCTGTCTGTGTGGTCCTGGTAAACCCTACATTATGGGGACAAAATGTCCCCACAAAGATGATAATATCAGGCAAAACATGTTTCTGTGATGGTAGGTTTACAGGTTGGGTTAGGCCATAGAAAATATCATAAACCTGATATAAAATTATTGGAAGTCCATGCAATGTCCTCACTAATATAGTGAAACAGGTGTGTGTGTGTGTGTTGTAGGGCAGCAAAACCGTCAAACGAAGGCTGCAGTTTGTGGTCAGTGTGCCCAGGTAAATACACCTGTCTTCACTTACACAGGAGATACAGGAAGTATTGCTCACTAAATTGCACATAAAACAACATCTGATGGCTCACATGATAAATAGATACATCGATGAAGTTGTTTTTGTGTAAAGAACTGTGATTAAGTGAAAGGTGTTCATACAAAAATTATTTAGAATTGTTGCACATTAGTGGAACTTGTCCATGATGTTTTGTTTTATTACAGATAAACTGAAGCCACTGGAAAATATAATGAAAAGGAGGCTCTCGTGTTCAAAAGAATATTGTAATAGGAAGTATATTATTTAAATGTAAAAAAAATATATATATATATTTAAAATGTAATTGTAAGTTCTGGTTTTATTTTTGTTTTTACTTTTTTGTTTTATCCATGGTTCTTCAGTTCCATCATTTAAATTGTTCATTGCAATCAAATTGACATTGGTTCCTTGAATAAAGTTTTTGTTCATTTCAAATCACGGGGCCATTGTGGCACTTGTAGTTCATGTGGTGTTTAATGCAAACGGTTTTTATCAGACCAAAGCACTGTATGGAACATCACTACCCACAATCCTCTGCGCTTTTCCTCAAGCTCAGTGGGCGGAGCTCGAACGGAAACATGGCAGCGGGTGTCTTAACTAGAGGTGAAATAAAACGTGTTTTCATGTAATGTTAATGCACTTTCAGAGCATTTTATTATGTAAACCATATTAAAATAGAATAATTATTAACAACATAATTACTTTGTAATCTTGATTGTGGTTTGCAGTGACACAATACCTTACCTGTGAAACTACATGACCATCGAGTTTCTGAACACTGAGCAGACTTTGGTTTATAAATATATATATATAAGTAACATTTAATAAATGAATGTTATATGATGGTTTTCAGTAACGCAGGTTCTCCGGGGCCCTCGGTTGGTCTCTGCTGTGTTCTCGTGTCACGGACAGACATTCAGCTCCGCAGCAGCTGCAGTCAAATCAACGCCAGCATCGAGAGACACCGGTGATTATGATTATTATTATGATTATGACATGCATACAGAACACCTGAAACCCAGCGAACTAGATATACAGTTTCTGTCTGTGTATAGCATGTAAGAGGGCTTTTCAAACTGGGGGCCACAAGGGAGTGTTTGGAGGTTGATGGAAACGTTTAGAGACAGTGAATTTGAAAATAAATAATAATAATATTGAAATAAATTATTAGACATAAATATAACATTATGTTTTAGGATGGTTGTTCCTTTGTGTTAGGATAATCATATTTGGGGGCCTGCGGAATCTAAAGATTGAAAACTCTTGGTATATAACAATTTGCATGGTTTGTTTAACCACATTGACACTTAATACAGATAAGATGTTTCATAAAGAAGCAGCTTGCATATAGAATTATTCCTTTTTAGTTAGATAATTTGATGTATAGACTGTAAATATGTACCTGATATGTATGCTTTTTTTTCTGTAAAGCTGTAAAAAATATATTTAAAAGCGCTATACAGAAAACTTGACTCATACAATGAGAGTGTGAGATATATTTATTCATAACTAATATGCAGTCTTACATATGCAGCTGCTACAGAGAAAATCCAGAACTTCCCACTTACTCAACCAGACTATTTCCGCTTGTCTGAGCTCTTCACTATGAAGGACCTGTTTGAGGCCCGTGTTCATCTTGGACACAAGAAAGGCTGTCGACATAGGTGGGTAACTGACACGACATTTTCATGACATTGTATTTATATTTTATTATCTGATAGTGTGTATATGTATATACACACCTATACATATATGTGTCTAAATATATACACACACACACACACACACATACATAATAAATATATATAACCAAGTTTAGTGTTTTGTTAGTGTCCTTCATATTTAAAATATTTTAAAACTAAAACACTAAACTTGGTATTTATCTGACAAAATTATTATATATATATCACACACGTGTGTATAATTATACATTAGTATTTTTAATTACCCTATAAGTTTGATTAACCCATCAAAGTATGAGGAAAATATTTCACCTTTTTTTTTTTTTATATAAATATTTTAATTATGAAGGAAGACCGAAACACTGAACTTGGTTAAGGTATTTATCTGACAAAATTATTTGCCAAAAAAAGGCAAACTACAGCTACAGGTTTTATTTTAATATGCAAAAAATTTACTATGTAAGAAAAACAAAAAGCTCACAAAAAAAAAGCATACATTGACTACAACATAATCAGTTATTAATATTTTGTTGGTTATCATGTTTTTGCATGTGTTAATTTCTTTGCACAATATGCTTACAAAATCTTTAACTAATTTTTAATAATTTGAATAAAGGGTGAAGATCTCAATTTTCCTAGGCTGGACATCACTTATAGCCTCTACTGTTTAACACACACACACATATATACATATGTGTAGGCTGTGCTGTATCGTGAATAAGTGCCTGCAGCGCCCTTCAGCCATGACTTATTCACGATACAGCACTAGCCTTGAGTACCTTATTGCTTTTATAAAACGGTTACCACACAATACAAATATTAAAGACAGAAATATGTATCAATACAACTTTTACTAAAAGCTTTCCTTCCACCAGAAAAAATAGTCCCTGACCGTGAACAGCAACAGAAGTTACATTATTACGCCATTAGATGGCGGTAAAGACTGTCTTTATGAGTGTGTCAGTCGGTAGCGAAGACTTTTACATTGAAAAGACTGAACTGTTGTGAACACGGAACAAGACACAACTGACAAATGCTTTGACTAGCGCTGTCAGTCACGGAAAAACCCCTTAAATGTTAAAAGGACAAGATAATACATCGGACATTTAAACAGATGTTTTATTATGAACATAGGACTGACCTGAAGGAAAATGCTAAATCTGAATGCAGGTAATAAACTCGCTCACTCGATCTCTTTCTCACAATACTCTTCTACATAATACAGTAAGCTTCAATGAACAATATCAATTGAGAACAGTTTACGTTGCTAAGAGTGGTTGCTAAGGGTGTTGTGTAGTGATACACAGAACTGTTGGGTGAAGCGGTCATAGCCATGTTTTATCGTGAATGAAACACAGCTATTGACCAGTCAGAATCAAGGACAGGAACTAACCGTTTTATAAATGTATATATATAATGTCACAAAATCTGAACTTTATTTCAGAGATCACTAAGGTGTTTCTCTCTCTTTGTTTCTCTCTAGGCTGATGGAACCGTATCTGTTTGGCTCTCGTCTGGATGTTGACATCATTGACCTCGAACAGACAGCAGAACACCTCCAGCGGGCGCTGAACTTCACAGCTCATGTGGCGTATCGCGGTGGCATCATCCTGTTCGTCAGCCGCAGGCGGCAGTTCGGCCACCTGGTGGAGACGACGGCAAAGGAGTGCGGCGAATACGCTCACACGCGCTACTGGAAGGGAGGACTGCTCACCAACGCCCCTATCCAGTACAGCCCCGGTGTACGACTTCCAGATCTCATCGTGTTCTTCTCCACGCTCAATAACGTTTTCCAGCAGCACGTCGGGATCCGGGACGCAGCCAAAATGAATATTCCCACGGTCGGGATTGTGGACTCTAACTGTAACCCCAGCCTCATCACGTACCCAGTGCCAGGCAACGATGACACTCCTGTTGCGATGGAAATGTACTGCCGGCTATTCAAAATGACAGTTAACAGGGCAAAGGACAAGAGGAGACAGATGGAGCTTCTCAAGGGGATTTCAGCCTCCGTATGAGGGAAGGTCAATGAGCTTCAACATCTCTAATCAAAGAGTCTGTCCACATTTAGAAAGTTCAGTGGAATTATATGAGTCCAAGAAGTAACTGCAGTTCAAATTCAGACATATTCAAAATGTAAAAAAAATAACCATCCCAGAACTGAAGATGTCCAACAACTTAATTTGCCAGTGTAAAATCCAGTGGCTTCAAACTGAATATTTATTGGTTTTGTTTTGATTTCCATTGCTTACTTGTTATGAACCCAATAAAGTTTCACAAATCCATAGTGTGATGCTTATCGTCCATGTTTATTTATAAAAATAAATGTCAGTTTGCAAATTAGTTTCAGAGGGTTGAGTTTTCGAAAGTAACTAATTCATTTTAACCTATAGATGTGCGCATCCTACAGAGACGCACTTAGGACTGCACATGCGCATTAGCTTGATCCAGTTTTTTTGTCATGATTTGAGCATTTAGAAACAAAATTTATGAGACAGTTGTTGTCAGATTTCATTGGTGATTATAAATATGAAATTTAATCGAAAGCTTGGCAAACAGCTTTGGAGAATTTGATGTTTCTTCATTCAAAGAGATAGGAGCAGCACTTGAATGTCCGAGAGGCGTCAAAGATGGCCGCCGAGTTAAATGGGACTTTGGTTTTAGTTTCTGGCCACTCATTAGCTAAAGTTTATTTTAAATTTATTGTCACTCATTAGCTAAATAGCTAAATTTTAAAATGTTTTAAAACAAAATATTAGTCTGTATTATTTTGAGTCAAACACAGCTATTGTACTTTTTTTGCTTTATCGATGTAGCGATCGCAAAGGAAAGCGCGTGATGAGGTACTGTTGCCATGGTTATCATTGTAATGTGAACGCGAGATCGCTAGCGACCTTTTGGCGACAAGTAAAAATGCCTGTTCTGACTTGTATTCTAACCTTTATCATTACTGAAATGTTTGTTTGTTTGTTTGTTTTTAAATACCGTTTAATAAGACCCTCGACCTTTTGTTTGACCTATTTGGGAAGGAATTCAAGCTTTAATTCGTGACTCTGCAAATCCGTCTTTTGTGGTCCAGCAGGTTGCCGTAGTTCTTCCACTATATCTTTAGCCACTCCTCTTGACTCACTGAGATTCTTTTTTTCCGCAATGAAGGTGAGAACAACATCTACATATTGCATAATACATATATCCTGATATTACAAAGCAAAATACTTTGCTCATTCGATTTATATTATATAGACATTATAAGCATTTTATTTATTATTATATTGTATAAGATCTTGACTGTACATTAGATCTTGTGCATTACAGTATTTAGTAATGGTAATGAGCGTGGCGTAATAAAACCATCTATGTAATAATATTTACGATGCATTAATCGCAGTTAATATGTTCTAATGTTACATATGCAATGTTTACAGACATAATAACTCGCAATAATTGTTCCTTCTGCTTAAAACTGGCTTAAACCGCCCACGTGTTGCATGCAAATACGTCAGCCTGTAGTATAACACAAAAACGTTGCTCTACCGAGCAAAATCCTGAATTCTGCTCTTAAAAACTTAAAATGTAACCGTGCTGTCATGTTTTATTGCTGTGGGTTATTTTTATTCTCGGACACACAGCAGCAGTGCCTTTTGAGGCGACGCAGCGTGGCTTTCAGTAGCGTGCTCGTGCCGGTAGGGGGCGTGAGCGCTCAAGACACGTGATTTCGATTCAAAGTGACACTCACTGCTGTCAATCACAATGCAAAGTACTGTAACCACACTGAACCTGCATGCTGCACAGTTATACATTATGTTTCCACTCCACTACAGACCCTGAATGAAGGCCTTTATCTTCCTGTTTGGAAACCACCTTGATTTTCCACCATCAGGTAAAGATTTACTGTCAACAATATTTTTTTAAGCATATACAGTGGGTCTCTGTTAAAGGACATCCTAATTATGTTGCACCATGGATACATTAAATTTAACTTACTAGCCAAATTAAATCTTATAAACATTTTAAAGTCATCAGAGAGAAAAAAAAGTAAATAATATTATCTTTACCAAATCATTTAAAACATACAGTTGACATAGGTTTTAATTTTTCACACATTTGTTTTTAATGAAAATTTGGGATTAAAATTTAATAATAATGTATAGTATAATGCAATGTAAGTCGCTTTGGATAAAAGCGTCTGCCAAATGCGTAAATGTAAATGTAAATGTATTAAAGAAATTAATATTTTTACTCATTAAGGATGCATTAAATTTATCAAAAGTGACAGTAAAGACATATAAATGTAACAAAAGATTTATTTTTCAAATAAATGCTGCTCTTTTGAACTTTTTAATTCTATTCATCAAAGAATAAAAATGTATCACGTTTTCCACATATATATTAAGCAGTTTTCAACACTGATAATGAATGTTTCTCGAGCAGCAATTCAGCTTTGCATTCAAATAGAAAACAGTGATTTTAAATTGTTCTATCTATCTATCTATATAGCATTTTAATCACCTTTTTATTATTAAAAGTACAATTATTTTACATAATATCAACTAATATAATACAATATACATATAATGTGCATAATAATTATATACAAATCACAGAAAAAAGATGTTTAGGAGTCTAGTCCATCAGTGTATGTTGTCTTGTGTAAGTGTGTGTGTAGTTGTGTGTTTGTGTTCTCCTAGTTTTGCCCCTTGAGACGTAACTTTGGCTGTGATGCCACTGTTGTGCCAAAAGTGGGCAGAAAGAAACTGGCTTGTGATCGACCCTGCTGTCCTGCATGGTGGACCAGGGGCTTGGAACGAGGCCGGATAACCCAACCCAGACCTCTGTGTGTGTTAGTTCCCATTTCAGTCTGTTAAACCCTTTCCAAATATCCCATTAATTCTCCTAAACTGTCTTTGTGTTTGAATATTCTAGATTCTAACTATCTGCTTCATGAACTCAAGACAGACACAAGAAATGGAGCTGCACTTCACATGGGTGGTGACTTAAAGTGGCCCTATTATGCTTTTTCGTATATTATCTTTCATATAGTGTGTAATATAGATATAAAAGGTCTGCATATTTTCAAAGATCTAAGTTATTGTCTCCCAAAAGAAAGAACAGATTCTGAAGTGCCTGAAACGAGTCGTCAGTAAGTTTTACTTCCTGCTCGAACCTACATTGGTTTGTAACAAATTTGCATAATGCCAGCCTATGGTTTTCATTGGCTGCCTGTGAACAATGCCTGTTTGCCCCGCCCTCAAGCACTGTAGTTGTAGGCCTGGAAGAGTTTGGTTTGTGTTGTCGACATGTCGAGAAGATGTTGTTTTCTGCACTGCCAAAGCAAATCCACTTTGCGTGCACTTCCGAAGGATGAGGACTTTGGCTCGAATTGATACAGTAAAACCGACGGCATTATTACTGTTCATATTACTGTTTATCGAGCGCTCAGGGAAGCCTCTGGAGCTGAAACTCAAATATAGTAATAGGCATTTCGTTTCCAACACGTGCTGTAAATGGTAGACCAATCACAATAGACTGGTCCATCTGACCAATCAGAGCAGAGCAGACCAATCCCTTTAAAATAGCATAATGGGGGCACTTTAACACAGTACAACCCTGAACAGAGGTCAAAGGTCGACTCTGCAGCAAGCTGGACTAGTAAGTTTTCCTCCAGTAAACACACACAGTTTTTACTGCTCCTCGAGGCGTTGCAGCACAGCTGAGCGTGCCGTGTCTGTGTCATGAGGCAGCGTACAGCAGAAGGGCGCTATAAACTACACTTTGTACCCATAATTCAAGTGCAAAGAATGAGTGACAGCCCTTACAAACCAGCACAAGTCATTGTTCAGAGGTGATTTAAATCCTGTAAGGTTTTAATCTTTATTTTGCTTTAATAATTTCAGAAACATGACAAACCATATGGAACGAGTCAGCTGACTGCAATATTTACATCTGCTACGTGTCACATACTGTATCTGACTCAACTGAGGTTGTTGATCTCCACCTTCTCTTTGGGCCAGGATAGTGTTGACCAGCTGAACAAGATCACATGATCATGACATAATTCATTCTGATTGGTCAATTTTTTAATGAGCCATAAACTGTACAATTGTTTCACTCACATTAATAATCCAATGTCAATTTATTTATTTGCTTATATTGAAAGCTGTCATAATAACAGAGATAATCTACAGTGGTCATTATCAGAAAATAAACCTCTTTAGACTGATACCACTCTGTTTCATGTGTTTTTTTTCTTTGTTTTTTTTCTTCCCATAATTGTTCATGAAAAAGTAAAAGTTTGGGGTAAGCAAGTTTTTTCTTTTTTTGGAAAGAAAATAAGTTTTATTTAGCAAGGATGCATTAAATTGACCAATGTGAGTGTAAAGGCATTATTATAATATTTTTTCTAATAAATGCTGTTCTTTTAAACCTTGCACAAAAATATGAAGCAACTGTTTTCAACATTGATAATAAAAAATGTTTCTTGAGCAAAAAAAATCTGCATATTAGAATGATTTCTGAAGGATCATGTGACACTGAAGACTGGAGTAATGATGCTGAAAATTCAGCTTTGACTCAGGAAAAAAAAGTCATTTTAAATTACAGTTATAAACAGTCATTTTAAATTTCACAATTTTCTTGTTTTTACTGTTGTTGTTGTTTATTATTAAATAAATGCAGCCTTGGTGAGCAAAATAGACTTTTCAAAAACATTTTAAAAATCTCACCATGTTCACGTTAAACATGATATGCTATAATTACACTCATAATTAAAGTAAATATGCTATAATTCAGTATCTCCATCTAGTCAAATTATTGCATATTTTATGGAACTAATAAAACAACAGTCTAACCTATAGACTAAGTCTTCTGATGTGATAATTCTTTTACCATAAAAATATTTAAATAAATAACAGCTTGTTTGAGGTTTGGTTCAAGTTTTCAATCTTTTTCTCTCCAGTTTTGGTCCTGTTAGTAACGTGTCCTTTTAAAGGTGAGGTGGGTTTGGGAGGCCTCCCTGCACTAATATATGCTGATTCCTTGTTTCTTTCTAAAGGTTGGGTAAAAGGATACGTGCTGTTGTGTTTGACCTCCCACCAAGTGCTGTACTTTGTGTGCCTGTGCTTCACTTAAAATACACAAAACATTATTATTTAATAAAACACATACACACAATATGAGTTTCAAACATTTACTAATCATTGAATAATAGTTGAACAGAATGATGGAGGTAAAATAAATATTTAGGAGCCTGAATAAGGCCAGATGCTAATTGTGCTGCTCTCCATACAGAGACACAGAATAAAATAAGAAACATGACTTAAAAGTACATAAAATCACTTCATTCAACAACATGTAATTGTACTAAAGCCTAGCACACACTAGAAGACAAAAGGTCATCGTCCTTTCGTGCCTTATGTCTGCCAAATCAACTGTTTATCTGTGCAAGAATGAAATTTTAGGGTTGTTCCCACAAAGTCTGGGAGGAGATTGATCTTGAAAATGTGCGTTTGGTCACATGATTCTTAATGTAAATACTCAGATGTACTTCCTGTTGGTTATCCGTGGAAAGTGCACGTTGTTTAGTATTAATGAGATGCAATCTGAGATCTGTTAGTTATGCTAGTGTGAGAGATGTTTATAAAAGTGGCTACTGTGAGTCAAGTGGAAGTGTTTACAGCGTGCACACACACTTTCTGCACATACACGGTCACACGGTCCTCAAACTGTGTGCTGACACCACAGTTCTATCTTTAATGTTAATAGTAATCATTTTCCAAACACATTCAGACATAAACACACATACCCTGAGAAACACAGTAAGTAATCTCACAGTTCAAGCATAGCAAATCCCATCACAAATGCTTCAGAACGCTCGGAAAAGGAATTCCTTCCTGTGAAACTACAACATGAGAAAAAGCATCCTCCTAGAACAAGCACACAAACACACTAACACACCATACACTCTTTAAAAAGACATATATAACCTTTACTCATTCCTTTACTCATACTCATTCCAATGTTGACATCTTGGATGTGCTGCAGGTTTTGGCCTAGACATTTCTTGACTTTGAAGGAAAGGTGCTTCCAAACATTGCTAAAGATCATTCTGGTTCCATGTTGAAAGTCAAAACAGGTGGGTGGATGTAGTTTACATCACAAAAACGTTCCAGGAATGGTCCCGTCTTCACAACCAAAAGTTGCATGACTTGCTCAAGGGTATAGCGGTTGTAGAGCAAGACCGTCCTCTTGCAAACTCTTTCCTTGGGTTACTACTTCTTGGAATCAACCCTACTATCTTGGTGCTTGCAGCCCCGATCCTTAATCAAAAGTTCACCAAGCAGGACTCAAGGTTTCATTTGGGAAGGGGTTTTGCATGGTCAAAGAATGTCCTCCAGTTGTCTTTGTTCCCAATTAGACTTTAACTTCACCTTGGAAATTTCAGCCAAAGGAAAGAGACCCTTCCGATGGTTTTTCTATAGCGGTAAAGGGTTTTCAGATTAATTGCTGAAGTAAAATAGAGGGTGGGGATGTAGAGCAAGACCATCCTCTTAGAAACGCGCCTTTCCTTGGGTTAGTTCTACTTGGAATTGACCCTACTATCATTGTGCTTGCAGCCCAGATGCTTAATCAAAAGTTGACCTTGCAGAACGTAGCAAAATTTGGGAAGGGGTTGCACAGTCAAATGAATGTCCTCCAATTGTCTTTGTTCCTAATTGGACAGTCTTACTTCATCGTAGATCTTTCAGGCTAAGGGGTGTTTCTATTGGATTAAAGGGTCTTCAATTGAGTTGCTTGATCAAAATAGTGGGTGGGGATGTAGTGTATGTCCTTTTTGAGCATACACTATATTCTCTCTTAAAGGCGATTGATGTTGGACAGATTTTATGTCCATAAGGGCTGGCAGAGCTATTCTGTTGGCTCTTCGGAGACTGCTGTGCTGACCCCACTTTTGCTCTCAGGAAGTCTCCAATTCTCCTGCTCTTCATTGCCTTTCTCTTGATCATCCCTATGTTGGTCTCAAGAGTACTTGGTGTTCGAGATCTTCTTCCACAGTAGTGTTTTGAGGTTGTTCAGAACAAGGGAATGATGCACCTCCATCTGCGAGGCAAGTCCGCTGAGAGTCACACAGGTGCGTAACTGTTTTTCCAGGTCCTCCCTCAGGTCTGATGGCGCTCCAAAGAGCAGGAAGTCTTGCAGTAGCGCGCACACCTTGGCCAAGTTGGGCTGCACCACCTCCACATTGCACTGCCTTGCCAATCGGTCGCACGTCGCGGTACAATCTCGCCCGTAAGTGCAGTCGGCATTTGCCTCGCAAGTTCTCCCTCGCAGGAACCCTTTGACGGTTGCCTCCGATGCTACGCTCTGAAGGTCTGCCATTTTGAAGTCATATTTCGCATTGTAGCCAACCCGTCTCGGGCTTGCGTCACATATGTAGAAGCTTCCGTAAATGCCATGGAACACCTCCTCCACAAACTCGAGCAGACCGATGGTTATTCGAGCCCTGCGGGGCCATGCGGGAGCGAGCCACTGGTTAAGAGCGACGCCCAGCGCCTCTGGAAACACTGGCTGTAGCCAGCCAGGCACCTCCAGCCTGAAGAGGGCGCTGTGTGCTACGTGTTCAGTCACGTAAAGGTCTCCACAGAAGCCCAGGAGGTGGGGAGCGTGTTCTTTATCCTGCAGTGCCACCATTAAAACAAATTCATTGATCTGAAGCAAAGCCCACACGGATTTCGCCTCTGCTAACGAAACTTTGCCATCACCATTAACATCAGCTAGAGAAATCACACGGGTTACAAGGGTACCAAGAGACGACTGCTCTCCAACACTGTCCTGTGAAGGAATGGGAGGGAAATTTTAGTTTTGGAATAAATTGCCATCAATAACCTTCTTGTCACAGTCATGAACTATAATTTACTACTTTCTATTTCTAGTCAGAGGTGGGTGGTATTTATAATTTGGGAGTAGGGGAAGTTCCAGAGAGCATTGTATGTGTACTAGATCATTGTCAATATTTTTGTTTTCCTGGGAGAAAAAAAGTACACCTGCTATTAAGATGCTTTTTGGTCAATCGGATCAAGTGGACGATGCTAAATACAGGAGTAAATGGGGTCTAAAACGTTTTGAGCTTGTCCACTTTCAACCACTTCCAGAGGTATTCAAGAAAACATTCAACCGGATTGCTTTTGTAGTGTAAACGCTCATGTGGCTGAATGTGTTCGAACGGCCATGAAAAAGCGCCTACTCTTCACCTACTGAACTAATGCGTAAACATTATGGGAAGCGCGCCAGCCAGATGGGATTTAAACTTTGTAGGCTGAAGACTCAAGTTTGGTTTGAAGATGAAAAACATACCAAGCACAATGTTCTCTCACCTGATTCCTGAAACGCACTCACAGCGTTCGGTGTGGTCTTGCGGCTATCAGAGCAGAAACAAAAGCTGCTGCTCTCCATATGTTTTTCCGTTGTCTCCGAGCATGTTCATATGTAAATTGCACAAGCTTATTTTGTCCATTAGATCAAAAGATCTGAAAAAAAACCCATACATTTACCCGCCAATAGACCCTCCCCTCGAAGAAATCTGGACAGAAGTGGTTGAAAGTGGAGAAAAGAGACCAGGTGTGAAATACCAGGTGTATTTGGGTATGTGTCTGCCTCATCCACTTGTGATCCGATCGACCAAAACAAAATCTTAATACCAGGTGTAATCAGGGCCTAACTGACATGGACTAAAAGCCACAAAACTCAAATTTTTATTTCATGAGATGTCTAAACTACAGTCTTTATCCAGTACACATATATGCATGAATACTGAAGTGTGCATGGCCATTTACAGCATTTTGTGTGGGTTGTGTTTAAGTGTGTGTGTTTGTTGTTCTCCCTGTGACACTGAGAGTGAGTGTATTGTTCCGGCTGTGACCTTTTCAAGCTCCTTCAGTTATTTTTGGCTTCTCTTCCCTGTTACCCCACTCCCTCCCCTGCTCTCTCTCTCCATTTTCACCCTCCTACAGGAGACATTGAGGAACAGCCGAAAGCTTAGAGAGGGTTAGACTCTCTTTAGTTCCGTTTCTGCTTTCCTCTGCCGGACATGAACTTCTCAAATATCAGTCGCAATTAGGGCTGGGTGATATAGCGAATATTCGTCATATATTTCTGATCATTGCAATAAATGTTCAAATTGAAATTGACAAAGATGGCATTGGAGGTGGTAAGTTCCATTAATTTTGGAGAATCAGTTCAAACCATTTCACAAAAACCAATTAAAAATGTTGTTTATCATGTATTAAAATGCCTTTTTTTAAAATTAAAATGATTAAATTTCATATGATAATGGTCATTTAGCAAAAACACTAATTTTGAACTGGACTTTTACTTCCATTAAACATTTTAGATCTTCTTGAAAACAATGGCTTTTAAGTTGAAATGATGGTTAAAAACCCATTCCAGATCAAACACATTAATATCAAGATATCTATTGAATATTGTCATATGATTAAAAAACATTGATATAACGCCTGCACCACAACAATTCAAGTTCAAGTTAAAGATGTCAAGTTCTAGAATTTAAGGACAGGGATTTTATGAGAATAAAACTGATTTCTTTGTCAAATGCAGGTCTGGTTTACTGTGATATTTGCTTTTAATGTGAAACATTGACAATAAAGGAGGTGTAGTAGATGAAGAGACCTTGAGGAAGGAATGCAGCATCGCTCTGAATTCATCCATGGATGTACCGCGGCTGGGTTTATCATAGAGGCTGTTGTCATGCCGTAGTGGAATGTCAGGACCATTTTCTCCTCTCATGCTCTCTTCAATGCCACACTTCACCAACACGGCTTTCTCCTTCCACACAGCACTGTACACCTGCACCACACATATATTCACAGGCGTGTGACAAATGTATGCCTATTTAGGACCATCATTTCTTTTTTTACATTGTGACCAAAAATGATGGAAAGTAAAAAATCTTTAAAATATTAATAATTAAATTATTTTTAGTAAATAAATAAATAATGCATTAAAAAAATAAATATATAGTAAAAAAAAAAAAAAAAATTGCAATACTAAGAATAATGCAAATAAAAAAAGATAAAATATCTAGATGAATATTTTAGCAAGAAAATGTGCTTGTTTGTTATGGAAAATAAATGTGATGCAAAAAACTAAATGCAAAATATAATTTATTGTTTTTTTTCCTTTAGTTTTGCTTTTTTTCATTAAAATGTGACCTGAACATATTTTTGTAAGAATCATCCATAATTGTATATACATGCCTATTTAGGACGATAATTTTTTTTTTTCACATTGTGACAAAAAAAGCACTTAATTATTAATAATTAAATTATTTTTAATAAATCAAATTAAATAAAATCATTTAAAAATTTAAAAAATAATATAATAAAAAAGTAACATTTCGGTTTAGAAAAATCATCATTGAGAATAATGCAAATTAAATAAAAAAAAAGGTAAATATAAAATAAAATGTCTAGATTCATTACCTCAATGACAATTTTGGAGGAAAATATGAAAGCTTGTTTCTGCCATTAAATAAAAAATAAAAAAGATAATTGCAACTTTTTATCTCACAATTCTGACTTTTTTCTCACAATTGCGAGATATAAAGTGCGAGATGCAAATTATAAAGTCAGAATTGCGAGTTATAAAGTCAGAACTGTGATATAAAGTCAGAATTGCGAGTTATAAAGTCAGAATTGCGTGTTATAAAGTCAGAATTGCGTGTTATAAAGTCAGAATTGCGAGTTATAAAGTCAGAATTGCGAGATATAAAGTCAGAATTGCGAGTTATAAAGTCAGAATTGAGATATAAAGTCAGAATTGCGAGTTATAAAGTCAGAATTGCGAGATATAAAGTCAGAACTGAAAGTTCTACGTTTTTTTCGCAATTGCGAGTTATCACGCAATTCTGTTTTTTTTTTTTTCTCAGAATTGAGTTTATATCTCGCAATTCTGAGAAAAAAAGTCAGAATTGTGAGATAAAAAGTTTCATTTTTTTTTAATTTTTCTTTCATGGTGGAAACAAGCTTCCATAGGAAAATGTGCTTGTTATGGAAAATAAATGTGACACAAAAAATGAATGCAAATTATAATTTCTTAATTATTTTCTTTAGGTTTTTTTTTTTCATTAAAAAGTGTTTTCTTTGTGTGTTTACCTGGTGCGTTGGTGACGTTGAAAGACAGTGTTGAAGAGACAGAGTTTTCTCCTCGCAGAGAGACTTACACACCGACCCCGAGATGATACCTCTGCGGTAATGATCACACTAAACACACACACAGGAATAGGACAGGCATTAACCACAAATGCTATATACTGTAAATACTGTATCTTGACATCTTTTCTCGATTTAACAGTCTTGTGCAAGCAACAGGAGGAGGACAGAGAGGGTCATGATGTTATGATGTACTGATACTTGGGCAGATAATGACCCACAAACGCACAGATCAGTCTAAAGGCAGCGTATAACTTCTTCTCATCTGCGTTCTCTCTCTTCCTTCTCCCTTTTATTTCTGATATCTACCAAAGCGGCTATCAGCACACATGTCGCAAAACAAGAGCTGATAAGGACTTTCCTTTTTCTGGGCCTCATCAAGAGTCTAACACGGACACAGACGTACAGATGTACAGACGTTTTAAGTCTCTGAAAAGACTAGCAAATTTGTTTTTAAAGGGACAGCACATTGAAAAATGAAAATGTAGCTCAAAGTCAAGTTTTCAGCAACTATTGTGTACTATTGTGTGGTTTTAAAAAACTATAGTCCACAAGTTGTATGGATTTTTTGTTATTTTGGAGCTTGACCACACTAGTTACGATACACTTTTGTTGTATTGAAAAGCACATCCTGATTGTTCCATTTAAAAAAATGCGAGCGAGTAGATAGTGAGTAGATGAGATAATTTTTTTTAAGAAAGAATGTGTGACTCTGAATATAAAACATCACAGTAAGAGGAAGTTTGTGTTTACATCCTGTAGCTGAATACAGAATTTGTGATTAAACTCAATCACACAGCATAATTAGCCTACTGCGACAATAAAACTGAGAAAATTTAAATGTGGTTTCCATAACAGCATAATTATGAACTGCCATCTCTCTTGCTTCCTCCTTTTAATTTTCCAGTTTCAGCAGTTCTGTGCAATGACTTCCTGTCAGGGACAAATACTGGAAGGCAAAAGAGCATAAATATTACACCATCTGTGTGTATGTACGGTATGAGATCGCACTGAGGTGTTTGTCAATCATCATGTATCATCATAAGTCTCTCACTCTCTGTCTAAATTAGCGAATCCTCTCTATTCCACGTTGATTTCACCTAAGTGGCAGGGAATGGTGCTCATGGGAAGGGACGTCCAGTTCAACTCATGCATTATGGAGGATTTCAGTGACTTACGATGAGCATGGTACAGACGTGTCCTCTGCAGAGCTCTGAATAAGAGGAATACTGCATGTAAATCACCCAGCTGGCCACCAGAATCCCAAACCACGCCACCAACAGGTACTTGACCTTTACTGCAGGTAAACGGGACTGAAAGAGACACATAAATATAGATAGATATGGATAAATATCAGAATTTTTCAATGTGCAGTGTAAAAATCATTATTATATCAATCTTAACTCAACCTTTGACAATTTATAATCATTTCACTTTACAATAAATATACAAAGTATTGCACAGAAGGGTACATATAATATGTAAACTATTTTAAACAAAACATAAGAAAATATTTTAAAAAAAGCAATATGTAATATTTAAAATTAATATTACATTATTTTTAATAATTTATTATAATTTAATAAATTATATATACTAAAAAATAACTAAAAAAAAAAACTAAACAAATTTACACAGTGAAAAATACAGTTTGAAACAGTAATATACCGTAAAAACAATACATTGTGGGTAATATTATTAGTCGTTTTTGACAAATATTGCCCAGAATGCATTATTTTTACAGTGTATTATTTCTGTATATTACAATGCATTCTGGGTAATGTTATTTGTGGTATTCGAGCAAGTAGTCTATAGGCCTCTTTATTACCCAGAATGCACTGTTTTTATGGTATATTGCTGTTCCAATAGAAAACAGTATTTTACTGTGTATTTTTTTTTTTTTTGGATTTTTACAGTCATTTTTTAAAGTGTAAAATACTAAATCATAAGAATAAATAGTTTAATAAATGTAATATTTGATTTACATAATGTCTCAAATGTTTGTTTTGAACAATGACAGTAGAAATGCAGATCAGAAGTTCAAAGTTGTTCTAATTTCATATAATAAGAAAAAATCTGGGCCACTTTCATATATGGACCTTAATATCAGAATTTTGCCATCATGAAATTTTTATTTCAATCTAAATTCAACCTTTGTCATTATGTTATGATATACAGGCAAATTATTTAGAATCGTTTATTTACACAATAACTAAATTAAGTAATACACAAAAAGGTGCATATAAAAATACATAAAGTATGTAAAATATATATAGATGCAAAATATAATATTAATTAAAATTTAATATATATCAATGTGCATTATGTCTTAAATGTGTTGCTTTGAACAGTCCTAAGTCCTAAGTTACTTTTTTCATATAAGTAAAAATTATATTAAATTACTTGATGTTGACGACATTATGATAAATATCCCAGGGTGGAGTGTTTTATGTAGGGTATGTGCCACATTTAAAAGGTCATTTGAAAAACCTCACAAAAAAAAAAAAAATGGATTTGTGCAGAAAATCAGAATGGGGCACATTGGCTTGCAATGTAACTGTAGCTTATCCCACTTTGAGAGAGTTAGAGAGAGAAAGCAACAGAGAACAATATTAGTGGTCATTAGTATGTGTCCTAACAAGATTAAACGTCTTCTCTTGGACAGCTTTCAGGTGTAAAAGGGCGCTGAATGCCTAAGGCAGCAACTGTTCTCTGTGCTCGAGTGGGAAAGTGAGTGTGTGTTTGTGTTGTGTGACTGAAACACACATATCTGATTACTGCCTGTTGATACAGACAACTGTTATTAGATACCTAAATTCAGTCAGTGTGTATGTGTGTGCTCTCTGAAAACAAGGCCTGAACACGCAGTCCAAAAGATGTTTTGACAGTGCCACTCTTTAAAATACATTCATGCCGTGTAAAAATATGCACTGAATTTTTCATTGAAAAATAAACATTATATAATCATTTACTCACCCTCATGTTGTTTAAAACTTATATGAACATTTCAATTGAAATGCCATGAAAATACAATGAATGGGGCTTTCAAGCTTCAAAAAGCATGCAAAAGCACCATAAATGTTTCATAAAAAGAGTTCATATCATGACAATTATCTTGAAAAATCTCACCCTCTCTCTTCATGGCACGTTTGTTAAGAGTTAAGGAAAGCAGACATGTCGTATCATGAACAATTCATTCTTTTGAGTCAAATCTTTTCAATGAATCTATTGATCTAGTTCTCAATACCAGCCTGAATGATTCAGTTCTCAAATTCAACTCAATAAATTAAAGGTGCAGTAAGCAAATTTTGATAAACGCTGTTGAAAGTGGATCGGACTGAGTGCCACAACAAATCAACAGTGGGGGAGTGTCCACTCATGATGGGGGAGGAGAGAGAGCGAGCAAGAGGGAGATTTGAAGAAAGACTGTAGAAAGAGAGAAGGCTGAGAGACATTACAAAAGGCTTTGTAGGTCTTTCACTGGAAAAAGAAAGGTTATGATCAGGCAAGAGCTTTAATATTAAAAAAGCTTTTCAGCGCTGGAGAGACCTAATGCCCAAAGTATACTTTGTTTTTTGCATACGCACACAGTCACAGAGCCTTGCAAAAGTATACTTCACTTGACTCGTACGCATACACGGGCATCTAACACATGCGCAATTTTGAGCAATCTCTCGCCACGAGTTACATCCCATGTAAATATTTTTAGCCTCATGTCCACCTAAATTACCCAGAACTTTTTTCCCAGGAACTTTTTACCCCCTGACCTGTTGCTGTCTGCGTTTCCATCGTGGTCTAAAATACCATGAAGATTAGTCCGGTGACATAGGTCTGTACGCGACTTTTCAGTTCCCTCTGGATTTCGTCCTCCGCATATACGCTTAATAAAGCCTGAACCTCAAATAGCAAACAACTCTTAATGCACGCACAGCAACAGACTTTTTAAAAATGGTAGTTGAAATAAAATGCTATTGCTATGCTAATGCTCAACCAATCAGCATGTCCGGCACCCAAGTCCCACCCCTGACAGTTGCTCTCATGAGCAGGGACTTTTTGAGGAGGGAATTTTTACCTGGAACTTTATTTAGACCCTGGTTCCTGTGGTCAAAACTCACAGAGTACCATCACAAAGTCCCTAGTTCCTGGGGAAAGTTCCTGTGGTGGAAACAGGGCTTTTGTATTCTTTCATGCTAGAGCTTTCCAGATGAGGGTACTTTCTAATGTCTTCACATAATCTCTCATCTATGTAGACCTCCAATGTCGCTGTAGCTTGCATGTGTTCCAGTCTGTTCTGTTTATGCAGGTTTTCTTTGACTACCTTGTGAATTGACGCCCCCAGGGCACGGTTGCCACCTTGTGGATAAATTAATTACTGCAAAAAAAAATTAAATACGCATGTTCGACCTGCACACACAAAGTACGCGCAGTTACAAAAATCCGGCGGTGCGCATACTCTTCCGATGATGAAATTCGCGTTCCGCACACTGTACGCTGACCTTCGCGTAAAAGGGAACTATACTTTGGGCTTTAGCAGGAAGGCCTGAAAACGGATGCCGAGGCTGCTTTGTTTCTGAGTAACACTGATTATGCTATATTTCACAGAACCAAGATATGCTGTTGTTGTAATGTTAGCTATAATAACAGGACAGTTTTGAGTGTCATTGTTTTTCTGGAGCTGGTGTGCTGCTTGAGACCAACAAACTTGGTCCGCACACTGAGTCCGAAATTCGCGTCTGAAATTTTCGCACGTTAAAAAATAAATACGACCTCATGTTATGTCAATCACGTTTACACACTGCCTCCGAAACTTTTGTCAGTCATAAAAAAAATTCGATTTTCTGAGTTTTTCGCATCCGTGGCACGCATTTTGAGACGTTTTGACAATTCAGAGCCACCGTATAAGCGAACGCCACAATCCCGAATGCCATCTGACAAGTTGATCCACGTCATCTACAGCACAAAGCAGCAGTACTGTATGACTAACAAAGTGCGGAATACAAAGAGACAGAATATAAAAACAGATTATGCCAATAGCAAAGCATCAAACTGAGCCACTGAAATCCTGAAGTAAACTTTGAAACGCTCTCGATATTCACGCAGCTCCTTGATGTGGTGAAACTCTTCTTCCTCTCTCGGGACTGGATGGACTCAATATTTCCTCTTTCTTTTTCTCTTTTTAAGAAGTGAGAGAACAACTAAATCATGCTCACTGCTTAAAGACTTCATTTTGTATTGTTTTTTGCAACAGATTCATTAATACGCATCGGACTCAGTGTGCAAGGTCTCTGTGCATGACGAATTTTTAGGATCACGGATATGAAAAAACGCATACGAAAATTTCGGACTCAGTGTGCAAAGGCCTTTACGCACAGGTCGCACATTTGCATTGAATTTGTTTTGCACTAATCAGTTGTTCCAAAAGGTGGCAGCACTGGCCTGCATGGGCCGTTGTTTCACAGTAAAAAACAAAAGTAAAAAGACGGAGCAACAGTATCAACAAAATACCGGAGACTGCAACAACAACATAACTCCTGGAGAAAAATAGCGCAGACACTGGACAAAGATGAAACTTTCTAGAGCGCATGTGTCGACCACCTGCGTTCGCACACAATATCAAATGGATTATACTTTGAAAGGCTGCGCATATGCCAGCATACACATAAAAAAGTGATTAGGGTTAGTTCCATGCAAGTATGCATGCATTTATAGTTATTACTACAGTAACAACATGTAACGTGTAACAAGGACATTGTAAAATAAAGTGTTACCAAATTAAATATTACTCTGTTCCTCACACAAAACTATTGCATGGCTTCAGAAGGTTTGGAATATAGCATAAGGATCACTTTTATATTTTAATAAGCTTTTGCATCATTCTTGAAGACTGAAAGGTTCAATCCCCATAAAACTGCCACTAAAACTCAATTTCAGAAAGTCATACGGGTTTGCAACAGCATGAGAGTGAGTAAATAATGAGAGAATCTTCAGATCTGTTTAATATGAGGAATTGTGCTTTTGTTTAACTTCAGGTTGAATCACTGCTGTTTTCATTCTCTTGTGCGAGAGAAAAGAAAGATGCATTTGTCATCTGTGCCATCTTCAGTGCAGGGTTCAGCAATGAATCTGACAGAGTTGACCTACACAGTCTCAAACGGTCACAGTGTGCACTTATGGTGAGTGCACTTATGAAAGAGGGCTCTTAGTGCGGATCTACAGAAATACTGTCAGCATACGGTGTGCATTAAGCACTCAGACAAGCCGTGTGTGTGTGTGTGTGTGTGTGTGTGTGTGATTAGCTAAAGATGGGAAAACAGTATATTAATTATTAATTAATTAATTGCAACATTTAAAATGACAGATCCTCTTTCTTATGATTTATGGAACCTGTCTTTTAAAAATACAGACGAAGAATGCAACGCATATAAATCAGGAGGTACAGTGATGGTATCAAATGGTCATACCAGGTTGTTGTGAAAGTCACAAAGACTTTATTTCAGTAACTTTAAGGAGTACAATTATGCAATTATGTGTGTTTCCAGTTTATGTTACCTTTAGCATATTTGCCGTTTCATGAATTCGTGTGCATATTGTTTTAGAATGTATTATAATTTTTTTTTTATTATTATTTTGCTTAAGTGAAAAGCCTAAAATAGATTATTTAATTATTGGCATGTTCCCCTTAATATCAACATATATTTCTGGGAAAAAATAGTAAAAATGTTTAATAGCTCACAGAAATTGACTTTCAAAATGAAACCTTTCCTGAGATATGTTTACTAAAGTAAAAAGTGAATTAGCCCCGGTTTGAATGACTTCCATATTCATGTACTATCATGGTATTTACACAGTATTCATGGAAATACAACGCCAGGAAACATATCATCATGGTGCCATGCTCAAAAACGTGGTGATACCATGGTACTTTTGTGTTACTGTGTTATTTCAATTTATTTAAAAGGTTTTCGTTGGAAAAATATGACCAAACATTGTCTTTCGAGTGAAGAAAGTTACCTGTAAACCCTTAGATAAGGGACAGAAGAGCACCAGGTGCACCAGCCTGCGTAAACTCCTCGGCATCTTCACAGTATCACTGATGATGCGCAACACAAATACAGATTACTCTCCAAACGCGCCGTCACTTTCTCATCTCGTCTCCTCTATTACAGACGACACGCCTGTGTTCTCCAGCACATCAAAGAGCAAAAATACACATTTACTCTTATTTTATCGCCGTGTGCTTTCAAGATGCAATCGGCCGTGCGATGGAGAAACATCCCATGCTGTTGGTGCTCAACTCAAGGACACGCGCTCGCACACGCATCCATTTGCACGCGCTGCATCCAGAGACGCGCGAGCTCCTGGCATCATCCTCGCGCGACAAGATGCGACACGGCGAAATATGCTTTGAAAACAAGCTCTGTCATTTGCGCGATATTTAGACAGATGTTTGGTTCTCTTAAAGATCAGCGCGAATCGTGTGGATGAGACGGTGCGAGAATGAGAATCACTGACGATCAGCTGGAGATCCGGCCTCTCTGCGACTCCACAAAGCGTCTTAAAGGGGAAGAGACCCTGATTTACACTACCGACAGAAAACAAACAATACTGTCCCTTTAAATGCGATTGATTACAATAGAATAAAATAAGATTAAAATCTCTTTAAATGTGATAAAACACCTTTATTTCGTTTTAGATAGTTTAATTTAACTAAAAGACAATATAAGAAATAGCCTATGCCTTAAATTTGACCACAGACAATAAGTTTTAATAAAGATAAATTTCCCTTTAATTGTAATTAAATAGAATAAAATATAATTTAAAAAATAAATAAAATACCTTAACTTTCGATTTAAAAAAAAAAAATCTTTAATTTCGTTTTTTAAATGAAAAGACAATATAAGAATATCCCTCAAATTTGACCAAAGACAAAAGGATATTGCAAGTATATTAAAACCATATACATGAGGCTAATAGAAAAAATAGAATAAAATATACATAAAATAAATAATAATATTATAGAACAGAAAACAATAGGGAATCATTTTAAATGTGACTAAATAGAATAGAATAAAAATAAAGAGAAATCTTTCAATTCAGCAATGTTTTTGCATATTAGGTAGTTTATAGTCTAAAAGTAACAGAAGTGTCAAATGAGTAATAATGCATTAATGTTCTTAAAGGTACACTATGGCCCCCTAGCGGTTAAAAACAAAACTGCATTCATTTTGCGAAAGAACATTGTTTTGGTTGTGCTTTGGCTTTGCGTGGCTTTACGGATGAATATCATTCTTTCTCATAACTAAAAAAAAAAAAAAAAAAAAAAAAAAAAAAGATAATTATCCTATTGCTCATAAAATATTCACTACTAGGCTTAAGAGATATAACCAGTTTTGATAGAAAGGATCTCAAGCTGACTAGTTGAAGATGTTACTGTAGCTTTACTCATTAATAGACACGATACTTCCTTGAAAACAAATTCCAGCACAACAACTCATTATGAAATGAGAAATGACCCTTCACAATAGATAATGCTTTACAATGAACTCATTTATATGTTCAATAAAATACCTTAAGGCCAAAGTGTACTTCACTTTTACGTGTACACGAGGGTCAGCGAGGCATCAGAAGAGTACGTGCATACTGTACGCGCACCACCAAATTTTTGTAACTGGTTGCACATACGTATTTAATTTTTTCGATTCACAAGGTAGTCGAAGAAAAACTGCATAAACAGAACAGACCAGAACGCGTGCAAGCTACAGCGAAAATGAAGGCTTATATAGATGAGAGATTGTGCAAAGAGGTTAAAAAGTACCCTTGTTTGTACAACTCTAGCATGAAAGAATACAAAGTTATTTACATGGGTTGTAACTCGTGATGAGAGATTGCTCAAAACTGCGCATGCGTCGAACGCCTGTGTACGCTTACGAGTCAAATGAAGTATACTTTGCAAGGCTGTGCATTCGACTGTGCGTGGGCGTAAAAAAAAAACAAAGTAAACTTTCAGCTATACCGTGTGTTCACACCGCCACCAGCTAGAGCGTCAAAGTCACAGGAACTTTGTCATTCATTTTCAATGTGAGCCGGCGGCGAGCTCCAGCGAGAGTGGCGCGGCGCGTCTTGGACGGTGAGAGCGTCGAAGAGAGTTGAAGTCAGGTCAACTTTATGCTAATGAGCTACGACGCGGTTCAACCAATCGGAATGTAGAGGTCCTCGCATGAGAGGATTCCGATTAGTTGCCATTCATCCATTCAGTAAGTCATTTACTTTAACCCTCCCGCCGGCGGCGGTGTGAACGCACAGTTACTGTTTTATTGCTATACAATTCATGGTGGTGTTTACATGTTCAACTGATGTAAGAACTGCGTGGAAGGAAAAACAAGAAGAGTTAAAGGGAATGCTGCTTATTATCTATTCCTCCTTCAACATAACACTTACTCACTTGTTGAGTAATAAATCTTTCTCGCTTGTGACAACTAACCTATTGCCCATCCAGGCTTATCATAGTGAATCAGGGAAAGACAAAAACAAGACGGATTGATGTTGTACTATTGACTCATTAGTTATATTTTGTTAATTTTGTACAAAAACGTTAAAGTACTGTATGTCTACAGCTAAGCTTGTACTTGCAGACGTTTCATCTTGCATGCAGCACATTGGGAGTGAAATAGTCTGATTGCACAGTATTTTATGTCACATTAACTTACTTTCTAGCAACAACAGAGGGCGATAAAGGTTCATGGAGAATTGTGCTCAAGTAAATCAGAAACAATAAGGAATTTTTGAAAGAGTCCATATCTTTAATAATAAAACAACACAGTTTGTTATATTTCTGGATGACATCCATTATATAAAAGGTCACAGTATCTCATCAATGTGACAACATCTCTTCTGACTGAGGACAAAGTTTAGCTCAAATTTGTCACCGTAGATGGTGACACAATGCGCTCCCTTGACCGTTACTCTCTGACGCCATGATAGGAAGCAGAAGCTCTGCTGTGATTGGCTGTTTAGCTCACCTGAGAAAACGTCGATTTTTTTTAGTCTTCTTGTGACATCAAGAGAACTCTTTCAGTATATTGGATAATAAATATAAAGATTGTGTCATTTTAAAATGAGGCAACAATTTTCATATTGACATAATCATAGACCATATATTTTACACATTGATGCATATTTAAACTAAAGCAATGTCAGGGAATGAGCACACACACACACACACACACACACACACGGCACAGAGCAGTGATTGTGGTCAGGTCACATTTAGACACCTTAATGACTCTGTGACCACATGCAGGACTGAAGATCTGCTGTATCCGGTTACACACCCTGATTAGCCATTTAATCTTGTTATCTGCAACTCCTATAATCGGTAATCTGGCTATTCACTAATCAACACTTGGCATCATGATTTTTACCAGCATTCTAAAATGACAGGAAATTACATTTTAGGGGAAATTATTGTGCAACAGCACACTGTTAATTGACAAACTGTATTGCAGGTGTGTGTCTATGGCAGGGTTGATGTACTAAAAACTATTAAAAATGACAAACTCACAAAAATACTAAAATTTTAAATTGAAAATATAAAAATAAAAACTTATTCAAAATATTAATAAAACTATAATAGTATATCGATTATACTAAAATAACACTGTGACTGGTCTATGGAATAACTCGTTTTTATTTTAGTGCACAGGAATAAGACATTTCTAATATAGGCTACTCCCGATTTTTCCTTTTTAACAGCCTATAAAATACCCACAAAGATTTAGTATGCACATCATGACACCTTTGTCTTTCCCAGTAGTATTTTACATAATCAAATCAGATGTAAATACTTTAGTTCGGTGGGATCCGTGCTCAAAAAGACTTGTCTGGATCGTCCTGTTAACAGTGCTGAAAATTTTCATAAGACACAGCACACTCTCTCCACTGTTCCAGAACGTTCCGTGGAGGTATTGAATACACACTCCAAATATTGCCATAATCTAATATGTTAAATAAACTGTAGTTTGCACCAAACACACATGACATGGAAATACAAGCAACCAGTACCCGGAAACACACACATACCGGAGGGATTCAAACTTGCAGCAGAATCTTTTGTGCGTAAGACAGAGCGTGGGGAATCATTTGAGCGAATCGGTTCGTTTCAGTGAACTGGTTCGATTAATTCATCCGAATCATCACGGTAGCTACTTAAAGGGATAGTTCACCCAAATATGAAAACTCTGTCATCATTTGCTCTCCCTCAAGTTGTTCTAAACCTGTATGAGTTACTTTATTCTGCTGAACACAAAAAGAAGATATTTTAAAGAGTGTTAGTAACAGTTTCTGGTCCCCATTGACTTCCATAGTATTTTTTTTTCATACTATGACCAGCAGATGTTTAGTTACTCACATTCTTCAAAATACTTTATTTTGTGTTCAGCCGAACATAGAAACTCATACAGGTTTAGAACTACTTGAGGGTGAGTAAATAATGATGTTTTAATTTTTGGGTGAACTATCCCTTTAAGATTGCTTAGAAGCTCAGAACAAGATTTTTCACATTAACAATGTGTTGTTAACATATTTTTAAATATTGTTTTAATTCTTCTTTTTGCACAATAATAACAACAATCATTCAACTACAATAAAAACATTGCATTATTATAACTGCAGTTATATGTCATTTTTTTGTCAGTCTCATAAAAGATGTGTATTGTAACACAATAATTGTTATGCAAAACTATGTATTATTGCATATTGTTGTTTTTTTTGCATACAATATTGTCAAAGAATAAATATAGGCTACACATAAAATAAATTAAATGCTCGTAATGTTAACAAATACACTTTTATTTACTTATTTTTCATGATAGCGTTGGATAATACAACATTTAACAGTTTTATCGAGCTTACAATAATTGTAGAATTGGTGAAAAATTATAGTATGGGAGTCATTCACAAACGCTAGAGAGAATCATCTCGAACAGAACGATTCGCGAATCGAACACCGCTAGTGACTCACACACGGGAGACGGCCAAAGGTTACACTCAGAGCTCTCAGTGGATAACCCACGCCTGGCTCTCCATAAACGTCCGGTTCTTGTTGACATCCACATCATTCGCGTGAGATTACGTAAACGATAAGCAGGAGGATCGGTAAAGTTGTTCAACTGTGCGACTTGGACGTGGTGTCTGATGTAGACTCGGCTCAGAGTTGGTCCTGTACGGTCTTCCCTCCGCTCCACACCGCTGGCCTTCTATCATTTCTCGACAGCCGGGAAAGAGGCGCTGGTCGCGGGTATGGATGCCGTGTGGATGCTGCCTGTGCTGCTGTTGCTCCCGCTCCTGTTATGGACCAGCAGCACGTTCGTTTACTATTTCAAAAAGTGCTTTTATGTGGCGTACATGATGCTGCTGGCCGTTGTCACCATACCGATTTGCATTCTCAAAAGCGGCGGCAGGGACATTGAGAATATGAGGTAAGTTGTCAACAACGCAAGTCACACAATATTATGAACTCGACCACTGATTCAGGACACTGGGCTGTCATTTTATGTGGTTATTGAATGTTAAAACAAAAATCTGGCTAAGAAACATATTGTAATATAGATTAAATTGTATTTTAAGACTGGAACACATTGCTACAAACACCTCTTTTATCATTTACACGTCATATGCATGGATTAAATAGCTCGTTTATGTTCCCACACGTTTTTTTATGAATGCATTTGTAACGGAATGCATTGCATCTGTTTACCCCGGACAGATGTTCGGATCACGGCAGTGAATCTTTAGCCAGCTCGCTAAGAACAGTGTACGCGAGAACACATACAGGCCTCTGTTTTTAACACGAAATCAGAGTGATGCATGTATAAATTAAGCTCTGTGTGTTTTATCCACACAAGATAATGTAAATATGCTGTTTGAGCGCGTGCTTATCCCACATGTGTGTGTTTAAGCAGCGCGTGCTATTTGCTTTAGCCAGAGATGGCGACCGAAGCGTGTGTTTGTTTTCTAATGATGTGCTGGAAACGTGTGAAACGGATGTAGGTTGCTTTGCTAGTTACACATGCTCTAGTTTGTCTGATCCAAGACTTCCTATTTGTATTAATGAGGCCATGATGGATTGGTTTCATCCCTCAGCTGGTGCTGCAGAGTTCATCCTGGTCGATGGTGCTAGATTAAACCAACGCTTACACACGTTCCACACATTGGACAGCTGATCGATGGAATTGCGGATTCCAGGCCATCAGTTTAGAATCAATGTTCGCGCCGAAAATCATTTTGAAACCTTCAGTACCAGTCTAGAATGTCGGTGCCATGGTAACAGACGTTCTAGAACAGCGGATCTCCACACAGTATCTCAAAGGTCCCCCACTGACAAAGTCAACATTTAAACTCATTAACAGAAACTAGGGCTGTCAATACATTAAAGTTAATTGTGATGTTGTGGGTGTGTGTAGTTTTGTTCAACGAAAGAGAATAAAACAAGTAACGTTACCTAAAAAGATGTTTTCTTGATGCCGCAGAAGTGATTTTAGCTATTTTACTTAGTTTAATTGTATTAATAAGTATTTTACTATAGAATCTTGCGGCCACCCTATTTGAGAACGCAACCTTGGAATGTTAAATAAGAATGTACTCATTTACAGCTCTTTGAATATTTTGATTATAGTTATTTAAAGGGGACCTATAATGCCTCTTTTAAATATAAGCTGTATTATAAGTCTCTGGTGTCCCCAGAATGTGTCTGTGAAGTTTCAGCTCAAAATACCCCACAGATCATTTATTATAGCATGTTCAATTTGCCTCTATTTAAGCAAAAACTTGCCGTTTTTGTGTGTACCTTTAAATGCAAAAGAAGAGGGCGGAGCCTTTACAGGATACTCAACAACAACAAAACTGGAGAATCTCTCACAGCCAAAATGTCAGAAATTGTTAGTAGCGGTGTTCGGCCTTATGTTCGAACCGGAGTGTGAAACAGATGGAGAGACTCAGGAAGAAGTTACAACTTTTAGAATGCAAATGGACTTTTCTGAATGGTTAGTTGAGGAATTTATGTAGTTGTGGAGTTAACTTTATTCAACTTAATTCATCCACTGTGTCCTCAGTGGCTTAGATGCTGGGAGTCTAGGGAGACTCTTATGTTCATTGGTACATCAAAAAACAGAACATTTGTAATGTTTATGTCCCGCAGACATTATATCAATAGGTACTATAGCGAGGATATAGCACATTTTCAGACACTGCTTATGATTTATGGGTGGATTTTTACCATTGACTGTTTTTTCCTATCTGGTGCAAAATTTCTCAGGCCAAAAAGTTCCATTGTCAAAAGTGTTCCAGATTCCAAATTCCAGATCACATGGATTCCTATTGAAATTAATGTGTGACCGTACCTGTGCTGTAATTTAACACAGGAAAGAATTAAAAATTTACTGAAGAATTTACTGGCTATTGTGTCAAATTTGAAATTTCGCCAACGTTTATAACTATGTTCATCTGCCTAGAAAAGTTGTCCCGACACTAAAAGAAAGATTTAGATTTACAGCTCAAATAAATCACATTTTGTATGAAAACTATGTATTGAAGTGCTTTAACAAAAGGTGAGCTTTACATTTCTACTTTTAAACTTTCCCAGAATGCCTTGTCCCATTGTAAGTTACAAACTAAGGAGTGAGTCAAAATAATTTTCTGTGGTGAGCTTAATATAGAATTGAACCTAGAACATTCATTTAAATAGGACATTTAGTCCTTTATTGAAGCTTTTTTACAAGTGGGGGTCATCGACAGAAGTAAGTTTGGAGATTTTTAGCAGTTTGGCCATCACAAATATAGCAAAATCATTGTGTTAAGTGATTTCAAGATGTTAAATTACAATTGATATGAATTTTTTCAGAAAATTCTATATAGTTCTGCATGAGTGTGACCTTTTTAATCTCAATTAAGTAGCCATAAAATCTGAATGCATGCTAATTATTATTAAAAATTGAGTATGAAGTATGCCTTGTTGTCACACTTATAGGTCAACTGCACACATACCGGCTTAGACGGGATCTCTTATGTGATATGAAAAGCAACCTGTTTGTGGCCTTCCCTAATAGTGTGCATGGGATATGAAAATTGGAGACCTGAGGTCTGACTGCATTTGCACAAAAGCTCCCGTCAGTGCCTGTTACGATGTTCTGCAGCTTTTGAATAACTTTGAAAGAGACCATTTCACATGCTCACTAAAAACTAGACAATTTCTACTCTTCATAACAGTCGGTTCATTCACACGCAGGGTACAATGAACACACTGGGTACCACAGAATAACAGACACCCATTTATTGCAGTTATTAACACATTCATCTATCCCAAGTTGAAGTTCACTGATATTTTATACCGCCTGTTTAGTGATTCGGTGCCATGTAGTTAACGGGTAAACTCGTTCAGATGAGCAGGTCTGTTCAGGACAGTGTTTGAATGTGGGGGTGCGACGTTACCTGGTAATTACACCAGGACAGGGTGATCTCATGTGTCAGGGCTGGTGTAGACTTGCTGTACCTCGACTATAAAGTGTTGACGTGTTGTCATGCGTCCAAATACTGTACATACTATAATCTGATCATGGCAAATATGTGGAAACTAATTTATACAAGCTTAAGTGTTTTGGTCATGGCTATTAAGTCAGGATGACCTAACACCCATATTAACCAACACACCACATGACGTGGGGACGATGGGTGGTGTCTTGTTGCATCAGTCTCTCTCTCTCTGTCTCACTCTCTGTCTGTCTCTCTCTCTTTTTATCAGTATGATAGGAAAGAGTGATTGAGCCACTCAGGGAGGTGATGCAAGGATGCCAAACTTTTTGGGTGAAAGGAGAGAGCTGACAAGGCTACTAGAGATAGAGGTGGTAGAGGACAGATTTTATCAAGTTAAAACGTTGACCCAAAAATGAAAATTTTGTCATTTACTCACTCTCATGTTAATCCAAACCTATATGGCTTTCTTTCTTGTAGCATAAAAGGAGGAAATCTTTTTATTATTTTACATGCGCTAGCAATGAATGCGGATTGGAGCTTTAAAACTCCTAAAAGGACACAAAAGCACCATAAAAAGTATGTTCCAAGTCATGTGATGAGGAACAATGTTTATTTGTTGTTCATTTATTATCTTCCCTGTATACTATACTATATATATCTTTCTTAACTGCTGTTTTCTCACCTGTTGTTTTTGTTGTGTTTCAATTTCTTCTTCTTCTTCTTCTTGGTTCTTAACTTTGATCTTAACTGTGCATTTACGTGTAAGGTTTGCAACTTTATTAACTTTATTACCTTTACTGTGCATTTATATATAAGGTTCGCAACTTTATTAAAACAATATTTGAACTCCATAACCTTAGACCTATTGGTCTAATTAGTTTTTATTTTTAAATTTTCCATTTTCATTTTAGTTAGTCTTAGTCTTGTTTCTATGATTTTTATTAGTTATTGTTTTTTATGTAATTTCATTTTAGTTTATTAATATTTTTAGTACATCAAGTTAAACTAAATGAAAATGAAAAATGTTGCAGTTTTTTTAAATAATTTCTTTATATTTTATTTTAGTTAGGTTTTGCATTATTTAGAAAATCTCCTTTTATTTTTCACAATAGAAATAAAGTAATACAGGTTTGAAATAACATGAGTAAATGGGTAAATGATGAGAAAATAAACATCTCAAAAAGACCGTAGTAACCTTCAGTCTGAGTTGGTTTGTGGTCTTGATAAGCTACTCATGAAGTTTAAGATCTTTGATAACAGCCAAGCTTGGCAGGGTTTAAACTCTTCCTATGTGTTTGTGTATTAGGTTAACGTGTCAGAGCACAGGTTGACATTTGTGATAACAGAGTTTATTTAGGATGTGTGTAGTAACAAATAAAATATGTGTGTGGTTCCATAGCTGGTGGTAATAGAGTGGGGGATGAGATTGTAGGGATGATGTATTTTTTTTAGGCCAAAACCTAGAAACGAGTTATCATTTTAGCACTTTCGTTCCATCCTCCTGAAGTCAGTGGTTTTTTTGAAAGGGTTTTTGGTTAAATGCTTGAAATAAAGTCTGTGGTGAACAAGCTCGAGATATTTTCACATTTTATTCTGCGATTTAAAATACATACCCTCTTGTGATTTTTTTTTTTTTTTTTTTTTTTTTTTTTTTTTTTTTTTTTTTTTTTTTTTAAATTAAAGCTTTTATATGTCTGAGCAAAGACACACCGTTTTTGTGTGTGTCTCTTTAAATGCAAATGAGCTGCTGCTCCTGGCCCCCTTTCCAGAAGAGGGTGGAGCTTTAACAGCTTGCATTTCATTTGCTCAACAACAACAAAACTGGAGAATCTCACACAGCCAAAATGAGGATTGTCAGTAACGGTGTTCAGCCTTGCACTGTTCAAACCAGAGTCGGACACTGATGGAGAGACTCAGGAAGAAGTTACAACTTTTAGAATGCATCTGGACGTTTCAGAATGGTTAGTGGATAAATTTGAAGGACAAGAGAGGTCTAGGCCTGGACTTTGTTATAGTTTTAGTTTATGCTGCAGTCGTCCATGAGGGGCTGCCGCGTTACTTTCGCTTTGTTGTTTTTTTTTTTTTTTGTATGACTAAAGTTATGTTGAACATTCGGCAGTTCCCGTTTCCTTCTTGAACATTGGTACACTTACGTTTACCTTTTTTCTTCTGCCGATTGCATTCACGCTTCAAAATTCATGAAAGTTGTGTTCAATTGTGAACATTATCATGAGAATCATAACTTTTGTTAGTCACAGAGCTTATTTTCTGCAATAATGCAAAAGCCAATGAAAAAAATCCTATTGGGTTTTTGTCGAGGGAACCAGGGTGATGCTAACTTCCGGGTTGGTCTACAAAAATATGTCATTTCTGCAGAACTCTATTCTGAGCTACTTTAAACCCTGGTCGTGTGATTGCCAAACTGTGGCATGATGTTACTGTCATGTGGCATGATGTTACTGTCATGTGGCATGATGTTACTATAGTACATGTCCAAAACAAAATGGTACTTTTCTTTTTGTTAGATGACATTCTTGTTTGAGTAAGAATGCATAATGCACATTGGTGGTATAGTGAAAGTATTAGAGGCAAATGCATTGATAAACACCATGGTACAGTATCATTATCATATTCATATACTATGCTATTTACATGTTACTCGAAGGTACACTACAGTTCAAAACTTTCTTTCTTTCAGATCATTAAGCTAAACAAATTTAAATAAACCTTAAGTAACCATAGTACAGTCCAGATTTATTGCAGAACAGGCTCAGATTCTTGTCTCAAAGACGTTATACTCTATATTACAAAACGCACATGCAGTGACTGCTAAAATCGAGATCTGTGTAGAGAACTGTTGTTTACTATTCACAACATGTCAAAACTCAACCCTCTGGGTAATTTCACAACCATCACTATTGTGGTGGCATGTAATAGGAACAAAGAATTAAGTCAAAGCATTGCTGAAATTAATGTCTGTGTAAACTCAGGAAACGGATGTGCATTTTGGTGCATTGATGAACCAGAGCACAATAAAATCAAATGAACCATAAATGTTTATATTTAGTGTTTGCTAAGTCAAGCATCGCTTCGCTGTTGCTTAGTACGTATAACTGTGGATGAAGTGTTGTACTAAACCACTAACACTAAGTATTTGATCACGATTCATTGTAACTCACAGTCATAAATCCATTTCAGTTAATCGTCTTTCAGGTTCCTGAAGTGTTTGAATGAAATGAGTTTTGTTGACTCTCTTTCTTCAGCTGCGGTGTTACATAACGTCTTTTGTCCGCATTTGCTCCACTTATTCACATTACTGATATGTAAGCTCTTATGTGTTCAAAGGTCTCACAGAGACCGCATCTGTAATCTCTCTGTTCTATCGTGCAACATCACAGTAAACATCAGGTTATCCAGAAGATTATAGAATAGTACCTAGTATTATTTATATACTAAGTTTTTTGGTTAATATTTAGTTTTTAATTTTAATTTTTAATTTTTATATTTTCAATTTTTTGTGTTTTTGTAAAAAAAAAAAATGTAGGTTTAAATTCAGTTTTAGTTTTTGTTTGTTTGCAGTTAGTCATTTTAGTTCTTCAATGTCAATTTCAGAAGGCAACGTCTAATTTTAATTTAAAGTTTTTCCTTCTAACATTTTATTTTATTTCAGCATTATTTCAAATTAACAAAATAGTTTTAGTTGAAGTTAACTATAATAACCCTGTCTTTTACACACATACAGGTGCATTCATACATGTTAGCTAGGTAATTATTGCACTGATAAACAAAATCTTGGTGACTTTAGTTTGTCTTAACATGTTGTTGTTTTTAGAGATTAAAACAAACTTTTTGACCAAACCATATTGAAATGCAGAAAATGTGTATAATTACATAGTGCTTGATGGATCTTATTTGTGTTGCCATCTACTTTTTGCTTGTACGTGTTCTGTTACATTTATTACTAAAATTTAAGGCTGGGGATTGATACAAATTTCATTCTCAAGCTTGTGACGTGATTTAATTCAATTACGATTTTGATTCAGTATCAGTTCATTTGGCTATATATATATATATATATATATATATATGATAGATAGATAGATAGAGATATATATATATATATATATATATATATATATATATTAGGTACAGTACATTTCTATTTTTCTCAAGGAAAAAAAACTTAATTAACAATCGATTTGTATACAAACATTAAAATTGCAAACAAGGCAGTTTTTATAATAATGCTTAATTAAGTCATTAAAAGTTATTATTAATGTTTCTACTTAACTCATTTTTTGAAATATAAACATTTAAACAGTTTAAACAATTGATGATAACTTGTTTTCATGATGGATTTATACAAACATTAAATACTGAAGAATAGTTTAAGCAAAAATATAACAAATATGTAATATAGTGTATATATTTAGCAAAATGCCCCTCTCTAGGGTTCTTTTTTAGCTATCGAGCTATGTACATTAAATGGCTTTTTTGAGGTAAATGTTACATGACATATTGTTTATGAGCTGTTTTATTGACATCTTTAACACTGATTAAGCAATTACATGAGACATGACACATTTCAGTAAATTGTACTGGTTTTTTCAACATACCTTCTGATGTTCATTTATGTTTATTTAATGCTATAACTAGTAGTAAAGTGGAAGAGATGATCAGTTTACTGCCGTTTTGCGTGAACTGAGGCGCTACAGCGATCTGTCACGCCACATTAAAGAGCGCAAAAACGGTATTTATTGTTTGAATTTCATTATAAATGTGACAGAATTTGAAAGCTGAGACTTTGTTTCATATCAAAAGTAAAAAAGCTCAAAGCTTAATGCAATTAATTGGATAAGAGGCACGTTGCAAATATTTAGTCAAGTTTTTTTCACGCATCACCTGAAAACAGGTTAGACCAAAAATCGATATCGGTTTATAGGAAAAAG
The DNA here is from genome assembly GCA_037950665.1 of Hypophthalmichthys nobilis. NCBI lineage: Eukaryota > Metazoa > Chordata > Actinopteri > Cypriniformes > Xenocyprididae > Hypophthalmichthys > Hypophthalmichthys nobilis. The sequence goes on from CM075490.1 coordinate 5,050,495, forward strand.
AAGGAAACTATTCAAATCGAGAAATCGATTTTATATATATATATATATATATATATATATATATATATATATATATATATATATATATTTTTTTTTTTTTTTTTTTTTTTACCCAGCCCTACTAAAGTGGAATAATTCCTTGCATTGAAAGAGGTATAGAAGCCATATTTGTGAAAATGGACTGACTGTTATTGGTCGTGTTCTGGATTGTAATGTCTTTTTACTTCCTTAGGGTAATCCGGTTCATGGTTCGTCATGTGAAGTACTTCCTGGGTCTGCGCTATCAGGTCAGCGGTTGGGAGCATCTACAGACAGATGGACCCTACGTCATCATCTCCAACCACCAATCATCACTCGACGTGCTAGGTGAACTAATACACACAAACAATCAACACTCAATGTATTCGTTATTACCATTATTACCACTCTTACCTATCAAAACATGACATGGCAAAAAAGCTCTGTGTGTCAAAATCCTGTTTAAAGAGCTCTGCCAACATGACCAGACCTGCATGAATACATTTCTTTCTACATACACAACCCAGATGTCACATGATCGTACTTGTGCAACCAGTCTTTCTGTACTGATTCTCTCCTCATCTCTGCAGGCATGATGGAGATATTGCCGGACCGCTGCACGATGATAGCTAAGAAGGAGCTGATATGGGCCGGGACGGTGGGCATGATTTGCTGGCTGGGAGGAATCGTCTTCATCAACCGGCAAAAGACCAGCGACGCCAAGAACGTCATGAGTGACGCTGCTAAAACCATGCTGGCCGACAAGGTCTGTCTTTACTAAGATAAAATGAATTGTCTCAACTTGATCCATGTTAATTGATGGTATATGCTCCTTTTGAACCGTAGTTTCTTTGTTAACGTCATTAAAAAAAAAATCATATTTAATAGCCAAATTTCAGGTGAAGAACTACACTACCCATGAATCCATAAGAGAAAACATATCAGGACAAGGGCTGTGTCCAAAATCACATACTCTCTTGAGTACGTACTTTGCGACCGCTAAAAAAGTATGTACTATATATTATGAATGTGTGTAAAATGAATAATCTGGATGTACTACATTCGCCATGCTGTCATTATCATGTGACTACTAGCATCAGTTGCGTCGCTTCACTGCCATTCACAAATCTTCTCCCGTGGCCTCATGGGATAGTAAAGTGTCCATCATATGCACACTTCAGTATCTCGCCAGAAGAAGTAGGTCATGCGGGGTTTTTTTGCCTACTTGTTATGAGTACTGTGAATTCGGACATACTACTTTTGGCACATACTGTTTTTCACCTACTATATAGTAGAGAAGTATGCGATTTCGGATGCAGCCAAGGTCTTTATAATGTCTAAAATTTATTATATAGTTGTATAAATACACTACCGTTCAAAAGTTTGGGGTCTGTATGATATTTTTATTCCTTTATTATTCAGCAAGGGTGCTATAAATTGATTAAAAGTGACAGTAAAATTGACAGTTTTACTGTCAAATAAATGCTGTTCTCTTGAACTATTCTCAAATAATAATACTGGGAAAAAATGTATCATGCATCCACAAAAATATTAAACAGCACAAACTGTTTTCAACAATGATAATAATAAGAAATGTTTCTTGAGCAGTAAATCAGCATATTAGAATAATTTCTGAAGGATCATGTGACACTGAAGACTGGAATAATGATGCTGAAAATTCAGCTTTGAATCACAGGAATAAATTAAATTTTTAAAAATATTCAAATAAAAAAGTTAATATAAATTAAAATAATATTACTTACTGTTTTTACTGTATTTTTAATGAAATAAATACAGCTTTGGTGAGCAGAAGAGACTACTTTCAAAAACATAAGCTCTTACCGAGTTTGAACCCTAAAATTTTTAAGCATGTGATGTTGTGTCTTGAAGTTAGAACTGTTTATGAAGAATTCTTTGAAATCCCTGTGGAGAAAATGAGTTGGAAAATATTTCTATTGATTTCCTAATACCAAACATTCTAACAGCAATGATGTCATTGTAACATTTTGCATACTAAGTTGTGGTTTGGTTCTTTGGATCTATCTATATATTATTTGTTAGTCATTTTCAGTGGGTGCTGTAAACAATCTCATTTTGTGTTTACATTAATCTTTCTGTAGATCCGATTGTGGGTGTTTCCAGAAGGCACACGGAATCAGAACGGCGGGCTTCTGCCCTTTAAAAAGGGAGCGTTTCATCTGGCCATTCAAGCACAGGTGAGTGTTACTTCAGAACACCTGTGGTGAAAATCAAGTTTTTAATGTTTAGGGGTCCTATTTTAATGATCTAAATGCATGGTCTGAAGCGCATGGCGCAAGTGCACTTAGGGCGTGTCCGAATCCACTTTTGCTAGTTTAACGACAAAAAAAATGGCCAGTGCACCAGGTGTATGGTCTAAAAGTGTTGTCCATATTCTTTTAATGAGTAATGGGTGTGTTTTGGGCGTAACGTGCAATAAACCAATCCCCATTCCCTTTAAAAGTCAGGTGCGCTTGCACCATGACGGATTGCTATTTACATGCCGGAATATAGTCACCCTCAACCTGATGAGTCAGTTTAAATACATGTGTGTATTGCCACAATAGGTCAAATAATTAGCCAATTTCATTTGTCATTACTGCAAATAGGTAATAGGTAACAAATAAATGTAATGACTATCCATTATGACGTGTAGGCATTTTTATCTTTATGTACACAATAATACATTGTAATCCTTTTATTTTTAATATTTGGCATGTTTGTGTGCTGTTGCACGCCCCTGTGTGTGTAACAAGCAGAGTGTACGCGCGTTGTACACCCGCATATAGGCGCATATTACTAACACGCGCTTTAAATAACAAAAAAAAAATGCTGTACCATTGACTTTAGACCAGGTTTTATAGCGCAGTCGTTTTCATTTGTCTCAAAATAGCAACAATTCAACAATGAGCCTGAACACACCTCGTTTTCAGACCAGCACGCCCATGGGCGAACAGATGGGCGCTAGTGCATTTGCTATTTAAACACCGTGGGTGCTGGATGTGAAAATGATAACCGCGTTGGGCTGAAATGAGCAAAAAGCACTTGCGTCACATTGCGCCGGGTGTATGATAGGGTCCTATATGTCTACGTGGTGTTTTTAATATACTTTAAGACAAACCACATGTCAATTCATCATTCAACACCATTGCTGAGTATTTTGTCATCAAATGCAGTAGACTTATACCAAAACAAAACAATTTCCTCCTGAACAGTTTTGTTTTTTAATAAAGCTCTGAAACTCAAGGATAAGAACTTCCTAGACTCCTCGTACTTGACTTGATTTAACCTGACATGTAGGTGCAAAGTACAAAGCTCAAGTAATTTACCTGGCACAACCTGAACAAGTTTGAGCTCAAAGGTCCCTCATTAACCCATGAAACCTGTGTCAGGGGTCAGAGGTCATAAAGGAGACTGGCTTTACCCATGTAGGTGTTGTGTGTTATCTTCACCAACAGAGGGAGTCATTGTTTCTTATATTGTTTAGTGTCGGCTCCTGTGGTGTTCTGCTGCTGCCACATAGAAACATTTACTCTTATGCAATTGATCTGTACATTTCCAAAGCCACATGAAACATTCCTTCAGCATTTCTTCCTTTCTTGAGGTTTGTGAATAAAGTTAAACCAGTTGGATTATATTTGTTTTGGAATAATGAAACTCATGGCAGTTTGGTCACTTAAAATATTTCCTGTTTCACTTTATAGGCTTTGTTTTGTACGGGAAAGTAGGCTGTTTCTGTATATGTGTATGTATGTACTGTATTAGTAATTAATGATTAAGATTAATTATTAAGAAGTGAAATAATATTACGATTTAAAATAACTTTTTTATTTTAATATATTTTAAAATGTAATTTATTCCTGTGATCAAAGCTGAATTTTCAGCATCATTACTCCAGTCTTCAGTGTCACATGATCCTTCAGAAATCATTCTAATTTGCTGACCCCCCCTTTCGAAACAGGAAGTTATCAAAGAAATGCTTCTCTTTTTTGTTTTGTAATAGCTAAACCACTTTATTGTGTTGTCAATCTAGAAGGCATTTGACTTAACAAAAAATCTTACATGCCTCTAAACGCAAGATGTGATAAAATATTTTTGGTTATTTTTCTCAGAAGCGGAAGACTATAGATTAGGCTCAATGCTAACAAAGCCGTAAGGCTAATCTAACCACAATACTTCAGCCTTTCCTGTCTCTCTCAATTAAAAGTGAAATACTGAAACTACATTTCTATGACCACAACAAAATATTTTAGATAATTACTGTAAAGTTGACACAAACCTGTCAATAGCCAAATATTTCAGCCTGACTTTGAGATTCAGATGAGATCACAGACAAAACAAGAAGGGCGGGAAAGGGTTTCTGACAGTTGGTGTAAAGAGGTTTTGGGAATGAGCAGGTGGAATGAATTAGAAATGTGAAATGCTTCTAAACGCAATGTGAGGTAACATCAATCTGTTCTAAAAACTGAATATTTTAGAAAGTGTTTATGTTTATGTGGCTGAGTTTGTGTGTAGTTGTACTTAATAGTCATTTTACTTTATTGTAAACTTAAATCAAACATCTACGTGTGTGTGTGTGTGTGATGATGATGCATACTGATATCAAAATGGCAGGCCATCATAATCAAAACCAGATGAGCGTGTGAGTTAAGGCGGACAGATATCACTTAATCTAGACCAGACTAATGGAGCTCTGATGGTTCTCATTAGTTAAGGTAAAATATGTGAACAGTCTATGTGTTTTCTTATCTTTTATCTATGTTTTGCAATTTGGCATTATTCAGCTACGCCATGTGTGACCTGACAGGATTTCATACCTGGTCTAGACTTTGAGGAGTTTAGTAGAAATTGCTTAATTTGGGGTTTCAGCAAAATATTTACATATACAGTATATGTGAAATACATACTAAATATTGTTAACCTTTTAAAATGCATTTTAATATTTAGATGTTTAATTTATCGTTTTATTGTTATACTTTAACTACATTTTTAAACATGAAGTAAAACATGTTTTACTTAAATATTATTTTAATTCATGTTTTATTTTAGATATTCATACATACAAATACAACATGAATTAAAATAATATTTTAGTAAAACATTAAACCTTTTAAATATATATTTGTCTATTTATATTTATTTAGAATTTTAAAATATAAAATAGTAGTTACCTTCACTTACACACACACACACACACACACACACACACACACTGTCCAGCGGTGTCGTCATGAGAACTGACCACTTCTCTGCATCTATTATTAGTCTGGGAGGATAGTTGAGTCTGTGTCTGATGATATTTTTGTGTGAGAGCGTTTCTAATCCCCACTGACTTAGTGTCTGCTGCACCGCACATCGACCAACCATCTCTCTCTCTCTCTCTCAGGCTCCCATCATACCCATTGTGTTCTCATCCTACAGTAACTTCTATCTACGAAAAGAGAGAGAGTTCAAATCAGGTAATGCACATTACAAATGTATGTCAAGGAGAAACACAGGGTTCCTGCACAGTATGGAAAAGTATGGAATTTGATTTGAATCATTTCCAGTTCTGGTTAAGTATGAAAAAATGAAAACACAGTATGTGAACTTATTTGTTTCCAGACTGATTTCTAAAATCTAAAAATGTGAATTTCCAAAAATAAATTATTGGACAAGCAGTTTGTTTTTTATGGCATTTGGAGCAGGCAGCCAAAAGTTTAGTGAATTTTTACCGCAACTGAATGAATTCAAGACGCATATTTTCATTAATCAAATTTTGATTAAATGAATTGAAATTAAATATTGATTAATATCAATATTGAAATATTGAAATTAAACAAATACTGATTTCATCAGTAAATTTATAGTAGAGCAAACATTATTACACTGGGATATCCTGCAGTTATTTTGAATAATATTTTCTGAATTAATGTAATCAGTGACTATATTATTTTAAAACTTATGTGTAAATGTAACAAATTTTATTAAATTTATTTAAAATGTATGCAGTCAGTGAAAATGTGAATGTAATCAATATTATTTTATTATTTTGACAATATTATTGTATCATTTTACCTTAAAGCTTATAATATGAATTTGAAATAAATAAAGTTAAATTAAGTCCTGTATTTTTAGCATTGCAGTTTTTAAAAACTGCTGCATATTGAATTTGTAATATTTTGCCAATTATTTGGATCAATATTCTGCTGATTATTTGGCAACATAATAGAATACATATTCAGAATGTAACGTACATGTTAACAGTTGGATTTTAAAACCATTTATCAGATGTTAAGTATAACATTTAATCTAAACCCATCAAAATAGTAGTCCATATGACTGATGCGCTTTATTCCACATCCTCTGAAAGCTGAAATTTCAATTGTTCTTATTTAATATTTAGTAAATTATTATTTTAAGAACTATTCCTTGAAATGCATTTTGAGACATTTTTATTATTGATAATTATGCTGATTATGGCTGTAATGAACATTTAGAAATTGCTTAATTTGGGGTTTCATCAAAATATTTGTAAAATATTTATTTATATATGTGAAATATAGAAATATTTGCCAAATATTTTTAACCTTTCAAAATGCTTTTTAAAAGGTATAATTTTATTGCTATATTAAACTATATTTTTAAACATGAATTAAGCCATTTTAAATAATTATTAGCTTATTTTATATGTATTTTGAATTTTTAAATAAATTAATAGTTGATTCTTTTTATATTATTATTATTATTATTATTATGTAAAAAAAAAAAAATATATATATATATATATATATGTAGTGTGTGTGTGTGTGTGTGTGTGTGTGTGTGCGAAATATAAAAATATTTAAAATGGTTTAATTCATGTTAAATATAACAATTAAATGATGTATTAAAATGTAAATATTTGGCATATATTTCACATATTTAAATATTTTACAAATATTTTGCTGAAACATGAAATTAAGCAATTTCTACATTTTAAAACATGAATTAAAACATTTTGACAGTTGATGACTGTAATGAACATTTTCACACTGTTTCTAACAGGAACCATCACTCTGAAAATCCTTCCAAAGATCGAGACAAAGGGACTAACGGCAGATGATGTGACAGCGCTCTCCGACCAATCATTCGGAGTCATGCAATCGGCCTTCCTGGAGATTTCCGGCCAAGCCGCTCAGTGCAACGGGCCGTCCGCCCACTGAGCGCTCTGCTGCTGTCACGCCCTTTCATTCGCTCTGACAGCAAGGATGGCTTGAGACTACGGCGTTGTCTTCGTCGTGCTGACGGTAACCATGGCAACCAGGCGCTTTGGTATTCTCTCCGATGGCCTAATGAAGCAGGAACACATGTCCATACAAACAAAACACAAGCATTCACATTGACTACACACAGAAGGTGTCATCTTAGCCTAGTTTTGATCTCCTGTTGGACTTCAGGGGGCGCTAAGCAGCGGAACAGTGTTTTTATGGGGGACGGGCGGTGACTTTTCACCTCGCCCGGTGTGACTCTTTGTTCCGTGTCCTTTTCGACGTCGGATTGCTTTTGTCGATGACGGGTTGAGTTTTGGAGCGACGCCCTGAGAACATTGTGGATGTGCGTTCGACATGCATGCCTTTTGAATTTCTATGTTTTTCTTCCTTTCACTGATCTACAAGGACTCATTTCGTTGGTTTGTGTAGGTCGCTTTTTCTCGAGGTACTCTGCTTGCATTATGGGAAATCGGTGACGAACATCTGTGCTTGTTTTATTTCTGTTGTTTTTGTTTTGTTTTCGTATTGGTTGCCAGAGTATTTTTCCAGTGCGAGCACTCAAAGATGCCCTTTATTGTTATAAATAGTTGATTTAAAGGAAAAATTTTTGACCAAAAAGTTAATTCGGAAATGTCCTATACACTCCAGAGTAAAGCTTTTTGTGTCATCACAACCAAGGAAAATGCAAAGAGATTGTGCGCTGCTTGTTAGTTCGGTTTCCTTATTTGTCATCGAAAGGTTAGTTCTTAACGAACAGGTCCATTGTCAGCATTATCAAGTGCGGCTTCTTCCTGTGCCATGTGTCAAAAGTGTCTCAGCCTAGAATATTGTGAGAAACACTATTGATTATTGATCTGTGATCAAGATGTTTGATTAGCGTTTAGGATAGAAATACGTTCCAGTTGGCTTAAGTTCAGTGCTTTGCTCATTTCTTTTGTTTTTGTTCATTTTCATGTTACAAAACAACAGATTTTCCATTCTTAAAAATGTATTTAACATTGTTCAGTCCTATTGTTTAAAGTAGAAACCATTTACAAGTGAACTATTATTATAATAACTGATGGAATAAGTATTATCTAACACACTATATAGACTATGACATTATCTAAGGAGCCAACTTGACTGAAATGTGTATAAGAGTCATTATTATTATTAAGGACAAACTCAAAAATCGAAATTTATTTTGCATTTGTTAGCAGATGGTAGCATCAAAACACCTGCTATAAAATGATCCCAGGAAATTATTATAATGTAAATCGCTGAGGTTTGTAATATTTTTTAAGTGGATATTGACATATAGAAACATGATGGCGCTTTAGAAATGAACCGTATTCGCAGATCATTCTTAGATCAGATATTAAACTTTATCTTAAACCTTAAGTTTTACCAAGGAAGTCCATATAAAATATATTTGAAAACATTCACAATTTAATCTCAAAATGACCAATTATTTAACACCTATTTATTAAACGGATTGTATCACCAGCTTATTGCAGGAAATTAAATATTTGTAATTATTTCAAGACGTTTCTAATTGCGCTGCATTGTTAAATCTTATATTTAATGCTTGGTGTTGCGGTTCTTATTGTTTAAGAATGTGTAACATCCTTAATATAATATGTACAATATTATTTAAGAGGTCTATATTGTACGCATTACAATATAATGGCTCGTTGAGCTGAAAGCTTTTCAGAACTTGATTTGAATGAATGTTTGAGTTGGTTATTGCTAAATGTCCAAATTAGGCCGAGTGATTATTATTATTATTATTACCACCAGTAGTACAAATTTAAACACTGATGCAATTATTGAATACTTTTATGTTGTGTATTAGGTCACAGATTTTATAAGCCCCTTTCCTTTGTTTTCAATGTAATTTTTGCCCTGCTGACTGAAAACCGTGCTGCGTACACGAATCAATGTACAAAACTGTGTACAAGGTGTTGTGAGATTTTCACCAAAGCTATTAAGGATGTAAAACAAGTGAAGCTTGTAAAAGCTCTGATTATAAGATCCGTTAGATGAACCTGTCAGACATTTCATGGGCAGCCTTGTGTATGCGTGTGTGTATGCGTGTGTGTAGGCGTGTGTGTATGCGTGTGTGTGTGTGCGCGTGTGTGTGGTCCTTTGTCTGTGTTTGTATGGTGACCAGACACACAAATGAACTAAAGCCCATTGTAAAATCTGTAAAGTCATATAAGACGATGATTATATATAAAAATGTTGATTGTGGTAGAATCTGGATGCGACCTGTGTTAAGAACATCTAGGATAAAGAGTCAATAAAATCATCTGTTTTTCCAATAGGAATGTTAGGATTTGTTCTTGATGTCATCTGTGAATCTCTTATTTGTTTTTCACACACACACTCGTACATCTATCTTTGCACCGTGTCAATGAATGTCCTCACAATCTCTAGCTCCTTACCCTAACCCTAACCCTACCCTACCTAAACTAAGTGCCTAGCCCAAACCCTTATCCTAAACCTACCCTTTACCCAATTATAACCTGATCCTGTTCCCGTTTTTGTGTGTCCCTTTAAATGCAAATGAGCTGCTGCTCCCAGCCCCTTTTCCAAAAGAGGGCGGAGCTTTAACAGCTCGTGCTTCGGTTGCTCAACAACAACAAAGCTGGAGAATCTCACACAGCCAAAATGAGGATTGTCAGTAACGGTGTTCAGCCTTACATTGTTCAAACTGGAGTCGGACACTGATGGAGAGACTCAGGAAGAAGTTACAACTTTTAAAATGTATCTGGATTATATATTTAGATATATAAAACCTAATTATGGGTTTTTGAATTGCTGTTTGCATATTTTGAAAATTAATTTTGAGACTATTTTGCCTTCATAGTAAAAAGCAGATTGTCCAATTTAAGAAAACTTCTGGAACTTTTTTCTCCAAACTATATACAGTACAAAATTTTGTACAAATTATAAACTTTGTGAACAACAAACTCAAACACTCAAAGTTTAAGCAATTTTATTTAAAAAATGTAAACATAAAAAAAAAAAAATGATATTTTAAAAAAGAAAATACAATTTTGTATTTTTTTTCCCAATAGAAGTACTCAGGAGAAGAACATGGAATTATAAATATATAAATTTACATATCTCCTGACCCAAACTTACACATGGAGAGACAATACAGCTGCACTTACACCAAGATTAAATGAGAGAGATACATTGAAAAACATTACGAAACAATCTAAGCACCCGGTCATCCGCCATAAAACTTCATTTTGGCCAAACAGAAGTTTGTGGCTTTGAAATTGTGCTTTCCTACATGCTCTTTAAGTGGATTGAACATGTTTACATGGTTCAGACTCTTTGATCAGTGCTGCAGTTGTTCATTTAGACATCAGATATTGGTTTCACTTGGATCCAGCCCATCTTTGAATGATCATCTAGTTTTCCTGGCAGGCACCTAATAAAAACACACATAAGAGGTTTTTGTTATTTTATCTGTTGAAACGGATTGTACAGTTACGTTTCATACACATAAGTATATGCTTACAGGCTCCAATACGCTCCTCCAGGAATCCGACCTGCTCGCTGAGTGAGTCGATACGGTCTAGTTGCTGCAGAGAATGCGACAGGAAGTTGGTCCTCTCAGGCAGGAAGCTGTTACTGTCTCCCACACCATCCAAGGGGAAGAGGGTGGTGAAGGGAGCCAGAACCATCTCTAGTTTCTACACACAGAGAGAGAGGAAGGTATTCTTACATTTGAGGACATTATGACTAAACATTTAACAAATGGTAAATATGAGAATAAGGTTTTATTTGTTGACATTAGTTAACTACAGTAGGTAAACTAGCAATGAACAATACTTCTACAGCATTTTTCATGATTAGAAAAATAGTCTGTGGGTGCATTTGAAATGTTTTAACTAATCATCTTTTAATGTTGTAATGAATGTCATTTCAGTTCTACTTTCTGAGTATGAATAATCATATGCAGTAAAAGACAACAATACTCAAACACTGTAAAAGGTTTTGCCACAAACTCGACTGACTGGGTTCTCTCCTGTATGATTTTTATATGAGTCTCTTCAGACCTCCTAACTGAACTCCTAACTCCTAACTTTCCACAAATTGATCACATAAATGAAAGCAGTATAAATAAAAATGAATAACAGTGCAAACAATAAATACAACCATAATCAATGTACTATCTATATATTTAAACTGCAAATTTTTCTTTAAGCATGATACAGAGCTAAGAGATGGTTACAACTACACAGCCCAACATAAGATTGCTTTCATATTGAAAGATATTTGCATGCATCAGGGAGTCACTTTGAAAATGCGGGGTATTGAAATCGCGTTTGAATGTGGACTCGCTTTACTTTCGCTTTCGCTCTCAGTCCTACTCTGTGAATAGGGAGCAGCGGTGCTGAGCATGTATTCTACAAGATAAGACATTTTTCAGACGCTTAGGCTCTGTTGTGCAACAAATCCTCCGCCATGGTCTGGTCAGTCATCTCGTCACTTACTCTTGTCACGTGATCAGTGATTCCTGCTGCACTACATACGACTCTGCAGCTCGTGTTGGATGAGTTGGATGGGATTGAAGTGACCGTTATCCAACTGAATTAAATGGTTTTTATTTCTATAAAAAAAGCAAAATGACAGTGGAGGCGTAATTTAAATGTAGCGGTGGCATGTTCTATCCTAATTTCACTGTCACACGCTGTCATGGCAATATTGCGAGACAGCTTTTCACCTCAACAAGAAATCTCGCCACGACGCACAAGATTTCGTCGCACCCCTAATATATACACATACAACATGAAACTCTTCCAAGAAGCTGATTGATTCTCTTAAAGCCAGTTGCTTTGGGCAGTCTGTCTGACCAATCAATCTGCTTGTTCTATCTACAAAACCTAATTATTTCTGCCCCGAACCAGCACAACCATGGGAATTTGCCCTCCACCTTCCCCAGCACCACCTGCCTAGATCTGCTAGGGGGTTCTCCCTACTTTCCTATTCATTATTCGCCTATTCATATTCACTGTATTTATGTTCATGTTTTGGCAGTAGCCTTGACTCATGCCTGCAGCAGCACATTCTATATTTTATCATCAAAATATGTTATTATTATCATTACTATATATATATAAACATTTATTTCTGAGGTGAAAATTGCACCAAATGAGGAACATGAAATTTAATATGCATACTACTGTTTTAAACTTCTGTTTTATCCTTACATAATGCATACCTTTTTAGAGTTTTTACAGTACATACTTTGCAGTATGTGAATATTGTTTTGTTTATATCTTAATTTAGTGAGGTTAATGAGTGCATTTAACATTTTTAAATAACTTTAAATTATACATAAACCTTTTGGAAATGCTGAGCTGAAAACGTAATATTTAAATCACTGAAATTAATATAACTTTTTTTTTTCTGGCAACTAATGTTGTTAATAATGTGACTATGTAATACCTCTGTGGCATTGACTAAACAAAAATAAACTATTCTTTACAAGCAATATCTGCCAAACACACTCTTTTCCGACCAACAAAGACAGTTAAGACCTGTATCTGTGTGTTATTTTTCAGAACCTGTGATGTGTGAGGTTGACTACTGCTTTTAATTAAACCATTAGCGAGGCTTTGAACCAATAACCTCTCTTGGCAAACGTGCTACAGTTTCCTGTCGTTTGAAGTAGGATGTGTCCTGAGGGTGTGTGTGTGTGTGTGTGTGTGTGTGTTTCTGACCTGCTCAAGGAGCTCCACTCTGTTTTTAAGCATCTGAACTTCTTCGGTAACGTTCTCCACCAATCCCAAACCTCCACCTTTAAGAACAAAAGAAATACACACACACATTATAGATGGACCACACACACACACACACTGACATTCAGTCTTCATTAAAACCCTATTTTTGATGTTTTAAGATCCAGGCTTTGAACATAAATAATGCTTTTATTCAGACAATATGCAAACACACAAACTGACTGTGAGCTTTTGTAAGACTTCCAGAAAGCAGTGTTTTATGTTATATTTCTGCAGGTTCTCTGCTTGCATGAATCCATGATTAATATCCAAAGCGCTCCCAGAGCAGACCAAAGACCAAAGAAGAACAGAAAGACAGACGTAAATAAATATAGAAAGAGAGAGAATGAGCGGAGGGGGTGACAAAAGAGGAAAGTTTGAGGTTTGGCAAGAATATGACGCAAATACTTTGATATGCAGTCGGGTCCAAAAGTCTGAGACCACTAGTGAAAAGCTATTATTCTTTGTTTTCCAGTTTAATAAAACTTTTTTTTTAATACAAATTAAATTATCTGCATAGCAGTTTGAGTAAAATTTTAAACTTAAAAAATGTATATGTATTTAAGTGTTTTAATTTTTTATTTAATAAATAACTTATAAATATAAATAAACAAATAAATAATGTTTTTTATTTATTTGCCATTTATTTATTCATTTACTTTATTAAATTATTTTAAATTTATTTATTAAATAATGTATTTTATTTATTACAATATTTATCAAACAAATTATGTATTTTATTTTTGCTGTTTTTTTTTTTCATTTATTTTATTACATTATTTTATTTATTAATAAATACTTTAGTTAAATAAATAATGCCATTTATTTATTCATTTATTTTATAAACTTATTTTAAGGTATTTATTTATTAAATGAATAATGTATTATTTACTAAATTATTTATTACACAAATTATATTTTTTATTTTATTTGCTGTTTATTTGTTTTTTATTTTATTACATTATTTTATATGTTAATTTTTAAATTATTTAAATATTGAAATTATTAAATTATTATTGAATAAAATATGTATTTTATTTGCTGTATTTATTTTTTTATACTTTTTTATTTATTTATTTTTAATCATTTATAACATTAAAACGATTTATTTATTAAATAAATAAATAATGTATTTATTCTTTTTTTTAAGTGCCGTTTTATATGTCCCCTTTTGCTTTAATGACAGCAGCATTCAGACTGGCCTGAAAAAAAAAAAAAAAAAAACTGAGGATCAAAATCTTATTTTTCAGCATGATTTGAGATGTCCAAAAGAGCATCCTGTGCTTCATCTTTGCAAAGAGTCACATGCCACTAATTTGTTTATTGTGACCAAGAAAGAGTTCAGAGTGAAACATTTCTTCATGTTACATCATACAATATCTCTTTGCTTAAAATGATTCAAAAATCTACAACTCTGTTCATTTTCAGGTTAAAATGGAAAAAAATCCCTTTGTTCTCAGACTTTTGCACTCCACAGTACATTAAATCAGGTCATATTTCATCACAAGCTCAGTAAGGAGTAACCGATGACTGTGATTGGTTCTTTTGTAAACAGACGTGATTAAGACCCAATCACCTCAGATCTCAGCCCAGTAAGTCCCGCCCCTTGGCTGTTGTTCTGAATGTTTTGGGTTGTGAGCTCTATCAATCTAAAAACTAGTCAATGGGTCACACACACATTTTCCTCAGCGTTTGATTTGGCTGCTTCCACAGACACACACGCACACTGAAGCTCAGTCAATCTGTCCCAGATGTGTGTGTTATGAAGACACGTGGGAGAGAGCGAGAGAAGCTTTGTGTGTGTGTGATTTGTGTGAAGGAAAACAGTGACCCCCAGCAGTCTGAGTTTGATAGATCTGGAATGCGAGCTGCGAACTGAGCCAAAGCGAAAACGGAGACACAGCAGCTACAAATCGTGTTCAGCCTCCTCAAACACACAATCACCATCATCATACAGCTAAACATTCAGCAATCTGATGACACTAATGTAGTTTTAAACTCAAGGTTTCAGGGACTTTGGGCCCCATAAACTCAACAAAGTTGATGATGAGGTCAAAATGACATTATAACTAGAGATCAGGGCGCTCTCTCTGTGTCGGTCTTTCTCTGATCCTTTAGATTTAAATAAAATAATGAAACATTTTACTTAAAGGGGAAGTATGTCATTTTTTCTAAGTAAAAATGCAAAATATGCAAAATCAGCAAGTCGTAGAAATGCACAACAATGGATGGAAAACTAAAAACTAGTTAATTCTAAAAACCAGACGTCTCTTGTGCTTCATTTCGAAGGCGCGCATCTTACTGTTTCTATAGGAACCGGAGCTTCTAACGGCTGCTGCAGTGACGCGATGACTTTACCAATCGGCGACTGGCTGGGTTAAAACAACTCATTCGCTGGGTTTGTCCATTTTCAACCCAACTTGGGTTGTTTTTAACCCAGCATTTTTTAGAGTGTAGCGACAATAACTGTAGCAAGCAACATATTTGGTGTAAACTGGGTTTACCATGGTACATGTTTGTAAGGGAACTACTCTTGCTGGTTTAGAGTAAACTGAGCTTCTGCACCTTGAGTCCCAGTGGACGTCCCACCAGACAGATGTTGATGACTCCGGGTGGGTCGGGGTCAAACTCAACAACACTGAGGTTTGACCAGCGTGGGAACAGAGAAACTAGCGTGTGGGGTCACTTAAAGGTTTACTTTGAAATATTTTTCCTTATATATCTAAAAATAAATAAAGAAATTAAGCATTTCCCATAGAGACAAGGTTTTCAACAAACCTTGGTTTACATTAGATTACCTTACTACTAGCTTTCAGCTGCCTGGATTCAGACATTATTTCTCAGATTTAAAAATGTACTGCTCTCTTGTACTTTCTACTGAGCAAACTCCAGGAATGTGTGTTTGAGTTCCAGCCAACAATCAGAACGAGTGGCGATTATTTTAGTCTGTCGCTTGGAAACAGATAACATTACTATTTAGGGCCAGAGGAGGTTCTGTTCTTGCTGTTATTTTAAATCATAGACAGATATGAAATAGTGTAGGGAGAGAAAAGATGAAGAAACAAAGGAAAAGAGGGGAGAGGAGCGAGACGCTGCCAACAGGCTCAAAGACACAAGCTAGTTTTGGCATAATATAGAGACAGACAAAGGGAGAGTATGATGTTCAGTAGGTTCTCATACACTAACTTAAAAAAGTAAGTTACCTGGTTGCCTTAAAAATTTGAGTTCATTGAAATTAAAAATTTGAGTTCATACAATCAAGGCGATTGGTTTAATCAACAGAAACTCTAAATATTTTGTTATCTGAACTACAACCCGAATACCGGAAAAGTTGGGACGTTTTTTAAATTTGAATAAAATGAAAACTAAAAGACTTTCAAATCACATGAGCCAATATTTTATTCACAACAGAACATATATAACATAACAAATGTTTAAATGGAGAAATTGTACACTTTTATCCACTAAATGAGCTCATTTCAAATTTGATGCCTGTTACAGGTCTCAAAATAGTTGGGACGGGGGCATGTTTACCATGGTGTAGCATCTCCTCTTCTTTTTAAAACAGTTTAAAGACATCTGGGCATCGAGGTTATGAGTTTCTGGAGTTTTGGTGTAAGAATTTGGTCCCATTCTTGCCTGATATAGGTTTCCAGCTGCCGAAGAGTTTGTGGTTGTCTTTGACGTATTTTTCGTTTAATGATGCGCCAAATGTTCCCTATATGTGAAAGATCTTGACTGCAGGCAGGCCAATTCAGCACCTGGACTCTTCTACAATGAAGCCATGCTGTTGTAATAGCTGCAGTATGTGGTTTTGCATTTTCATGCTGAAATACACAAGGCCTTCCCTGAAATAGATATCGTCTGGAGGGTCTGGATATCGTCTCCCCTCCAGTAGTTTGGACTCGTCTGTCTATAGAACACTTCTCCACTTTGAAACAGTCCATTTTAAATGAGCCTTGGCCTACAGGACACGACCATGTTCTGGACCATGTTCGCATATGGCTTCCTTTTTGCATGATAGAGCTTTAGTTGGCATCTGCAGATGGCACGGCGGATTGTGTTTACCGACAGTGGTTTCTGGAAGTATTCCTGGGCCTATTTAGTAATGTCATTGACACAATCATGCCGATGAGTGATGCAGTGTCGTCTGAGGGTCCAAAGACCACAGGCATCCAATAAAGGTCTTCGGCTTTGTCCCTTTCCCACAGAGATTTCTCCAGTTTCTCTGAATCTTTTGATGATGTTATGCACTCTAGATGATGAGATTTGCAAAGCCTTTGCAATTTGACATTGAGGAACACTGTTTTCAACAATCTTTTTACGCACTCTTTCACAGATTGGAGAGCCTATGCCCATCTTTACTTCTAAGATACTCTGTCTTTTAGTCTTTTAGTTTTCATTTTATTCAAATTTAAAAAACGTCCCAACTTTTCCGGAATTCGGGTTGTACATTAATGATCTAAGTTGATCTAAGATCTAAAATAATTTTTTACAGTGTTAAAGAAATAAAAGACAACATATCTGTGTAGTTATTTGCTCTTAACAAATAAGATCAATGAGAGCCATTGCACCCGAGGCTTGTATTTTTAAAGAACCCATGGTTGGTCATGTGGTCTGTTATTGCTGTGTGGAGGCAGACGGATGTGGTCCAGGTTTGTGGTTGGCCCCTATGTTGTCGCTGTGGTCACCAGTCACAGTGCACTATTACTCACGGTACGAGTTGAGAGTGGCATAGCGCGTACCAAAAGTAATAATGAACCGTGAGGCTGGTCAGGGTTCCACCTGCAGGGGGCGCTAGAGGGGAAACACACTTATATACTGCGGTACAGTAGCCCAACCTTACCCATAATGACATTGATACAGTGTAATTGTATTACCAATTAAGCCCATTTTCACTTGTTTTGTTTTCAAAAGGCTTGTGTACTTTTCTACCTAAATAGTATGCAAGTGTGTCTTTATTCATAGTACTTTGCAAGCAGTATGCAGAAAGTGCTGAGATTTCTAGTGGATTTGTGAAGTATGCATCTGTGCATGCTTTATTGGTTAATGTTGCCCACAACCCCTTGTGCAATGGAAAAGGGGAATCTGAGATCGTTCTCTTCCCACATTTTCTGTTGCAGAAAAGTGGCCTGGAATGTGAGGACAAAACTGCCAAAGTAGTTTATAAATGTATGAACTTATAATGAATTATAAACTAATGAATTTAGATGGATGCGAACAGGGTTCTGTGGTATTACAATGAAATTTTAAGATATAGTCGTGTGGCCCAATGCTTCAATACTCAAAAGTGTGTGTAGTTTGTCCTGATGTCATCACAAAAAAAGTACATCATTTTAGTGTGTATTAGAAATAAGCAAACTGGGGAGCAATTAATATATATATATATATATATATGTATGTATTTATTTTGATAATCTTACTATTTATTCTGAAATGTGTTCGAAAGTTTGACTGGTATCTGTCTGGAGATTCATGGTTCTTGTATCTGATACTCTGAGTTTGAGTGTTAAGCCAGTGTGGATGATGGGTATCAACATCAGTATGTCTGCGGCTGATTATAATGCATATACACGTCTTGTCTTACCAGCATCGCTACTGGATGAGCGACCGTCTGGTTTTGGAGGAGCGACGGGCGGCGGGGAGGGGGGAGGAATTATTAAACACGTTATTTCATCTTCAGCCAGACTGAATCCCTCCTGACACACACACCGATAACTCCCCAGCGTATTCACACACTTCTGTGAGCAGCGATGACCTTCTTTACACTCATCCACATCTGGGAGAGAAAGACGTCTTTTAAAAGTCTTGCGCCATGAACATAACTGTAAATGAACGTTAGTGTGTGTTTGTGAGTACCTATTTGACAGTATCGTCCCGTCCATCCTTTCGGACATGCACAGTGATTAGGCCTTATACATGACCCTCCATTTGCACAAGACTGCTCACACACCGCTACAGAGAGAGATGAATGGAAATACACACACATATGCATGTATAAATCCACATGTGAAAACACATTCAGAGCTCACATTAACCAATATGACTTGTAGACAGGGCCTAAAACTAACTTTTTGCCACACTTGCCAATTGCTAGTGACTTAAGAAAATTTACCGGCCTTAAAGGGGTCCTTGATTATGATTTCACTTTTTTAACTTTAGTTAGTGTGTAATATTGCTGTTTGAGCATAAACAACATCTGCAAAGTTACGACACTCAAAGTTCAAAGCAAAGAGAGATATTTTCTTTTACAGAAATCACTTTTTAAAGACTACAACAAATGGCTGATAGGGACTACAGCAAGCTTTTTCCTGGGTTAGTGACATCACAAACCGCCAAATTTACATAAACCCTGCACCCGAGAACACACAACAAAGGGGGTGAGGCCATGTTGGGCTGCTTTAGAGAAGAGGAAGAGTTGTTGTAGTAGAGTGTTGTTACCATGCCGTCATTTTACGCCGGACTGCTTCACAAACGAGGGTCAATTCAACGCTGGATTTGCACGAAAGATTAACATGGCACATGCTAGTCGATGAGCTGAATCAACTCCACAGCAACTACATAAATTTATCCACTAACCATTCAGAAATGTCCAGTTTCATTCTAAAATTTGTAACTTCTTCCTGAGTCTCTCCATCAGTGTCGACTCCGGTTTGAACAATGTAAGTTTGAACACCATTACTGACAATCCTCATTTTGACTGTGTGAGATTCTCCAGCTTTGTTGTTGTTGAGCAACCGAAGCGTGAGCTGTTAAAGCTCCACCTTTTCCTGGAAAGGGGGCTGGGAGCAGCAGCTCATTTGCATTTAAAGGGACACACAAAAACGGCGTGTTTTTGCTCACACCCAAATAGGGGTAAATTTGACAAGCTATAATAAATGATCTGTGGGGTATTTTGAGCTGAAACTTCACAGACACATTCTGGGGACACCAGAGACTTATATTACATCTTGTGAACGGAGCATTATAGGTCCCCTTTAAATATTTTTTACCAGCCATGAAACAGTACAAGTTGCAAAAGTTATTCAGTCTAGAGCAATGAGAGATTTTTCTTTGTCTTTTGTTGTTTGATCAACATTAAAAACACAGACAGCAGCTGGAATATTAGGCTGCTGTCACTTTAAGAGCTAATGCACGGATTCAATATAATGTTACACATGCGTTTTCTTTCTCAACTGTTTACGTTCAGTTAAGACATAACTGATTATGTTTACGAGGATACTTGCCAAGACTGGCATTTTGACATACTTTTCTTTGAATATGTCTGTTCAAGCGCAAGAAGACGTGAAAGAGGCGATCAACTGGCGATTGACACTGTTTCATATCCCAGCAACAAATTTTTACTCACATTTGACGCTTGGCAAACGTTAATTTTAGGCCCTGCTTGTAGACCTCCATTTACCTTGGTTACAGTTGTGTGAATGTATGCGTCGCCATCCCGGACAGCATTCTGGGTAAATGTGTACATTAGGAGCTGTTCTGCTCACCTGCCTGTAAGAAACCCTGTAGATTGTCCTGTAAAACACATAGTCCAGTCAAATGATAG
The DNA here is from genome assembly GCA_037950665.1 of Hypophthalmichthys nobilis. Lineage (NCBI taxonomy): Eukaryota > Metazoa > Chordata > Actinopteri > Cypriniformes > Xenocyprididae > Hypophthalmichthys > Hypophthalmichthys nobilis. Next base: position 5,071,089 of record CM075490.1, read on the forward strand.
TACATTATGTAGTATATTATATATTTCTTGTGTTTTGTGTGTTCTTACTTGTACGTGCTACACATGCGCTGGTTTTGGCACATGGTGATGTAGGGTTTGTGTACAGGCTGAAGGAACGACTCTGTGCTGTAGGACACACGACGACTCCACACATCTCCAACACACACTCTCCTCCTGAAACACACACACAAATATTGCTTATATTTACATTACCGTTCAAAAATTTGGGGTCGGTAAGTTTATGCTCACCAAGGCTGCATTTATTTGATCAAAATAGAGTAAAAACAGGAATATTTTATATTAGTATTACAATTTAAAATACTATATTAAAATGTAATTTATTCCTGTGATCAAAGCTGAATTTTCAGCATCATTACACCAGTTTTTAGTGTCACATGATCCTTCAGAAATCATTCTAATATGCTGATCTGCTGCTTAAGAAACATTTGTGATTATTTTTAGTTGAAAACAGTTGTGCTGCTTAATATTTTTGTGGAAATTTTCTGATACTTTTTTTCAGGATTGTTTGATGAATAGAAAGTTCAAAAGAACAGCGTTTATTTGAAAGTAAAAACCTTTTGTAACATAAATACTTTTACTGTGTCAAATAAATGAGTCCTTGCTGTAAAAAATCTTACTGACCCCAAACTTTTGTATATATATTTATTATTTAGATTTATAAATATTGTGAAAGGTGTATGTGTTTCATACAGCTTGTGTAATCATATCTTGACTCAAAATTATTATAATTTTTTTATATTATATTATATTATATTATATTATATGAATGTGTGTTGAATATAATGCTGGGAAAGACATTTGCATTGTTGTTTGTGTATCAAAAGCTTGCTGTCCATCAGTTCTAACTGGACATGACTGACTGATGTAATTAGCTGCTATTATATGCATTGACCTTTAAACTTATAGTGACCCATGACCCCATTGAGGCCCAAGAGCAAGTGAATTGACAATTCCTGACACTACTGCTGCGGTTGAAGTCATGTACTAAGTACTACATATGAATTTGAATTTACTTCACGACCGTTAAATAAATATGTTCTATATAGTGTGAATATGGGTAGTATGAATGAAATTCAGACACAGTACATCCGCTATGTTGTTACTGTCATGTGACCTACCAGCTTCAGTTGTGTCACTTCACTTCCATTCATAAATCCCCTACCGTGGCCTCATGGGACAGTAAAATGTCTATCAAATGTGCACCTCAGAATCTCGGCAGAAGTAGTAGGTCATCCGGGGACTTTTTGAATGTTTTCTGACATACTACTCTTTTGGCGTACTGTTTTTCACCTACTATACAGTAGGGAAGTATTCGATTTCAGACAAAGTCACTACTGTGTGTGTGTATGTATGTATGTATGTATGTATGTGAGCCGTTACCCATGGTGACCGTGAATCTGAGGCGTGCAAGTCACATGCAGGAGAAACAGAGAGGAGGAGAGCAGGACCGCTGTGTACATGTCTCTCTCTCTGTCTATCTGTCACTCTCTCTCTCGGGTGTGTCTGACAGCAGGAAGAGAGACTTTCAGGTGTGTCTGTCCCCCAATCAGCTACCTGAGATGATAGATAGATAGATAAAACATTATTTACAGAGTCTTAAAGGCACAGTAGCAATAATATATAATTAAATAATATGTAATACAAATAATATATGGTATAATAATAGCAATAATATATGAAAATAAAAAAAATGCCCACATCAGAGTACGGTATTGTCTTTATCTAAGATCTTTGCCTATAGAGAGCACTGAACTAGTCTTACGAAATGTTATTTCTGCTATACTTCCTTACTGAACAGCTGGATCCCATCATACTGTACATACAACACACAGAACTGTTTTTCAGATAGACATTAAGAATTAAAACATGCAATTTGTAACCATTTCCCATAAGCACACAGTTATGACCTGTTTCATGTTTAAACATTAGAGAGTTAATGCACTTTTAAAGGCAGAAAGTTAGAGAAAATTAATCATCATTATGAAGTGCATTTGTTACAAATCACAGCTGATTAAATCAAACATGGCTCTAAGATATGTGTTCAAATAATTACACACATACACGCTTTATAACAGTACTGAAATCAGATCATAACTCATAACGCAGCTAAAGCGGTTTCATTTTCATTTTGGTGTAATGAAGACACATTTCTGTGTTTCTATCTGTAACATGGAGATTTCAGGTTAAACATTATTTTAATAAGAACGTTATTAAAAACATGGCTTCAATTACTGAAACAGCATTTAGCATGTCGTCCCACCTCACACATGCATGAACAAATCTGTTTCAGATGAAACTGAGACTTTACAAAGCCATCTATATTAAAAGTCATTTCTCCTCCTGATGTTCACTGTAACTTGTATTTGTGTGTTCTCTCATCTTGAACAGCTTACAGTAATCATTAGGTTATTGCTGGTTTAATGAGTTCAAGTTTAGAGCGCGGTGTAAAACAGGTCTCAGTGTTCCCTAGAGAGCTTCTGACAACAAGCCTAAAGCCTCAACTATTATACCTACCACACCTGTGTGTGTGTGTGTGTGCTGGCTTGGAGGGCCAAATATCCTCACTTATATAGTGAAACAGTATGACAACCGACCAGTGAGGACATTTTATTGGTCCTGACTAGTTAAAAAGGCTTATAAATCACCAAAACATTTTTTTTTTCTAAGTCTAGCGTTCTGCACATGTTTCTGTCATGGGTAGGTTTAGGGGTAGGGCTTGGGTTAGACCATAGAAAATATCATTAACCTGATATAAAATCAGTAGAAGTCTATGCAGTGTCCTCACTAATAGTGAAACAAGAGGCTGTGAATATTATTGTGCATGTGTGTTAGTGTAAAGAAGCACTTTAAACAAGCTCTCATCTCATATTTTCTGGAGATTAACAACCCATCTTACCCCTGATCTATGCTCAATGATTTTGACTGTTAAAGTCTGGATCTGGTACTAAATGTTTTTTGATTTACCTCAGTGATCAAAACTTAGTGAGTATATTTTTGGATTTAAAAGAAAAAAAAGATATTGTCCAAATGTGACTAACAAGATTAAAGTACTTCAGTACATCTTTATTTGTAATTTTGTTGTCAAAAGTAGGCCTACCGGTGCTGAAATTATAAAAATGTGATGCTTTGAGCGCTGTTGAGTGGATTCGTAAACACCTCTGATTGGCCTTTGTGTTCACACGCTCAACAGATATGTCTGTGATTGGCTACAATGATCAACGCTTCAAAAACATGTTGTAAATAGACATCAATGACGCTCTTCACCGAGTGCTTACACTGATACACACGGGAGCGTTGCTTTCAAACGCTCCTGCTCCCACTTTCAAAACGCTTTCAAATTCAAACACTTCTGTGTGCTTTCAAATGCTCCTGTGCGTTGATCATTGTAGCCAATCACAGACATATCTGATGAGCGCGTGAACACAAAGGCCAATCAGAGGTGTTTACGAATCCACTTAACAGCACTCAAAGCGTCATATTTTTAAAATTTCAGTACTGATTTTGTATCGCGGTCAGTACTTTTGATAACACTATATTGTCATTAGCTTAGCAACACGCTAACATAAAGGTAACATAGGGGGTGTCCCAATTTGTGTACTTATAAACTATTCTATGTCGTTTTGTAGTACCCGTAAATAGTGAGAGTAGTGTGTTTGGAATGGATGTAGGCCGGTAAGAGCTGTGCGTGTAAACCTCACTCCCCTGATCTCAAGAGGCGCTCTAGCGACTGATGCTAGAGACTGCGGTCTTTAGCCTCCTTGTTAGAGCACCCAACTCCCATGCTGGCGTACCCGGGTTCGAGTCCCGCTTAGAGCGGGCGGTTCGAACAGGAGGGGTTACATGTTCACACTGAAAAGTGTTGAATGTTGGACACTTCATGAACTCAACTGTCACAGCCAGTGTGTGGCCAAGTCAGTGGTTTTCCCGCGGAATTGGGCTACTTTAACACTGTTGCTGCGGGTTGTTTTTCATGTCCGCGAGTTGAAGCGAACACAAATAACGTGATATTTAGCCCCTGGAAAGCGAATTTTACCAGGGGAACCCTGTCAAAAACGTGAATTTTACCCCCAGAATGCAATTTTTACTGCGATTGGGCTAGTTTTGAGTAGCAATTTGGCGGGTTTTGTTGTGAAAACCTGGCAACCCTGGTCACAGCTTTAATTATGAAGCGGAGGGGGAGGGGCTAACAGACTCTGACTGTGAATGTCAAAATAACCTTATAAACTTTAAACCCTACATTTGAGTTCATAGTGCATAAGTACATGGTGGATAGTGCATCATTTGGGACACAACCATAATTTCCCTGCCTCTTAATCTAAGATACTCCATTTTGACAAAATTCTAAGACAGAATCACATGTATCATTTACACGAGACAATCCCAGAATGCACTGCTTCAAGTTCTGTGGGGGAAAAAATTCCACCCAAGATGGTGAGCAAAGCAAGAGAAATATATCAGTTATGAATAAACCTGTTTCATTCAGTAACAAAATGAATAAAAAACTTTCAATCCATTTACCCAATATTTTTTGAGCATGTGTTGTTAGCTTAGCAACATTCGCACAGAAATTCAACTGAACTGCCAGTTCTGGTGTGTGATTCCTCATCTCAGGTGTGTTACTGTGTTTCTGTATGTGCGTCTGGTTGTTAATATCAGATTTGTTAAGATAACAACACTTTCCACAGCGCTGAGCCCCTCTACAGCAGCTGGTGAGCTTTGAAATCACAACCTAAGGTTTGTGGGTCAGATAATGTTCTCAGTGTCGGCAGTTTGAGTCGGACGACCCACCGCAGAACATCTGACACCACAATGAGGCAGTAAAGTGGTTTAGGACTTCTGGATGACTTTCATATAGATCTCCTGCCAAACGCTTAATGCTTCCTACAGCTCCATACCTGCAGGCTGTTTGAGTTACAGAAACTGTATATGTGTGTGTCTCTCATAATTTATCTGATTGCCGTCATATGTAAACACTTACCACGTGTCTTATATAAACGCTGCCAGATCTTTGACTCACGGTCTCTAAGCAGTCATATGCGTAACACATCAAAAACAAACTATAGTTTACCTGCTAGTGATGTTGAGCGAAGATAATCTATTAGTAATGGTTAAGGACAATAAAATAGATATTATAGTGCAAACTTTCAGCACTTTCTGCCCAACAGTAATCATTGAATCGCAAAGCGTAGTACACATAAGTGCGAAATGTACATTTAAACACAATGCCAAACCCCAAAAAAGCCTCAAAGTGAATGTAAAACTCTGTCAACTCCATGTCAACACACACCAACGTTTAGATCCACATCACTGCATATAATCACAAATAATGGCACTAATTGGAAGTGGAAGCTGTTAAGACTAATGGAGGGCCAGCCTTTAGTGTGTGTGTTTATATTTGGAATGGAATGCTAGCATACTGCTTAGTGTGCAGTATATACTGCATACTATTGCTTAAAAAGTAGTAACAATGCAAAAATAAATCATGCAATATGCATTTATTAAAGTAGTTTGCTACATTGTTATCACTAAAATTAATTCAGTAAGTGATGTCTAGTGATGATAAATTTGGCATATTAGTTTAAAACTGTGTTGGCGCTTAAAAAAACCCTACTGCACAGTATGCAGTTAACATTCCATTTCAAAAAGCAGCTACCTTCATCCAACACACTGAAAACTGAAGATCGAGCATTTTGGCTAAGTAAGTTATCCGAATATTTTATGCAAACTATGCACAGTAAGGTGTGTAAGTACACTCTAAAAAATGCTGGGTTAAAAACAACCCAAGTTGGGTTGAAAATGGACAGCGATTGGGTTGTTTTTAACCCAGTGGTTGGGTTAAATATTAAATGTCTGGGCAGTTCTATTTAACCTAATTATTGTTTAAAAATGACTATATGGCTGACTTAAAATGAACCCAAAATTGGTTAAAAAATTAAAAATCAGACCCATAGAGGCAACAATAATAATCAAAAGGTGAACATTTATTAATAAGCAATTTAATAAATGTTTGTTGTTTAATTATTATTCATTAAACTTAATAATAAATGTTAATTTCCAACATACTTTGGGTTCATTTTAAACAAGCTATACAGTAATTTTTAAACAATAGTTGAGTTAAATAAAACTACCCAGCACGTTTGGCAAACATTTAACCCAACCGCTGGGTTAGTGCATTTTCAACCCAACTTGGGTTGTTTTTAACCCAGCATTTTTTTAGAGTGTATAGTTCGCTGTCTGTCCGCTTTAACGGTAAACGACCAGCAGGCGGCGCTGTTTTCAAACAACATTATTTGCGACCATTCACAGATTCCAGTGTTGATCCAGTTCAAGTCTCATCTAATGACAATTATATTAACACACACACACACACACACACACAATGACCTGTACTAAGCCGTTGCATGAGCAAATAGACAATAATAAAAATACATGATGCATGCGTGAATTTACATAAACAATTTAAAATATATATTTGATTTTGTACAATGACTCACTGGATTACTCCTGTTCACGAGATTAAGCGCTCGTGCGTGGATGTAAAAAGGGGTAGAAAGAGTGTGGTCCCCCAGCGCGTCCCAAAAACGAAGTTTCCCACCAAACTCAGAGGACAGACGTGAAATAATCTCATAAATAGTCCAAAAACACGCATGTGCCCAAACTTGCACTGGCACGAGACTCCTGCGCGCGCTTCCCGTAGCTCAGCTCTCCGTGGTTAGGAGGTTTTTTTTTTTTTGGTTTTTTTTTGCACACTCTGAGTTCCCTCACAACTGTCAAAGCGTGCAGGGGGGTAACCACACCACTACTGCCCCTCCTTCACCGGGACGTCCCGGGAGAAACACTCACGCAAGAGCTCACGGGAGACCCTGGCTCCGCGTGACGTCATCGCTGCTGGAATTCACCCGCAGCAGCTCAGTTTACCGGGTCACACACCGAGAAATAAAAGGGGGAAACAATGAAAAAACGCAGGGAAACGCAATGAAGCTATAACCCTTTGTTTAATGTGAAGTAGTTTTAAAAAAAAATCACATCCTGATCCAAATGTTATTTGCTGTTAATAAATCAGTACATTAATAGCCTATTACACTACCAATAAAAAGTTTGGAAACACGTGACCGTTTTTTTTCTTCATGATTTTAAAGTCATCGACAATATAAGTTTTGCGTTTTGAAGACGGAACACATTGCATTTTCATTTTATCATTTTCATTTTACATCGTCCATTCAAATAGTTATGTCTAGAAATTTTAATGTCCTTATTTGATGTGTAGTACTCTGTATATAATATTTAATGGCTTATTACTTAAGTGTAACCAAAGGAAATCGCCATGCCAATGTAAATAATGTTCACACACTCACCCAGTTAATAAAATCACGTGATCTCGCGCTGAGCTCGAGGCCATTCGATCCACCTGTCGCGCGCTCTGACGCTTCTCCATCGTCACCATTTCTTATAAACTCTTCTTCTCTCTGATAAAGAGCACAGTGTGGTCGACGTCTCGATGCTCCCCGTGATCCGACTGGCGAGGAATGAGATGCTTTTGGGCGTTTTTCTCCTGCTTTTTATTCCACGCTTCCTGTGGAACTCAGGAATTGGACGGACAATCCCAAACCGGAAATCCTGCAAGTGTTTGGAGCTGATAAACCCCTCTGGCCGGCACAAACACTCCCCTCATGCCCCTCAAGTTCGTATACGGGTAATCATGTCTCTATCTATGACTGCAAACACACTGTGATGATCTGTTTGGCCCTGTGATTTCAATTTAGGAATAGGCTATATAGTCTACAAGGATTATTTACCCAAAAATTTTAAGTGAAACGGTGCAGGTGTCACCTCAAAGAGAGATTTTTATCTAATCTGACTCTTAAAATGACTTTTGTTGATTACATAATCCAAAAATCTTCATTTCTCACTCAAAGCTATATTGTATGGCCTCAAAGAATACACAAGTCATTTTGTTGTCTTTTTTTTTTTTTTTTTTAATTATTATTATTATTTTTTTTTTTTTGGAGCTTGACCACATCATTTCCCATGAAATCCCCTTGATTCTGCTCAATTTCACTTATTTTGTTCCTCAGAAGAAAGAGAGTCACTGGTCTGGTGAGTAAATAATGACGCCATTTCCATTTTTGAGCGGGCTATTCCTTTCGGGCTGGTTATATGGATGTGGGTGGGGGTTATGAGTTATGGGTTGGTGATTTGAACCATCAGATTAAATCAGTCCAGAAAAGAGGTCTATAGTAGACGTTGCTTCCTGTCCTGACATAATGACATTGTAATGCTTTAGTAGGTTTATAGGGAATTAGAGCAACATTAGACTATTAAAATTATTTCAGCTTTTATTTGATCCACATTATTCTCTTGTGTGTTAGAGAACGAAAGACTCTGATTCTGAATATATTAAACCAAATAAGCAGAGGAAATGGCTCTGCACAGCGCTTCCTGTGAATCAGGAAGCAGGAAGTGTGTGGAAGTGGAAGATTGTGCTTTGGGTCACAGTGAACAATGAGAATAAGAACTTAAAGGAAAGAGTCCTGCGTCAACGTGAGAGCAGGGCGGGAAAGTGGCGGACGGGGATTTAGAGAGTGAGAGCTGAAGAGAAAGACCTCTCATGGTTTTAATGTTCAGTATGATCATGCTGCAGATGTTCACTATAGGGCTGTTCATGTAACCTGTTCATTTACTGTGGTTATTTGTAAAAACAACAGATAATACTCCATTTTTGTCAGAATTCCCCTTTTTTGTCTTTTCAGTGATTTACTCTGCCACGATGTCTTTCAGTGATCTTCATTTGAGATCTTTTCTTAGCTAATTTAAATATAGCTACCACCCGATCTCATGGCAATTTGTCCATATTTTACAAGGTGGCTAATTCATATGAATTCGTACGACCTCACTTGTACAAATTCATATGTTTTTTGCTAAATCGTACGTATTTTACGAGTTGCCAAATTTGTTTGAATTCGTACGAATGACCAACCTCTAACCCCGCCCCTAAACCTACGCGTCACTGGGATTTAGACAAATCGTATGAATTTGTACGAATGACCTACCTCTAACCCCGCCCCTAAACCTACGCGTCACTGGGATTTAGACAAATCGTATGAATTTGTACGAATGACCTACCTCTAACCCCGCCCCTAAACATACCCGTCACTGGGGTTTAGACAAATCGTATGAATTTGTACGAATGACCTACCTCTAACCCCGCCCCTAAACATACCCGTCACTGGGGTTTAGACAAATCGTATGAATTTGTACGAATGACCTACCTCTAACCCCGCCCCTAAACCTACGCGTCACTGGGGTTTAGACAAATCGTATGAATTTGTACGAATGACCTACCTCTAACCCCGCCCCTAAACCTACGCGTCACTGGGGTTTAGACAAATCGTATGAATTTGTACGAATGACCTACCTCTAACCCCGCCCCTAAACCTACCCGTCACTGGGGTTTAGACAAATCGTATGAATTTGTACGAATGACCTACCTCTAACCCCGCCCCTAAACCTACGCGTCACTGGGGTTTAGACAAATCGTATGAATTTGTACGAATGACCTACCTCTAACCCCGCCCCTAAACCTATGCGTCACTGGGGTTTAGACAAATCGTATGAATTTGTACGAATGACCTACCTCTAACCCCGCCCTAAACCTACGTGTCACTGGGGTTTAGACAAATTGTATGAATTTGTACGAATGACCTACCTCTAACCCCGCCCTAAACCCACGCTGGCCACTGGGGTTTAGACAAATCGTATGAATTTGTACGAATGACCTACCTCTAACCCCGCCCTAAACCTACGTCACTGGGGTTTAGACAAATCGTATGAATTTGCACGAATGACCTACCTCTAACCCCGCCCCTAAACATACCCACACTGAGGTTTAGACAAATTGTATAATTTGTACGAATGACCTACCTCTAACCCCGCCCCTAAACCTACGCGTCACTGGGGTTTAGACAAATCGTATAATTTGTACGAATGACCTACCTCTAACCCCGCCCCTAAACATACCCGTCACTGGGGTTTAGACAAATCGCATGAATTTGTACGAATGACCTACCTCTAACCCCGCCCCTAAACCTACCCGTCACTGAGGTTTAGACAAATCGTATAATTTGTACGAATGACCTACCTCTAACCCCGCCCCTAAACCTACCCGTCACTGGGGTTTAGACAAATCGTACGAGTGAGGTCATACAAGTACGAATTAGCCACCTTGTAAAATATGAACGAATTGGTCATGAGATAGCATTTGATTAAATTATTTAAGAATGATCCTTCAGAAATCATTCTGATATGCTGATTTGCTGCTCAAGAAACATTTCTTATTATTATCAATGTTGAAAACAGTTGTGCTACTTAATATTTTTTTGTGGAAAATTCACTGTTCATTATATAAATTAAAGCGATTTATAATTTGGACTAAACCGCTCAATTCATATGGATTAGTTTTACGATTTCTTTATGAAAGTTTTGAAGCGTCAAAGTGTCAGTTGCATAGCTGTCTACACTGAAAACACTAAGTTCATTGAACTCAATTGATTGAGTTATGGAGTCTCCCAAAACTTGTATATTTAACTTGATGCTCACATTGACTGTACTTAAATTAAGTTCACCAAACTTGGTGTTTATATAATGTACTTAAAAAATGTAGTTCACTTAACTTGTACTTACATATTTAAGTTTAATTAACATAGAAAATAAACTGAAATTCGCAATTATTTATGAATTACAATTATAAAGTTATTATTTTTGATTGTAAGCTTTATGCAAACATACCAAACTGAAAAAAACAACATACTGAACAGCATATTGAACATCTTTATTGACTAATATTTCATGATATTGATGAAATTACAGTACACACTACTGTAATGCAAATGGAGCTGGATCACAACCACACTTTATGAAGGGACAGGAAGGGACAGAAAGTAATAATAATAATAATAATAATAATTTTTATTTATATAGCGCCTTTATAAGTGTTCAGATTTCATCAGAAAGATCTTCATTTGTGTTCTGAAGATGAACGAAAGTCTTACGGGTTTGGAATGACATGAGGGTGAATAATTAATGACAATTTTCATTTTTGAGTGAACTAACCCTTTAAAAACTTTAAATATCCTCCAGGATTCAGCAGTTTTGCACAATCTGTCAAAGAGAAACAAACAAGAACTTGCTGTCACGTCACTTCTGGAAAAGTGTGTGTGTGTGTGTTTATGATGGCACATATGGTTTTACATGTGTGTGTTTGTGGAAAGATGTCAAATTGGCTCATTCATTGTAGAATCCAAATTCTTTTGTGCTGAGGGAAGCAGTGGAACAGCAGCCACACACACTATAATACTACATACATTTATAATGCAGTCATCTGGCAGATACCCTCAGATTATGACCTCAATATCTGTCTCAGCTTTGATATTCAGAGAGGAATGGAGAACTTTCCTCAATGTCAGAAGCTGCCAGTCACTCAGCACGACTGAGAATGCCATTAATTTACTATAGTAAAAGGTGAAGCTGGTGACAAGCATAGAATCAAAAGGAAAAAAAATGTTAACATATTTAGTTGATTTTTAGGAGACAAAGTTAATCCTGAATCTTAACTGAGAACTTCATTATTTAAACTTCAGAGCGACATCTGAGTAATGATCCTCAGGGAGAGGACGGTAGAAAATGAGAGATGGAGAGAAGAAAAGAGAAATAAACTTAGTTTAATACAGAAGAACACGTGTCTGCTGTTCCTGAACTCACATTGACTCCTGGACGTTAGAGACACTGAATAATGTTTGGACACTGGCTCTCTTGAATTACACTTTGGGTTTCCATGTTTTATGGGGACTTTCCATAAACGTAATGATTTTTATACTGTAGTGTACAAACTGTGACAGAAAACTTTCTGCGTTTTTACATTTTCAGAAAAACTATTTAGTATGATTTATAAGCTTTTTCCTCATGGGCACCAAAAATGTCCCCACCAGGTCAAAGATTTCTGGTATTGCCATCCTTGTCGGGGCTTTTTGTCCCCACAATGTATAGGGTTTGCCAGGACCACACACACACACACATACACAGTGGATAGAGTATGTTCTCTTTTTCCATCAGTGAAAAGTGTTTTTTTTTTTTAAACTCTTTCCCTTTTTCAGAAGTAAATACTATCATGCTTACTGTAGTTTATACTACATAGTGCCTATATGCTGCCTACTGCCTACTAAATACTATATAAAACAGTATTTAGTGTAGAAGCATTTAGACAGTTTGCTGAATTGTTGTCACATGATCTCTGTGTGTTGCATGTTTAATTCAGTTTTCTTCCCTTGGGTACAGTAATGGCCAAAAGTGATGTCCGGAAGGGGATAATTGTTTTGTAATGACCCTACAAGTTTGATTAAACCATCAAAATATGAGGAACACCACAAAAGTATTAAGCACAACAGTTTTCAACTTTGATAATAGTGAGAAATGTTTCTTGAGCAGCAAATCAGCATAATTAGAATGATTTCTGAAGGATCATGTGACACTGAAGACTTCAGCTTTGCCAACATAGGAATAAATTAAATTACAAAATATGTTCAGATAGAAAACAGTTATTTTTATAATATTACTGTTTTTACTGTATTTTTATCAGATAAATGCAGCCTTGTAGTAAGAATTAGAGACTTCTTTCAAAAACATAAAATCTTACTAACTCCACAGTGTATGTATAAAAGTTTCTTTCAAATATAGGTAGTGTGTCACTCCAGACATATGTTTGGTGTTTGGCCGCTCAGTTTTCATTCATGTGTGTTACTGCAGCTCAGGTGCTGACACAGCGAATCAGAGGTCAAGCATTTAATCTCAATGGAAATTCTCACAGATTATTGGCTATCTGCGCTGTTGTGAGTTCCATAAGGAACCAATCAGAGGTTCATCAGTATTTCATCAGTATTTCTTATGCAAATATCTGCTTGACAAGACCTGTAATGTCATTCATTTTATTCAGTTAAACAACTGATATCAACATCGGTGTATTTGGGTTTATGATGTATGTTATGTATTACCATAATTCACCCCAGGTGTGAGGGCATGCTTGTTATTTTAGTTAATAGTTCTGCTGACAGAAAGTCACACATAGTGACAGCTCTGACACATATTTAATGAACCTCGCACCCTGGATGTGTGACTTCATGAGGTGCACAGTGTGTGAATGTGTTTTAAAGGAACAAAAGTATTGATGGTCTTAAGGTGCTTTCAGTTTGTGCTGCCAGTGTGTGTGTGTGTGTGTGTGTGTGTGTATATATATATATATATATATATATATATATATATATATATATATATATATATATATATATTATAATATACATTTGGCCAAAATGTGCATTTCAAATAGTGTGGAGCAATTCAAAAGTCCAGTTTTTCAAGGACTTTTTAAAGAATTTGGCCTTTACAAGTATGGCCAAATCCATACACGTAAAGATATTGTTAGTGTTAGTTCACCCAAAAACGAAAATTATCCCATGATTTATTCACCCTTGTACCATTCTAGGTGTATATAACTATCTTCTTTCAGACGAACACAATCGGAGATTTATTTTAAAATATTCTGGCTCCTCCAAGCTTTATAATGGGAGTGAATAGTAACCAAGCCCAAAAAAACAGATCCATCCATCATAAAAGTAATCCATACAGCTCCAGAGGGTTAATCAAGGCCTTCTGAAGTAAAGTGATGGGTTTTTGTAAGACAAATATCCAAATTTATAGCTTTATAAACTAAAATAACTAGCTTCTGTGCGCGAGTTGATTCCAGCGGAAGAGTGAACTTTGACTTGATGCATGACGTATTGATGAACGCGGAGGCTCAGAGGATGGAGCAAAACAAAAGTCATGAATTAGAAGCCTAAAGCGAGAATTTTTAACGAGAAATGTCAGAGGAGCTTGAGTTTGTTGCCCAGCCCAGAATATTTTTTAATATAACTCTGATTGTGTTTGACTGAAAGAATAAAGTCATATACACCTAGGATGGCTTGAGGGTGAGTAAATTATGGCATAATTTTCATTTTTGGGTGAACTATCCCTTTAAATGCATGTGTGTTGCACAATACAAAAACATTATGTGCTGATCAGAGCTGATTTTTACTACAGAAAGATAATTAAGTTTGTTTCTCACTCACTCACACACAAACAGTGATTTTGAAGTTGATGGGTGGAAAATGTGCTGTAACCCTCAAATCCCTTCAGTGCTGACAGGAGTTTCCTACAGAGAAAGAACCATCTCACGCACACACAAGTAGACTACGAGTACTGAAAATCCTAGAGTCATGCTGACCTAAATGTCCTCAAACACCATATTTCAACTGTATTGAATGAGGTAGACAGGAATGAAACAAGATGTTAATAGAGATTAGGCTCTATGTTCTGGGCTTTCACATCCATTCTCTGAGGAATCGCATTCCAAAACCTGAAAATAATGTCAGGAACAAAGATGGGAAGTGATGTCAGCATTGCTGCTCCCCTGCATGGCCAACAATACTGCACCCTGATCTCAAGCCACACCCTAAACCACACCCACCACTGATCTGCTGCCACTCACTTTTTATTCGACATTAGCAGTTTAAAAAGAGAGAATTAGTTGTTTAACTAAAACTAAAACCATAAAAAAAAAAATTAACTGAAATAAAATAAAATATAAAAAAAGTAAACATTTCAGCTAGTTGCCAAGGCAGCATTTCTCATTTTCCTTTTAGTTTAAGTTAAAGTACTGAAATAACTGCAACTAAATAAACTAAAAATTAAAACTTGACAAAAACACAACAAAATTACTAAAACTTTCAAATTAAAGGTGCAATATGTAAGATTTCTGTCCGCTAGAGGTCGCTAGAGGCCTATTCAAAACAAAGGCGTAGCTTGATGACGGCAAGTTTGAGCGGAATCTTGGGACGTGTTCTTCATCACAGCTGGTGGAAACAATCAGGATAGGACTCAGGAAGAAATCATGTTCATGGATATGATTATTAACGTTACTGTAGTAAGAAGCAGAGCAGGACTGAGTGTTGTGGGAGCTGAATGAGGCCGCTGGAGCGATTGCACAACACACGCCGCGAGCAGCAGAACTTTTATTATGACACAGTCGCCGGCGCCGCTTCCGCTTTTCCGGTCATGAGTATGAGGTAACGCAGCTCTGTTTATCATATTAGATACATTTGAGTGTGTTGAAAATCGTTATAACGTTACTCTGTGTGTTCGCTTGGCGGCTACTACGAGTCACTTGTTGCACACTGCAGTAAGATAGATCGATTTTAGAATATCATATTAAATGCTGGATGGCTTGTGTTGAGAAATGGCATGCAATTAATTTTAAAATGTATTGTATGATGGAGAAAATTCAGTATTACTGTTACTAAAAATAAAGCTGCATCTGATTATGCTATGTTAGCTACTTGACAAAATAGTGTTTTTCTCTGAGGCATGGTAAAGCATGGTACTCGCAAAAAAAATCAAGAAAATTAGATTTAAACAGTAAGACTAAACGTGTTGAGCTATATAACAATAGTTTTCTGTCTATAAATATAACCAAACAGTTGTTCCCTTGTCTATTAAAACATGTAACATATTAAAGCATCTTTGATGTTTCCATGGTTTCTACAAAATATAACCGGGTAATGGGGTATGACGCAATTGACAGGCGACTCCTCACACGTCCCGGAGCCTTGGTTAAAATTTCAATTTTCTCACGATTTACAAATAGTTGGAAACATTTGGGATATTTTAAGTACTCAAGTGAACAAAATATATAACACTGACCTAGTGGTTTTTGGATATTTTACTGCAAAAATCTTACATATTGCACCTTTAAATAAAAACAAATTATAAAATAAAATATTATACACAATGTAAATGTTGGCCCTCTAGAGGTTAAAAACAAAACTGCATGCATTTTGCTGAAGAACATTGTTTTGGTTGTGGTTCAGCTCTGTGTGACTTTACGGATGATATGGTTCTTTCTCATAAATAAAAAAAGGAGAGATTATCCTACTATGCATAAAACATTCACTACTAGTCTTAAGAGATATAACCAGTTTAGATGGAAAGGATCTCAAGCTGACTAGTTGAAGACGTTACTGTAGCTAACCTAATAGACAAGGTACTTTCTTAAAATTAAATTCCAGCACAGCGCCACAACAACCCATAATAAAATGATCCTTCAAAACAGATAATGCTTTACAATAAACTCTGTTAAAGAGCTACAAATGACAATTTATCTGTTCAGTAAAATACCTTACTCACCATCTCCGTGTCTCTTTTACAACATTCCAAATCCTTCAGGATTTTTTTCTTTACAGAATACAGATTGTTTCAAAGCAGTTTTCAATGAAGTTCAATTCCTCTTTAAAGCAGCTCCAAATAGTGTTCAGCTGAGGTCACTTCAACGTTGATTCAGTTTACTTCACTTCAAGAACTGTTTAAAGATCATTAATATGAATGAGTTTAATTTAGCTATGGCAGCTCTGGAAAAAACTTCATCTTCCAGCTCAGTTCAGTTCTCATCCAATAGTGTCAGTGCAGTCAAATTAGTAATATTGCTGAATGTTAAGTGTCCCTAACTAAACCAGCCAGCAATGAGGCATAGAGGAAGAAGCTGAAGGGAGTTTATTTGAAGAAGTAATATGCATACAGTGTGCACAGGTTAGAATTTCACTCAGGATGGCAAAATACAGCTACTAACATTACACAAAAAGCAAACGACTGTGGTAAACTGCAGTCAAACACACAGAAAAATGATGTCATTGTAGAGAAATCTAATCACATCTAAAAATGTGCTTCATATTATACATACATTATACATACATATATTTCACATTATACATACACACGCACACCTTTTAAATTCACTCTTATAAAAAAGGTTCTACAGAACCTAAAGTGTTCTGTCAGTCACTTCATAGAATTGTTTAGGTGTTCCCATCAAATTACGTTTGTTTTAATTTTTAATTTGAATAAAATTTTATGAATTTGAGCAGTTAGTAAACATAGTTTATCACTAGAAAAAAATTCAATATCCTGTTAAACATGAAAGTATTATCAGTGCTAGGTAGAAACTGATTACATGTAATCTGGATTACGTAATCAGATTCCAAAAATCAAGTATTTGTAATTCAATTATATTACGTTTAAAAATACTCAGACTACAGTTACTTTTTTGATTACATGATTACGTATTATTCACGTAATGGCAGTAAATCATTCATAATTTATTGATAACCCTCTAATTCTTTTTCACGTTTTAGGGTATGTTTATGCAAAACTGGGAAAATGGGAAACTTTTTATGCGTTTTGGCCGTTCATTTACACGACAACAGCGTTTTGGGGGCCTGAAAATGCGAACTTTTGGTTTCAAAGTGCAAGTTATGGAAAACGATACCGTTATCATCTTCATGTAAACAACAAAAATGCAGATCTGTGAAAACGGGGATGTCACGCACGTGTATTTCGTGTTTAGTCTATAGGTGTGTGCGTTTGGTGTGAGTGCTCTGTAAAAGAATGCGCAGGCGCATAGTGTTTCTTTACAAAGTGACATTGCCATCTACTGGCCTGGCAGCATAATACAGCGTTTTTAGTAATTTTCACAGCTGTGAAAGGGGATCATTTTGAAAGCGTTGTCATCTATACAAAGAAACTTTTCCATTTTTCTTTTACATCGTTGTCATGTAAACATACCCTAAAAATTTTCTTTTCTAAAAAAAGCACATCGCTTATATATATTTAGAAAATCTCTTAATTCTGTGAAATTGCACACAAAGACCAGCCACTATCAGGTTTTACTGTCTTTGGAAGGCTTTTGATTTGTTCATGTAAAGTTTCATGCACATCATGTTGTTGCTAAAGAATGGAATATATTTTTTTCCACTTTGCATTTTTATATTATTTATTATTTATATCATTTAAGACATTTCTTCTTACATAGATCCTTTTTGGCATAAAGAGTCAACCCACTGAACATTTTTTTTTTTTTTTTTTTTTTTTTTTCCAGATAGTGAAATGCCATTTGGTCTAATATTTTGTATCTAATGCAATGACATTCAGACATGCGTTAGTGTCCAAATACTTTTTTGGGGCCACTGTACACGATCACATCCACCCCAAATGCTTTGGCTGAGGTGAATGACCTCTGTTCCCGTACAGTGTGCTTGTATTTGTGTGGGAGTGGGTTGATTTACTCTGTGTGACAGTAGCACAAAAACAGATCTGCACTCACAGGAGTGTGTGTTCATGTTCTTCTGTGACTCTGTGTTGTCAGGTGTACGTCGTAGCGTATAGTCTCAGCTCCACCTGTGATTTATTTATTTGTCTTTCTCTCCCTCCTGCTGTTTTTCTTTTCACTCGTTATTTTGGGTCGCCTCTCCTCGTCCTTCCTTCTCTTGGCCTTTTGTTCCTGCTCTCAGCATGTGGACCCAGATGGCAAAGACCTTAAAACAGACATATTCCCACAGATACTCACTCTACCACATCCATGTGCTTTATTAGCTAATAATGTGTTACTGAGAAAATATTTAACTCATGTCATTCATCATAAAATCACCTCGATGATGTGTTTATATACAGTGTAGCGACTCTTGCGCAACTGTGGAGTGATTTATCTTATGTTATACTGTGAAAGATTTTATTTTGAAAGATTATATTTATATTTATTTTTAACATACGTAGAAATATAATAGAACATTATTATTGTACATTATATATTTCTACTTAATGATTACTTTATAAATAATGTGTGTGTGTGTGTGTGTTCATTTATCAGACATTTATTCATTTAGAAGACAGTTTTATACAAAGCGACTTATATATTTATTATATATTGAATAATGCCTGTGTTTGTGTTTCATTTATGTGACATTATGTAACATTTTTCTTTCTCTTGCATTGCATAATTGTGGAGTGATTTATCTACTCATTATTATTTAGATGTTTATTTTGAAATATAATTATTAATATAAAAAGTATACATATAATAAATATAATCTAAAATAATACTATACATTATTGTATATTTATTATATGTACACTTGTTTTATATACATTTATATGTATTAAATGACTTTCTTTCTTTCTTTCTAGCTTGGCCTTGAATATTGCTTATCATAAACATCCAATTTAAAAACATTTAATTACGATTTTATATAATATTAATTATAAATATTAAATAATACATATTTTAAAGATGTTAAAATGGACATATCATAAAATATTAGACCATTCACAGCTAGCATTTGATAGCAATCATAAACGCTAGCCTGATGTGTATGGCTCTGTTTGGCAAACAGGTATGCTTGCCCCGCCTCCGAGTTCTTCTGATTGGTCCACTGTTTTGGAACTGACATTGATGAGCAGCGCTGCATGTAAAAATTCTTATAACTTGATATGACATCTTAAAAATGCGGCGCAAAAGACGCGAGTGAACAAGTTATGCACATCCGTCTAGTGGACCGTTCTGTGTGAACGGCCCCTAACATTACGGCACATGCTAGTCGATGAGTTGAATCAACTCCACAGCAACTACATAAATTTATCCACTAACCATTCAGAAACGTCCAGATGCATTTTAAAAGTTGTAACTTCTTCCTGAGTCTCTCCATCAGTTTCCGACTCCGGTTTGAACAATGTAAGGCTGAACACCGTTACTGACAATCCTCATTTTGGCTGCGTGAGATTCTCCAGCTTTGTTGCTGTTGAGCAACCGAAGCGCGAGCTGTTAAAGCTCCGCCCTCATGTGGAAAGTGGCAGCTCATTTGCATTTAAAGGGACACACACAAAAATGGCGTGTTTTTGCTCACACCCAAATAGGGGCAAATTTGACAAGCTATAATAAATGATCTGTGGGGTATTTTGAGCTGAAACTTCACAGACACATTCTGGAGACACCAGAGACTTATATTACATCTTGTGAAAAGGGCATAATAGGTTCCCTTTAATATTTAGATTATACAAATAAATATTCAAATAAAATTATTTTGTTATATTAACTGTATTACATATTTATTTATTTATTATTATATAAACAAATGTTAAAGAATCAAACTTTCATTAAAATATTATTTTATTAAGCAAATACATTAAGCATGATACTATGAATATGAGAGACTAGAAACACAAGCTCTTTCGCCTTCTGTTGCATATACCAAAGTTCAAGTTTAATAAACTCTGACCTGCAAATTCAGCTTAGGAAAGATATGAACCAGAACGATCAGTTTTTCTAATGTTTAGCAGATTGAAATATTAATATAGATACATCAAAGTTTTCCTTTCTTTCTCCCTGTAGTTTCCTGTTGCTGCTTTATGGAGTTTCTTTATACACCTTGTCACATCCATCTTTTTTTTTCTTTTTTTCTTCTTCTTTTAAGCCTGCAGGGTCAAAATCATCTAACTGTGACTGAGGGTTTTAATATCAGCCTGTCATTCAATATCTACATGGACTTTCATACAGCTAATTTTGAAAAGAGGCAACAGAGAAGAGAGATCACAAGAAAAGAGACTCCTAATGCATTCTTAAGATTTACAGGGCTGTGAAATCCTGTCTGATGGCCCTCAGGATGTAAAACTAATCACACACACACACTGTTGACCCTGAGATTGTGTGTTCATGGGGCCTGGATGAGCACGACTTCTACAGAGAGAGAATGGAGGGCGCTGGAGGTCACATAAAGGTCATGTGCACTGGGTGGTTCTTTCCTGTCCAGGGTAAAAGAGCCGTGGTACAGGAGAGGATGTAGGCCATGAGGTCACTTCCTGCTGAGGTGTAAATTTAGCCGGTGGCTGTTGATGATGTTAGTTATTGGTTGGCATCTCTCTCTCACCCCCTAACTTTTCCTCTCGTTTTCCTCAGGAGTATCTATGCAGGCTTACTCGTATCCTGTCCACCGTACATCATTTTCCTGCTGCATTCTGGGATGTATTTTATGAGCGAGTGTGTATGCGCATATTTTATTTTTTTCTCGTGGCAACAATGAATGTTGTCAGCGGAAGTTTAACTTCTTCCTGTAACATCATCTTTCCAAAGTCATCCGTCATCCCTGAACAGTGACGGGCTTTATCCATGTCTGTTTAGAGTACCATATTGTTCCGAATATAAGATGACCCCCCACCCCCCCTTCAAAATGGAAAAAAAAAAGCCTTTTTGAAGACCAAATCTTGTATTTTATAAAGAAAATGCTTTTATTTGAAAATGATTTTATATTGCATATTTTTCATATTTTACTTGTATTGAAAGTATGGTACATAATGGTAAAATGTACCAACAATCACATTTAAAAATAAACACTTTTTTGGCATACCATAAAAATAACCTGTAGTCCATCTTAATTAGATAACAATTAGGCTATCCATCTCATAGTGAAAACCATTTAGCCTACACTCTAAAAAATGCTGGGTTAAAAACAACCCAAGTTGGGTTGAAAATGGACAAACCCAACA
The DNA here is from genome assembly GCA_037950665.1 of Hypophthalmichthys nobilis. Classification (NCBI taxonomy): domain Eukaryota; kingdom Metazoa; phylum Chordata; class Actinopteri; order Cypriniformes; family Xenocyprididae; genus Hypophthalmichthys; species Hypophthalmichthys nobilis. The sequence goes on from CM075490.1 coordinate 5,092,560, forward strand.
ATTGGGTTGAATGGTTTAAATGTTTGCCCAACCTGCTGGGTAGTTTTATTTAACTCAACTATTGTTTAAAAATTACTGTATTATTGCTTAAAATGAACCCAAAGTATGTTGGAAATTAACATTTATTGATATGTTTAATAAATGAAAATTTATTAAGAAGTTTAATGAATATTAAGTAATCAATAAACATTTATTAAATTACTTATTAATAAATGTTCACCTTTTGATTATTATTGTTGCCTCTAGTAATTATGTGTCTGATTTTTAATTTCCAACCTAGTTTAGGTTCACTTTAAACCGGCCATATAGTCATTTTTAAACAATAGTTGGGTTAAATAAAACTACCCAGCACTTTTGGCAAACATTTAACTCAATCGCTGGGTTTGTCCATTTTCAACCCAACTTGGTGTGTGTACCAAAATTTCATTAACAGTAGAAGTGAAATCTTATCGTTGCTTTGAAAAAAATTAAATTGTGACTTCTTATCTCACAATTCTGACTTATCTCAAAATTGCCTGATATAAAGTCGCAATTGCATGTTATAAAGTTGTGAGATATAAACTTGCAATCTGAAAAAAAAAAAAAAAAGTCAGCCTTTTTTTCCCTCTGAATTGGATTTTATCTCACAATTGCGACTTTATATCATGCAATTTTGACTTTATTCCTCGTAATTGTGAGAAAAAAAAGTCAGAATTGTGAGATAAAAAGTTGTAATAATCTTTTAAATTGTTTTATTCTGTGGGGGGAAACAAGCTTCCATATTTTTAAAACTGTCTTTTTGCGTTCGCGATCTTCTAACATTTAGCCCTGGGTATGCTTCATTTTTTTACGCGTGCACTAGTGTACTCGCACAGTCGAACGCACAGCCTTGCAAAGTATCCTTCACTTGACTCGTACGCGTACACAGACTTTCGACGCATGCGCAGTTTTGAGCAATCTCTCGCCACGAGTTACAACCCATGTAAATAAATTTGTATTCTTTCATGCTAGAGTTGTACAAATGAAGGTACTTTCTAACCACTTCACACAATCTCTCTATGTAGGCCTCCATTGTCGCTGTAGCTCGCATGTGTTCCAGTCTGTTCTGTTCATGCAGTTTTTTTTTTTTTGACTACCTTGTAAATCGACGCCCCCAGGGCACGGTTGCCACCTTGTGGATAAACTAATTACTGCAAAAAAAATTAACTGTGCATGTGCGACCTGCGAGTACAAGTACGTGTGGTTACAAAAATCTGGCGGTGCGCACATACTCTTCTCTTGAACTTGATTTTCCACCAGTGAGCAGAAATAGTGAATGTAATTATATATATATATATGTTTAAGCTTGCAGTGCATGTAAGCACTATGCCCTGAAACTCTCTCCCTCAGCTCCAGGTCATTACATGGTTGCTTGGGTGTTCTGAGGTTGCTAGACGGTTTCTTATTGGTCAAAAGAACCCACCTCCAAGTCTGTCTTTCAATGTTTGATTTTTGTTTGCTATTGTACAACTATTCTGATACTGTGATGGGTCAGCACTTCATGTCTAATGTGAAATCTGTGTCCTGAAGCAAAACCAGTTAAGAACCTGTTTTAAACTAATCATTTATGTTTTGGTTTGTCCAAATTTCTAATCTTTGACTAATCACACTGTTCTGTTTTTTCAGAGCAGATCTTCATGATCTTGTCTGTGTGTTTCAGTGCATATGTCCAACAGGTGTGTGAGTTTATCTGTAGCGAATGTCCACTTCCGACAGTCTGAGCTTCATTTATCATCAGGACACACTGATTCAGACTTTTCTCTGTTTTGAAGTCTTCAAGTGCTGTGAACTCCCTTCCATTGTGTTCCACTTTGAGTTTCTCTCTCCTTCTGCGTGTGTGTGTGTGGTGTAGATAAGAAGTCTGGCTCACTGAGGTTACATGACCCTCAGTGTGTTTACAAACACAGCAGTCGACCCAATAAATCACTGTCATTATTGAGTGTGTGTGTGTGTGTGTGTGTGTGTGAGAGAGAGAGAGAGAGAGAGGGAGGACAGGTGCAGCGGATGAGACCAAAGGAAAATCCTTTTTCCCAAAGGAGCAGATTTAAGATCAGAAGATGCTGTTATTCCTAACTAATCGAACATTTTTCAGTGACACCTCTGTTTATTTTAAACCTGTGCGTATCTATTTGAATCTCCTTGAGACTGCATGATACATTTTTTTTTTCCCGTAGATTTTTTAGAGTTTTAAAGGGATAGTTCACCCAAAATGGGAGTTCTGTCATCATTTACTCACTCTCAAGTTGCTCCAAACCTGTATGAATTTCTGAATGGCCGTCAAAGAAAAAACAAGCTCGAACTCGCCATCTGTATTTTATTTATTTATTGTATTTTGGAGAATATAAATGTTTAGATAGTTTTATATTAAATATATTTAATAATTTTTTATATTAAAAAGGCCAAAATATGAGGAAAAACAAATTGAAAATATATTAATATTTTAAAATCTATATTATAGTAATAGTTTTGGCCATTATATATCAATTATATTTGTTGAAAGATATAAATGTTGAAATACTGAAAAGGTTTATTTTAGTGTGTACACTGTAAAAAAGAATTGTTGGTTTAACTTAAAAAAGTAAGTAACCTGGCTGCCTTAAATTTGAGTTAATTGAAATTAAAAATTTGAGTTGATACAATGAAGGTGATTGATTTAATCAACAGAAACTCAAAATGTAATGTTGATAAGATATCATGAAAATAATTTTTTCCAGTGTACGGCGATAGCATTTTTCTTTATAATAATTTTTATTAGTGTCACTAATGTGAATTGTGTTTTCAATATTTTGCTTAAAGTTAGCAGTTTGTTTTTTGTAGTCAAAATGAGTGTGCATAATGAAGTGTTTAGTGTTCACTGTGTGATTTTTAGCACTATAGAGGTTGACTGGTGAAGAATGAATGAACTGACGGGACAATCTTGAGATTCCCCAGAGGAAGAGAGGGAGGACAGAGGTCAGAGGACAGAGGGACAGATAAAGAGTTAATGCTGAGGTCTCGCTCTCTCTTCTCCACATCTCTGAGCAGGAATTCATCAACATTCAGCTGCTAATCACTGTTTAAACACACTTCAGCGCACACAACCACACAATACCAGCCCTCACTAACACACACACACACACTGATCTAATCCTTACATATCAATCCAATAAAAAGACTTTTAAATAAAATAAATTAAACACTGAATCTGAAATATCACACAGCAAAAATCAGATCAGAAGTCTTAAAGGCGACTCTCTGCCTGTCAATCATTCTGCACGTTTGGTTTTAGTGCGCAAGACAACAAAATCAAGTTTTCCAGTGTTTCAGCCTGTCCTATTTCTCAACCTTTGAGGTTCTTCATTTCTTTGACAACAGGAAATCGTCTTTCACATGTTTTCTTGAAAACCCCTGCTTTTGGAAAAGAACAAAATGAAGGGAAAAAGAAAAGAACAAAAAACATGTCCAGTGTGTTTATATTTCCAGCTCGGCTGAACTTCTGATATCTGTGGCACAAACTGCCAAGCATGAATGGGAATATCAGGAAATGGCATCTCAGTTTCCTGTTTCTTCCAGAGGAAAAACTCAGTCCACCTCTCTCTCTCTCTGTTTCGTGTTTCTTTGTCTACTTTTCTCATCTGTACAAGAGCATGTAGATTTGCATATCATGTATTTTCACATATCAGAAATATATACATATGTATATATACACAAACAATATATATATATATATATATAATGCACAGTCAATTTATTTATTTTTATAATATTTTATTAAATACATTTTATTATATATAATATTTATCACTTTAAAATTTCACACTTTTAAGATCTTCCAAAAACCATCTGTCACAGGTGAACCTTCTACTAGAATTTAATGCAAAATTTGTAGTATATAACATTTGTTCATAATAATATTTTATGCCATGTAACAACTTATGATGTAATCAGTGATGTCATTCTCCTGAAGCTCTAGGTGATTTGTCACATGACATTTACGGCTCAGGTGAATAACAACTGCGTCCAGAGCTGAGCGTCTGCGAGCCAAGATGGTGGAGGTCATTGAGATGAATCATGTTTGCCTTTACTTCAGTCAGTGTATTTTCATAATTTAAAACTCAGATTATTGTAATTAATCACAAATAAACTAAAATTAACACATTCGTGCTTTCACTATAATAACAGAAATGTGGTCAGATTTGTGCAGCTTATTTAAAGTGATAATAAATGTCTTCATCAAAAACACGTGTGTGTTGATTAATAACATGAGGAAACTAGGAAGACATGATGGATTATATGATGACTATAATGTATGATATAATGTGAATAATGCTTTTTTATGTGCATTATGTTTATGTGTATTTTATAAAGATAATGTTGACGATCAGTTGTTGAAAAATTATATTAATATTAATAAATTATATTATAATTATTTATTTAATTTAATATAGTTAAATTATATCTATATAATTATTTGTAAAATAATTTCTGTTTACAAAATGCTAATTTAACTCAAATTAACTTTATATTATTTAAATTATTTTATTTAATAGTTATATTTAGACTTAATGATTTTAAATATTCATTAAAAATATTGTATTAAAAAATAATTTAAAAAAGTTTTTTTTTATATAAATTATAAAATAGAACATTTTTGTATTGTTTGTATTCATTTTCATTTGGGCAAAATGGGGCAGATTTTTGTTGCTATTTCTGACAAAAAAAGGGTTTTATTTTACATTTAGCTCACTGGGTTTGTTTGTCAGTGAGGGATTGTAGATTTACGGTGAATAAACAAACATCTTATTCTTGCCCAAAGAGACAAACACTCCAAAGCTTTTGTCCTGTATCACACGCATAAATAATATGACATCCTGTGATGCCGTATTTTCCCTCTCTTTCTTTGCTAAGTGTGTGTGTGTGTGTTGTTCATTCGTGTGTGTGTGTGTATCTGTGATCCTGGTAAACAACTCCCTACGTTTTTGGTCCCCATGAGGAAAATGGCTTATAAATAATACAGAATTATGTTTTTTTGAAATTGTAAAAATGCTGTAAGTTTTCTGTGAGGGTTGTGTTTAGGGGATTTAAAAATCATTATGTCTATGGAGAGTCCCCATAGAACATGGAAATGTGTGTGTGTGTGTGTGTGTGTGTGTCTTTGTGAAGCCTTAAACCTCAAATATTTTACAATCAGCAGTAATTATTATGAGGTAAGCTATGATGTCATGATTACCCACCCTGAAATCTGAACCTGAAGACCTGATGTAAGGCTCAGTGCTGTCTGTAAATGTGCCTGTTTACTGACCCTGAGACTGTGAGACCTCTAGCCTTCTGCTCTATAAACATTACGAGAAAGAAAACATCCCCCACGCCAGCCTTACCTGTTTCAGATATTCTGCGGCACAGACACAGAACTTTAAACATATGCCTTTACAATGAGACGCTGTACAGCCCTGGTCAACAATGATCTGATTGCTCTGGTTTAAAGAGTAACTCTTGACTTCTCCAAATGCTTTACAATGTAAAGGTGACTGTCGGGTCAAACGTGGAAGTGAGGAGAAAAGAAAAGTGAAGTAAAGAAAAAAGTGATTGTAAGCAGGTGAGGGTTTTGTCCATTTCTGCCACATAAAAAAAAACCAAAAAAAACAAATGCTGAAAAACAAATATGCTAAATCAAATTTAGACATGCTAAATCATAATTCAGAGATAAAAAGTCGAAATTATGACTTAAAAAGTCATACTTATGACATTAAGAAGTTAAAATTATGACAAAAAATGAAATTCAGATGAAAAAGTCATAATTAGTCATAATTATGAGATTAAAAAGTGGAAATTATGTGATAAAACTTCGAAATTATAACTTTTTATGTCATCATAATTACATAATAATTACTTTATATGTCATAACTTCGACTTTTTATCTCATCCTAAGTTTGAAGATTTGCAAAATAATTATTTTTCGTTCTTATGTGGCGGAAATGGGCTTCCATAGTTGCTGATAGTAAAGTTAGAAAGTCAAGTTTTTGTTCCTGTACTACAAAAACACGAGTGAAACTGGCCACTTGTGTTGAAGTTTGAGATCACCAGCAGCGCCATGACAATATTTTTAAGCGTACTAATATTTTTAAGCAGGATTTGTCGCCCTCTGCTGGTTATTAAGAGCATCACTACAGGTATTACCATAACAACCATACATTGTATGTATATAATTTATATATTAATTATATAGTAATTAGAATATCTGGAAAAGTGTTTAAAAAACCATGCACATTCGTTGATTAAAAGCAAGGGGTTAAATGAGGTGACAACCGAACCACGGTATTACCATCTGATACGTCATTAATACCATAGTAACATCACAGTACTTTTTGCACGGGGCTGACAAAATATTATCTTGTCTTTTAGGAAAGTTTAATGTTCTGTTAAATAATTAATAAAGAAAAATATAAAAATATAAAGAACGTTTGTAAGCTATATTTAATAATTAATTAGGATCATAAAATAAAAACGGAAAGAGTCCTATTTTAGTTTGAAAGTATAACATAATTAATAATTAATGAGGATAATAACGTGCGATACAAAGGCGGTGATAAAAAGACAATTAGGCCTATACAAATGAATTAAAAATAATGTAGCCTACATGGAAAATATAATAATCATAGAACTGGAGATAAGAGGTGTGTGTGTGTGTGTGTGTGTGTGTGTGTGTATGCCATAAACTAAGAACAACAGCCTATATTCATTCAAAAGTAAAGAATTAATAATAATAATAATAAAATATAATAAACCAGTGCCAAAATTATAATAAACAAATGGAAAAGGAATTGCCTTTTTACTTGTGCAATTACGCAAAACAGTACAATAAAGCTTGAAATCATTTTTAAAAATTTGTTTTGGAGTCAGTCAGATTATTTCATTTAATGAATGTTGAAAGTTTAGTCTTCGTCATGCTGCCGTCATGTGACGGTCATGTGACTTAACTCCAGCTCACTTCCGACTCTGCGTGGAAGAGGGGAAAAGTTGTACGTCAGGAGTGAAAAAAGTTTTTGTTTTTCGATTCATTCAGTGAATAATAGCAGCGCGACATTGTTTAAACACAGCTGGCTTTATCGGAGGGTAAATAAGCTTGTGCTGCTGTAGTGACCAGTGTAAATCGGGGCAAATGCTCGGGATGTCCGCCAACAGTGTGTCGTATAATGATCAGGGCTCGGTGGAGTCCGGCGTGGACGCGGCGCAGGAGAACAGCAACATCCCCGGGAGCATCAGCAGCGGCGGGGCCGCGTTCAGCCTCTTCAGCGCCGACTACAAGAAGTAAGAGACGCGATGACCCGGAACACACACACACACACGCAGCAGATGTGCATGAATCCGTTAGTAGCACTGAAGATGTTGTTTTTAAGTATGCTGCTTAAATTACTAGTAAACATAGTTACTTTGATTTAACCGTGATTTTTGAGGAGCCATCTTTATTTACTATGGTTTTTAGTTTCCGCAGATATTATTATTATTAGATACTGTAGCATATGAAGAAGAATATTTGGTGTGTTTTATGATTTTTGTGCATGGTTGGGTGTCAGGTGATGCCTCGTCCAGTAAGGTCGCGTGTTCCTCTCCACTTACTCCATAACAGCTATTTTTTTGTTTTTAAACATTGTGGATTGATATATTAGGTTAGAATTATTATTATTATACTACTTCCGTTGTAAGAGCAACTGCCTCTGTAAAGTTTGCATGGAGAGTAGATTAGCCAGCCTCACAGTTATCACTGAAGGGCCAGTGTGAGTTTGACAGATCTGTCATTTGCCTTTTCATTTAAATTTTCTTTTAAATGAGCATTTTTAATTTTTTATGTTGTTAATTTTACTCTTATCAGTGACATTTTTGAAAACAAGGCATTTCAATCACTGACTAATTAATTATTGCCATTAAAGTGAAATACTGGAGCCTAATGAAAAATGGTCCTAATGAAAAATACACACACACACACACACACACACACACAGGGCCTAAAACTAACTTTTTGCCACACCTGCCAAGTGACTTAAGAAAATTTAGCGGCTAACACTATTTTTTTTTAATCAACCATGAAACAAAAACAGGCAGTTCTGACACCAATATTTTAGATACTAGTGAAAATTCACAATCCTCTATTCCAATTGCAATACTACAGCTACAACTACTAGCCTAACTAATATAATTTTAATAGAATACACTTTTAATCACAAGTAAACAGTCAGTAATAACATAACAAATGATCAAATTACTAGCAATAGCACAAATAAATACAGTGCAACAAAGATACACATGAAATAAACAGTGTTTTTCATGCAGGTCTAACAGTAGTTTTCAGGTACAGACATTTAATAAAGTAGGCTAATCAAATAAATAACACTGCATAGTCTTCATATCATTTTTAAAGAGCAGTGGGTGATTTTTTTTCCCACCTTTCTTGTTTGGTTAACATTAAAAACACAGACAGCACAGCAGCAGGGTTATTAGGATGCTGTCACTTTAAGAGCGAATGCATGCACAGATCATGCATTTTCTTTCTCAACTGAAGACATAACTGAATATGTTTACTAGGATACTCACTGAGATGGGCATTTTTTTGACATAACTTTGTGTGAATTTGTCTGTTCAAGCACAGGAAGGCATGAAAGAGAGCTCAACTTAGTGTTGGCGCGCTGTCTGAAGCAGCTTTCAGGGCGCGCGGTTCAGATGTTGAATTTTCCACAATTCCCTTTCGCATGTTCTAGCACTTGATTATTTACAATGGAAAACCTAAACTTTGGTGATGATGCAGCACTGACCGTTAACTGTACAGAGCATTGTTCACATTCATGTTCTCACAACATTGCTTTGAATTCATAAAAATATTACCCGCCATCTGGCGACTGACACAGTTTCATATACTTGCCAACACCGATTTTTACTTGCATTTGGCACTTTAATTATATATAATTATATATGTGTGTGTGTGTGTGTGTATATATATATATATATATATATATATATATATATATATATATATATATATATATATATATATATATATATATAATGTATAATATTATTTCTAATAAATGTAAAAAAACTGCACAAAAAGGATTTTCTGGTGGGTCAGCATAAATTTTGAGCCTTGCTTGTCTTGCAAACTCATGCAGTTGGTTGTTGCAGCCCTCCTCCAGCAGGGGGCAGTATGCCTGTAATATCAGAGCACTACTGACCCTCTGATGCAGATATTACATCAAGCTATTAGTGGCTCTATCATTGGAGAAAGCGAAAAAGGCTAACTTGGATCATGTGTGCCTTGATAACCAATGACATTACAGCCTTTGTCATTGAATTTCGTTCAGAGTTTTTGCGACAGTCAATCACTGTTTTTGGATACCATAGAAATGAATGAGAAGTTCTGTAAACTGAATCATACCTGGCTGTCGTGCAATTGTCAGTGACTTCTCTTATAAAACAGCATTTTTTGGTGTAAACTCTAAAATAGATCAATCCAAAACTAATGTTTAAGAGCAAAGATGTTGAAGATTAGACGATGGGCTGTCGAATCATTAAATGATAAGCTGTTTTCCCACAAAAACAGTTAATTCAGTGAAGTGACGCCTCTCTTTCATTGACATGCATTAAGAAAAAAAAAAAAACGGCCTCTCTTTTCTTTCCCTGCATACCACAGCGTTAGCAGGCTTTTTTTTGCTAACCTTACAGTCTTGCCTTCAAGTGGCTTTGGCGAAACTAGGCCTGGGTCACTAAATAACATTGTTTCTATTGTTTCATTGTGCTGTCTGGATCTTGATCTGCATACTGTATTGTTTTTGCTATTTGTCCAGACTATCTCAGTGTTTGTCTTCTCCAGCCTCTTTGTGAAGGCCATAGACAGGGCTGACGTCAAACCCTCATGTCTTTTTCCCATGGGATCCTTTAGCTTTAAGGAATATGTTCCAACAGTTACTGTACTGAATGACAAATTTCCCTCCTTAGACAGAAAGTCTGATACTGTTTCCTGCATTAATGAGCCTGTTAATTGTTTATGGGACGTATGAGAATTGTGTCATTTATTATGCTGCAAAAAGACTTCACTGCTGGTTAGTCTTTATTTATTCACTGTTATGACATTGTATGGATTTCTTTCTGTTGTTAAAGGATTAGTCCACTTTCAAATAAAATTTTCCTGATAATTTACTCACCCCCATGTCATCCAAGATGTCCATGTCTTTCTTTCTTCAGTCGAAAAGAAATTAAGGTTTTTGATGAAAACATTCCAGGATTATTCTCCTTATAATGGACTTCAAGGGCCTCCAAACGGTTAAAATTATAGTTTCAGTGCAGCTTCAAAGGGCTTTAAACGATACCAGACGAGGAATAAGGGTCTTATCTAGCGAAACGATCTGTCATTTTAGAAAAAAAATGTAAGAAAGAAAGACATGAACATCTTGGATGACATGGGGGTGAGTAAATTACAAGGAAATTTTTATTTGAAAGTGGACTAATCCTTTAAGAGGGTCATTGTTTGCATGTGAGGTATAGTTTGCTTTCTAATATTAGCCCTTCTCTGCTTCCTGAATTCAAGATCATGGTTTTCTGTTGTAGCTGATGGTAGGATGTTTTGTGTGTGTGTGTGTGTGTGTGTGTGCGTGCGTTATTGGTATGTTGAGGGTAATAACGGAAGGATTCTTAATGTTATTTAGGCCTAACTGAATTGGCTCTCTCACATGACTGCAAGCAGAAGGCTAAAGTCATGAGGACTGAGAGAGAAGCCTTAAGAATGAGACACAGGGATAACAACACTGAGAACACTCACTTAAAGGCACAGTTCACCCAAAAAATAAAAAGTGTCATAATTCCAATTCCAAATCCGTATGACTGACTTTCTTTTCTGGTACTTAATGTTAGATATATTAGATTTAAATTGTGATATTATAGATATCTACAGGTCTTTTCCATATGATTAATTGTGATCTAAGATCCAAAATTGACAAAAAGCATCATAAAAGTAGTCCATAAACCAAAATTTAAGTCATTATTCACTGACAATCTTCCACTCCAATAGAGATGCACTCGTCGACCAGCCATAAATCGGAAACTGACGTTATTTTGCTCCAAACACACGATCGGCACGTGTCAGGAATTGACCTATTGGTAAGCCCGCCCCCTTAGTTACTGTTGCTAACTCGGACAAACAAACGGAGTTGCTAACTCTCTTACAATGACAACTGTCAGTTAAACATCTTGGGACAAGGTTTTCTTTGATAAATTTTGGACGCAGTGAACACAGTGCAGAGCTTCCGTGTTTACGTCCAAACACCGACTCAGTATTGGCCGACGCTGTTCACGTGAGCACCACAACACATGCGTGTGATCCTGCGTCAACTGCGTAGGAGACTGATAAGGGAAGAGGAAAAATTCTTGATTCTTTTTTTTTTGTTTTTGCTCAAAAAAATGTATTCTCGTTGCTACGTTACATTAAGGTTGAACTGTAGTCACGTTGACCATTTTAACGATGTCTTTACTACCTTTCTGGACCTTGAATGTGGTAATTTTGTTACTTTCTATTTGAGATAAAAAAACCTCTCTGCTTTCATTAGAAATATCACACCAGACGCGACTTGCGTGAATAAATCTCGCTATTCGCGTGTAGTTGGACGCTTGAACATTTTGAGTTTACTCGCTTCATTTCGCGTGAAATTCACTTCACAACAGACGCGAATTCGCGTCATGGGAGGGGCTCTCCTTTAAATTTGTGTCCCTCAGACTCTTCCACTTCTTTCTGCACACTTCCTCTGAATAAATGCATTAACTCATCAGCGGGAAAGTAGTTGTAAAATACAGCGAATAAACTCAATTTGCCAGCTTTAGCTAGCTTGTAGTCTCAATATGTACATATATAGATCAAATTGAGTAAAGAGCGTTTTTTACAACTTACCAGATTGTCCGACCTCCTCACTCACTTTCTTCCAAGCAAGATCCTTTTTATTCCTGTTTCTATAAAAGTATGAAGATGCATCGTACAGCTCCGGGTATCCACATACAGCGATGATGATTTTGTCCTCCATTGTTGTTTCGGATTTCTGCCTCTGCTTGCTACGTTGTAATCACGTCACTACTAGAGCAAGCTCCTGATTGGTTAAAGCGGTGCGTATATTCGCCAAAGTTCAAATTTTTCAACTCGCGCGAATCACGCGTTACGCGCGTCAAACACCCGAAACGCTCAATTCACGCCGCGTCATTCGCGCCGTAGGAAGTCTATTGTGTCTTTGAATTGACTTAACATGTAAATCACTTGCGCTTAACGCTTCATTCGCGTCTGGTGTGAACGCACCATTACCGGTTTGGAACGGCATGAGGGTGAGTACTTAATGACAGAAATTTCATTTTTGGGTGAACTAATCCTTTAAAAGCCTGCGTTCACCATCATCAGTATAAACGGCATACAGGTTTGCATCGACATGAAGGTAAATAATGACAAAAATCCCTCAGAATATTCACTTCTTGTGTTAAAGTGGATGATTGATTTTAATCTGACATTTTCAATCCAATGTTTTCAACCAGTTGAATATGGTCTTCGCAGCCTAAAATGCACTTGCCTGTCCATGTGTGTAAAATATTCTTCCCATTCATGCCTCCAGTTCACTATTTGGGTTTGACTTTTGTTTCAGACTTGTTAGCTATACATGTTGCTGCCTTGTTTGGCAGAGGAAGTTTCACTTTATCAGGATAAGCAGACCTGCCATGAATGACAAAAACAAGCAAAGAACGCAATTCTATGTAGGTGATGAAAGTGTCGGGTTGAAGATAAGAGCCTCTATGCTTCCTCTGAAGGGAGGTGACCGCTGCCGCAAAGAAATACCACAACCGGAGTCGGCTCTCCAACCTTTCTGTTTTGACCTCGCTGGACTTCCTTTCCATTTTACCCACTTCTCAGTTTGGCTACAATTCACAAATGGCACTCAAAGGGACTCAACTCGCAGTCACAAGCTCTGGATTTTCTGAGGTTGAGCATTCCTGATAGTTTCAGACATCAGGAACACTCTCCAGCCTTGTTGTTTTGACCTTGCTGGACTTTTTTCCCATTTTACCCTATTCCTAATTTGGCTACAATTCATAACTGTGCCAGTCAAAAGGACGCAAGCTTTGGATCTGCTGAGATTGAGCATCTCTCAGCCAGAAATGGAGATCTGAGGCTTTATCATACTCTGATGGTGAACCAAAAGCAAGATACATCTTTGGAAAACTGACCATATATCAGGAGAGCTGCGATGGAAATAGAGGGAATTCAGGCTTCAGTCTATGATAAGAGTGAACCATTGTAACCTCGCTGGTCTCTCAGCGCTCATGGACTTAATTGATGTGTGATGGTCACACTGGATGGTTGTGCGACTGCTGCACGTGGCCATTAACCAGATGATTGAGTCAGACTGGAGGATAGTGCTATCTTGTCCCTCTGTGGTCTTCTTGACAGCATCGGTGAAGAGAAAGGAACCAGCAGATGTTGTCTTTCATCCCCTGTCAAACTTTCTCTTGGCTTCTGAGACCTGGTCTTCTGGGTTGATTTGGAGAAATGGACAATCTTAATCCTGTTTGGACGGTTTCTACAAGGATTTACAAAGATGAGCGAGGCCTGAGGAAGCTCTTGTGATTGACAGATGAATAGCTCTTCCAACACATCCAGTTTTTTTGATCATCTTGACCTTCTCTGCTGCTGTGGTTTGTGGTTTTAGTAATTCTGTACAAGTGTAAGATGAACGGAGGATTGGGTAGCTTGCGCTTGGAGGCCGCTGGAGCTCTGCGGACCGCTCTCGTCTCTGCCGAACACCTTCAACTCACACTGAAATCAGACCTCAGCTTGGAGGAACAGGCTCTGACCAACAACCACAGCAGTGGTAATGGGGAGAAACCAAGCAGAGGGTATGAGAAATGCTCAAGAATAAAAGTCATGATTTTCATGCCCGGCAAGATTAAATCACTTTGAAACAAAGAATTTGTTTCTGAGATGGACAAATTAGACAGATCTAGTGGTTTTCAGTGCTTTCCTTCCTTCCTATTTTCTACGTCAAAATATATCTGTCAGTTTATCAGCTTGTCGTCTTATTCATTTATTCTTTCAAACACTCACATGATGGTATGAACCTCTTTATAATCCAGTTCCACATGATAGCAAATGTCTTTAAATTGTCTGTAGAACGTGCCTGTCACATGGTGTCTATGTAAATGACAGAGCTGTACAGACAGAGGAATGACCAGAATCCACACAGACTAATCTAATGTCTGACTGTCATCATTCTGCTTGAATGGAAATCAATTCTGTGTTTTTAGTGTTGTAGTCTGGGAATTTCTAACATTTTTATTAGTAAAATCTCTTTGACCTAAAGTATTTATTTACTTGAATTACTAATAATTAAAATGATTTGATTTTAAGTTAATATTTCAGTCATTTAACAAAAAAAACCCGGGTTAATGTTCTTATTTGCATATTTGCGGTGTCAGTGTCATTGATTGGATAAATGCAGCTCACGACCTGTTTACATAAGCTCTAGCATTGCACATCCTCGTATTGCCGACTGTACGATCGAGTTTATACTGATTGACATTTCGGACTATAAAGATAAGAATGAAATGGTCTCTTCATCACTCAAATTGTTGCGTTTTCTGTCAGCATTTGACATTTTTCCTCTCAAACGCTGAATTTATTATTTATATACAATGTACAGTGTTTCCGTGACTGTCCAAAGCATGTGAATATGAGGCACGCAATTGGTTGTCAGTTGCTAAGCGTCTAACTGTAACATTATAACACCATGTCATTTCACACCGTACAAGTTTGGCACCGCAATACGGGGTAAGCGGTGTTAGAAGCGGTGCTAACCCCGCTTCTAAATTACAAGTGTGAAACGTTCCTTTTCCCGGGGTTAAAAGCGGTATTTAGAACGACGATAACCCGAGGTTAAGTGCAGTGTGAAAAGCCCATTGAGAATCAGTTTCACAATTCTCCCACAATTCTAAATAGACAACTAAACAAAATAACGTGATTTACTAGAAGTTAACAAAATGTTAATTTATTTAAAAAGTTTAATCTGGAGGAATTATTAAAAAAAAAAAACAGTTTGAATGAATAATTCAATGACGCACCCATAAATACTTCACTTGTTTCATTACTGGATGAATCAACCTTTTTAAAAGAATCTCTTGAATGAATGATTCAATTACGTACATTTTTAAGTCACTTGTCGCCACATGGTGGCGTAACGATGTGATCGATACAAACGTTATTTGAAGCGCCAATTTACTGGTGGAAAAAGGTGATTAGATTTGCTCTGTTTTGACAACTACTGTAGAAAATGACATCACATCACTGTTTATATCTGAACTATAATCTTTTATCCTAGTACTAATGTGATAATACGAATATTTGTAATGCAGAAATAACCAAACTGTGTTTGAAAAGACTTTTGAAGCCGTTTCACACCTATACTGTTCATGATAACTCCTCTCTCTGGCTCAGCGGTTGCACCAACGCAGATTTGAATGTTCCGGTGTGATTTAGTAAAAGGTTTAATAGACACAGCCGAATCATTATCATTTAGGAATGAGATCACGTGGGTAGCTATTTGATTCAAGATCGCGATCTTTTAATGATTAATCGTGCAGCTCTAGTTCACGGTTCTCTGTCGGTTAATGTCATGACATGCATGTAAATCATTTTAGTAAGTGTTTTATTTTGAGTGTTTTTATTTTAAAATGGTTTTTTTTTTTTAATTGTACATTTTTATTTGGATTTATGATTTAATTAATGTATGGTAGTACAGTATCATAATTTTTTTTTAAATTTAGTACCTGACCCACATGACTGCGTGCTGCTGTTCATAGGTTGACATTTTTTTAATAATATATAAAAATATTATTCTATCTATCTGAAACTAAACAAAATGCTATTATATATTTGTAATAAATAATGTTATTTATATATATATATATATATATATATATATATATATATATATATATATATATATATATATATATATATATATATATATGTTTCTCTTTTTTTACTAAATAAAATTACTGAATATGTTGACTGCATAAATTCATTCATTGACATTTAGTTGAACTGAACCACTCTCATTTCATCAGTAAAACTATATGGTTGAATGAAACTATATGGTACGTTGAATGTCAGTGACGCAGATGGTTTTTGCTGTGTGTTTAAAAGTGAGCTGCTGTAACGCTGAATCATCTGTTTCTCTGCAGGAATGAAGATCTGAAGGAGATGCTGGAAAGCAACAAAGAGTCTCTGAAGCTGGAGGCTATGAAGAGGATAGTCGGGGTACGTCATACTGAGAGACAGGCATCTCGTATTAAGATCATATTAAGAATGATTACACTCATAAAAGCCATAAAAACATCAGTGTGATGCTTCATTCTTCATTTTCATCTCTCTATCAGTTGATTTCCAAGGGAAAGAATGCATCCGAACTTTTTCCAGCAGTAGTGAAGAATGTCGCAAGTAAAAACATTGAGGTAAGAAAAGATGCTCAACTGCACAAACACTTACACAATGTGCAAAATTAGTTTTGCTCATTTTTTTTTTTTTTTTTCCTCTGGTTATATTTGAGAGTGAAAATCAGTTTACAGCTGTGAGGACCCCTCTGGACAGGGGGTTATTTTTGATCAGGCATCTGACATGGAAGGCCTTGTGTATGAAGAATGAATGTTTAGATGGAAAGAAGAATGTTTGGACAGGATGATGGAAAGACATGAGAGGTGGTTGGGAAAAACGTCCAGGCTGAAGAGGATGGCTGGTGTTTTGAGGGGCTGGTGTGTAATTGGTGGTCTAGTGGCCCAGTCACGTTCTCTCTGTCTCCCCCATGTCTGACGCTCCGCACTGGGCAGCTGTTTGTCTAAAGCTGCCGTCCTCTGGAGCTCAGAGACACAGGGACTCTGGCATTGATCCACACACACACACACACACACACACACACACACACTTATGAGACAAGACCACAGGTGTTATAGCTGAAACCATTGATCCACTCACTGCAGGGTTACATACATACACACACACACACACACTCATACAACTGACCCTTCAATAAGCTCCACCCCTCTTTAGTTACTGTTTCTAACTGAGACAAGCTTAACAGAACATCCTATAGGAGTGCATTAAATGAATTTCAGTAAAATGTTCATTATTGATATTACTCTTTTTATATATGTTATGGCATTAAAATCATTTTAACTGCCCTTTTTCTCTGAAAAAATAGTTCAGTTATAATGTAATATTTCAAATTATTTGATTCCATAACCCCCAAATATGAGGATCCCCTTATAATACTATAAATGTGTATAAAATATAATTTGGAAAATATTGCTATATATTACTTGGGGTTAGGTTGAGGTTTTTTTTAATATATACAGGTGCTGGTCATATAATTAGAATATCATAAAAAAGTTGATTTATTTCACTAATTCCATTCAGAAAGTGAAACTTGTATATTATATTCATTCATTACACACAGACTGATATATTTCAAATGTTTATTTCTTTTAATTTTGATGATTATAACTGACAACTAAGGAAAATCCCAAATTCAGTATCTCAGAAAATTAGAATATTACTTAAGACCAATACAAAGAAAGGATTTTTAGAAATCTTGGCCAACTGAAAAGTCTGAACATGAAAAGTATGAGCATGTACAGCACTCAATACTTAGTTGGGGCTCCTTTTGCCTGAATTACTGCAGCAATGTGGCGTGGCATGGAGTCGATCAGTCTGTGGCACTGCTCAGGTGTTATAAGAGCCCAGGTTGCTCTGATAGTGGCCTTCAGCTCTTCTGCATTGCTGGGTCTGGCATATCGCATCTTCCTCTTCACAATTTTTCTATGGGGTTAAGGTCAGGCGAGTTTGTTGGCCAATTAAGAACAGGGATACCATGGTCCTTAAACCAGGTACTGGTAGCTTTGGCACTGTGTGCAGGTGCTAAGTGTTGGAAAATGAAATCTGCATCTCCATAAGTTGGTCAGCAGCAAGAAGCATGAAGTGCTCTAAAACTTCCTGGTATACGGCTGCGTTGACCTTGGACCTCAGAAAACACAGTGGACCAACACCAGCAGATGAAATGGCACCCCAAACCATCACTGACTGTGGAAACTTTACACTGGACCTCAAGCAACGTGGATTGTGTGCCTCTCCTCTCTTTCTCCAGACTCTGGGACCCTGATTTCCAAAGGAAATGCAAAATTTACTTTCATCAGAGAACATAACTTTGGACCACTCAGCAGCAGTCCAGTCCTTTTTGTCTTTAGCCCAGGCGAGACGCTTCTGACGCTGTCTGTTGTTCAAGAGTGGCTTGACACAAGGAATGCGACAGCTGAAACCCATGTCTTGCATACGTCTGTGCGTAGTGGCTCTTGAAGCACTGACTCCAGCTGCAGTCCACTCTTTGTGAATCTCCCCCACATTTTTGAATGGGTTTTGTTTCACAATCCTCTCCAGGGTGCGGTTATCCCTATTGCTTGTACACTTTTTCTACCACATCTTTTCCTTCCCTTCGCCTCTCTATTAATGTGCTTGGACACAGAGCTCTGTGAACAGCCAGCCTCTTTTGCAATGACCTTTGTGTCTTACCCTCCTTGTGCAAGGTGTCAATGGTAGTCGTCTTTTGGACAACTGTCAAGTCAACAGTCTACCCCATGATTGTGTAGCCTACAGAACTAAACTGAGAGACCATTTAAAGGCCTTTGCAGGTGTTTTGAATTAATTAGCTGATTAGAGTGTGGCACCAGGTGTCTTCAATATTGAACCTTTTCACAATATTCTAATTTTCTGAGATACTGAATTTGGGATTTTCCTTAGTTGTGAGTTATAATCATCAAAATTAAAAGAAATAAACATTTGAAATATATCAGTCTGTGTGTAATGGATGAACATAATATACAAGTTTCACTTTTTGAATGGAATTAGTGAAATAAATCAACTTTTTGATGATATTCTAATTATATGACCAGAACCTGTATATTACCTGACAATTAGAATAATTACTTAAATTATTTATTTGAATTTATTTTATTTTGTTTTATATTTAGTTTTTTTTTGAAGAAGTAGAATGAAATAATACTTCAAAAATATAATTATTACTTATTAAATTATTAATTATTATAAATAATTACTTAAATTATTTTAATTATTTTATCATATATTTAATTGAGTAATACTTCAAAAATATAATTATTATACTTCAAAAATATAAATATAAATATTAAGTTATTACATATTAAATAATTACTTATTTTAATTTTTATATTTAATTTATTTTGAAGTAGAATGAAATAATACTTAAAAAATATAATTATTACTTATTAAAATAATTACTTTTAAATTATTTAAGTTTATTTTATATTTAATTGAATAATACTTAAAAAATATAAATATAATATAAAACATTATTAAATTGTTACATATTAAATAATAATTACTTAAATTATTTATTTTAATTCATTTTATTTTATATTTATTTTGAAGTAGAATGAAATAATACTTCAATAAAATAATTATTTTTTTATTTTTTTATTTTTGCTTGTATTTATTCTTTTATTGTATTACTTTTATTTAGCTTTATTACTGTTATTTTATTAATTTTATTTAATTTATTATTTTTATTTAATTTTTTTTTTTCTCGGAACATCTCTAGTGGATCCCCTGGCATCTAAATGGGTCTTCAGTTTGAAAACCTCTGGTTTAATCCACAGACTTCTTAGGATTTATTAAAGATTTGACAAACAAATCAGAATAGTGCTTTTCTTTGTGTTCTTTGCGTCCCTATTTTAAACGACCCAGCAACAACAATCTTGCATGAAAAAGCAAACCCTCTGTTCCTTATATAATTCTGCTTCATAAATGCCAGAGATTCATTTAGCCGCTGTCTAATTAACATGCGCACGGATGCTCCAATCCCTGATCAGCAGGCCGCTGTATGTAAATGTGATTAACCAGAGGGGCAGATGGGTAATGTCTCTCTTTATGAAGTGAGTGATGTTTTTCCATTTGGCTGGTAATCGCCGTGGTGATGATGATGGAATGCATCGCCGTGACTCCCTGATCGCTAATGACCTCTCGTCACCTCGAGAGCTGGACGCAATTATACGGAGGGCTGACCTTTGACCCTTCACCTTTGAGCACAAAACTGTTTCATGATAGACTCCGTGTTAAGATGAAAAATGAGTTTGGGATTGGATGATGCTTGTTTATCTGCTACTTAAAGTTTTGTGAGAAAGTGTTTTAGTAGGAAACTGTAGAACAAACAAAAGCAAATAAACCCAGAATAACTGGACCGTTTTTAATATTTTGTGTATTTGTGTGTATATGTTTTAGCTGAAGAAGCTGGTGTACGTGTACCTCGTCCGATATGCAGAGGAACAGCAGGATCTCGCCCTCCTGTCAATCAGCACCTTCCAGAGGGCCCTCAAGGTAAGTCCCACCCCTTCCTTATCCCATGATTGAACATTTTAGTGATTTAACATTTGAAAATTAAGATAGCCATAAATATTAGTATAGTAATTTTACAGTTACGTAAAATAAAATAATTATTATTATTTTATCTTTTTATGTTAGTGAAATATTACAATAAGACTATTTTGTTTTTTAGTAATTTTTATATATTTAAGTAATAATGATGATAAATTATTATTATTATTTTATAGCCATAACAAAATTTTGGTCCCATTATTATAGGTCCCCTAGTCTCCTCCCATTATACTCTTTTTGCATAGAATGACAGTTTTGCCTGTATTTTAGATCAGCACTAATTTAACACGTTTTCATCATTTGTGTGTTTGTGTGTGTGTGTAGGATCCTAATCAGCTGATCAGAGCGAGTGCTCTCAGAGTCCTGTCCAGTATCAGAGTTCCCATCATCGTCCCCATCATGATGCTGGCCATCAAAGAAGCATCCACCGACCTTTCACCTTACGTCCGGAAAACCGCCGCTCACGCCATTCAGAAACTCTACAGGTAATATATACGCTTTCATACAGAGGTACACACTGAATGTTAATGAATAAGAGTGTTTCACAGAGGTCTCTGCTTTTTTTTTTTTTTCCAGTCTGGACCCTGATCAGAAAGAACATCTGATCGAAGTGATTGAGAAACTCCTGAAAGACAAAAGCACGGTAAAATATCTCCACACGCACACATGTACACGTCTGGTTTACAATCCTTGTGGGGACTCTCCATAGACGTAATGTTTTTTATACTGTACAAACTGTATATTCTATTCCCTTACACTAACCCTACCCCTAAACCTCACCATCACAGAAAACATTCTGCGTTTGTACATTTTCAAAAATACTGATTCTGTATGATTTATAAGCTTGTTTCCTCATGGGGACCTCAATTTAGGTCCCCACGGTGACCCGAGTCCCCACAAGTCTCTGTGCTCATTCAGGTTGAAGTCCCCACCGGGATAGAAACACACACACACACATAACGACCAGTTTTTCTATTCTAGAGCTGTTGCTATCATTAAATTATCTAAATTTAAATCTAAATTTTGCTTGTTATTAATTGTCCTACACATAATTGAGATTTAATAGAATTAAATGGTCTTTTTTTGCATTTAAAATGGGAAACAAAATGCATGTTTATTTTATGAATGTTTTTTCCTGTTTTTTCTTCGTAAGCATATATTGCACTATAGGGTAAACATTATTTAGTATTTATTTTAAATGAATTAATTAATAATTAAATAATGGCTAACTTAAAAATTCAAGATGTTTCTATTTTTGTTCCACTTTTGACGAGCCTTTACATAACATGCTACTGTCCTAAAAGAGAGACATAAAATGCATTTAGAGGAATTTGTAGTACTGTGGGATGACTATATGGGATTTAATTCTCATAGTGATGAAAATAATTAATCACAGTGTATGTTATAATTGTGTCGAATAATGAAGCAGATCTGTTTTAACTGAAGTCTATCCATTCTCATTAAATTCGGCGTGAAACACAAGTTGCGATTTTCTTCCCTATTATGTATATCCGAGTGAAGCGGCACAATGTGTATTTTATACAAATGAGCTGTATTGAATTAAACTAATCAAGCTCAATGCTCAATGCATTGATTTACAACTTTCATTTACAGCACACAACCACCAGATGGTGCAACACCACCACATTCCTTCCTATCTCAAGTCCCTATCTCTATTCTTCTCTCCATTTGAAACACTACTTGCACTAAAATAAAGACTTTCTGAACTCAAAATATCCCCACCAGGGACTTGGACAAAGTCACAACGGTGCATTATCATAAAACATGTCCGCTGGACTGGCTTCAGATCTGAATTACGTCTGCTCATGATGTGGGGTTTCAGCTCATGTTGTCTGGTTTTTTTAGCCTCATAGGCTTTTAGTGCAGAGCCATATTTCACCTGTAGAGCTTCTCGTATATGCACTGGTAAATGTTTATTGTGTCATACAGTAATAGACATGTCTATGAGCTTCCACTGTATGCTGATGCGCAAGTGTGTACAGGAAGCTCACTGGGATTTGTGTTCTTGTTCAAGAAATATGTGTATCTTCAGTCTGACCGGCAAGCACAGCATCAATCACAGCGGCGGCGTTCCAGCGTCTCTCTCTCTCTCTCTCTCTATCTCTCCTCGCTCGCTGATGACCCAGCATTCCCTGTTTCCTCTCCGTCAGTACACCCGGCCTTAATTAGAATTCATGACAAAATGGATCCAGGGAAACGTCCTGTACCCTTCATAATTTTACAGGAAATTTATTGTTATTAGAGGAACCATTTGCTTAGTGTGATTTTTCCATTAAGGTCTTGTCAAGCAGCAGAGATAGCAGAGGTTTGTTGATGAGGTGTGTGTAAGTAAGAGCTTTGTTGATGGTGTGTGTGTGTGTGTGTGTGTGTGTGTGTAAGAGCTTTGTTGATGGTGGATGGAGTTTACCTTGGAGATCTTGTTGGGTAATATGGGAACAGAAAGATAGGGAGAAGATAGCTAAAGATGAACAGTAAATAGAAAGGTAGACCAAAAATACAACAAGTAAACAAGGAATTAAAATTATTTACTGTCTTTTTTTTAACAACTGTTACCTTAGTTGAAGGAGTCTGAAGTGTTTTTAGCCCAATTTGAAGTTGCATCAGGAACAAGTCTTATGGCTCGTTTCCACCGAGCAGTAAGGTACAGTACAGTATGCAATTATTTCCGTTTCGATTGTCAGAAGTTGTGAATGGTACCAAAATACCGTACCGTACGCCTTTTTTGGGACCCTTCCATAGAGTGGTGTAGGTATGACGTCACTTTGTAGGCCAATCGGCAGTTAGCATCCCGCTGGGTTCTCTTGACAAAAACCCAATAGGCTTTTTGGATTATCGTTTGAGTTAGAATAGGTTATAAGAGCACAATTATAAGCGAAAAAGCGGACTGAGCTTACCTGTTCAGTGTGATGACGTTTAATGTCACAAACAGCCTTCGTAGTCCCATTTAGCCACTTGTTAGCAAGCACCTTTTTCAAGACGCGTAACAGCTTAAAAAAATCACAAGTGGGGTAATACTTATGTATTTTATGTCGTAGAATAACCTAGATAGACCTTATTTCAGCCATTTAACCAAAATCCCATAAAAAAAAAAAAACCCATTGAATTAGGCACGATGGATCAGGAAGCGCTAAAATGCTACCTTGTTTCCAGATTTTGGCCTACAAAGTGATGTCATACCTGCACCATTCTATTGGGGTACCTAGCAGAGTAGTCCGGTACCTAAAGGGTGGAGCTAGACTCACTGCAGAACGTCGATTGGTTGACAGTGATCACTTGCGTGTGCTAAAAGGGGAATGTATGGAAAGCAAAACACACCAAAAGTGGGATGAAACAGCGCGGTATAGAGCTCGTGCCGCACTGACATGTCATCGCACAGGGAGGACGAGTTGTTAGCATCACCGAACAGACGGTCAGCGTGGCGCGAGCTCTATAACACTACACTGTTTTGTCCCACTTTTGGTGTGTTTGGCTTCCCAACAAGAGGCACCCCACAGTCGTCCCACAGTGCATCCTGGTGCAATCACTTCCGCAGGTAAACGGCGCGCACGTACACGGCAGTCCACGTGATGTAAAAGAAAATGGGACTTATCAGACCAGGCGACCTTCTTCCACTGCTCCAAGGTCCAGTTCCAACACTGGCATGCCCATTGTAGGCGCTTTCGATGGTGGACGGTGGTCATCATAGGCTTTCTGTTTGGTTTGCCTCTATGCAGCCCCATACGCAGCAGAGTGCGATGTGTTGTGACGCATTCATCCCATAACCATCATTAACATTTAGTGTAACTTGTGCCACAGTAGAGCTTCTGTTGGCTCGGACCAGATGGGACAGCTTTCGCTGCCTTCATGCATCGATGAGCCTTGGGCGCCCAACACCCTGTCACCAGTTTGGGGTTTGTTCCTCCTCGGACACTGTTGGTAGCAACACACAAGCCATTTCAGAGACACTCTGGCCCATTCGCCTTGCCATAACAATTTGGCCCTTGTTGACTCTTGCCTCAAACCCTCATTATTGGTGTTATGAATAATGGACGTTGCAAAATACTAATTCATGGCTGCTAAGAAATATTTATATGCTATATTTTTCAGTTTACCTGCCGCTGTTCAATGTGGCAAAAAGTTAATTTGCATTCTTTTTGTAAAGGTTTAAGTGATCAGTTACATGTAATTTCCTTTCTCTGAGCTGGAATTGATGTCACATGATGATGAGCACCTGACCTGCTCAAACTCTCTCTCTTTGTGTTGTTTTCACACACTCTCTCTCATATACTGTAGTTCATTAGTCTAAAGTGAGAGTGGTGTGTTATATTAGCTCGGTGGGAAGCAGAACAGGTTGTCATCTTCCAAGCATCTGTTTGTTTTGAGACCACACTGAGGTTTGTAATTACGACGCATATATAACCTAATCAGCTTAATTTGCAATTATAAACCTCCAGCACAACTTTAGGGTTGCTGCAGGAGAAATGGGTGAGTGATAATTGCACAGAAGCTGTGGAGGTGTGATATTTTTTTTAAAAAATTATTTTTCATTTAACCCCTTCATTGCTGTGTGCTTTTTTCTGCATTGTGGCTGATATGTAGATAGTACCTCCCAAAATTAAGGGTCCAAATTAGGGTGCAATTCTCACTATTAACTATGACTTTTGCCTCAATAAACTCCTAATTACTGCTTATTAAAGGGTTAGTTCACCCAAAAATGAAAATAATGTCATTTATTACTCACCCTCATGTCGTTCCAAACCTGTAAGACCTTTGTTCATCTTCGGAACACAAATTAGGATATTGTTTATAAAATCCGATGGTTCAGTGAGGCCTTCATTGCCAGCAATTTGTGTTCTGAAGATGAATGAAGGTCTTACAGGTTTGGAACGACATGAGGGTGAGTTATAAATGACATTATTTTCATTTTTGGGTGAACTAACCCTTTAATAGTTAGTAAGGTAGTTGTTAAGTTTAGGTATTAGGCAGGATTAAGGGATGTAGAATAAGATCATGCAGAATAAAGCATTAATATGGGCTTTATTAGTACTAATTAACAGCCAATATCCTAGTAAAATGCATGCTGCTAATAAGTAGGTAGTTAATAGTGAAAATTGGACCCTAAACTAAAGAGTTACCTTTTTTTGACTGCGAGGACTACAAGTGTTACTATATTTTTAGGATCATTTAACCTTTTCAAATCATGTTCAAGATTTGTGTATGTGTGTGTGTGTGTGTGTGTGTTCGCATAGCAAGTGCCACAAAAGTCACCAAGTGTCCTACCATTCCAATGAAGTCAAAAGATTAAAAAAAATCAAAATGTAAAATATTTTGGTCAGAAGTGACCGAAGAGCACCAGAGGGTTAATTTTCTTGCTTTGAAACAGCCGACATTAATGGTATGGAATTATTTGTTTCACACCCCTGAAATGTGTAACAACCAATCAAAATCAAGAATTCTAAACTTACATTTACTACTGTACCATAGAGTGAAAGAACCACTGAATTAAAGGCTTCTAACAGGGTAAGTTTTAAACCCTGCTGTTTGTCATTTGGTTTTTGTAGCTGGTTGCTGGCAGTGTGGTGATGGCGTTTGAGGAGGTGTGTCCAGAACGGATCGACCTGATCCATAAGAACTATCGGAAGCTGTGTAACATGCTGGTGGATGTGGAAGAGTGGGGTCAGGTCGTCATCATACACATGCTGACACGCTACGCCAGGACACAGTTTGTTAGCCCGTGGAGAGAGGTGAGCTAGTGTGTGTGTTTTCATTAAATCATTAAGCACAAATTGTATTTAATCATTATTTACATATTTTTAAAGCTCAGCTATCAAGAAAAGCGGTTTCAGTTGAACACGAAATTGCTGATCTGAATTTCATTTTCTTTTTCAATGCTAGCATTGAGGGTTTCAGGTATGATGGAGTGTTGGAGAGAGAACTATATATGCTATATCTCTAAATGATGCTACGTAGACTCTTTAATTATTTTTGGTTTGAAGTGTGTTTGATTTATGGATTCATTAGATATTTGTGTTCATTAATCAAGTGTGTGATTGTAGGATGCCGTGTTTGATGAGAATAGCGCGAAAACGTTTTACGATTCTGAGGAAGAGAGGAGAGTGGACGAGTCCAAACCGTACATCATGGATCCAGACCACAGACTCCTGCTCAGAAACACTAAACCACTGTTACAGAGCAGAAACACTGCAGTGAGTACACACACACACACACTCTTTGGGTTTCCATTTTTTATGTGGACTTTTATGGTTATGGTTTTATACTGTACAAACTGTATATTCTATCCCTTAACCTACCCATCACACAAAACTTTCTGCATTTTTACATCTTGAAAAAAAACAAACAACCTAATTTCGTATTATTTAAAGGGTTAGTTCACCTAAAAATGAAAATTCTGTCATTAATTACTCACCCTCATGTCGTTCCACACCCGTAAGACCTTCGTTCATGTTCAGAACACAAATTAAGAAATTTTTGATAAAATCTGATGGCTCAGTGAGGCCTCTATTGACAGCAAGATAATTAACACTTTCAATGTTCAGTAAGGTACTAAAGACATATTTAAAACAGTTCATGTGACTACAGTGGTTCAACCTTAATGTTATGAAGCGACAAGAATACTTTTTGTGTGCCAAAAAAACAAAATAACGACTTTATTCATCAATATCTAGTGATGGGTGATTTCAAAACACTGCTTCATGAAGCTTCAAAGCTTTACGAATCTTTTGTTTTGAATCAGTGATTCAGAGCACATATCAAACTGCCAGAGACACGTGATTTCAGTAAATGAGGTTTTGTTACATCATAAGTGTTTCGAAACGTTTCAAAATTTGTTTCACGTGACTTTGGCAGTTTGATACACGCTCCAAACCACTGATTCGAAACAAAAGATTCGTAAAGCTTCGAAGCTTCATGAAGGAGTGTTTTGAAATCACCCAGTTGTTGTTTAGTTTTTTTGGTGCACATAACATTTTCGCTTCATAACATTAAGGTTGAATCACTGTAGTCACATGAACTGTTTTAAATATGTCTTTAGTACCTTTATGGGCATCTGAAAGTGTTAATTATCTTGCTGTCAATGCAGGCCTCACTAAGCCATCGGATTTTATCAAAAATATCTTAATTTGTGTTCCAAAGATGAACGAAGGTCTTATGGGTTTAGAACGACATGAGGGTGAGTAATTAATGACAGAATTTTAATTTTTGGGTGAACTAACCCTTTGCTGTTTTCCTCATGGGGACCAAAAAATGTCCTAGGGAGTAAGTGCACAAAGCCTCTGCACTTATTTCCGATTTCTCTCAACGTGGGGACAAGAAAGCTGTCAGTTAATAATTGGGAAAACAAAGTAACTTGCGTTACTTATTTGAAAAAGTATAATATAATATAAGCAATTGTTATATTTTTTTTAGGCCATATCTACTTTTTCACCTCTTATTAGTATGAAAATTGTCTAAATTGTGCTTTTGAGGCATGCATTTTTTAGTTGGATAAACTTCTAGTCAAGCATTACCGATATAATTCCTGTAGGTGAAGCCACGTTTAGCTGATAGTACATCCTTTTTGCTTTATTAATTCATATTTAATCTGTAATATTCCCTTAAGACACTCACATATTCTCATATCCACACACATCTGCGCTCTCCATTTCTCTCTTTCTCCCTCTCTTGTGCTCTTTCCTGTTCAACTTTGAGCAATAGTGAAGGCCTTCAGGACGCACCTGAGTGTGTGTGTTTTGTGTGCGAGTGTAAGTGTGTGTGTGTGTGTTTGTACATCAGAAAATTAGAGGGACCAAGGCTGTGTCAGACACAGCTCAATCACGTTACATACACTCAGCCATAGAAATGTGCTCAGAAAATGTTATTCCTTCCTACATAACACACACAGTGACTCAAGTGCTCCATCAACCTGGAAGCTCAAGGTCTGTGTGTATGTGTGTTTTTTGAAGTGTATGTGTGTGATATGTTTTGATTAAAACTTGTCCTGCTTTGTTCTATACTCAGTGTGTACTCTGTCTTTATCAGCTCTCTCACTTTCTCTCTGCTGGTTTAGCGGTTGATGTGTTGAAGTCTGCTGTCCTGTTCGTATATTGGGGTCAAAGTAATTTGGGGAAGACAAAATCATTACATACATTGAAGGCTTCCTAATCTATCACCATCTATCTCTTTTTCCATCTCTCTCAAACCCTCCTCTTCCTCTTTCTCTCACTTCACGTGTCTCTGGGACTCTCCACCACGTCTCCCATTAATCTGTCTCTTTCATGGGCTACTTTTTATGTCCACCCATCTTACCTGTCTATCTCTTACTCTCACTCCCTTTACAAAAACATACCATGGAAAAAGCGTGGTAATATCATGTTTTTTGGATTCTACAATGCTTGGAATTCTTTGAAGTCCTTCATTAATATACATTAATCATCTCTCTTTTTAGGTTGTAATGGCAGTATCTCAGCTCTACTGGCATTTGGCCCCTAAACATGAAATTACCATCGTCACCAAGTCCCTGGTGAGACTCTTGAGGAGCCACAGGTAAAACACTATGAGAGAAACGGGATGGAAATATAGTTATCAAATCTGTAAATCTAATTCCTTTTTTTTTGGTTTCCTCCTCGGCTCTTTTAGGGAAGTTCAGTATGTTGTGTTGCAGAACATCGCCACCATGTCTATTCAGAGGAAGGTACAGACTCACTAAAACATTCATCCTGCAGTTTTAATGAAATCTGAACATATTATGAATGATTTACAAGCAGTTAGGCCTAAATATATTAGTCTATTTTAGGTGCTTAATCTGAGGTAAACAGTAAACACTGAGGTAAAATCAGAGGTAGGCAGGAATTCTGAGGGAAATCATGAGGTAAAATATGAAGTACATCATTAGCTAATATCTGAAGTAAAAACTGAGGTAAAATGAGAGCTAGGCCTGAATTCTGAGGGAAATCATGAGGTAAAATATGAAGTAAATCATAAGGTAATATCTGAGGTAAAATGAGAGCTAGGCATGAATTCTGAGGGAAATCATGAGGTAAAATATGAAGTAAATTGTATGGTAATATCTGAGGTAAACGCTAAAGTAAAATGAGAGCTAGACCTGAATTCTGAGGGAAATCATGAGGTAAAATATGAAGTAAATCGTAAGGTAAGATCTGAGGTAAAATGAGAGGTAGGCCTCAATTCTGAGGGAAATAATTAGGTAAAAAATGACATAAATTGCAAGGGAAGATCTGAGGTAAAATCTGAGGCTTCATTTATGTCTTAAATAAACTGAGGGTAATATCTGACATAAACTGTGTGATAAAATCTAAGAAATCTTCTGAGGTAAACACTATAATCTGAGGTATGCATATTTTAGGCTTTCAGATAAAGTAAGGTAATGTCTGAAGAAAATCTGAAGTATCAGTTTGAGGTAAACACTGAGTTATAATCTTATGGTGTCTGGAGTAAAATCTGAATTAAATTATTCATTGAAATCTGAGGTAAATACTGAACGTAGAAATCTGATGGTAGGTGTAAATTCTGAGGTAAACTAAGATGTATGCAGGTAAATGGTGAAGGTTAATTCTGAGGTAAAATGCCAAGCACTAATGTAGAATCTGAGGTAAATGCTGAGCTAAAGTCTTAAGGTAATCACTAAGGTTACAAAGCAAAAACGTAAGGTACAAACTATAATCTGATTCGAACAGGTAAAACCTGAGGTAATATTAAGGTTGTTTTTTTTCAGGGGATGTTTGAACCCTTCATGAAGAGCTTCTATGTGAGGTCTACAGATGCCACACACATCAAAACACTCAAGGTAAATCAAATTTCGTCATTGTTTTGTGTTGCAGTGCAGTGTTAATGCACAGTAGCTGTGAACATCTCATATCTGCTTGTTTGCTGATGTTTTATCTCGTCTGTTTAAATTCTTCAGCTGGAGATTTTAACTAACCTGGCTAATGAAGCAAACATCTCCACCATACTGAGAGAATTCCAGGTAAAGTTTCAAAGATTGAATTGATTTGTTTTCTCTATGTTCTCTGTGCTTTGCGAATTAAGCTTTACGCTTAACAGAAGGAGGGCTGTGTTTAAAAACCTGTTCAGCTGCCTATCTAGACAGCATTTTAGGCATCATAAAGCAGGTTGGCTGGTTTTATCTGGTCTTCTAGTCTAGTCATAGGTGGTTTTAGAGAAGTTTTGGCATTGGTCTGGTCATGACCACCCAATTACCAGTTTAGGCTTGTTTTAGCAGTTTTTCAGTAGGTTGAGGTAAAAGCTGAGAGGAAAAAACCTTTAGTTGAATCCTAAGATGAAGTTTGAGGGGAAAATGCTGAGCTTTGAATACATTTATGATGCCTAAAAATGTGGCTGGGCAGCTCACTAGGTTTTAAAGCAGCCGAGGAATAGCAGTTTTAAGCAAATGTTTGTGTGTTCTAGACGTATGTGAAGAGTCAGGATAAGGCGTTTGCGGCGGCCACCATCCAGGCCATCGGCCGGTGTGCCACTAACATCTCTGAGGTGACCGACACCTGCCTTAACGGCCTGGTCCTGTTGCTGTCCAACAGAGACGGTAATCATACACTAACCTCTCTGGAGCTTTTTGCTTTTAAAGTTATTGTTCGATAATAAGCAGCAGTGCTTCTCATTGCCTGGTGGCACTATGATGAAGTTCATTATGTCTTGCAGCATAAAGTCAAAATTGACAAAGATTGACAAAAAAAACATTAATATTGTTTTTGACAAATGCATGTCATAGTTTCAGTGACTCCTCAAAAAACACATATACAGTAGGATGTCGTGATATATTGTTGTTAAAATCACTGTAGTTTCAGTAGTTTAGTTCATCTACAAGCTACTAGCAAAAATAGCATATACATTGACATTACTTATAACAGCACTATTTAAAATTAATTTATACTACATATACTGTAATTTATACACAGTGGCAAGAATAAGTTTGTGAACCCTTTGAAAATATCTGGATTTCCGCATCGATTACTCATAAAATGTGGTCTGATCTTTAACAATTATAAACATCTGACTAAACTAAGAAGAAACAAATAATGGATCTCAGGGACTCAGTGAATCTGTGAATCAAACAGCTTGATTAATCTGAATCTGAATGAATTAATTCACTAAAATGACTCCCAGACATTACATATGAGAGCGAGAGGACATTATAGGAGCATGTGTATGATTATTTCCTCAGCTCGCTCAAATGTAAGTAAATTATAATAAAAGTTAAAATTAGATTGCTCCTTTTACTTAGTACTCCACAACCACTGGTTACTATAGTTAGTTATTGTTACTATAAGGAAAAAAATACTATATTGGCTTGTTAGTGTATTTACGTGTTTCTTTCCTTTGTAGAGACTGTTGTTGCGGAGAGTGTCGTGGTCATCAAGAAACTTCTGCAGACTCAACCATCACAGCACAGTGACATCATCAAAC
Organism: Hypophthalmichthys nobilis; assembly: GCA_037950665.1. Lineage (NCBI taxonomy): Eukaryota > Metazoa > Chordata > Actinopteri > Cypriniformes > Xenocyprididae > Hypophthalmichthys > Hypophthalmichthys nobilis. The sequence continues at coordinate 5,124,520 of CM075490.1, forward strand.
ACATGGCCAAACTCTTTGACAACATCACTGTGAGAGATGTGCACAATATTACACCATTAGTGCTGTTGTGTATGCAACTATAGTCTGATAATATAATACTATAGTCTGATCATATAATATTAGCATTTGGTGTCCATTGCCTCTTTAGGTCCCAATGGCGAGGGCCAGCATCCTGTGGCTGATGGGTGAATACTGTGAACACGTGCCTAAAATCGCCCCCGACGTCCTGCGAAAGATGGCCAAGACCTTCACTAGTGAAGAGGACATTGTCAAACTGCAGATTGTCAACTTGGCTGCCAAACTCTACTTGACCAATTCCAAACAGGTGAAATCAAATCACACTTTGATTGTGTGTGACTGTGTGTTTTGGCTGTGTGTTTTATCCTCCTTTCTCTCATACAGACGAAATTGCTGACGCAATACATATTGAACTTGGGCAAGTACGATCAGAACTATGACATCAGAGACCGAACACGGTTCATTCGTCAGCTGATTGTTCCAAATGAGAAGAGCGGAGCCCTGAGCAAATACGCTCGTCGGATCCTGATGGCTCCCAAACCGGCTCCTGTTTTGCAGTCTGCCTTCAAAGGTTGGTAACATATTGATCACATTTATCTCTGTAAAAATTATTTTTTAAAAATTAATGACTGGTAATACAAGTCATGGGAATTCAGTGGTCATACATAATAATAATTATCAACTTATATTAATTATATTATAAATATAGTATTCGATTTTTCAATAATAATAATTTATATATGTATAAATGATATAATATATACAATTCATATATTATATCATGTAATGATTATAATTAGATAAAATGTTATATTTTATATATTATTTTTTTTATTTTATTATTTTTTATAGACCACCTGAAACTGGGGTACAAAATGCAAATAGTGTAGATATTCAGGCCTGGAAAAATCATAGTCATTTAAATTTCTACAGTGAAATATATATTTAATATTTATATATATATAATATTTATATATATTTTAGTAGTTAAGTAGTAAAATACTTAAACAGCTAGAAATTGCTTTTTGTAACCTGTAAAAATTATTTTTAAAAATGAATGACTGGTATAACAAATCATGTGAATTCAGTGGTCATTTATTTATTTATCTGTTTATTTATTTTTCTTTCATATTTATCATATATTATAATTATCAACTTATATTTATTACTTTAAAATATATTATTATATTTATCAAACAATTATTTATATATGTATAAATTATATAAATACATTTATTATATCCTGTAATAATTATAATTAGATAATATAAAAAAAAAAAAATATATATATATATATATATATATATATATATATATATATTATTTTTATTATTGTTATCACTTTTTTTAATAGTCCACCTGAAACTAGGGGTACAAACTGCAAAACTGCAAATATTATAGGTCTTTTTTTTTTAGGTTTGGAAAAAATACTTTATCAGGTTGAAATTGCATTTTGTAACCTCTGTAAAAATTACTTTAAAAAATTAATGAAATTTCAAATAAAGTGGATTTTTAGGTCTGGAAAAGTCATAAAAAGTTGTAAAAATGATTTTTAAAAATGAATGACTGGTATTACAAATCATGGGAATTCAGTGGTCATAAGATGTGGGATTCCTCAAAACCACTCTGTGCAACATTTAAACCCACTATTTTTCAGTTTCCACCCCAGATCTGTAACCTCTGGGCCATTTCTCTCATGTTTAAAGCTTTAGTGCATGATAAAACAGCTGAAGCTGACGGAGTCTGTTTACCGTCATGCTCTGATTCTAAATTACACCACCACATCTATACGAACTTAAGAGTTCTGCTGACATTGATTTCGCCCGCTTTCTCTTATTTCATCACATCATTCCATTCCAGCAGGGCTTCATAGCTGAAACACACAACACTGTCATGGGAATTCTCCCCCACAGGCCATGACAGCAGCTCTAACCCGTAAATATCAATACAGCACGCAGAAATACTCTGCAACTGATCGTATCAAACAGAATGCAGTTATTTTTTCCCGCCCCTGAGCTAGACTTTTTTTTCCAGGAATAGCGTTGTGAATCTGGATGCTACACCTTCTGTTCCTCCCATGCAGAATTGAATTGTTGGATTTTGCGTAATTTGATAACAGTCGAATATGTGAGCCCCGTCCACCCCTCACACGCCCACACGTTGGTTTTCAACTCCTCCTGTACGTTCACGAACTTCACCTGCAATTAACTGGGAGTAATTACGCTCACAAGCAGGAAAAGGGTGTTACTCATTTGCTCCTGTAGATACATGGATGGATGCATTGATGGATGCATGGATGGATTTGGGTTTTGCGCAAAGGATGCGCTCCGTTTGATTGATGCCGGCTGTCGCTGGGGGTAATTTTTTGTTGTGCTGAGTATCGTTCTCGCTGCTTGGTAAAGCGTGTCCCACTCTTAATAGGAGGTAATAAAGTTTGTAAGGGCTGATTATGCTTCTCTGTGATGAAACTCAAAGCGACATGTCATTGTGTGTGTTTTTTTTAAGTCACATCATGTGACACACAACCTGAACCATCATGCTTTTGCTGAAAAACTCATCAATAGTCCGAACCAGTGCATTGATAATCTTCTAAACTCAAATCTGTGCTCTACAGCTCCTGTTTTTGGCTCTGATGGTTCCGCTTTTGTTTTAATACAATGATTTCATGATTGTCCCCATGGTTACTATAGATTAAAATAAATTAATATACTGAAACATACAGCCATTAGTCTTTATTTCATTAATGCAGCATAAATTTACCCTATAACATTTGCGAGACATTTAACTGCTGCTGTCATTTTTAATATTCGTGGTTTAGATCTACTGTGTGCGCTGGCGGTTTTTCACTCATGTTTATATTCTGCAGAGCCAGAGCGATTATGCGTTCATATACCTTGGTTATTATGGGACGTAACTGGCGTATTGTGAGAAGGGCACATGGGCAGATCTGAATGCCGTGGCAT